>JALBCR010000369.1:0-635079 GCA_030710515.1 Abscondita cerata | reverse complement strand
TCAGTTGTACTTCGTTCAGTTACGTATTGCTATTAGTACGCGACAATTGACTTCTTAATTTTGTTTACAACAAATTGCTAAATTAAAACACATTTACGACGATCACATCGCAAACGACATGACGTTTTGACGAGTTTAAAACTTTGCTTAACCTTTGTTGGAAGGCTCCTTATGACATGGTGGTGATAGATCTCGATTGTTCGAAAAACGACGGTCGATATAGAAAAGGTTTAGATACGTTTATACGTTAAAAATTTTTAAATTTACGTCGGCAATAATTCATTGTTCAGTATCTTTCGCGCTTTCGATACAACAAGTACGTAGTTATTGGTCGCGTGTAAACATGAATAAAAAAAACTCGCCGGGCGATAAACGCTCGCGAAGCTTGCGACAAAAATTCGGAACATTAAAGGGCATCGAAAAAAGCAAATTACATTTTGACGCTGCATACGCTCTATTACCGAACCATAAACGAAAAATAGCGACAAAACTGGATGTTGTCGTACCTTCGACCGACGTTAAAGTAGAACCTATAGATATAAAAGTAAAAGACGACGACGACGACGAAATACAAACCGACATTATTACACTTTTCCTGCAGATTCATAAAAAAAAGACGTTCGACATTTTATCCTCATATTCGAAGTTCCCAAATAAAAAGAAAAACGTTCGTTCCAAAAAATTGTAAAATCTCCTCGTTCGTTCTGTCTTCTCAAATATTAACGTCTACTCCGAAACCTAGGTCGTACAAAAACGGACGAAGAAGTGTTTCTTTACGATCCTACGATAGATAATATGGAAGAAAAAACAACAAATACACCTACCGCTTACGAAGCTAACGAAGAAATTACACGATACCACCGATTCCAACATATCTATGGCATACGAGTGCAAAAATCAAATAAGGTTGTTTCGACAAGAAATAGAAATTAGCCAGTCCGCCGTTCAATCGGTCTTAAATCAGTTTCACGTTTTGCCTAGAACTTGTGACGGAATTGAAAGCCGACATAGATAATAATTTTGACACTAAATACGGAGTTCGCGAAGATGACGGAAATTTGTTTATAGGAAACAGTGAATTTAGCATAGACGGACGAAATATAGTCATCGACGGTTTAAAATACAAGGGCACGACCGGATTGTACAATTATTGTTTAAAAAGAACCGGCAATTTACATTAATGACGCACGTCAATATCGAGACATTTGCGACGTACCAATTCTTATAAAGTTAATTACGATCCTTTAAGCAGATATCCGCCAGCAAAGGATATAAATACGTTAACATTATTAAACCCATCTTGAACGGAAAGAAACCTAACGTATGGTGGGCAAAACGTTGGAAAAGCGGTGGCGGATTAGAATCACTACTACGACCACAAGAAAAATCAACGTTTAAACAAGTTTTTATCTAGCGTCGCCGCCACGGATTATCGATATTGGGACGATCCCAGAAATTGGTAGAAAGACTTTAACTATTAGTTGCTTCTAAAGCCGCCGGTCATACGGGTCACGATAATGAAATCATTGCCATTTTGGAGGAATTGCGTGAAGCCGGAATTAAATAAGTTATCTTTACTATTAAACTCGTTTTTTATATTATAAATACTTTGTTTCAAATTTTGCTCAATTTGATTTAGTTGCTGTCGTAGTCGGCATGCCTCTAAATAAATTTTCTAATTACGTACACGGAAAAATGATTATAGATAAATTTGGGAACGACGTTCACAGTAACTTTATTTAAAAACGCTTAAATAAAGATGTCATAGAAAAATATGTTGACGTACATATTCGAACAGGGAAGATGATATACAACAAACTATAAACGAACATGTTACAATGTTAAAAAGATTTTCAAAATCTTAAACAGGAAGTTCAAGAAAACCTTGAAGACATCGTACAACTAAAACAACCACAAACCAAGCACTTTATACTCTGAAACATACTGTATTTAAGCACAGAAAGACGATTAACTGACGGATTTATGATTTTTAGGCAGTCGAAATCGTTACACTTTTATGATGCAATCCGCTATAATTACGTTTTTAGAAATAACTCCACCGTTGGCGATCTACAAGTTGGATGGGATTACAAAGTATACATATATATAAATAATAGAAGGTACGATGACAAAACGATCGTCGGAAAAAATTTGAAAATGACGGACGAAATATGTGCAAATCGAAAATCAAGTTCGGAACTACCAAACTAACGTTTTATCTTAAAGTTCCGTTATTTCTACATTTGAGGAATGACGGTTGGAATGAATATTAGTATAAATTTGTTCGAAGAATTTAAAAAGATTTTAGTGCTCGCCGGAAAGACGCTCTGATAATATCCGTTGATCATGTCAACAATTAAACGAAGAAGTCGTGACGAACTTCACGCACCGATAAGAAAAAAATTTCCACGAAGACGAACTATAATTAAAGGTTTGATGGATTTGTTTCAAACCGATTTGGTAGAAATGATACCGTATGCTAAACAAAACCAGGGATATAAATACATATTGGTGACGATAAACGCATTTTCTAAATACGCGGGCGTTACCTCTCAAAAATAAATCCTCTAAAGAAGTCACGGCTGCCATGAAACAAATTTTATTAGACAAGAAGAATAACGTTCTAAAAAGCAAACGGATAACGGAAGAATTTTATAATTCGGAATTTCAAAATTAATGAAACAATACGGAATTAATCATTATAGTACATTTTCAATGTAAAATCCGCAATCGTCGAACGTTTCAATAGAACCTTAAAGGATTAATGTGGAAGGAATTTAGTATGCAAGGTGATTACCGCTGGTTAGCGTTGTTACCTAAATTGGTCGAAAATACAATAGTACGGTTCACAAAACGATCGGTATGAAACCACAGATGTTAATAAAAGAAACGCACCGCATATTTTAAAACGGTTTACAATTTTATGAAAATTACGGATCTACCGTAGCTAAATTTCGAGAAGATGATTACGTTAGGATTAGCAAAAGTAGACACGCTTTTACAACACTCCAAATGGACCAACGAAATTTTCGCATTTCGAAAATTCAAAATTCTAATCCCAGGACGTATATACTAAAAGATAGTACGGGTGACAATATTTTAGGTGGATTTTATGAAGAATTGCACGAGTCAAACATCCCGACGTTTACTTAGTAGAAAAAGTTCTACGACGAAAAGGAAACAGAGTATACGTAAAATGGTTGGGACTCGATTCTAAACACAACAGTTGGATATCGAAAACAAACGTATTATAAGTACATATATTTATTTACATACGGGATATATACAATTTAATTACATATATACAAACGATACATAACATAAATTATTAATTTAAATGAACAATTTAATTATAAACAAATCTACAATTAATTATCGTTAAAAACGCTTATTAAATTGCCTAGACGTTCTGGGTTTATTTCAAATTCTTTTGCCAAGTCGTCAATCGTTTTGTGTCCCCAAGCAGCAACGTGTAGAGAAACCGTCTTCCATAATGTAACGTTTGTCGTCTTGAGCAGAAAGTGCAATCTTATTTTTTAATTCTGTATACATTGTATGAAAATGTGATCGAAAAACATACATTTTTTATATACAGATTTTTTTCCTTCCGTCACTACTCGTTTATAATCGTTTAAGTTAAATGTTTGTTTATAACGTTTTTGCTTTACACCTTTGGCCTTTTTATTAAATCCGACAATAATTGTATACAATACGCTTTTGCTCAGTTCTAAAAACAACGCAATCACGTTTCCGGCGTATTCATCTTTCCGCTTTCCCAACATCGGTGTTCCGCGAGGAATGTCGCGAATATTATCGATATGATAATTAGATGTATCAAATCTATCTATGTCGTTTTCATATCTTCGTACACGTTCTCCGATTTTATTTCTAAAATCAACGAATCGGTATCCGTATATGCAGCAATTCGACATTATTGTATTATTTACCGCTTTAAATAATCATAAAAAATTCGTACATGACGGTTTTGACAATTCTAAAATTTGCAAATCTTACAAACAAAGGCTTATTATTCGAACTTCTAATACTTCCATTTCTACGGCCACCAAATTATCGCAAAATATTTTACTCGATTTAAAATTGGTTTCGCTACTAGTGCTTCCACTCCGGCTTTCTCTTCTATAATACGATTCCCAATGCGTCACCAATCTGATGTCTACCCTATTTTCGACATTTTCCATTGTTTTGCCAAAAACCATGTTGTTCATCAACTTGTAATGATTTTTCGAGATTCGTTACTAGCGTTGTTGCGTTTGTTCGTATTAAAATCTATATATTGTTTCATCCAATTCGACTGTTTAAATTGTAACGCTCTATGAACGTGTAAAAGTTTTGCTCACCGTGGTCGAGGCATTGCTTTAGATTAACGTAGTGTATTATATATTTCCCTTTGTCGTACAAATTTGGAACTAACTTCTTAAATTTTCCATTGGGAGGAAACATTTCTTCGGGACAAAATGGTAAACAATTCATGATATTCGTGCAGTTCTTTCAGATACTGAAGATCTACTTCAAATACGTATCCCACGTCTGATTCTTCATCGAGATCGCAATCGGATAACTGTTGAATTTCGGTGGTCCGTTAACCATCGAAATTCTCCCGTAGGCATTTACGTCGCATGAGTGGCCATATAAATTCGTAGCATCCAAATAAAGGATGTAAGATGACGGTTTCGACTCCTTATAATAGGGAGTAAATTTATTGTTCGCCTTAGCCAAACGTTTCAAACACATGCTGATGCCGCCGCGTATACCGCTTTTAAAAAATGCACCATATCGATATCGGTCAACAAATCGAGTTTTACGCCGGTCATCTTTAATAAAGCGTCCCAACCGAATCCGGGCGCCGTAAAATAATGACACGGATCTAATTTATAATATTCAATGCATATGGTGCGAAAATTTTCAAAAATATCCGACAACAAATAATACGTCCGATTTTAAATATACATCACTGTAATCGCCTCAAAGTATTACACTGAAAACGTTCCACACTCGCAGGGCTCTCGCGTAATTTTCTTCCGAAACGTGTTCATCGTTTAAAACATCGTAAAGTCTATGCGATCAGGTAACTTCGTAGCAATCGAGTTTCTCAAAAGAATCCGCCAAAAGAATAAGGAAAAACCCCTTTTGACGTATTAATTCAAATTTTACATCGTCCGGGTAGTATTTTCTAATTTCTGAACATTTGTCATTTTCTAAATACGATCCGAGTTTTTCCAATGACGACGCCATAAATCTAAACGAATCGACAAATCGCAACTTTATAAATTGTTTATAGCTTTTTCCTGGTAGAATCGACTCAAAACATCTACCAACACTTTTTTTTAAAACAAAGGTATTTTTCTTTATTTTGAGCAATCACGTCTGCTTCTTCCTTATTCAAAGCGATTTCTTTTACGTAGAACATGTGACAGTCGTAATTAGATAGGTTGTGAAAAAATATCGGTATAAATTTAGAAACTTTGTAATTTAAATTGCACACCGAATGCGCGGGACCACAATATAAACCGGTCATCATATGACTGTGGTCGTACACTTTTTCATGAATTTCCATAAATTTTGTACGATATATGACAATAATTAGCGTTACGAAAAGATTCTTCTTGAAAATCTGCTAAAGGAATCATATCTTTCACGTCACTTATATATTTTTATAAATTTGTATTAAACGTCATTTTCTAACGTATTCTATAAATGTTTGAGCGGCGTTTTTTCCACGAAACATTTTAGTTTTGACAAACCATCGTCGTAAACTACATTTAATGTAATAAGCGAAAGAATACTTCGTTCCGTTACATGTCGTAACATCGTACCGTATACGATGAATTTTCCATGTCGGGAGTTCCGGTTAAGGTTGTCGTCTTCAGCAATCGGTTTTAGCATACAGCTTCAAAATCTGCATACACTACGAATGGGAGTTTCAATTGTTTTTCCAACATTTTCAAACTGTAACAAGTTTTCTCTCACCTCTTTTCCATATTTGTTTGATTTTCATCGCGACAGTTGGTAAATTTACTTTCACTTTGTTGCAATCGTCATTTTGATGTCGAATGAGATCTGTTTCGATCGAAAAATGTACTAAACATCCTTCACATATATATTTTTATGTTCGTTACGAGACTTTTGCGATGAAATCAAACGAGATAAGTTTTGATCCAACAATAATGACTATTTCCCGAATCGTCGGTCACCAGCAGCAAATTTACATGGCGAGATTGTTTTTGTTCACAAACGTACAACGTAATTATAGTGTGAGTCATTTTTTGTAAAACGCTATTAAAGTTACTACTTACGCCGTACACATTTACAGATATGTTATTTAAACGTTCAAACGTCGGTACATCACTTAATTGTACTGGAAATTTTATATTTGAAAAATTGAATCCGACAGTTCGATAATCGGGATACGACGAAGTTCTTTGAGATAATCCTTTCGGTTCGTAAAAGCAGACGTTATGGCCCGACACAAAGCAAGCGTTATCCAGAATTGTGAATGTTAATAACCGCATGTTTTGTTTTAATAGCATACGGTAAATCTATATAACTCGATGCACTTATTGGATTATATTTATTCACATTAATTTCAATATACAGGATTGTCTCAGATAAGGATGTCAATATTTCAATGGTACATAGAAACTCAGATTAGAGATTTGAGATAATAAATGTATTTCCGGAAATGCGTTGCTTCCGATATACAGGGCCTTGAAAAATTCAAAATTAATATGTTTTGTCTGTAGCTTTTTGAAAACGCGTTGATCGATTTTCTTAAAATTTCCAGAGTATGTCAAACAAAGTATTGGTCATGTTTTATGTGCCAATCCGACTCTTCTAAAAATTTCCAGGACCGGACTTTCGGTTTTTCTCACTTAGTTTAAGAGAAAATGTAGCACGCCACTGGTTTCCAAATATTGGAATCATTTTCACATTCCCAATCCAATTTGGAAAGAAACGCTCTCTTGTTTTTCTTCTCCGACGCGTCGTTTCCGCGAAAAAATATAAATCCATTTGGATGTCTTTCAAAGAGCTCGTTATCGAAAAACTTCAAGGTGACAATAAAAACGTAGTTGAACAATGAATATTGTCATGGCGACAACGAAACAAAATTAATACCGCAACTGGCAAAGAGGTTTGAGTATCGTTGTCTTCACCTGAACTTCAAAAACGCTTTCTGACTACCATATTAATTTTTGAATTTTTCAAGGCCCTGTATATCGGAACAACACATTTCCGGACATAATTTATTATCTCAAATCTGGAGGTTTCTCTATGTACCCTTGAAATATTACCACCCTTATCTGAGACACCCTGTATATATATTTACTAAAGACCATCAGAATCTCTTTCTTGAAATTCCGACATTTTTTTTTTATTTCTTCCAAAAATGTTTCGTATATTTCATACAAGTCGGAGCCATACTGATAATTTTATTTTTTGGTATTAAACGATTTTATTTCACTATCCATTTTAGTCGACAAAAATACACTCCGAAACATTCCAAATTTACTTTAATCGATTTGTGCAAATCAACGATGCTTTATTACAAGAGCTAAAACTTTTCCCGAATATCATGCCCAAACTCGTTAATATCCACGTAATGTTTATTACCGCTAACTCTATAACTCACTATTTTATTACCAAACGCGCCAGCAATTTTTCGATTCCGTCATCTATTATAACGAACGCGTTTTCTTATGTCGTTACTTCGCAAATGTGCAGAGTAACACACGCTCGAAAATATATACGTTACATTTCACAAAGTACGTCGCGAAGAGCAACCTTCATTGTCGGCACGACGTTTCTTAACGATGCACGATGACATTTGATGTCTTTTTAAATTATCGCGTCGGGTAAACGTTTTGCACAGTTTTCACATTCCATCTTTAACGACTTAATGTTCAACTTACGACTGAACTAGAAACAATACTGAACTCCTTCTTCAAACCCTCCCTCTTATATAGTACAACGACAACCTTGAGACGGTAATTAAGGGTCAAAATTCTTACAACGATGTATATAACAAACAACACAGGTCCAATAGAATGAATACCTTCAGACAGTAATTAATTGTAAACATCAGAATTCTTTTAACGATTATTTTTGTCTGGTTTATAATTTATACCAAGGATAACACGTACTTCAATGCATATACAAAACACAGGTCAATGAAATGAATAGGTTAATAAAAACAACTTCCAGACAGTAATAAATTTTAGGCATCAGAATTCTTTTAACGATTATTATGGTTTGGTTTAAAATGTATACGATGTCTATAGAATGCAGTACAGGTAAATGATACAGGTCAGTATGATGCATACGTTACGACTGTTAAGACCACCAAGGATAACACGTATAATGCATATACAATTGCCTCCTGCAACGCGTACGAAAGAACCTCTGCCGACAATTGCTTTGAGGAACTGTCAACCATTTGCCGGTTGAAGAACCTCCGCCTACAATTGCCTTGAGGAACGCTTACCCATCTGCCGGTGACAGAACCTCCGCCCACAATTGCTTTGAGGAACTGTCACCCATTTGCCGGTTAAAGAACCTCCTCCTTGACAAGGAGGAGGTTCTTCTTTCAGCTATATCTGTGTTGCAGGTACAAAATTTGTGTTTTAATTATTCTTTGGATGCTTCACACTGACCGATTACCAAGATCATATCAGTTCGTTCTTCCTGAGGGTAAGTTCTCATTTTAAGTACTGAAATGTAACAATTTTGAAAAACAATTTTAAATTACCTACTTTAAACAACCATATTGGTTTGACTAACAAGTAGTGTCACTGTCAAATATTTCTTTTTATTAACTAATTAACTATCTTGGCCAAAGCCTATTATTATTAAAAAATAGTAGGATAGGTGTAGCAAATAAAAAGTAAAATATAAAAACGCCGTTTGCGTAAAAATCATAAGAGGAAAAAGTATTGGGAACCTAATGTATGTTTTCCTAAGGAATCTAATTCTGCGTCAAAATAAACCACTCAAATATGGGGTGTTCTATTTAACTTTAAAAAGTTATTTAATAAAATGTATGTCTAAACTTTGGAGCAATTTTGTTCACCACTCTGTATAATTTTAAAATAAAAATTTTATATGGTAGTATACCTTAACTTTTCAGCTAACCATTAGATTTAATTATGAGCAGCTCGTTCCATGTTACAAGGTGTAAGCAATTTTTAAATTACATTATGTATTTTTATATTTCTGAAAATTTCTCCAAAAACGATCAGTATAGAAAATGTAACAAAACTTACGTTTATTTGGTCTATAGTCATTTAAAAATATAAAAAATGTAGGATGTTCCATAAGAAAAAATATAACTTTGATATATAGTTTATTTTTGTGCCACCCTGTATATTCAAAAATAATTTTATAATATGCTCCTCAAAAACCCACATATGACTGCGCTAAAAATTATTTGCCAACCCTTTTCATTTCTCGTAGAAAAACCGAGGCGAATGTGGTGGGCCACCCTGTATATAACAATAACTAAACAAACTAATTAACGACATTTAGTATCACAAATCAAATACTGGCATATTATTTTCCAAATACGTTTTATTATTGACGTATTAACGGAAGATGATTGTACTATAAATTTTTGAATTTACATTCCTAATCTAATGAATTCAAATAAATACCATTCAATTTTTTGGTATCTGTTCAAGCGTTCATTTCTAATGAATTAGATTCTATAATTAAGTAAATAAAAATTTCCGATTTCCTGTTTTTTTTTTTGTCTAATCTATTTAACAATTGAACCGCTGATCAACAATTAATTTACGTAAATATTCATGATCTTCCAGTTGTTTGGCTGTACTGTTTCATATTTCTTTCACTACCGTTTCTTTGTAGTTGCTACCATTACTTTTTATTATTGTTGCTATTGTTTATTAGTCCTTATGCTAATTACCTTACGACCGTATTTATATTGAGCAAGGATTTAAGTCTTTGATAGGCTCGAGATAAAATTTTATCGATAAGTCTTCGTGATTTTCGTTTAAAAATCTTCTTGAGACCCATTATTTAAAAATTTTATTCAAAACTGCACAAATATTTTCATTTTTAATGTAGGTCTTAGCTTAAGCTCGGTTTAAGATCTGTTTAAAAATACGAGCATTTGTTACCTTAGAATCGGAACTTAAAATCGAATTTATTTTGTGGTAGTTTTGATTTCCTGAGGAAGTTTATTTCCTGGACTGTCTCGTTCTCTTTTGTAACTAAAAATTTTTGTTGCAATAAAGAAACTTAGTTGCAATCGATAATTTTCGGTAATCAACCACTTAATAGATTATACACGAAAATATTTATCGTTTTAAAAAAGTTACTTTAGACTCAGTAAGAAGAATCTAATCTTCTATTACATTCACCTTCTTTCGATATATGTATAGGGGTTGGCAAATGAAAACATGTTCTGATTTTATTATATTGAAACAATAAATCTCCAAGGCTCATCTTAAGACATGCTTGATTTGCTGCTAAAGTATTGTTATCCTCAAATTGCCGAAGGTTGACTATTCTGTTGATTTTCAAAAACACTCTCAGGTCTATTAAAAAGAGCTTACAACGGCTGCTTTCGCATGAGCAATGGGAGCACGTTGGGGATGCCTCAAGTTAAACTCTGCAGGAACTTCTACGCTGCTATGAGCATGATAACCCAGCAACTAGATTATTCCCAATTTTTTAGTAAAGTTAACATAACACAAATAATAAAAAAGTTACTGTTAATTCTGTATTCACTATCTCTAAAAAGAAATTAAAGCATGAAAAACTGTTTGTTCGATATCTTTAATAACGAGCAAAATATCGAGAACCGACCTAATTTATCAATTTAAAGTTCAAATTTTAATTAAATATCTTAAGAAACGTAAGCCATCATCCTGTATAACTGGGTAGCATTTAAATAACAAAAACATGGGTGTGTCTTCAATCTTAAATGCGACACACTGTAGAATATACAATCGAGGTACATTATTACATTGGAGGTCGTTGCAGTAATATGTCATAATTTATGTATAAAAATATATGTACTTAAACATTGAATAGCTTATTATAAAAACGTAACAAAGTATTTAAATTAGGTTAAAATCACACCGTAAATTTGTTAAACAAACTCACAATGCGTGCGGCATTGTCTAACAATAATTAATCTACACAAAATAATTTTTAATTCATATTTAAATTAATTAACTTTGGTGAGTTATATACACAAACAACCATAAAACGATACGATAGTAAAATGGACATAAATCAACTTTCATGACTGGTATTAAGATATAAAGCTAATATTGATGACTAATGTAACGAAATAAATAGAAATAACTTTCAAGATTGATTGTCAAAATTTTAACAACAATGAAGAAGCGATGAATAATTACCAGTTCTAAAATTCTTATTCGTAAACAAAAGTAAAAGTCTAGTCGCACGAGCGCGTACAAGATTGTAACGGGCACGTTGAGTAATGATACAATGTAAACATGATGCAGCAGACTGTGATTTATAATAACACCTCTTCGTCTATTTTAAAGGTAATATTTTGATACGCCTCGTCTATTTTGATATATAACTTTGTGCACAAGGAATCCATTCACAATAACAATGCCGCATTCAAAAACCGTAATCCATTCTCATATTCGTATTCTGGTATCATCGTGATTTATAGTATTTTCAAATGTCAACCATCGTTTCATTCGCAATGCTATTTCGCTTTGATGTATTTGAATATTTTGTCGTCGACAAGTTTTCACATGTTTTTCAACACATACCTATAAATTTAAAAGTGTATTTCCTTCAAATTTATATTGTTCAAAAGGTAAATTTTCTTCACCAATAATCTGAATGGTAATTGAGTATTTGATTTAATGATTACTAAGTACCAATTTATTATCAGCCCTCGAGCTCGCCACTATTGAATTGACGTAATCGATAGTGTAGTTATTGTTATTGAAATACTACGATAATTTCCAAAAGGCAGATTTATTGTAGTCTAGAAGGAATTTCAAATGAAGAGCGTATTAAATGTGCATACATTGCCAAGCTATCAATAAATATGGACGCTTAACTGGGAAATTATAGACGGTTTTATATAGCTATTAACAAGCACAGCTATTAAGGTAGTTACATTAGTGCTCAATACACAGTAATTTATTTCAATTTATGTTTACTCTCCATTTCTATTACCCTTCAAGAAAAAACACATTAACATATACCAAGGGATAGAACAATTATTGTTTTTTATATTTCTATGTTCTCATTGTAATTAAGTCTGATATTTCTTTACAGTAAGTTTCGATTTGCATTTATAAATATTAAAGCTACATGTAAGTGGCGATATAAAGACATAGTTAAGATGATACACAAGCTCTAAAACCACACAAGAGATGCTAGATAAATGTATACAAATTAATAAATATAACTTTTATTTATTAATAATAAATAATATGTGTTTTTTTTAATTCGGCGTCGAAGCTTTTGTTCACATTTTCTTACTTGGAACCGGGATACAATTACATTTATTTGACAGCAGAATGCATCATAGAAATTTAATTTTTAAACTGTTTATCTATTAATTGGTAAGTTATTATCACGCAAGGTGCGACCCAACAAGCTAACTTTTCTGTAGAATTATTAATATTATTTAATCATAGTAAACTATAATTGTAGTAACTTAAACCACAGCTTATACGTAGGGACAGAAACTTTTTAATACAGACAATTACGACTGAGCATTCTTTCTCCGTCACCTACTAGCATGAGAAGGTGCTCTATTAACCTATGCCAAAAGCTTTTCTTTGCCATCAATTATTTGAATTGATTCCACTTAGACCTGTGTCTTAAGCGTCACATGAATTGTAAAACGTTTACTAAAATTAGGTTGAGATAATATGAATGCTGGTGGCAACTCTTCTTTTACTTTGAAGGAAGCCGATTCAACCTTTTCTGTCCAAATCATTCTTTATTTCCATCATTTAGTAAATTATTCAGAAGGAAATTTGATGCAGAAATTTTTTTTATAACGACGATACCATCTACAGCGAAATTTTTTAATCTCAATAGTCAATATCTCCAAATATAAATCTCACAAACTTTAAAGAATTCAATATTTATTATTAAATTAGCACGTTCAATTTTTCAAAAAATTTACTAAAAAGCTGAATATGTGCTTCAAAAGAACTAACGAGTAGAGTATTGGTTAATCTAAATGGTAAGACAGCATATTGAACAAACCTTGACCAGCCCACTAAAAACGTTTTTTTCTTTCAAAATATTTATCTAATCTTATTTTCAAAAAACTTAACATATTTAGTATTATCCTCTTGATGTTAGGTAGAGGATAATTATTGTGACAGGTAATAGATTAAGTCTACGTCGATCAAAACAAAACCTGCAACAACTATTCTTAACCAACAAGACAGTACTACAACAAGGGGACTTGATGGTGGTTTAAGTACACCCAAAAACAATATTCGGTCGTTGTTTAAATTTTTAACCCCCCCTCTACCTAAAAAATTCAAATAGCGAAAGCGGTCGTGTTAACCCTTATTTTGAAAGTATTTTTATTCTCCTTATGACCAATTAAATTAAATGTTCAAAATATCTTTCATCAACTTCCATACAATAGTACAACCGAGCTTCTACAGCTCTTCTCACATTTTGAAAGTCGTCGAGAGTGACATATCCCCACTAAAATATTTGAGTGACGTCAAGTGAGGTGACTTGGTTGTCCATTCTAAGTAACCATCAAACTGTCATTGTCAACAAAATTTTAGAATTTATCAATGAAATTGGTGGAGCTGATTAAGTAAATACCATTGGTTCTTATGATAACAGTCGTTTTTCGCTAGACGTCACAGTTTCTAAAAATCAATTTTAGTATACTTTTTATTTTATTATTATTTTTTAACAAGAGATGAAAGTTACGTTTTTTGCTCACAAGTGATAGCGAGTGATCAATGTCTCGAACGAAAAAACGGAATTAAACTCGTGTAATAAATACAATTTTTTCCACGAAATGAAAATAAAATAATAAAAACCTAAAACAATAAAATAATTTAAAAAAACATATAAGTTTCAAATATATCGGGATCTTCGACTGTTTAGTTTAATATTAGTGAAAATGACAATATTACATAGGTAATACAGATTTTCGTCAATTTTATTGCAATAATTTAAAAGCGTAAGCTACTTTCACTACTAGAAATGAAAATGTAACTTTTACACTATGACAACCGATAAAAAAGCCTACTTTCATGAGTATAAGTAGAGAAAAATTATTTTTCTCATATTTTACTCACCGTTTAAGAGACATGTCTTATAAATTATAAAGTTTTGTAGACCGTAAAACAAATATATTCTATTCAAAGACGTACAACAAAAATATTATACATACAGGGGTTTATCATAATGTATAAAGTAGGTGTTTTATTTTTATTTATTTTTTAAAGAAAAGTTGTTTTACACCCCGACACGTACAAGCAAGATTAGTAGTGCTGTTATATTTTTTGCTAATGCTTTCAAGCAACAGCTCGAATGGGTTTTTCGTGCCTTCTGGTTGATTTATGTCTTAAACGAAAAATATTCTTTAATTTTCTTTTCAATTGCCTGAGATTATTTGCACTGCAATTTGCTATAAAAACAATTAGGTTGCGAGTACTGCAAGGGTTTATTGTAATTTATTGCAATTTTTGATGTCAACTTTAGAGTATTTAGGGTTTCATTTAAATTTCTTTTGTTAATTAGAAATAACTTAATATTGTGTGTTTTTTTTAAGGTGATTTAGTAATTCTGTTGGCATAAATTGGTTTTTTCCTTGTTTCATTTGCTACTTAGAATGTTGTTGCAATCAGTTCTTTTCATTGACTCACATAATAGGGGTTTAATTTCCAAAAGTTTAATAACAAATGCACAATCAAGCGGAATATATACGAGTTGCTGTAATTGCGTTCATTAAAAAAACAGAAAATATGAATTAACGCTTGAATTAAAAATCAATTTATTGTTTTATAAATTTTTTTAATAAATTGGTATTTGGTTGGTGCATGTTACAAAACTGAACAATTTCACAAAGGGTTTAAATGAATCAAGATAATATATACCTCGGACACGTATTTCAATAGCTAAGCTATCATCATCAGCGATACCGATACTAAAATTAAAACCAATAGGAAGCTTATATATACTATCTACATGTCACGAATCGTTAAACTTAATTAATTTTTAGATAAGCTTAAATAACTCCGAAAATCCTAATGGACCGTTATCATCATAACTCATAAGCAAACTGCTGTTTTTAAAATTTCTAAACTTTAACAAGAATCAAGTTCGTTTTTATTATCTACCCTGTTTGTTAAATAGACGCTTCAGTTTAGTGTTTCATTCCTTTGACAAAGATCTACAGAGAGGCAAATGCTAAATATAATTAAGTGATCGTAAAAGAAACATCTGGATGCGTAACAAAACAAAAATAAAAGATGTTCTCACAAGCAGCAAGGATTAAATGGAAATCCGCGGATCATATCTTAAGACACAAAGACGATAGATGGAATAAAATAATTGTACAGTGTAGACCATGGAGCCACAAAAGCAAGAAAGGAAGATTCGATGGGCAGACATTCTGGATCAAGATGGATATAAGTCACGAGGATAGGGAAACATGAAAAAGAGGGGCCTACGTTCAAAAGTAGATGTTTAAGGTGGAGCTTTAAATAAGTTTCTAAAGGTCTATTAGCAAATTTCAAAATCTACCCCAAAAACGAAAGGGTTGTCAACAAAATCAATTTCCCCAAAATAGACAATTAACCATCTAAAGGACACGTAGTGTTTACTAGGAAAAAATCCGAAGATTAAGCAAAATTTATTTCCACAGAAACACAATAGAGCATCCAAATTGCTTTTTCTTAGACCACACCAAAAATTTGCTTCCAATACAAATGGTTATTTGTATATCCAAGGCCCTAAGGATGTATCTTTTTTTCGATCGAGAGTTTGAAATTCATGACTGAAGCATAGCCGAAGCCAATTGTCAAACTAGGACAAAAAAAATAATTTTTTTGATCGGGGACACAAACACTTTTTGGTGACTTTTATTAAAATAAGGTTCTTTGGTGAATTATTATCAAAGATTTATATTCAATGAAGGTAACTACAAAGAAATACGAGATTGGTAGTAAAATCAATATGTAACTTAAGAAAATATCGATAGATGGAGCCACCCTAGAGCGGCCCATAATAAAAGAGTTCAAAAACACATATTTTTGGCCGCTTTTGTACAATAAATCTTTTTTTACTTTAGGATTAAAAAGATCGGAGTTGGTTGTTACAATTTTCACTTCTAATTTTTGTTTAAATTTTGTATTGAAAAATAAAACAAAACAGTTGATATCAGCACGTCAATTAATCCCTCCACTACACGGAAGTGGTAATAAAAATGTTGTAAATATATCACAAAGTCTTTTACTTTTTTTAGTTGACGTTGCAAGTTAAAACAACTGACCCCATAAAAGGGTTGGTTGATCCATGCTTGGGGTAGGTTGTTACACATAAGTAAAATGTGTGTCTTACGACATTTCGTGTAAAACATTGACACGTATGAATCAGTGTCTAAAAAAGCCAACAGTTAATTCTAACGATATGTGTCGTTTGAGTGCATAGCGCTTTATTGGCTTTATCGACACGTGTGTTTCAAGCATTAAAGCTATCGCTTACATAGCACTACGCACTTTAAACGCATACATGTCGTTACAATTAACTGTTGGCATTTTCTTAGTTGCCACATATATTAACCATATTAAACATACAAATAAAATAAATAAAAATAACCCTTCATAGATCAATTTTTTATTAGAACAACATGATATTAACATAAAAATTCAAAAAACCAAAAACTTTACAATAACATTAGATAATACTTTTTAAATTTTATAATAATAAATTATTATTAAAAATATTAATCAATGTCATTACAGAGTCGCTAATTGGGGCATTTCAAAATGTATTGCTACCGTCTGTGCATTGTTTATGTGCCCATTGTCTACATTTGGTGCACTGAATCCATCCATCGCAAGAACTTGAATTACAAACGGTTCGTAGGCATATTAAACAAAAGGTATCTTTATCAGCTAATTCATTTGTTTCTTGTTGTTTTCTGGTCTGCATTTTAACATTTTTCTTTTGTCATTTATTTGTTTCAAGTTTAGTCGATATATTTTGCTTTATTTCCTTAGATTTGCAAGCATTTTCATTGTTTTTGTTTTTGACTTTGCTTCTTCCTTTTGCAGTACAATTTTAATTTAGAGTGTCTGTCAATATAGATGATTTATGCTTCTTGTGACCTTGTTTTGTATTTAAACGCTTTGTAGCCTTAGGAAAGGACCTTAAATCACAAGGATTGTAATACGTTGGCACACTGCTCGACTTTCCAGTCCCTGAAGGTTTTGATCTATCAAACTCTACAAGCGACACTGACAAATGAGTAGGTGGCGGTTAGTCTTGATACAAGGTAAAGGGTCTACTTCTTCGTCGCTAGTTTTCTTTACGTTACCGCTTTTTTTCTGCTGATCAGTATTTGTATTTGAACGGTCTCTCACAGCACTTGTTAAGAATTTGTCATCTGTGAAGATGTATCGATTGAAAGGCCAAATGCCAAAAACCCCAAACTCAGACTGCATGTTTTTAGGAGTAGTTGATATCATGAATGCTTAGTGTTTTCAAATCAAACATGTTAAAGTATTTTAAAAAAGTCACAAAATTTTCCTGGATTATCCACCCGGACTTTTTGACCGTTTTGATGCAACCGGTGGGACATAATTCTTCCGGAAATAGAAAGATGGGTAGAATGGTGTTTCCACCGAGGTTGACTGCTAGAGGTAATGTCACCAAAGTACCTCTTTCTGCAGGTGTGACTGACCCCACTTGCTTGACTCCCTTCCTTGAGATGTTCTATCTGAACAGTGGTTATCCCAGTCTTGTCAATATTGTAAATGTCTTGACATTCAAAATTATATCAAGCTAGTACTTCGTGCAATAAGTCAAAGAATTTGTTTACATTTTTTTTAATTAAAACTAGTTGCCCTAATAAAACTGGCTGCTTTTGGAGTTCGTGAGAATAACATTAGGTGAGGCTTATTCCTATTCACCTACGTTTAAATTGTTTTTCATTTCAAATGCGAAGGCTAGTCTTTCTTCTTTTGTTGACAAGCCAAAATACATCTTTGAATATTTCAGAAGGTAGTTGGCAAGCTCTTCTTCCATCACATCTGATATAATCTGTCGATTCTTAACGTATCCGACTTTTGGATTTGACACTATAATGAAAACAATAAGACACAAATGCAAATATGTAATAGTATTAAGTTCTAGTTCACTGTTGTTTTTAAGTTTCTTTACATATCTCTGCAGTGCCATAAAATTGACGTTGAATTCAACGGCGATTTTGCGAAGTGATCTCTTCTTAGTGAGCACTTCATTGGTGGCCGCACATATTGTTTCTTCTGTGGTTCTTCCTCTTTCAGTTTTTGTTTTATAGTATATTCTCATTCTATTGTAGATTATAAATCCGAAAAAAATTTTAAATAATGTAGATAAATTTAGTGGTTGAATTTTGAATGTTGGCTACTCATTGGTAATACTGTTCGGTTGGTTGTTGCAGTTGTAACAACTGACCCCATTGATATTGTAACAACTAACCCCATTTGCAATTTTACACTGTCGAAGAATTTTCCACTCATCCTTATAATTAATCACAATGTGCAAGCATGGAAAATATTCTCCATTCATTAGTGTTCCTTTAAAAATAACCGTGCTTGTTGAATATTATTCGTATTTGCAATCAGACATTGTATTGATTGTTTAATAGATACTTTGAGGGTCTAAAAACGTATAAGTTGAACTCACCTTGAAACCACGACAACTGCAATGGAAGATGGGTTTTCAGACGTTTTGATGTTCTAAGAGTGGTAAGCCTGCTTGCTCTCTAAGAGCGCTGTAACAACCAACCCCGGTCTTCCCTAGCTTGAAGAAGTTTTTTTTAAGAATCTAACAAAACAAGAAACAAATAGTACCTTGTTGTAATTTTTCTCTACCGTAACATATTAAGTGTTTGCATCCAGCGACATATTGATTCCCTTATGGAAGGTACGAATGTGTAGTTTCTAGTGACTGTTGGGGCGACGTTTCGCACCACGAAGTGAGTGCTCATTCCAGCTTGTAGAAGTAGAAATGTGCTAAACGTCACCCCAACCACCATCCAAAGTTTTCTTAAGCTACACATTTGTACCTTCCATAAGGGGTCCAGGTGCGTTAATACGTCCCTGGCTACAAACTCTTAAAAAGTACTATGTATCAATAAAACGGTAGTTATCTAGAAGCGACTCAAACAATCACAAAATAATTTTAAGAAAAGAACATAATATAACAAAAAATTCATTAAAAGAAAACCAAATCTCTAAATTTATTGATAAATTGAGCCTAATAAATGTTTTAAATAAATTTAAAATACAAGAAAATATTAAATTTGAAAATTCTTCTGATCTATAAAATAAAATGCTACAAAAGTGAAGGTTTAAATATTTTCTTATGGTCACCGTAATATTGCTTGCTTTATTAATTCATCAGGTTTCTTTGCTAATTTTATGCCTGGACAGTTTTAACTCTAAGCAAACATTTAATTAAATCTATAAAGTTTAAGTAAAGTTTGCTGTAATTTTGGTAATGCAATGATTACTTAATACCACTTCTTATGTTTACCAACTTAGCTGAAGCAGTTACTACAATCCAAAAAAATATAATTAATGCTATTCACTTAATTAGCAATCTTGTGTCTGGTTTTTTTAATTTGATATATTAAACTGCCATTTTATTATAAGAAATTTTTTTATTTCTCAACAAGTTTCCAACCTACGTCCAAAGTAAATCCTAAATAAGATAATCATTAATTACCCACATTTCAATTCGACACTTTCTCGCTGATTTTCTTAAATAAACAAGAGAGTTTGCTTTTAAGACAACTTTCTAAATAAAATAATTCAACTTGACGGTTCACGGAAATTCAATGAATATCTTTGGCTTTAACCATCACGTAGAGTTTTAAATAAATCGCTTCGCTGTATGTTGTCGACAAGCTATCCGAAAAGCCTCAATCGTCTCGAGAAGCTCATTTTCGATTGAAGCTTCCCAATTCATCCTCAAATACTTTACTTATGCAAATTGAAAACCTTTATTTATTTTTTTTAAGAGAATAAACCATGTTTTTACGTGCAGTAAATTTTTTTTTAATCTGAAATCAATTATTTATTAATATGAATGTTCGTCTGTTCGAATGTATTTCTTTCTTTTATTTCAATTAATTACGATTATAATAATAAGTTCTCAGAACTTATTTATTTCAATCTACAAATCAATACGTCTATTCTGAAGTACATAATTTAAAGTTGATGTACATAAAGGTGTATTCCATTAATTAGCATACGGACGTGATCCATGAAGATAAATAAACAAGCTAATGCATATTTAGTCGGCAATCAAATTGTTAACAAAGTCGTAAAATATAATTTAGTTGTTGGCATTTTAATGAAGTTATCTGAGTATAGAAGTGCCAAGTAATTTTATTATTTCGATCGATAAAAAGTTTCGATTGCTTCTAATTAATTACGCAAGGTGAAATTAGTTAGGGGGTGCAAATACAAAATTGGGATAAAACTGAAATTGTCTACCGAGGAAATTGAATGCGATTTATACAGTGTATAGTGTTTGTGCAAGCACTGTAAAACGTTATTTTATTAAATAATTAAATTCGATTTTTTGCACAACGATATGCACGGCCGAAAATTTAAATTTTCTTTTTCGCCAAAGACCAATTACTAGGTTCGCAAATTTTCCGGATGCGCCCTTTCAAGCGTAAACGCCCATTTTGCGCTTCAGAAAGTAAATCTTTAAGTATACAATATATACATACTATATAGCAAATAGAGATTTTAACAGCATTAAACCTTGAAATATTTTTTTTTTGAAAGTCTAATTAAGTTTCCGCCAAGGAGAAGACTTCAAAAATTACAAGGAAAGTATTATGAGAAGATATGTTCAAGTTACGTTCAACAACCCTCTTTGTAATTAAAGTTGCCCTTAAGAAAACAGGGAGGCGAAATCAGGGGTGACGGTGTCTTCTGATGAACAAACACAAACTAATGTCTAAATACAAATCAAATAGAAGGATATTGTACATAAAAATATTTGTATTACTTAAACCGTACTGGAGCCTGTAATTCTAGTTATCACCAGGATTTTACTTACCGATTGTAAATAAGAAATTAAAAAATATAACAATATTACTTGTGACCAAGTATTATTTTGAGTTCGTGTATATTTAGTGAATTTGTGTACATAATGCAGTGCATATTTTCGTGTAAATTTCTTAGTAGATACCCATCGCGGTATCAACATAAATCGTGTGTTAACACATTTTTGATTATCGATGTCGTTGATTTTTCACATTTATTCTCAATTGTAAAATAATGAACAATATACACCGTATCCCATATAAGGCGGCCATTAGACCTTGTATATTACACCGGAAGTGTACATTAACTTCCTTATCTTAGAGGAAACACCTTATATATTATTTACATTTTACGTTCAACATGAAATTTTGTAAACAATGATATCATGTTTACCTATTCCAAGTCTAACCGTTTTTGCGTTATTAAATTTTTTCTAAATTTTTAGTCACCGGTAGACAATTCCTTAAAGTCGCCTATCTCCAGGTACTTAAAATTTTAGAATGAGGTACTAAAATAATTGTACTTTTAATAGACATGCACATTGTACAGCATGTTTCAAAATTATTTGTAAAAATGATAAATTTTAAACTTAAAAACTTATTTATTTTAAATAGAACACCCTGTATATTTATATGTCATGTTACTCAGCAAATTATTCTGCATCTATCTGCAATAAAATTTCCTATATCTATCTCTTGTCAGGACACATGTTGCTACAGACTTTTCGTCATAATTTCACGTCAAGAACACGCACCAGATATTATAACATCGAATTTAGAGACACCCTGTATAGGTTCATTATTAATTATAATTACATACCTTACTCTTACAGCCCGTTCAGACGGAGGTCCGTTTTTGACGTATCGTCTTAAAAACGATTCGTCATAAATGAACATAATGTTCATACGGTGTTTAGTCGTCATTAATGCAGATACGTGAAAAACGAAAATAGATCGTGATTATTACGAAGGAGACCTTTCCACAAGATAGACGTGAATAGTCTCGCTATTTTGTATTGGTATCATCGCCGTTGTCATCGGAAAAAAACAAGAAGATATTGGGTGCATCCACTTGTGAGACAATGACCTTATTTGGGAACTTTTCGAATCCTAATGTGGCAGTTAAGGGAATACAAAGTACAATTTTTCAATTATTTTTGGATGTCGGTAACTACATTCAATGATCTTCTTCAAAGAGTAAATAATTCAGAGTCCATTTGAATCAAGCTGGATGTTTCTGACGGTGATTGTACAGGGTCAAGTTGTGTAGAGTGGCTTGCAGATGACGGTGATTGTATAGGACCAAGTTGTGTAGAGCACGATAAATCTGTTGGTGATTGCTTTGGAGGCCTAACAAAACAGCATTTATCATATTCATTATGATAATAATGATCAGAAAAAAAAACTCTGTAGCAAAACGTTATTAAATTGACTTCTTTTAATATTCTGTATTAGATTTACAACTCCAGATTGAAACTGTAAGATTGGTCATTATCAAATGACTTCAGTGATGGTAGGATACTCTTAAAAAAAGTTAAGTTTCGATCTTCTGTTACCATTTCCTTGGGTCTGTTCAATTGATTATCGATAAGCTGTAGCATTTTTTCATTCACTTTATTCACAGACTTTCTTTTTCTAAAAGCTGGGTTTAACCGTGTTCGTTTTTGGTCTTCATGGGCTTTTTGAGAGACTTGACTCTTTTCAACATTGTCATGTTTTTCCTTTTCATCATCAATTTCATTTTTATTGACTTCATTCTGTTCAACGTTATTTTCTTCTATTACTGTCTCGTCCTCTTTGTTTGCATTCCTGGTTGTAGATGTGTTACCATGCGTATCTCCTCGATCGACAACTTTCTTAAAAAAAAAATTCCTTATCGTATTTGTAATACTACTCCATGGTCAACAAGAAAAACATGTTGTTCCTGAGAATCACCACTTTGGTTTCCGGATCTGGTCATCAGGACCTTCCCGGATAATTGGGAAAAATGTAGTCAGAGTGTACGTTTTATATCGAATAAGTTAGTTCTAGACCAAACTTTTAAATTAGTACCCTTGAGAGATGCTTTGCTGCGCGTTTATTAAAGTTTAATGCTACGATGCGGCTGTCGATTAAATACTCTAAAAACGGTAAACGACGAATAAGTCTTGATGGGACATTTAGTGCCACCATCTTGTGCCATCATAGCACGTTCGACTACTAAACTACTAGCAATCATAAATTTTATTTTTATTGTACAATTGCGAATTTACAGCAGTTGTTTTTTAGTCAACGCTTACTTGGCGTTAATAATCCAAGAATCGGCTTTAATAATTACATAGTGAAGAATATTATCAATTTTATTATACCATACATCCTTTATCGTCTACATCTCTTCAATATGACATCCACCTGGTATTCAACGATGAAACACATATATGGAACCGACATCCACAAGCACATTTGCAACACATTAAACAACGCTACAAAATTAGCAAGATTAATCAACTGCAAAAATTACCTAAAACAATTGGCCTGATGAAACTTCTACTACTGATAGCGAATCGTTACCCTAACGGGATCTGAGAGTTTTGTTTCGATCCATTCCTTCAATTAAAATGGTCCAGACGTGCTCCAGAATCTGGATATTTTTAATAATTACATAGTGAAGCATACCATCAATTTTATCAATTCTTCTTAAAATCGGCAGAGAGGCATAACTTTAGACCAAGAACATTATTTTATGTACTATTTTAGAATTTGTTGTAGGGGACGCCACGTGAATGATTCTTGATGATGAAATCGACTGGTAACTTTTTTTGAGAAAATCTTTTAGTGATTCTGATTAGAGAATATGACGTAAACATCATTTTTACACAATATTGGTACTCCTGTTTAAATACGATAATTTCATCTGTTTCCGAGAAAAACGCAGTTCAACAATTCGTAGTGTCAGAACTGGATTTCAAATATTACTTCATTTATTAAGGGTACGTTTTGGACTGTTAGATAATTATGCTTCTCTGTAGATTTTGATAAGAATTGATAAATTTACAGTGAAAAAAAAATGAAAAAAATTTTTTTTTTATCTAACTCCTTGTATTTTTTTCCACAGCAATATTTCATTAAGGCATTTTGTGCCTTATGGTCATATTTTGGTCTAAATAACCCGTCATTAACCAATGTCTCAATAGTTATGATTCACCCTGTTAATCTGTCTTGCATTTTTGACAATTCGGTTTCTTTATCGAGGAGGTTTTGGATACTCCATTTTTTAGATTTTAGTGTTCTTGTGGTAGCTACAGTATAAATTAAATGTCACAATTTCACAAAACACAATCACACTACACACTTAATTAATATTATTACATGTGAATATTAAGGTGGGTAAGGGTTGGCATGTTTAGGTGTTAGTGGTTTTCCTAAACCTTGAAGTAAATGCTTTGCCAAGACGAACCAATCCACTATTGCACACGGTTTCGTCACCACACTGTACAGGTTTATACTGATCTTCTGGGGCACCATACATAACACTTACATCACAATACAATATTTAAAATGTACCATACGATTAAATAAATAAATAAAACAGAATTGGCACCAGAGCCAGATTTCTTAGATGCTTTACTGGCATTCAGAGTTTTTACTCACGCATCCCTTATTTGTGTCCATTTTTTGATAACACATTTTTCTGAAACAAATAATAGGTTTAATCTTTGAAACAGTGTATTACACAACTTTGCCAATACAAAGTTTGGCCAACTTATTGATGATGCGATTGATAATTTCTGATAGACGTCCATGTCGCTCATTCCTCTATTTGCTACCAGTGGTACGGTCGTGGTCAAAAGCAAAAATTACCAAAAAAAAATCATGTTGCTGGAAATAGCTCCGTTCAGTTTCAATCTGAAGAACTGTTCTAAAATGGTTCTTTTATTGTCATTAGCCTAAAACAGTCCCAAGGATATTTATTTGCCAATGAGAAACAAGAACTGTTTAGGACAGTTCTAAAATTGACCGCGAACAGAGCTATAATATAATGTACTGCATATAATTAAAACCAAAACGCGACGAAGATTAATGAACTTAATTTGGCTGTAAGGTTTGTTTTCACCACGACTATACTATAACAACATAAATTTTCGAACAGATACACAAAACTTAAACACTAGCTATAAAAATATAATTAGTAAAATCAAAATTAACGGGACAAATTAACAAACAATTATTAAAAATAAAATGAAAAATTCAACAATATAATTTAACGTTTTAAACGCCTGTTCCGTGATGTTTCGGTTATCAATTGTACGCACTTTCATATAGATAGTATTAAGATTAATATATATTTGCAAGTTATTTATTGGTGTTACATGTTTGCCGTACTAATACAAGTTTGTTTCATACATCAATTTATTTTTCATATGTTTTTATACGTGTACTATTATTCTTTTTTTTTAATTAATTGACATTGAACTATGTTTTCTTTGTTCACAATAAAAAAATTGACTTTTATTGTTACAACTGATAAAGTAAGTTTTTAAATAATTTTTAAATAATTTTTATGATACTTTTTAACATTGTTATTATTATTTTAATTAATTGCATGTTTTATGGTTTGTTTGTTTCGAAAATAATTTATTATCTAGTCATAATTTTGCTTTGTTCACACTTTAGAACCCGATGAAGGAAACAGAGTTTGATTAAAGTTTCCGAAACGTCGCTAACGTCGAAAAAACACAATAAGTTTGTTTTTTGTTTTATTTCTAATCCAACTCCTAAAAGAAGGAATACATAAATACACCCAAAAAAAATATATTTAAAGGAGTAATTTCACATTTATCAAAAACTATACTATACATTTAAAAATTGGAATTATTGAAAATATTTACGAGAATATTATTTATTTTTCAGATATTTGGCGTCAGGATGTTCCTACAAGGAGCTTCACTATACCTATCGAATAGGTGTATCGACCATCAGCAACATCATAGAAGTGACACTATCCATATAGAATAATTTACATGATGAGTTTATGGCTGTCCCCGACAAAGCTTTTGAATGAGAGAAAATAGCACATGCTTTTAACGATAAAGCCAATTTCGCCCATTGTCTTGGTGCTGTAGATGGGAAGCACATCAGGATTAAGAAACCAACAAATAGTGGATCAATGTACACTCATGAAATTTAAAACTTGGACACCACAATTTCTGTAAACAAAAGTTTGCACATTGTGAAGCGGGCTTAAGGGTATCATTTACAATTCTAACAGCAGGTAGTCTCAGCAGGGGTTATCTTATAGAAGGACTGTAGAATGAATCATTACACTAAGCACGTTTTAGAAAATAGGTAATTTACGTTGCTTACTTAATTTTTTCTTTAAAGAATATATTTGAAGGTATCGCTAATTAAACACCATAGCTCGATTAATTATCGAATCAAAATTTTGTTTAGGAAATGTTTACAAAATAAAATTAGAAATAATTTTGATTTAAAAACGTCTACAAGCAATAACTTTTAAATTAAATCAAAAAACTAAACATGGTTGACTGATTATTACTTATTTTAAATAAATCTAACCTACTAATTATTGTAAGTTATTAAAAAAATCATTAAACTCTCTATTCATAATATTTAGTCCTTACAAAATGTATATTTTATGACGTTTCATTTTTTTCTGTAGTTAATATAAAAGTGAAAATAAAAACTAAGGCAATTCTTATTGTCAACGTATATATTTAGTTTTTTGACAAGAATTTATTACATAATTATAATTAAGATACCAAGTTGGTTGTGACCTCCATTATTATTGATACATTCTTGGAGGCGTCTGCTCATTGACGCTATCAAGGTATCAATATAATTAATATTAATCGTTTCCCATGCGGTATCAATGGCTGCAATTAGTGCATTACGGTTTACTGGTATAAAATTTGGCCCTTGTTGTCTTCGGATAACAGCAAGTATTCGAGCCCAAACATTTTCGATAATGTTAAAATCTGGGCTTTTTGCTGGCCAGGGTAACAGCTCCAAGTTATTTTCTCGTATCCAATTGCGCACAACCCGCGAAGTATAAATAGGGGCGTTGTCCTTTAACAACAAAAATACATTATGAAAATGTTAATTCAACAGATCCCGAACTATTTTTTGGAGAAAGTATAGTGAAATAAGAATACTTACTTGTTGGAAAATATAATCTTCGTCTGGATAAAACACTTCGACTGAAGGTTTCATAATAGTTTCAAAATATCTAAATACGCAGCAGAATCAAGACGTCCATCGATAGCCCAACAAACTCCTGGACCCCGCGCGCTAACCCAACCCCACACATTCACAGAAAAATAACCACTTCGTTTTTTTAGGACATATGTGATTATTTTCGTAACGAGTTTCCATTCTAAAAACTTTTAGTGGTCCATCGTTGCGGCTATTGAACGTTTTTTCGTCGCTAAAAATCACTCGATTCCAAAATTCCAAAGGTTCGTTCACATATCGCCTTGCAAATTCCAGACGACGTCTCATATTTTCGTCACTGAGAACTTCTTTCGCAGCAGCATTATACTTCTTTATTCCCATCTCCTTTAATCTTTTTGTGCAGTTATACGGCATCCGGGAAAATGTGTATCTGCTATAGCCCTGGAGTATGTAGCAAATGGTTGTTCTGTTACGTAATGAAACAACTCGAGATCTTGAGCACGTGTAGATACTTTAGGTCTACCACTTCCGATGGCTCTTTCCAAAGTGTGTTCAAGATTCCATTTTACTCGGTAATGCCCTACGGTGCTTTTGGTATATCTAACATACGTGAAATTTCACGCACGCTACGGCCCGCCGCTAATTCCGAAACAATCCGCGCTTTCAAATCAGCACCGAGATGAGGTGGCATTTTCACAACACTTGAAATTTTAAACTAAAATGGAATTTACATTTCTTACTTTATTTATTGGTTCACACTACCCCTTCTCAAACAGTAGGTAATTGTTTATTTATTACATACTTCTAATGACCAATGTAACAACCCTTAGAGCAATATGACTCAAAGGAAGTAAATTAAACAAGCAAGGATATTCTATTGTTATTGAAACTTATTCATAAAGTAAAGCCATTTCCTTATAATGCTAATGGACAGGATTTTCTTTTAAGTATTAAGATTACAATAGAGGACTTATAAACTTTCGAAAATATCTAATTATAAATATTTACACTGCAATTGCGCTTTTTCCTTAATAATTTCTTAGCAATAACATACACGTTCTTGGTTTTTTGTCATAAATTTGATATGATATAAATTTGTGTTTCTAATATTACATCACAAACTAATACACACACCTGAACAACAAACCGAGCAACAAACATAACAACGAACCGAAAGTCAAACAGAACGACAAACGATCTTTTATGATTTCCACAATCGGAACGTTTGTGCTGTTCCCATAATTATTTTCAGTAGTTTTCAGTTCATATATATTTATTATTGAGAAGAGAAAATTGCGGAAAACAAGAAGATAGTGCCAACCAAATTTTTACGCACAAAGAAGAGTAAAAATTTATAATTTACTTCGCTTTTTTTTTATTTTGGAAATTTCCCGCCCAAATGATGCTAATAGGGACATCATTTTTTTCTTGCATTCTTAAACACTGATTAATTTAAAACATTTTTCTTCTGTCAACTCCATAATATTACCTAAAACACAACAAACCCACAAAAGGGAGGACAAAAAATAAATAATTTAATTCTCCCGCATAAGTTTGTTCGCCGTTTTGTTTAGATTCGTCCAAACCTGCAAACGCATTCGCGCGCATTTTCTTTGATGTCGGAGAAAAACCGACAAGTTGCGGGAACGCCGCAAACCGTTCGTGGAACAATCAGGACTTGCGAATCTGTTCTAAAATTCGTACGTAGCACCGTGATTGTTCCGATTGCCGTTCGGTTCGTTGTTCTGTTTGTTCCTCGGTTTGTTGTTCAGGTGTGTACGAAGCTTTACAATAAGCATATTAATATGAACTATATCTTATGAAAGGAGAGTTATTAACTATAATTAACGACTTAACGTTACGTTAGTTACTATTTACACATATTTTCTTGGAACATTCGATAATTAACTATCGGGATATGATGACCCTATACTTCGCAGGTTGTGCGCAACTGGATACAAGCAAATAACTTGGAGCTGTTACCCTGGCCAGCAAAAGCCCAGATTTTAACATTATCGAAAATGTTTGGGCTCGAATACTTGCTGTTATCCGAAGACAACAAGGGCCAAATTTTATACCAGTAAACCGTAATGCACTAATTGCAGCCATTGATACCGCATGGGAAACGATTAATATTAATTATATTGATACCTTGATAGCGTCAATGAGCAGACGCCTCCAAGAATGTATCAATAATAATGGAGGTCACACCCATTATTGATTTCTTATATTTATTTATATAGTAATACCTTTATTTAAAAAAAAGTTTTCATTTAATTTTAAACTATAACTTGGTATCTTAATTATAATTATGTAATAAATTCTTGTCAAAAACTAAATATATACGTTGACAATAAGAATTGCCTTAGTTTTTATTTTCACTTTTTATATTAACTACAGAAAAAATGAAACGTCATAAAATATACATTTTGTAAGGACTAAATATTATGAATAGAGAGTTTAATGATTTTTTTTTAATAACTTACAATAATTAGTAGGTTAGATTTATTTAAAAATAAGTAATAATCAGTCAACCCAAATAACCATGTTTAGTTTTTGATTTAATTTAAAAGTTATTGCTTGTAGACGTTTTTTAAATCAAAATTATTTCTAATTTTATTTTGTAAACATTTCCTAAACAAAATTTTGATTCGATAATTAATCGAGCTATGGTGTTTAATTAGCGATACCTTCAAATATATTCTTTAAAGAAAAAATTAAGTAAGCAACGTAAATTACCTATTTTCTAAAACGTGCTTAGTGTAATGATTCATTCTACAGTCCTTCTATAAGATAACCCCTGCTGAGACTACCTGCTGTTAGAATTGTAAATGATACCCTTAAGCCCGCTTCACAATGTGCATAAACTATAAAGATTTGTTTTCCGTTGTTTTATTAGCGGTGGTAGATTCCGATTATCGATTCATTTATATACGTGTGGGTTCTTATGGCAAAGAGTGTGATTCTTCAATATTTAAAAAATGTTGACCAAAAGGCAATCTAAATATTCCAGAACCAAGTCCTCTAAGTACAAGCTCAAATACTACAGTTCCATATGTAACAATAGGCGATGAAGGATTTGGTTTACATGTAAATTTATTAAGACCTTTTGGTGGGACGCATCTAGATAAAGATAAACGAATATTTTAGTATCGTTTAACTAGAGCTAGGAGGTACGTAGAGTGTGCATTTGGTATCTTGGCAAATAAGTGGAGAATTTTTCATCGACCGTTAGACGTCAAAAAAGAAACAGCTTATGGGTAATCAAAGCATGTACCGTTCTCCACAATTTCATTAGAGAAAAAAAGGACTTTAACTTTGACAATCAACCAGAAGGAGATGAATTTATTCTTGAAAACCTACCTAACGAAGAAAGAATACAAGGTGGTAGATCTGCTAATTCAGTACGACTTGAATGTATGAACTTTTCATCAGAAGCTGGATAGGTGCCCTGGCAAGAAGACGCTATATAAACTAAAAAAATTGAACTAAAATACGCAAGAGTAGATAACAAACAAATTCCTAATTAAAATGTTTGGTGTATGTATTTTAAAGGTTGTTGAATGACAAATAAATAAGTACTTTCCAAAAAATTGTCATTATTTTGGTCCATTTCATCAAAATTCTTTTTATAGACATACTTCCCGCCATACTACCGTTTTAGCAACTCTGTCTTTGTAAATATGTAGATACTTGTCCCACAACACCGGTCTTTGTTGTACCAAACTTATCAACACTTCTCTGTCTATCAATTTAAAAAACATTTTTTCTCTCTCCTTGTTTGTAATAGTGCACAGCACAATAGATTCAATGCAATGCACGCGTCTTGACACGCCTAGGCTCGCCCCGACCAAGCTTTTAAATAAAAACGATTAAAAAAAATTGTCGTGTGAACTCGCTCGTATACCTCCGTATGTTTTCAAAACGGATACGTTTTACCGAATCCGCATTCGTGAATTTGATGACAAAACCGAATGTCGACGTCGCACGTATCCGGCATTTTTCACGATTCGTAATACCGTACGCGTGTGTGAAGTTTGTCGTAAAATTTCATAAGCCACTACGTTTCGTCATAAATTACGATCCGGAAAAAAAGACGGATCATCTCCGTGTGAACGGGGTATTATAAACACACCTACAATAATTGTAATACATCATTAATATAAAATTATCAGTAAGTACCTTAATAAATTGAATGGAATTAACAACAAACACAATAATTTTGTTCTGAAGATAAATTCCAGCAAAGAGGTGAAAATAAGAAAACAAGTAACACTAACAAAAGCGCGATTTTTTAAACCTCAATGATTAATGTTCCCTGAAATATTTTGCAACGCTCGTTTTGTATGATTTATAAATGTTTTTATAAACCATAATTTTTTTATTCTCGTTGTCTTATTACTCTTTTTTTTTGTTTAAGAGCTTTAGATGTTTGAAATAACCGCGTCGAAAGTAAAATAACACATTGTCATCAAGTTATTAAATTAAAGTCATAAAAACCTAATAAATTGTGGAATAAAATAATTTTACGACCGGAAATTGCAATCACAGTTTACATGCGGACTACACGTTTCTGCAATGGTCTATTGCTCATAATAAAGTTAACATTAAATTACGAGAAAATCTAACTAGAAGTTCAACAACACTACAAATACTGTTATATTTACGTTCCGTCTAATTTGTTTAAGTTCAAAAGAATTACGCCGACTGTGAGCATAAATTTAGAAATGCATTTGTCATATTTTCTAGGTCGGTGGTTATTGAAACGTGTTGTGGTAGCTAAAAGAAAAAAAAGTTTGGCAAACAGTATCGTTTTCGTTTTGAATATTTCCAGATGTTTTACTTGTTGATGACTGATCCTTGCTTCATTATTATTGTTATTATAGAATCCATTTACCCGTTAAGCCACAATGCGTGTTTGAAACTCCAATCACACATTAACAAAGGTCGCTGTATCTACTGTAAAGGGTTGTGCCAGTGGGTGCTATTCAGGAACACCGACACAAACCCTTTTCATTAAAGCTCTGGTATAAGTGTTTTGCGCATTATAATGACTACTTATAAGTCGGGCTTTATTAATTTTTTAATCCCCGAGAACAAAATCAATTTCTTTACATTAGCACTCCGAATGATGTTTATGGGCTACTTGGGAGATGTAAGCTTAGAAACAGCCTTATTAACTCTTCAACATTCGTAGGTATCATAGTGTTTATTTTTTAAATTAAAAAACCTTGCCTTACATTCTTTAAAGTCCAAATTGAATAAGTAATGTGTTGAATATTTCATTGTGTAATTTAACGCATAATTTGATTTTTAATAATAGATTAGAAGAGTCGGTTTGCTTGTTTTCCACATTTAAACATTTTGTATAGCTGATGGTATATGGATATTTCGTCAAAATTTATATAAAACATAATTTCAAACAGTACAAATACTATAAAATTTATTTGTAAATATTCATGGAACTTAAAGAATAAAAGTTGATCTTGCCAAAAACTATAATACCATGTGTCTCTGGCAAGACGCAACATAGGATTTTACTATAGAAAAATTTCATTTGATCTACTATTGCTAGAAAATTTTGGATTGTAGTATACCCTATACGTTACGGGATTTTGTTGAAATTAGAAAGAGAGCAAGTATAGAATGTCTAATCTTCCTTCAAATGTAAATATTATTCTTTAAGTTTGTAATAACTAAGTATTTAGTATTTTGTGATTTTACGAAAATTCTAATCAATTTTCAGTTGCTTTCATATTTTAATATAGTTATTGAAGCAAGCATAATGAAATACTTTTGAATAAAACCTGTTCGTATTGAATTTGAAGTTAAATGAGTCGTTTGTTTTCTTGTATTGTAGACCTGTGTGTAAACTATTAGACATAATACTTGCATCTTCCAAGAATATGCAGATATTCTAAAGCTAAAATTTTATTTTAAGTCAATACAGTTGTTATTATAGATAATACAGATATTTCGATTAGTATGAATCGAGTAGTTTGTCTCTACCACAAGTCTGTACCGATAAACAGAAGTTGGTGTTCTACGGACATTATTCGGAATCAGTGAAGTAAAGTATAACCCAGAATTGGAGGTGTTATACATTTATAGCTTCTTGATCGTAAACAATTTGAAACTCATGGGATTAATGAAGATTTTTAGAAAATGCCCGATTAAGGTTTTTAATGTTATGAATAATGAGAGCGCAAAGGTTTGTGCTTTAAATCATTTAACTTGATATTTCTCTTTTGTTTTTCTGTTTTAGGTTTTACTAGAATCCAGGAGTCAACAAACAAGATAACAAGATTGTTATTTTAAAACCATCCAAGAACAATTTTAAGAAATGTTGTAATTTTGAATACGGTTTTTTATTAAAAGTGATTGTCGTTTTAAGTTTTATTTACATCGTAAAAATTCTTTTCTATAAATGTATTAGTGGTTCTGAAAAGGACCCATTTGTTAGTGGATATACAGAAGTTAAAGGTAATAGGTATTACATGCAAAGTGCTTGGCTTATAGCAACTGGTTAAAATGCTGTCAATTTACTGCTAAACAGTGCCCCAAATAGAAGTTCCGTTACACGATTGAAATAATATTTTCTGGTATATTGAAGCAAACTTCCACAATTTTATCTTTTAAAGACTCAAATGTGTTGTGGGTTTTGTCGGTATAAACCTTCGTAGATATGTAAAGTTATAAAAAGAAGTTGTTGAGAGACAAGCCTGGTGATCTTGGTGCCCGAATAACTTCCTCACTTCTTCCAATTCAGGTTCTAGGAGGTGCTTCATTTAAAAGTTGTTTTATTTGATTTGCATTATGTGCTGGACATCCATCATGCTGATATTGCAAACTACATTGAGATTAAAACGTTTTTTTCTCCTTTTCTCTTTTTTTTTTTCTTTTTCCTTTTTTTTTTTTTTTTTTTTTTTTTTTTTTTTTTTTTTTTTTTTTTTTTTTTTTTTTTTTTTTTTTTTTTTTTTTTTTTTTTTTTTTTTTTTTTTTTTTTTTTTTTTTTTTTTTTTTTTTTTTTTTTTTTTTTTTTTTTTTTTTTTTTTTCTTTCCCTCCCCCCCTTTTTTTTTTTTTTTTTTTTTTTTTTTTTTTTTTTTTTTTTTTTTTTTTTTTTTAACCTTACCCCCCCTTCCCTCCCCCTTCCCCCCCCCCCCTCCCCCCCTTCCCCCTCTCCCCCCCTCCCTCCCCCCCCCCCCCTTTTTTTTTTTTTCCCTTTTTTTTTTTTTTTTTTTCTTTCTTTTTTTTTTTTTTTTTCTTTTTTTTTTTCTCTTCCCTCCTCCTCCTTCCCTCCTTTTTTTTCCCCTTTTTTCCTTTTTTTTTTTTCCTCTTTTTTTTTTTTTTTTTTTTTTTTTTTTTTTTTTTTTTTTTTTTTTTTTTTCTTTTTCCTTTTTTTTTTTTTTTTTTTTTCTTTTTTTTTTTTCTTTTTTCTCCCCCTTCTTTTTTTTTTTCTCCTTTTCTTTTCCCTTTTCCCTTCTTCCTCCCTTCCCCCCCCCTTTTTTTTCCCCTCTTCCTCCCTTCTTCTTTCCTTTTTTTCCTTTTCCTCTTCCTTTTTTTTTTTTTTTTTTCCCCCTTCTTTTTTTTTTCCCCTCCCTTTTTTTCTTCCTCCCTTCCTTTTTTTTTTTTTTTTCTTTTTTTTTTCCTTTTTTTTTTTTTTTTTTCCTTTCCCCCCCTCCCTTCCCCTTTTCCCCCCTCCCTTCTCCTCCCTCCTTCTCCCTCCCCCTTCCCTCTCCTTTTCCCTCTTCTCTTTCTCCCCCCTCTTCCTCTCTCTCCCCTCCTTTTTCCTCCCTTCTCTTTTCCCCCCCCCCTCCTCTCCCCCCCTCTCTCCTTCCCCTCTTCCCTTTTTTTCCTTTCCTTTTCCTCCCTTCCTCCCCTTCCCCTCCTCCCCCCTCCTCCCTCTCCTTCTCTTCCCTCCCTCCTTCTTCTCTTTTCTTCCCCCCTTCCTTTTCTTCCCCTCCTCCCCCCCCTTCTCTCCTCCCCTTTCTTTTCTTTTTCCTCCCCCCCTTTCTTCTTTTCTCCCCCTTCCCTCCCTCCCTCCTTTCCCTCCCCCCCCCCTCCCCCTTTCCCCCCCTTCCCCTTTTCCTTCCCCCCTTCCCCCCTCTTCTTCCCTCCCTTTCTTTTTTCCTCCCTCCCCCCCTCTTCCTTTTTTTTTTTTCCCCTCTCCCCCCTCCCCCCCCTCTTCCTCCCCCTCCTCCTTTTCCCCCCCTTCCTCCCCTTCTCCTTTCTCCCCCTCCCTTTTTCCTTCCCCCCCTCCTCCCCCCCCCCCTCCCCCTCCTTCCCCCCCCCCCCTCCCCCCCCTCCCCCCCCCCTCCCTTCCCTCCCCCCCCCCCTCCTCCCTTCCCCCTCCCCTCCCCCCTCTTCCCCCCTTTCCCCTCCCCCTCCCCCTCCTCCTTTTTTCCCCTTTCCTCCTTCTCTTCCTCTCCCCTTCCCCCCTCTTCCCTTCCTCCTCCCCTCCCCCCTTCCCTCCCCCCTTCCCTTTCTCCTTTCCCCCCCCCTTCTCCCTCCTCTTCCCCCCCCCTCCCTCCCCCCTTCTTCCCTTCTCCTTCCCCTCCCCCCCCTCCCCTCCCTCTCCCCCCCCCCCTCCCCTTCCCCCCTCCCCCCCCTTCCCCCCCTCCTTCCCCCCTTCCCCTCCTTCCCCCTCCCCCCCCCCCCCCCCCCCCCCCCCCCTTCCCCCCTTCTTCTTTTCCTTCCTCTTCTCCCCCCCTCTCCCCCTCTCTTCCCCTCTTCTCCCTCTTTTCCCTCCCCCTTTTTCCTCCTTTCTTCTTCCTCCCCCCCCCTTTCTCCCCTCTTCTCCTCCTTTCTCTCTCCTCCCCCCCCCCCCTCCTCCCCCCTCCTTCTCCCCCCTTTTCCTCCTCTCTCCCCCTCTTCCCCCCCCCCCCCCCCCTTTCCTCTCCCTCCCTCCCCCCCCCCTCCTTTCTCCTTTCCCTTTCCCCCCTCCTCCCTCTCTCCTTTTCCTCTCTTTTTTCTCTCCCCTTTTTCCCTTTTCCCCCCCCTTCTCCCCCCTTTTTTCTTTTCTCCCCCTCCCTTTTAACCCCTTCCCCCCTCCTCTCCCCCCCTTTCCTTTTTAACTTTTTATTTCCTCCCCCCCTTTTCTCCTTTTCTTCCCTCCCCTCCCCCCCCTTTTCTTTTTCCCTTTTTTTTCTTTTCTCCCTTTCTATCCTCTTACTTTCCTTAACCCCCCTTACCCCCCCCCCTCCCTTCCCTCCCCTCCCTTTTTCCTTCCCCCTTTCCCCCCCCTCCCTCTCCCCCCCCCTTCCCCTCCTCTCCTCCCCCCTCCCCCCCCCCCCCCCCCTCCCCCCCCCAACATTCATGGGTGAAGCAAATATTCTTAACAAAATTCATATCATTATTGCGTATCTCCATTAATGTTTCACATAATTCTTGCCTTTTATTAGCATCCGTTTATGCTTTTTAAAATTTTATGAACTCGACTCCTATTTACACCACAGTCGATACTTAGTTTCGAATACTAATATTAGGGTTAAGTTTTTTTCAAGATATCGATATTTCATTTCATAAAAAAATATATTACATTGCAAATACGTTTGTGTAAATCTTTTAAAAAACCTTTAGAGAATAATTTTTATCGTGTTTAAAAACAAAGCAAGTAATTCAATTTAAATAATATTAAATTAAATTTGATAAATACAAAGCTTTTAATACATTTATGCAAACCATAGCAATTGAAGTGATTGAAATTCAGTTTAGTCTTATATAATCATAACATAACAACATACATTTTTATTTATCACTTTACACAAATAAATTTAGCAATAAAAACGATATAAAATTCCTCTAATACAATAAAATTATTAAGTACAATCCTAAAAAAGGAATTTATAGAAATAGGAATTTAGCTTAGACACCACTTACTTTAAATACAAACAAAAAATATCAAACAAACTTTTGGTGTTCCACTGGGCTCTCCACTCTCAAGCACAATTGTGGAGCAAACATTTATGGGTTTTACTTAAATTATGAATTTAACGGTTATTGCTTGAAACTAAACATTTCAAGCATTTGATTGATCATAAACTCGTACATTGAAAGGATATAACTGAATTATAGAGATTGATGTAAAACTTAAAAAACATGAGATGTGGATTTAACGGGTTTTGCATGATTGACTTGAAGTGTCGACAAGATTAACGTTAATATGTACCTATCACAAAGTGGAATTACGATAGTTTGAAGTATAAAATTATTGATAATAGGAGCGTATTGAAGAAGGTAGCAGGTGTTGAAGCGGATAAAAGTTTTATATCGCAGGTAACCATATCTAATAAATTGAGCAAATTTTGTCTTTAAGATTAATAACAAAACACAGCCATATTAGAACTGTACGAACGTGCGTCGTTGCAAAGGTAAATAAAATCCAGGGGCGTAGCGTACACTAATCAGACAAGGTACAAATTTATTGCCAACGGAAAAAGGAGAACGGTGACTTCCTAGGAGTCGATCCGGGTAACTGTTTCTTCTAACGGAAAAGTGTAGGAAAATACGTACGCTAAATACTAATAAGATATACCAGCAATAAGAAAAGAAATAGGGAAAGTGATTCACCAACTGAAAGTAACAGCGCATTTCAAAGAAGCAGATTAATAGAAAGATCCCCAGTTAGAACCCATAATAAGCAGAAGAACGAAGAACAAACTAACAGCGAGATTGAAAAAATCCTGGAGAAAATGACAAACACGATAAAGGAGGATATCAAAACTGGGAACGATAACATGCTGGAGAACTGGAAGGTGCAATTAACTAAGGAAATAAACAATATAAAAGAGGAGTTAAAGCAAGCACGTGAGCAAGCGCAGCTCCAGTGGTAAAGTCACCAACGTGAAAAGATAAAATGAGAAGTTGAAAAGAAGAAGATGAAGGATCGCCTGAATATAATTGAAAAACGATTGGAAAACATGGAGAAGAAGTCCCGAAGAAATGTAGTGATAACGGGAGTAGACGATTTTGTGACATATAAAGGCGACACGAAAAAACAAATCATGGAATTTAGAGGCGAATATCCCAAAAGCGTATAAAGTGGGCCGGAACAAATGCGTAGTAGAAATGGAAAAATTAAGACAAAATCAAAACTATGAAGAATAAAAATAGACTAAAGGCAGCCGAATCTTTATAAACGATGATTTCACTGTGCAAGAGCAAAGGATTCAAACAGAGATACAAAAAGTTGCAAGAGAAGAGAGGGATAAAGGCAATGATGTGTGGTTACATAAAATTAAAGGTAAATGTAAAGCAATACTAGAATTACAATCTGGATGAGTTGCAAGAGGTTCAGAAAAAGGTCAAAGGAGCAAAAAACTGAACAAGGGAGGTGATTGGAAAACACATAAGACGACAAGGCACGAACAGGACAAAGTAAACGGTTTAAACAAGGGAAGGGGGGAGAATAAGGATATAATGTTCCTTGCAACTTCGAATGTTAGGGAAACTTTTGTAGCGGGAGCATTAAAACAGTTAATAAAAGTATTGACAACGTACAGAGTTTAATATTTTAGCGTTAGAAGAGACAAAACAAAGTGAAAATTACATAGTTGACATAGCAAACTATACCTTTTTTAAAAGTGGTGGAAAGGATAGAAGGATGGGAACTGGCTTTATGGTGAGTGAGGCGAGAAAGGATATGGTAATCAGTTTCAAACCAATAACGGATAGAATGTGCGTATTGCGAATAAAAAGACGTAATAGGAAAATAAGTATTCTTAATGTTTATGCGCCAACGGAAAAAAAAGAAATATAAGTCAAAGAACAATTTTATTAATTATTGGACAACGAATAAGAGAAACTACCAAAATATGACATTAAAGTAATAGTGGGTGACTAGAATGCAAAAGTTGGGCTAGAAGAGGCATATAGACCTACAATTGCCAATTTCAGTTTGCACAAAGAGAGTAACGAAAATGGAATACTACTTATTCACCTAGCAACGGAAAAAGATATGAAAATAAAGAGTACACACTATCAACATAAAGACATTTATAAAGCAACCTGGATGAGTCCAGATGGCACAACTACAAATCAGATAAATCATGTTTTAATTGAAAGTAGAAGCGAAAATATCATCAAAGATGTTAAAACATATAGAGGAGCGGATTTGGATTCAGACCATTTCATGCTGGGTATGAAAATGTCAACAATGGTACCAAATGAAGTAGAACAAAGTGTAGACTTCATACTAACAACAATAGAAACAAGTATAAACGGAGCAATAAGTACACAGCATGTGAAAACTAAAAACAAGGAAAAGGAGTGGTATGATGAGCAGTGCGAGGAAGAAGTATATAAAAGAGAAAAAGCAGGACAAGTGTTTGTGGCCAAACAAAGGAGGAAAACAAAAAAAAACTATGCAAGGTAGAGAAGAAAGTACAAAAAAATAATCAGAAAAAAAAAGAACCCCAACTAAATAAGTTAGATGAGATTGAAAAAAGGATAATAATAAAGAAATAAGAAATTTTATCAATGAGTAAAACGAATAAAGCAAGGATCCCGAACAAGCACCACTTTCTGTAAAAGTAAAGAGGGTACACTACTGGGATCAAAAATAGAAGTAAGAGAAAGATAGGCGTAGTACTTTCACGAGCTACTAAACAAAACAAAACGCCAAGAGAAAGAGAAAGAACACATAGTTGTGTAAGATGAAAAAAGTGAGGAAAAAGTGGAAGTACCAACGGAAGAGGAGATAAGAGAAGTGATATCGAAACTAAAAAACAACAGAAGTGCAGGAGAAGATGGAATACAGGTGGAAATGTTAAAGTAGGGATGAGAAAAACTGCACGAATTGGTCATCGGTATGATACAAAAGATATGGAAGGAAGAAGGGATGCTTAGGTCCTGGAAAGTAACACTGATCTGTCCGATTCTCAAAAAAAGGAATAAAACAGTGTGTAAAAATTATAGAAGGATTGCGCTGCTAGATGTTTGTTACAAAATACTCGCCATATCCATAAAGAATAAACTTGGAGGATATGCAGAAAAAATGTTTGGGAGTATCAATGGGGCTTCAGGCGGAATAGATCGGTAACGGACCAATTATTTGTTCTGAGAGAAATCCAAGGAATTAGTCACGAATTTAGATCCCAGTCAACCTTAAATGTTTGAAATAATAACACTATTCTGGACTTCCATTGTCTATATTTTTTTAATAGAATAAACACAACGTTTCGATTGCTATTGAATCTGCAATCGTCTTCATGTGAATACTAAAAAACTTAAAGACTACTGTAACTTATATACTAATAAAAAGTTAGTGAAGCAATCAAGCGTACAAAGTTAATAAAGAGAGGCGTTATCTTAGACTAAGATTAGTCAGGCGTCCAATTAAGGGTTTCCACACATTGTTAATCTCTACGCTGGGTTGACTAAAGACATTCTTGTTGTTTTCGATAAACGCTGCTTCTTTAAATTTCGAGACTATGAGAAAATCAGGATCAAGAATACGAAGGAAGAGACGCACATAATGTTTTTACGGACGGCCAGAGACAATCATATCATACCCAAGGGCTTCCGTTTGAAGTCCTCAATCCAGGGTGAAAGAGCACGCAAGATTGTTGAAAGAGCTAGCCTGGCTCTGATTAGATTGCAAATCAACTATCATCGTTGGAAGAAGGCCACACTAATCCAAGACGCTACACTGAAGTTTGAGGAAATAAAAGTAATCATCTCAGAAGAAGATTTAAAAAAAAAAAAAAGCACCGATACTCCAAAAAGATTGACACCGTCTGTGACAAGATTCGAGGAACACAACAACTAGCTCACAACAGAAAATGGTCAAATTTAACTCGAAACCAACAAGAACCAACCAATACTGGGAAAGTACCGAAGAGAACCATCGTCAACATTTCCTCACATCCATTGTCAATCACGAAGACTTCACTTTTGGAAAAAGGACTTAATTTTGCCTTAACTTGCAAAGAAATTCCTATTCTGGACATAGTGAGTGCTGTAGAGACCGCAAAATTAGAAACGGTACAAGCAGAGGAATTCAAGTGGAAAGTCCAGAGTGTACTGGAGAAGAAAAGAAAAGAACAAAGGGAATTACCGACGCTTGAAGAAAGATCCCACTTCCAACCTGGAGAGGAAGGTCTACCAGGTATTGAAGAAATACGAAGAATACCTTCCTTCGAGAACAAGGACAACTCTTACGCCACACCACAGCAAGCCACCGCATTTATATGGATTACCAAAGATACATAAAGACAACATGCCGCTTCGACCATAATTCATAATTTGGAACCATAGCGACCGTCAGCTACACCACCTGAACAACATCAAACCATCCATCAAATTCACCATGGAGAAAGAAAGGGAATACACATTACCATTCTTGGACGTCCTTGAAAAAGAAACAACAAGGATATTGTGACATCAGTTTACAGAAAACCAACTCATACTGGCCAATATCTGAATTACGACTCCAATCACAGTGGAACAACAAAGAAAGGGATTATTAAGTCTTTAGTCGATAGAGCTCACAGACTATGTAATAGAGAGGTAGGACTACAAGATGAAATCAAAAACATCAGAAGAAACCTTATAAAAAATGGTTACCTGAAACGAGTAGTAGAAACTGTTCTACAACTCTCTAAGAACCAACCAGCCATGACCGAAGAGAAACCCAAAACACTACTCAGCATTCCATATGTCAAAGGATTATCTGAGAAAATAAAACGGATAGGAAAAATTATGACATTAACACGGTATTCAGATCATCAAAAACTATTGGTAGCATGATCTCCAAAACTAGACCAGACAACAGTCGTGACTCCAAGAATTGCATCTACGAAGTCCCATGTGAATGCTGCCAGTCATACGTAGGGGAAACTAAAAGACCCTTAGATATCAGGTTGAAGGAACATAAAACCCATACGCAGAGAGGAGAGACTTTGAAATCCGGCATTGCCCAACACTCCTGGGAAAAACATCACAAAATGAAATGGTCGGAAGCAAGAATTATACACCGAGAAGAGCACTGGTACAAGAGAAAATTTAAAGAAGCAGCGTTTATCGAAAACAACAAGAATGTCTTTAGTCAACCCAGCGTAGAGATTAACAATGTGTGGAAACCCTTAATTGGACGCCTGACTAATCTTAGTCTAAGGTAACGCCTGCCTTCATTAACTTTGTACGCTTGATCGCTTCACTAACTTTGTATTAGTATATAAGTTACAGTAGTCTTTAAGTTTGTTAGTATTCACCTGAAAACGATTGCAAATTCAATAGCAATCGAAACGTTGTGTTTATTCTATTAAAAAAGTATAGACAATGGAAGTCCAGAATAGTGTTATTATTTCAAACATAACATTATCTAAACCATTCAAAAATAACCTTAAATGTGTTTTGAAAAATTTGATTTTTTCAAAAAAATAAGTCTAATTTTGTCAATATGTATACCTAAGCACTATTTTTTATTAATTTAAGCCACTGACCAATTTCATTCATAAATATAAGGATATTAATTAAATTAACAAACACTTTAAAATAATCTTTTATTTGAATTCAATAGACTGCAGATTTACGTGGCCGAACAAAGAAAAAGTCGCTGCGAATAACGCAGTGCTGCTAAGACCTAAAATTTGAACACATAAATTAAAAACAGACAAAATTATTTATTATTAGTTACTTGAATATGAATGGAAAATTACTAGGTCTTCTTTTGAACGCATATAAGGTTTAACAAGATCCACAATAAAATTAAACAAGTCTTTGGACACCCGAAACAGTTTGATAAACTGATTGTCTGGCAACTCCTGCAAGGTGTCACCGCGCCTCACTAGACAAGGATGTCGTTCTTCTTCATTTTCTAAATCGTGAATTAAATCATTAGATCATCCATTTTTTGCACAAGTTTGTCTTAGTTTTCACAGAACTAACGAGTCTCACAAAGCACAATTAACTGTTGATTATGTTATTATATTTTTACTTTCAGTCCGCCCTAATCTCTTATTTTGATTTACTTTACTTCAAATGTCAAATCTCACTTAAAATAAAGCGCTCGAGAAAACTCACTTGTTTTCGATCGAGTTTTGTCACCGGTGACAAAAGTCGCTTCCAGTCAATAGTACCTTTTTCCGACTTCTCACGAAAATGACGTCATTTTGGTGACAAAACTTACCGGTGAAAAAAGTCACCGGAGTCGGTGGTAGACCCTTTGGTCTTTGCTAACGTTGATTGTAAGGTAGATTGTGATGCAGCTCCGATTGTTGCTGAAGATACTTATCATCCCGCTTTGTTTATAATAATAAAATCTATTGAAACAATAAGTACTGAATTGCCAAGAATCCTTCAGAAGACATATAATTATAAAAAAGCAAACTTTCTTAACCTATATAATGAATTCTTAGAAACTGATTGGTCGTTTTAGATGAAATTGTTAATGTAGATCTGGGAGTTCAGTTATTATACAACAAACTTTACCAAATATTAGATCTGCATGTACCCTTATATAAATCATATAAACGAAAATATCCGAAGTGGTTTAGTTTTGTTATTATTAAAAATATAAAACTAAAATCTAAATTCTTTGAAAGATACAAAAAGTACAACTTAAATCAAGATTTAGTAAAATTTAAAAATGTAAAGGCACACCTAAAACGACAAATTAAAGAGTCTCAGCTCAATCGTCAATTGCAGCTAATCCTAAAAACTTTTGGTCTTTCATATATTCAAAAAAAAAATCAATCCAGAATATCCGCAAAATGTTTTTCCAAAATGTTTACTATAACAACCCAAATGAAATTGTCAGTAGTGTCTACTCACAAGCACATCCTAACGATGTAGATATGAATTATACCAAAATTAATTCGATGAATTCTATTAACATTCGTACTACTAATGAAGAAGAAATCTTTAAAACAATACAATAATTAAATACCAGAAAAAGATTGTGCTAATGTTAATACGGTGCGCTAATATGGAATCCATATTATCTGACTCATAAACTAGCAATTGAACGTGTACAGAAAAAAATTTATAAAATTCTTTCTCTATAAATGTAATGGTAACTTTCCATCTATCGGTACAGATTATAATTGTTTGCTGAGAGAATCTGAATTGCAAAGTTTGGAAACTCATAGGATGCCCATGAAATTTCTGTATAATTTAATCAATCACAGATTAGACTGTTCAGAACTGTTACAACAGTTGCCATTTGCAGTTTCCAGAATGTTATGAAGGTATGGATTAGTCTTCTACTGTCCAAATGCAAGCACCAATGTAATTTTAAAATCTCCCATGTATTATGCATGTAAGAACTACAACAAAATAAGCTACCTTTGTGATATCTTCTGTTGTTCTATGAATCAGTTAATAAATTCTGTGATTACACACTATGGAGTACTTTGAATCTTAATTTAATTTATATTGTTTTTTTTTTTTACTTAACCTATTTAATCACGTCATTATTCAATTTATATAGTGTTTAAAATTCTGTTGTATTTTTTACTTATTATATGTTATTTATTAATTAATTCAATTTCGCCTACTCTATGGCAATTTTCAAGCATATGCACGTCATCACTGGACCTATCTGAGCGATGATATTTGACATGAGCTAAGTGCTCTTTAAAACGAGTTTTAATAGGTTTCTTGGTTTGCCCTATATATACTTGGTTACAATCTTTTGCAATTTATTTTATATATTCCCATTTATCACACACATCTATTGGGTCTTTCGGAATTGCCTAAACGATTTTACAAGTTGTTACTACTAGAAATTACTGTTTTATAATCTTAAAAATATCTTTTGAAGACCTTTTGTGTATGCGGGATAATTTGATAATTAGACGTATTTCTTATCTATATTGCTATTTTTAGTTCCTAACGTTGTAATGTTCTTAATGTTTAACTTATGTTTATGTTTTCTAATTATGTTTGTGACAATTAATTCCTGAAAACCATTGTATGATGCAATCTTCTTAATATTTCGCAGTTCTTTATCAAAATTCTGTTTTGACAACGGGGAATGTAATAATCTGTGAATCAACAAGTTGAAACATGCAAAAAATTTAAACAGTACGAGTCTGATCAACTATATAAATAATTCGGAAAACAAATTTGTAGAAGTAACAAGTAAAGCAATATTTAAAACGCCTCATTCAAAAACAGAAACATTTCCTTCAAAACAAATTTAGGAAATGGCAGTTTTCTTTATCTTTTTCCCTAACCAAAATAAAATTTTCATGTATTCATTTTAAATATATAATACTTACAATACATAAATGATGTTGAATGCGCGGATCATTCGAGTACAAAATTTTATGAGCCCTACTTTATTATTGATCTCATAACACGTTCCACAAAAATTAAAAATTAACAAGTCGGTCACATTTGGATGGATTTTCGGTTATATTTTGTATTTACGTTGCCGTAAATTGCATGTCGAATTTGTAGTAGGTGAAATTTATTACACGAGCGTGTTTTAATTACGCTTGCAATTTTTTTCGGTTTCCGTAAAACTAATAATTTTCTTAAGAAAATTTGATGAACAAGAACCGACAATGTGAGATGTTCAGGCGAATGGTAATACATCAACGTCACGATTTATTTATAAACAAAGTGTTTCACGAAAATTCTAATTCCGAAAATTTCTCAAATATTTTTATCTAATATTAGTTTTGACTAATTGGAAAAAGAAAAAAAATAAAACAAATTTGAATTTGTTGAAAGCGTTAACTGTGCCCAACCAAAATAGTAACTAAAGCGTAACGATCATTAGGTTTTGTCAATCCATCATTGTCAACGTAACTAACAACATTATTATTATTATTTCGTAAAACGAATTTTTTCGAAAACAAAGTGATTGATAAAATCGATAAACGTTTACTATGCATAATCAATCAAAGTATTTGCGTGTGTGTGTTTTACTGAAACTAACGATTACGGACATCGTCAGTCTGCTTGTCAGGCATTTAAATTTTCAATCTAATTTCTATTTATACCCAATGTGTATTTGATCATAGGTAACTTTTATTTAAAATTAGAAAATCTCATTCGTTCATATTTAATATACGTAATTTCCTTTAAGCGCCAAATGACATCCCGACTTTAATTTAAATATTAAAACGTAAGATGATAAATGTTCTGCACTTGTGCGTCATTAAAATGTGAATATTTGTGTCGTATTTTAATATAAATACGTTTTTTGTACGTTGTTAATTTTTTTATGCGCGACAGGAATTTTTTTGCTCGTGTCAAGATTAGAGTTATTACGTACTTTGTTTTGCTTTTTTCTTACTTTTTAAATTTACATTTTGTAATAATTGTCTCGTTTGTCTTTTGAATAATGAGAGCCGGTGATATTCTTGTCGCTTCGCATTAAAAATTAATTTGTAGTTTTCCGGCAATTTGGGATTTGAAATATTAAAAATTATCAAGCTTGAGATTTTTTTTAAATGCAACTCAAAAAAGAAAGTTTTTTGCAACAGCACAATATTTATTGTGTACTTTTGAAAGATATTTTGAAGATTTCAGGTTTCTGAACTATTTTTGTCATCATCTTAACATGATAATTTAATTTATAAATACGTAATTATAAAATCTCAATTCTACCTATTAATTGAGTTCATCACTTAAATTTATGCTTACGTAGATGATAAACTTGACATTATAAAGCAAGTTGAAGGAAAACATACTTACACGAGAAAACGAATGTCAATGGGAAAATACACTAAGTAACATGAACAAGAAGACCCAAACCCGATAAAGAATGAATTAAACCACTACATGGATATCTAGTGTTATAGAAATTCTTAAATTTTGTGTTTTGGCGCCGATTTTACGTGGAATGGTGGAGAACGCGTCCCGTTTAAATATATTATGTGTAACTATTTTCAACTTTCAATACATAAATGATTCGTACTACGTATATGAGTTTTTAATTTTAAATACAAATTTAATTATAATACAGTCCATTACAAATTAAAAATTATAAATTAAATTAAAGGCAACATGCTGGTCCTTCGAGCCGGATTTGTGAATTAGAAGAGTTGTTAAAAATATAAAAAATTTTTTTTTTTTTATTTTAAATTTAAATTTAATAAAATTTAAATTTTTTTTTTTTTTTTTTAATTTTATTTTTTAATTTTTTTTTTTTTTTTTTTTTTAATTTTTTATTTTTATTTTTTTTTTTTTATTTTTTTTTTTTTAAAAATTAATTTTATTTTTTTTTTTTTTTTTTTTTTTTTTTTTTTTTTTTTTTTTAAATTTTTTTTTTTTTTTTATTTTTTTTTTCTTTTTAAATATTTTTTTTTTTTTTTAAAAATTATTAATTTTTAAACAATATAATACAATTATATTATAACTAAAAATTTTTTTTATTTTTAAGCATTCTTCCAAGAGCTCTCTAACAGCCGAACAGCGCTGTCGGCAATATAACTTTGTTACTTTTCGCTTCTTTCTTATCTAATATTATTATCCTTCAAAATCAAGTTACCGACTGAAATTAGTTTACTTTTTGACTTATAGGTGCGCTGAAAAAAAGAAGACAAAAACTTAAACGTGTAGTCGTGTGTAAATCAATTGTTTTTTTTTTACAAATAAGATAACTTTTTTAGTCATGTCTTCACTAAAAGTGTATAACAGTAAAAAAGGTGATCGGGGTAGTTACCGAACAAGACAAAGAAGTAAAATAGGTAATCGTAAGCGTCCTAACCGCGTTGCAATCGAGGCAGACGATAAGTTTGTAAGCATTTCAACAAAAAAAAAATAAAACTTTATGATGTGAAGGTAGACAGTACTTTCTCCTATCGTATTGTGTGTTTATCAATGATTTTCAACACGATTTCAACATTAGTGAAGTGCAAAGCGTGTGGCGGGGAAGTTAAGATCGCAGAGTCAAGTGCACTAGGTTTAGGATTTAAAATTGTGGTTACTTGTGAAAATTGTGCTCAAAAAACAATAAACTCTTGCCCATTAATAAACAATGCCTACGAAATCAATAGAAGAATGATATTTGCCATAAGATTTATCGACGTTGGCTTGAATGGCATTCAAAAGTTCTGTGCTTTCATGGATTTACCTCGTCCCATATTTCACTCGTTCTATGATAGAGTTATAAAAAATCTTGCTGTTGCTACATCGGCTGTTCGTGAAATCTCTTGCAAAAAAGCTGCAGTCCAAGAGAACAATTTGACCATTGAAAAGGGTGAGATTGAATGTATAACTGTATCTGGTGACGGTTCTTGGCGCAAGCGAGGATTTTTGTCTCTATATGGCATCGTTTCGTTGATTGGCTGGAACACTGGTAAAGCTCGATATTGTGGTAAAGTCCAAATATTGTAAGGCATGCGAAACGTGGAAATCGAGAGAAGATACTACAGAATACGAAGAATGGAAATTGAGACATGTAAACGAATGCCAAGCCAATCACGAAGGCTCTTCTGGTAAGATGGAAGTTGACGGAGTGATTGAAATGTTCGCACGTTTGCAAGAGGTTCATGGGCTTAAGTACCATACGATAATTTCACAGTTAAAAAGAGGAGTGCGTTGATCATGTTCAAAAAGAATGGATTCACGTTTACGAGGTATTTATTTATTTATTTATTGAAATATGAGTTGTATACAGGACATACCCAAAATTACAACTACATACCTATCAAATAAAAAATGCTTACAGAGTAATATTAAACCAACAAAAAATCAAGAAAAATAAACGAAAAGCGTAGTTTACGCTATGTTCAATATCTTATATCTAAATGCTTTATAATTAAAGTTAAATATGTCGATAAAATTTGGTACAAACTTATTGTAAGTGGAACACAATTTCGGTATTGGAGAATATAGACATATATTTGTTCGTGGAAATGGTTATGAAAATAAAAAGTAAGAACGAGTACTGTATGAACAGTAGGAACACTTTTAGGTCATCTGCATGTAATAAAAATTTACTGTGCACAAAACAGTTACTAATGTCATTTATACAAATGTTAAAGAGTAAAGGATCTAGACGTGATCCTTGTGGTACACCAGACGATACGTTTAAGTAGTTTGAATAAAATCCATTGATTACAACTGCTTGAGTACGGTTTTCTATGTAAGAGGTAAGCCATCGGTAGAGATTTTCACTAATGCCAACTTTCAATAGTTTATGTTTAAGAATATCATGATTTATTTTATCGAAAGCTTTACTAAAGTCCGTATAAACAGAATCAACTTGATCCATTATCCATGGATTTAGAAATGTAATTAGACTATTCAAGTAAATTAGTTTCTATTGATTTCGATTTACTGAAACCATGCTGTTCTGACATTAGTAAGTGTTTAATTGCAAAATAAATTTTAGGTAAAACGAGTTTTTCAAATAATTTGGCAAATTGAGATTGAATTGAAATTGGTCTATAATTTGTAACAATAGATTTATTTTTTCAATACTGGAGTAACATGTGAAGTTTTCCAAACACTGGGAAAAATCCCCGTTGCTAGGGAAGAATTAAAATTAACAAAAGCGGCAATGCCAGGGAGGATGCACAAGTTTTAATAAATAGGGATGGTATGTCAGGTCCAGGACCCTTTTAGTATTTATAGACAATAATATAACAAAGATTTCCAATTCTGTGAGTTGAATGAAACCAATATTTGATTCCTGAAAGCAGAAGTTTTCTCTTAAAGGTAAAGGAAATGGAGTAGAAGTAAACAATGACTTAAAATAATCATTAAACAGATTTGGTATTTCTTTAGGATCTTTGGCTGTTGTACCGTTAAAAATAACCAAGAATGGAATTTTAGGCTTCTTGTTTCTATATCTAATAAAACTCCAAAATGTTGTGGATTACAAGAAATATTAGTCTCCGTTTTTTAATGTAATTTTGTAATCACGAATGATCATAAATTTAGATCTTCCACGCAACTGACTGAAAGTGAGATAGTCCAATTTGTTTTGAAATTTTTTCCACTTACGATTTATTTTTCTTTAATTAATTTGATTGTTGCTTTAGAGAACCAAACTGGAATTTTCTGTTAAATGGTTTAGTTGTTGGAACGTAGTTAGTTATGCAGTTATTGATCACTTTATAGAAAATATCCAAGAAATGATTAAGATCGTTGCCTTTAAGTAGATCGCCCCAATTTATAGATGACAAATTCTGATTAATGTTATGATAATTTGCTTTTTTAAAATTATAATAAAATTGGCTTTTAGTATTTATAGCATTATCTGTAATATTGGCATCGACAATGAAAGATATAGGTGGATGATAATTATCAATAGTAATCAGAGGAATACTACATAAACAAAGATCAGAAATGATATTACAATTATTACTAAAAACTAGATCAAGCAGTCTATGGTAACAATTAAACACATTGTTATATTGTAATAAATTACATAATGATATTGATTCCGTAATTAACATTGATTTATAATCATTACATAGGATGTTGAATCTTAAGAACAAACAATCTGGTATAATGTCCCACTTAATATATGGCATATTGAAATCACCACAAATTAAAATGTCAACGTCTGGATTTTGAATATAAATATTTTGTAAATTTTTAAAAACGTTGTGAACGTATGAATATCATTTGGAGGTAAGTATACTGCACACAAATAAAAAATACGTCTTTTGGGGCAATACTAGGCGCACCCAGATATCTTCTGCAGATGAAGAAAAGTCCTCAATATGACATGAAGGAATGTTAGAATCACTTGCGATTAACACACCACCACCATTTAGTTTACTCGAGTTCGATTAACAACGATCTCTGCGGTATACGTTAAAATTTGAAGGATACAGTTCACTACTATTATATAGGTTTAACAAAGTTTCTGTTAAAATGATAATATCGTGACTTATAGAAAAACAATTTATTAAAATGTGGATGTTTTTGTACGTAAACCTTGTACGTTCTGATAGTAAATCGACAGACCCATGAAAGAATAAAGGTTTTTATTTAACAATGTATTTAAAAGTTTATCGTAAGCGATGAATGTCGTCTCGGATTTGATCACAATTGGTTTAGACGTTTCATTTACTTTTACGTATATATTACAATTTCTGATCTATAGATACTTTATTTTACTTACTTTTAATATTTGTCTTGCATCATAGTGTAGTTTTTGTAGAATTCGGTAAGATGTTCATTGTCATAGATGTTATTGGGTGATATGGAATTAATCTTGTATGTTAAAAAAAGGAGTCTTGGAGGTAAAGAGAAATAACTGGAAAGTTAATCGATGAATTGACGATTTTTATGGCCTTGCTATTCGCAGAAATGCCGGTTCTGTTAAAAATGCAGAGATTAAAACACAAGATTTCGACAAATGAAATGCCTCAACACGACGACTGTTCAGCCGGTGAAAAATCTTGGTGCTCTTGACAACAGTCGAAAGCTCAAAATGATATTAAAAATTATATCCACAAACCAGCTATGTGCGATGAAGTTTATAAGCAGTCCTACCGATATACCAAGATCTTAGCAGGGACGATTTGCTTGAGCGCTGTTTGGGTGGATATACTCAAAATACAAACGAGAGTTTTAACAGTGTCGTGTGGACGTTAGCTCCAAAAAGTATATCCAGTAGTAAATTGTTACTCGATATTGCAGGTGATATTGCTACAATGACATTCAACGACGATCTGTTATCACTTGCTCAAGTTTTGGAGACAGTAGGTGTGACAATAGGGCCTAATTGCTACAATTTCTGTGTCGAAAGTGATGCTAAAAGAATTTCTCACGCAGAGCACTCGATGACGGATGCAGCTAAAGAGGTTCGGAGAGGCAATTTGGCAGCTTCCAAAGCCAAAAATGAAGCTTATTCTTGCATAGAAGGGCAATTGTATGGTGCTGGCATAGCTGATTAGCGGTATGCAATATTTTTAAAGTAATTATGTAAGTTATTGATACCAAAAACTTTAAACGCGTTTTTCTCAAAACTATGTTTTTCAAATCTGCACGCAGTAGAACTCAATAGGTTTTTGTTCTACCGACTTGAAATTTTAACTGTAGCTTCTTAAATAGATTTCACATGGAAGTTTTCTTCGATTCGTTAATAATTAAAAAAGATATTCAACTTTTTGTACGAAAATTTTGGTTAAAAAATGTAAGTTTTTTTTTTCAAACTTGTCTCTATTTTTTCGAATTTTTAATTTCCTCAGGTACTTCCACGCAAAAACTAATGTATTTCATGTATTTTTTGTTCCAGGATCAAATTTACGTGACTTCTACTGCGTGCAGTGGGGCAACTCGGGCCTAAAATACTTTTATTCAAACGACTCTTACGCCGCTATCTGGTTTTTTTTTACAAAAAAAAATTTTTTAATTACTTAAATGTATGCCAATTACAGCCTAAGATTTTTTTCCTCTAAACCAAACCGATTCCCTAAAAAAATACCAAACTTAGCACTTGAAAATGATAGGTCACAGTGGCCTAATCCCTTATATAAAAATAGCCACAAAAGCAACATTAAGTAGTGAATTGGTAGAATTAAAAACAAAAATCAAAAATTGCTATAAAAAAATTAAACAAATTGAAAGATACGTAAACGATCACAAATCAGACCTTCCATCAGATGAATTAAAATATAAATTGCTTGTAAGATAATTAAATTTAAATCAGTATTTCTATCAAATTAATAAATTAGTAGTAAAACAATTTGTTTAAATGGCGAGGAAGGAATGGCGGACCAAAATTGACGATGTTACAAATATTTTCTATGATTAATAATATTTTGCAAAATGTGATGCAAAAGTAAATTTAGTTACTAATGTTCGTGACAATTCAAATTAAGTTCCCAATATTAAATTACCAAACATCCAAATTAACAATTTTAGCGGAAAATGTATTAACGAATTTAAGCCGTTTATTGATACATTTGAAGCTGTAATTTACGCGAATACTAAATTAAAAAACATCATTTGAAAAGTCATCTTTAAGGTAAAGCTCTGAATTTGATAAGTAATTTTCCATTAACAAATGAATCTTATGCTCAAGCGTTAACTATTTTAAAGGAATCCTATAATAATGAAACTGCCTTAATTAATTCTCACATAGATCCTTTACTTTCCATTGGTGGAATTGGATGATTGGAGTGTATTTTTACTAAAACATTAGATTGTTTCACCAATCAAGCTTATTAGCTACAAAGGGATAAATCTAAGGTTCCCTAAGATTTTAAGAGTTTCAATTCCTTATTTCTAGTAGAGTAGCTATTGATTCTCTAGGTAAAAAAACTCATGTCAGTATAAAAAAAAAACTGATGATACTAGAAAAAACGACAGTTATCATAAGAAAACATAAAAGAGAAACAGTGACAATCAGAACTGGTAATTCAGTCAGACAAGGTGATGCATTGCCAGCAACACTCTTCATCATAAGACTTGAGTACGTAACCGAAAAAATAAACAAAGAAACAATAAGATCAAGAAGAAGGCAAATACCAGTACACGCGGAAAACATAGCAATCATTGTGGATTGGTTTATCTTGGCAAAGCATTTGCTTGAAGGTTTAGGAAAACCACTAAAACCCATACATGTCAACCCCTACCTACCTTATTGTTTATATGTAATATTGTTGATTAAGTGTGTAAACATTATAGAAGGTAAATAAGCACAGCCATTGCATGATGGCATATAATGGACTGATCAAAGCATCAGTCACGACAATGACGAAAAAAAGCTCTTCAACTTCGGAAAAACCTGTAGTTAAGTAGTCTTGCAACCATACAGGACTTCGAGATTTAGGTCTTTTACCTGAAATTGTAAAGTTTTTGTTAAGTTGGAACATTCTCGTTTTAACGCAGCTTTTTGTCGAATTTTTGATGGAGTAATATTACAAAAAACAGAAAGCTAATCAAGAAGAGTAGATTTAATGGTTCCGCTTATTATACACATACTGCAATGGAACTGGGCATCTATTTTTTTCGTATGATAACTATTCAACCAGACCGGAGTACAATATTCTGCTGTAGAATTAACTAATGCCAATGCTGCTGTAGGAAGTGTCTTTGCGTCTGCTTCCCAAGTTGTTCCTGGTAATTTTTGAATGACATTATTTCTAATTTTTATTTTTTGATTGACTTTTTCTAAATGATTTTTGTAAATTAAAAAGTTTCTAAAGTTACTCCCAGATAACCTTCAGTTTTATACTTTTTTTCTGTATGACTTAAATGCAAACAGGAAACCTTTGTTTTTTTAAGATTGGGGCATAATCGCCATTTTTTTTGCAATAATTTTTCCATAATACGCAAATCTACAGATAGCTTTATGTCAATTTCGAAAAAATCCGAATGTTGAAATATAATGATAACGAGAGACGACACCTGTCTACCATACACGCTAGCACATTAAACGCACAAGTTAGCTACAAGTATAAGATGCAACATTTTTCAACCGAATCCTCAAGAGCACTTATTGGTTTACATAAATCTTGGTAAATCCCCTCGTTATCCATTTGCATATTGTAATTGTCATCTTGCAAAAATACAACTCAAAACGCTTGACAACTGTGCCTGTTCTAATGAAAATGTGAGGAAGGAGTAAAGCAAGCGGGACCTTGCTAACGAATTCAACATTTTCTAGGAATTCATGAACAAGAAATCTTATTTAACATCTGCATGCAGCAATAAAGTATGTAAGCTTAAACCTTGCCTCGTTACTCCAATATTCCCTAAACTGATTTTTGAATCAGCTAAGTATTTGTTAAGATGACAACGTTCTACTTATTTTACAGATTTCATATTTTGAAATTTTGCAATATTTCGTATAATTTAGATAACTTTTACAATTTTGCACCTCGTGTTTATTCTTTTCACTTTGACACTGAAAGCCTTCTACTTCAGATCTGCTCATGAAAATCATTTTAAATCGTTTTCAATTATACAGACCTATGCATTTCATTAGTTAAGTTCGTTAATCTCCAGAACGCACGAACCGATTTCCACGGTTTTGCATTCGTTGGAAAGGTCTCGGACTCCGTGAGGTTTATAGCAAAGAAAATTCAGGAAAATGTCAACAGAAAAGCGGTAAAATCTTTTTTCACATACAGCGCCATCTCTGATACATAGCATGTACTACAAACCAATATTTTAAGTAGATGGCGCCGGTGCGTCGCAACGACAATTAACCAGTCGCAAGGCCAATCGCTTAGTGTTTGCGGGATATATTTAGAAATCATTGTTTTTCACATGGGCAGTTATACGTTGCGTGTTCACGAGTTGGGAAACCATCCGCTTTGTTTGTGTTAACGTCAGACCAAAAAACAAAAAATGTGGTTTACCAAAGTGCACTTCAATGAAACGGATAATTTGCGGACACGTATGACGCTTCGATTCAGTATTTACTTTGGATTCACTTTCATTTACCAGAAGTTCAACTAAATAACACTTCATTTTTGTAATCGAAATGAATTCATTACTGTTGTAAAATGAAATAAAATTTTTCCTTTTCAAATATAAAACAAAAAAATTTTTTTCTTCATCTTTTAATCACCAAACGAAATGTTACATAAACGAAGCCATCTGGTGGCGAAACGGAGTTCGCCGGGTTTGCTAGTAATAAATAAAAATTCAATCAGAAACACTTTAAATTTACAAAATTAATCAACAAATTTGACCTCTCCAAATAGCATCAATGGTGATAACGTTTGGTGTTTTCTTGATTTTACAAAGCTTTTATTTCAGCAGTCAAAAAAAAAAATTTTACTTAACTCTGTTTTTGTCAGTATTAACCTTCATAATTAATATCACATTTAAGCTGATGTTTATCAAATATCCTTAATCAAACGTCTAATCCCATCAATACAAACTTGATATTCTGTGACATTTCAAATGCATCTTATTTTAAAGGTTCTAAAAGGAAAATTATCTTCTTGTTAATTTTTTCTTCATACTTGAAGTTCTTGTAGTTATTCCATTTTTTATATTATTGTTTCTCACAGTTTTCCCTTACCACCCACAAAGGTTTAATGTACACATTATTTTTTCTACATTTTTATTGGCCGACTCCCGCAGTTCCCCAAGCTTTTTGAATCATGTTCGAGCACATCCCACTAATTTAATAAAACTTGTATAAATATTTTATCAAACGCATTTGCTTTTATTTAGTAGCAATTTACCAAAAGTATTAAAACGATTTATTTTTAAAAACTTTACTTTCAGGGTCTAGTAAACAGAAAATTTACCGAGTTAAATAAAAATAACACTTTCTATTCGACGTTCTTTAATGTAATTGAATCTTTACCCTCAGCCATAAAGCTTATCCGAATCTTTCGAATATTAAAAAATTACGATCTCGATTAATAAATGTAATATCGGTGCTTTCGACTACGACACAATTGTAATTGCTATTTCTATTATTTATGTAGTTAAAAAAAGTCTAAGAAAAACTGTGAACTAATGGATCTAAGAGCATTTCGTGGTCAGCCATTCGTAGTTCGTTGAGGTCAACAGTCGTTCAACTTCAATAAAACTTTATATCTGACATATAACACACATTTCAGACTTTTATACCCCTTTTTTCCCAAATAAAATAGGAGGTGTTATTTCCTACAGAGATTAACATTTATTATCAATGATTTGATTCGTATTTCGAAAGCTCCCTAAAGAGAGCCATTACCAAGGGATTTATAGATCACAACAATTTTTTTGTCTGAAAAAGAGGTCAGATTTTATTCTATTGAAATGCAATAAATTTTATATGAAATTCAAATAGAAAAAAAAATATTAAAATAATAATGTAAACAAAAACAGGAAGCAAATTGAGCCTTATTCAAATATTTAGTGTCGGTAGGTTCCGATGACATTTTTTATTTTTAAAATACATCAACGTTTACTTTTTACGGAGAGTTTTCAAAGTACTTTTATTTATGTTCAAAGTTATTTAATTTAAAAAGATGAAATATTACGTCGTTGTAAATTTAGAGGTGTTAAAGTTTACTTATGAAAACTTTTACACTCACATGTTAGAAATAGAAGTATCTCTTTTATTATTATAGGAAAAGAGATGATCTTAACATTTACCGTTACAATACAATTACTGAAACGGAAAAATGTCAAGTTAGATTATCGTTTTAAAAGAAAATTGCACAAAGCTTACTTAAAATTATTACATCGAGTTAAATCCTGACAGTTTGGTTTTTTGTTTAAAACAGCTTGACTACGAAATGATTTTAAATATTAAGAAAAGAAAGAACAATGTTTAACCGATTATGAAACTACTTTAGAAGTGGTTTTAAAGTTTAACACCCTCAACACACGTATATATTCACGTAGATCTCGTTGGGTAATTATGTCGAGGGCGTCGTTGTTGTAGAACTTTTTTTTTGCATAAAGTCGTATTCACATTAACGTAAAGCTTTGGGGTGACGAAATTACCACTCCATACGCATTGTTACAAATCTCTTTTCAAAATAATAACAAGTAAATGGATTTGAGAATGAGGAAAAACGTTACGTAAGTGAATAAGGGAAGTGATAAAGATTGAACGTTTAATTTTTACTAATGTGATATTGGAGTTCGAAAAATATTGTTAACAATTTTTTGTCTTGTAAAAAATTACACCATGAACATAAAATTTTGTAATTAAGTATTTTGTGTTTTATAGAATATAATAATAGAATATAGTTTGGTCTTAAATGTTCACTGCTGTCATTCCCTAAAAAACAGACGCACTAAATTCGTGAAAGATCCCGTATTTGTAAGAGTTAACACAGCAGTGTCCGGCTTAGTCGGTGAGTTGGGGAGGTTCTTGAGGGAACTGAAAGAACTAAACTGCTGCGTAACAAGGCGCCACCTGCTGGGTAACAGAACGAAATAAAACCGACCAACAGGAATTAAATAGGTTTTACTTAAGATCTACTACGCTACAACAAACACAAACCAGAGAGACAAAAAGACATGTAAATATAGCAAACACAACTTAAAATATTAGAAGAATCTGGGAGAAGTGAGAGACTATGTCGCATGAAACTTGCGTGCATTAGCAACAACAAAATAATTAGAGTTCGCAATCAAATATGTATGTCTAAATTCAGTTAATTTTTTGTTTGTTACACCCCAAATTAAAGTTAGCGTACCAATTTAAGATTTGTGATTAAGGAAACTCGACGTACACATGTCACTTACACACGGTAACTTAAAAACTAGAATTAAACTTGGACTAATACGGTACGTAGCTCCCGCCAACCCAAAAAGCCCTTTGTTTTAGCTTCACCCACTTTATTGAAAGCGCCATAGCTCTGATGGAGCTAGTGAAACAAAACCGAACGTCGATGGGTGGAGTCTACCCCGAATAAGAATTTGCTTATACACTAGGAATTCAAACCGTTTAATGTCACATGTACGTGAGTTCCAAACGCATGCAGAAACGAATATGTTTGTTTAACAATGTACTTAGCTGTATACTGATGCATGTGTTTTGATAAGGAAGGTTCTTGCTAACAACAGCAGCTATTACAAGATCGGTAGCCGTAGAATTTTGTTATAGTTTTTACATTACACTTACGAAGAAAATTTGACAGAAAAAATTGCTTACTTGATAACTTTAAAAATCTTATGGTTCATAAGTATTGTTACAGTCAGAAAACGGTTAGAGTCATAAGATAATTGGTAAAATGAGCCCACAATCAGCTTAGTAACTATACCCGTTTGCAATTATAACAGTTCTTTGTGAACACCAATTTATTATTAATGTCATCACCTTACCGATCTTTTCGGTGTTAGTTTTTGTTTTTTTGATATTGGTACATTTTGACCTCCCCTCACTTATGCACAACTCCGCCGAGGGGAAAACCTAGGACATTCATATTAAACCACAATTAAAGTCATATTTAATCATTAAAATCTGTTGTAGCAATTATTTCCGATTTGAATTTTAATTCTACTAGTCTAGTATGTGTTGTTTCAAAGTACTCATATCGTCTCCGATTGTACAAAACTACCTGCGGTAACTATTGGCAACGTATTTACGCTCTGTGCTCTGAGCTTTCACCGAGGTTTCATTTTGGTTCGGGGTGATTTATGTAACATAATTTTTGTTACGATTCCACATTGTTAAGAAATTTTGCTTCACCCTGCATGGAAGTATTAATGCGTATAAATGTATAAAACCACGCAACTAACGCACTATGTTGACGCAGATGGCAGGATGTTAATAGTGACACAAAATTTTTTTATCATGCATTAACATTACATTATTATTATTAAATAAATAAAAATAAAGTAAAAGTTATCTGGCTAGCGCAGAGATTGCGCTCCAATCATCCACAATTTATTTAGTGCAGGTATAATATCTTTTAGGGTCAAAAAATTAATTCATAACTTCTGACCACTGTTTTCTCCTCATTAAAGAGTGCTCTTTCACTGTAAACAAAGTCCTTAAAAATCCGGGTTATAGAAAATTTACAGGAATCAATAGAAATATGAGAGTTTTAATATTAACCATTAAAAGTTCAAATGCCATTTACAGCCCCCATGGACCATCATATTGTTATATTTTCATGATTTTGGTGAAAGTAGGAAAATTGTAGTCTATAACGAAGTTTATTTTTTCATTTCAGAAAAAAATGATAAAAATGGCTGAAAAACGAGAAATAGCTCGTTTAGTCGGTTTGTCAATTCAGAAACTGAAAATTGACAGTCTGTGTCGGCTTCCACCTCTTGACAAAGGGTCTCAAAGACAAAGTCTTATCTACTGGACGACCTGTGCAAGGAGAAGCTGGTTTTAATTTTCAGAAGCAGTCCAAGTGATATCTGACCTGACCACGTGGGTCCAGTCCGCCAGAAATCCTGAGATGACAGTTGTCTTAGAAATTATCAGATTGCGGAGTGTACTAGGTGTCCACAGTACAGGCATTGCACACTCTTTTAAAAAAAACGTGGTAGATGAGCGACAGGGAATACCGTTTGAGGTTAGGACATCTTTTAAATACAGAAGAGCAACAGCGAAATATCACTCACCTTGTTTTGTAGCCTGTCCTGATTTTGAGTGTACTTTTTATGGTATGACACATGCACAGGAACAGAAGCGCAGTTCTCCAAAAGCGTTGCCACACCATCTTTTCTTAGTAGACTCACATTTTAGTGTTTCTAAACCTCTACAGATCCTGCTCATTTTGGTAGAATACAGCGCTCCATTTTAACACATTAGACATAATAAACACATCAAAACACCCAATGATGAGTCGAATTTAGCTATTTTTCTCGTTTTTAGCCATTTTTAACAGTTTTTTTCCTCAAATGCAAAAATAAAATTTGTTATATAGTACAAACTTTCCACTTTCAGCATCATGCAAAAATATGACAATATGAGGACGGATGTTGGCTGAAAACGTTATTTGAGCTTTTAGTAGTTTAGTATATTAAAATTGTTATACTTCTATTGACTCCAGTAAATTTTTCATAGCTCGAATTTTTGGGAACTTTGTTTTCCGTGAAAGAGCACGTCAGAATTTATGAATTAATTTTTTGAGGTAAAGGCCCTTTTTCCGTAAAATTTCTGAACTAATTATTCCTGCTTGTGTTCATAAGTCGTTAGTTTGTATGGCAAGTTTCAAATCTCTTAGGTAATTTGTTTGATGGTTGACGACTTACGGGTTTTTTGTTAAAGTAGATCAATATGGTGCGGGCATAAAATTAGTCGATGTTAATAGATTAACCTCTAAGGAAATTCATTTGACAAAAGTTTACAAGGATTCTACTTTTTTTTTATCTCAGGTGAATTTAAACACATCCCTCCAACATGACCTACGCCAAGAACGACGAAAAACCGCAATTACACAACAAACTATCAAATCATATCGTTTGGATGATGGCAAGTTAAAGCTGAGTAAGATAGTGGATGTATGAAAAAAAGGATGCCGCGTTTACTGAATGCCGGACAAAACCAAATGCCTAATTGATTTTTACAGCATCTTTGTACGGCTATTTGTCACCGTGAATGAGACAACAGTCCTACACTACGCGCTAGAAATGAAACACCAGTCCAATCAGTGGGTGGAAGTCAATAGTTCAGTGCTTAAGAAAGCGAATTAAATCGCATCTGCCAGAAAGGTTATAGTCACAACGTTTTGGGATGCGGAAGAGATCCTGTTAATTAATTGCTTTGCAGAAAAATTTCAGGCAACTATTACCTCAACTTTCTTACCGCAAGAAGAAAAGAGAGCAGTTCCCACAGGTAAAATTTTCTCGACTGTCTCCAATATTAACCTGATTTAGCATCTTCATACTTCCAAACATAAAGAAAAACGCGTCGTATCTAATGAAGCAGCTGAGAGAGCCGTAGGTCAATATCTTCACAACCTTCTCTTTCATAATGGAATACTGATGTTGGAAAACGTAGGAGCAAGTGTGTTGAAGTCAAGCCAGATTATGTAAATAAAATAAAATCATTTTTTAACTGAAAATCGCAGTCTTTTATTGTTAGATCAAGTACTTTCCACTTTGCCCTCGTAAATAATACTGTCAGAGTCAAAATCGTAAGCAAGAAAAACACGGACAGAGGATGAAATTTACTGGATATTTAGAAAAAGCACAAAAAGAGTGAATCAAAAAAAAAAAACAAACGAGAAAAAGATATAAGAAAAAGCTTACCTAAAGATGTTAAAGGAAATAAACTCGATAAGGCAAACAACGAAAAATGAAATAATTTATAGAAATAAGAACAGAAATAAACGTGGACAAAAATAGACAGAAACATTTAGGAGATTAGAAAAACAAAGGTGTATAGTATAGAAAAAAAATCGACGTAAGTATGTAGGTGAACTAATGAAAAGAGAAGGATTGAGTCGAGGACAAGACGATAAAAGAATAAGATGAAAATATAGAAGAAGCTACTGAATTACTCAATGGGTAATTCCATATCAAATCGGCTAAAATTTCCCTCAAAAACTCCCTCAAATGTTTATACTTTCTCATTCTCATCTAAAACCATGGCAAAATAACTTAATTTCATGAAATCGATTCTGTTTTGTTTATATTTTACATGTTTAGATTTAACAGTTTTCGCCATATTACACTTAATACTTGCACAGAAAATAGTAAAAAACTCCCAAAATTGGTCTAGTTAGTGCTTCTGTTACACATAAAAATGTAAATGACGTTGTGTTCCATTTGGGACAGTTATGGTTGATAGCTTAATAAAGTAGATTTGAATTATTTTAAAATTGTGTTACGGTTTATTTGTAACCAAACTAAAATAAATATAAAGCAGTGGTAGATGACCTACCGGCAACTCTTCTTAGTCGGGAGTAGTCGTACGTTGAGTGAGAATCGTTTAAAATCAAGGCCTCTACACTGCTCAAAAAATTTATAAGGCGCCACCTAGGATTACGTATAAGAAATATCTAGACCCACTAGAAACTCATAGATACAGAAATAAACCGGACGTGCATATAAATATTTATATTGTTATAGCGACTAGAAATCAATTAAACCATAGAGAATACACATAGACACGAGAATCAGATAATATCAATTAGAATGGATGGCACATATAGTTATCAAATAATCATAATTCACGAGAGCGAGTTAAAACACGAATATAAATTTGAGGCACAAACGCCCTAAATAGATTAGCGTATTTGACAGTCGATAACACCGATGAATCCCTGTAAGTGATTTACGCGACAAAATATTGTTCAAAAGGTGTTTAATAACAATTACAAGATTACAACGAATACCAGACCGTGGCTGATTATTTAAATAGATTACAAGCGTACAAAATTAATCGTACTTGAAAGATCCTTTGAGTTTACAAAGTTATTTATTAAGCGTCCAAAAAAGTACGTTGTTAAACGCTCAACCACGATACATATACATAGAACGCGACAAAATTTATGACTGACATGCATCAAAGATAACTTAGCTCGTGTAACTAGGAAGTCTTTAATGTTCGACAGTTAATCGATAAAGATAACAGCTCGGATCCAAATCTAGTATTTGAGTATCCAACGAAGACAAGGAAAAGCCAAAATGGACTCCGATGATAACAGTTGCTGGCGGCTCACAAAGGATTAGATAAACGGCTTATCTTGAGTAGTGTCCTTGACTCGACGATGGCTTTAAGGTAAGTTGATTAACCATTTAAGTATAGTTTACTTAATACTTAGTTTATTAAGTTTTGAATTCTCACGGTGGTGCGATATCTTTTTCGATATGTTATAATTTTTGGATTATTATCATTGCCAGTATAATTATCCTTAAATATTCATTGACTAATTAAAACGGAGTACGTCAACCGAAAGACCAAAACGACAAAAAGAAAAGGTGCCTGCAATTAACAGAACCCGTAAGAACGAATATTTTATTAAAACAAAGGAAAGTAAAAAAAGGTACTTACACCGGAACCAAAATCAAAGATTTGTTCCCTAATTAAAATGGGATAATTATTACAAAGCACATGTCTAATTGTTCAATTTATGGACAGCACCTTCCATGTACACCTTTTCAGAACGGAGAGTCAATTGGAAATGAATTGTAACTTCTGCAAGAACCCGACCACAAATATCGGAACCGACAACTACAAACAAGTAAAATCTTCAGAAGACTTCTCAATATAAGAATGTATATTCAGACGCATTAGTGCAAACACGGCGGCCTATACTTTAGGGAGAAAATGTTCAATAAATCAATTATTTGCGAAATAATCTCGTCACAATTGAATAATAAAAATGTATTAGAACGTGTTCACCTTATACAGAGTGATTCTAATAGATGTGCAAATGTTTAAACTGGTTGCAGACATCATTAAATGAGAGCAAAATAACCTCACTTGCTTTATGCAAAGATCGATGATTTAGGAGAACCATAAAATAGTTGTTTTGGTTGAGAACCACTAAAAACTTTGGTAATCTAGTGATCTTAAAATTTTAACTGTTTGTTAATGCTCGGTTGCTACGATAACATTTTGCAACAATTACCCCATAATATACGTTTCAATGGTTTAGACAATGTTATGTTTGAAATAATAACACTATTCTGGACTTCCATTGTCTATATTTTAGTTAAATTGAATAAACACAACGTTTCAATTGCTATTGAATCTGCAATCGTCTTCAGGTGAATGAAGACCTGCAGATTCAATAGCAATTGAAACGTTGTGTTTATTCAATTAAACTAAAATATAGACAATGGAAGTCCAGAATAGTGTTATTATTTCAATTACCCCATAACAATAAACATACTTTTTTAATTTATATGTAGTTGTATTTGGTTTTGTTAATAAGTTTAGGTGAAATTCATACAACATTTATTTCGAAAATATTTACCCATACGTTATCTTTGTAGTATAGAAACTATCATGGAAGAAGCAGGAAAAATTATTCGTTTATTGAAAATTTAATTCATGACGTTTCGCAAATTCAAATGTTTGCTTTTTCAAATTAATTAGCTTAATATCTAAAACGTATACATTACAATGTAGGTACGTGAAGGAACAATATCTCCTACGCACCTGTTTGTCGAAGTATAAAAATTGTTTCTTAAAAAGTTTTGTAACAATTATTATAAATAATGATTTAAGTTAATTATAATTATTAATCATAAACATTTTTTTTTAAAACCAAAATAATATAACTTTTAGACCCAAAAATACGTAAACCATCCTTAATACGATATCAATATGTTGACCATCCTTCAGACGATTTCTACTAACTTCATTCATTAATTAAGAAAAATACCAACAGTTAATTGTAACGACATGTGTGCCTTTAAAGTGCATAGCGCTATCTAAGCATGTGTTTCAAGCATTAAAGCTGTCGCTTAGATAGCGCTATGCACTTTAAACGCACACATGTCGTTACAATTAACTGTTGGCATTTTTCTTAGTTTATACTATTTATACGTGTCAATGTTTTACAAGAGATGTCGTAAGACACACATTTTGCTTATATTCATTGCTCCACGAGAGTTTAAAAGACCAACCGCCGTCTTGTACAGTTGTATACCGCACTTAAGTATACACCTCTGACGAGCTCATAATAAGAGCGAAATGCGGCATCAGGTGTTCTTTCGTTGCGTGTTATGCTTCTGTACAAGTTTTACTTGGCTTTATCGACACACGTGTGTTTCAAGCATTAATGCTGTCGCTTAGATAGCGCTATGCACTTTAAACGCACAAATGTCGTTACAATTAACTGTTGGCATTTTTCTTAGTTTATACTATTCATACGTGTCAATGTTTTACACGAGATGTCGTAAGACACACATTTTGCTTATGTTCATTCATTAACTGCATTTTTCCTATTTTTATTTTGTTGAGATCTGCTTTAAGAAAATTTAAATAAAAATGAGTGTAATTAAGTGGAGGTTTCCACCTCAAACATTAATTTAAATCATTATTTATAATAATTGTTACAAAACTTTTAAGAAAAAAATTTTATACTTCGACAAACAAGTGCGTAGGAAATATTGTTTTTCACTTACCTACATTTTAATGTATATTAAGCTAATTAATTTGAAAAGCAAACATTTGAATTTGCAAAACGTCATAAATTAAATTTTCAATAAACTGCTTCTTCCAAGATAGTTTCGATACTACAAAGATAACGTATGGAAAAATATTTTTGAAATAAATGAATGAATTTCACCTAAACCTATTAAATAAACATACTATTCGACAAACAAATTAGAATTCAAAGGCCAACATTTTATTTGCAACGACAAATGAAAACAAATTATTAAAGAAATGGCTCAAACTGGCGACCTCCATTAGGTACGCACGATGTAACATTTCTGGATTCTGTCAAATTTGTCGAGCCAGATGGGTAATTCGTTGGTACAGTTCCTCTTTTGTTGATAGAGGGGTGGTATAAATAACTTGTTTGTAAAACATGCAACATTTGCATAGGCGATATTCAGTAAAAGGTCTTGTTTTATCATGGCCTGTTGTCCATTAAAATAGTTGCACTATCACAGTCACTCTGTGTTCGAAGCATTTTTGTTATTTTTGAAAATATATTTTGTTCAGTGAAGTAACGCAAAGCCATAAATCTGCTGCCAAACTAACCAAATTTATAGCAATGAATAAAAATTTCTTGGAATATCTTACAGAAGATGAATCTAGAAATATTACCCTGGAACATGTTGTACAGCCCTGATTTTCAGCTAAAGACTAAGGACTAAAGACCATAGGTGTTATAGTAAGAAAAATTGATGATAAGGAAAAATTATATTTTTCAATCGTAAATTTTATTACTCCAACGCGAACGTTTTGTTCGTTCTTAATTAATTTATGAGTCTTATATAATTTATTAAGTATATTTATAAATCTTGTAATGATAAGTTTTTAATGATTGTTCTGACTTACACGATATTTATTTAAATCAATTTGGCTTTGATAAATCCCTCGCATTTTTATAGAAAACAAAGGTCGTTAGTTTTTTTATTTACCTCCACCGAAGGAATGTATAGAACATCATTAAAATAATTGAAGGAACAAAATATTTTTAACTGAAAATCAATCCTTATTTTTAAATAACCATTAAAAAATCTAAAGCAGTAATGAAATAAATATAATTTTACTTTTTATTGAATATAAGCACCCCGTGACTCATATAATTTGAACCTTAAAGATGAATGAGGATTTTCGTTTTAAAAAAAATACTACAAACTAAAATATAGTGCTTTTCTCCAAATTCAAAAGTTAGTATCAACTATAAGAATATATGGTATGTATTAACTTAATGTAGAAAACAAAGCCATCAGCTGTGTTAGTTGTGTAACACTTTTACACTGGTTCACAGTTCCTCTGCGTAAAAAAAGGATAGTTAGCAGCAAGTTTAGAACTTTCTACTTGTGCGAAATATGCCATATTCGAAACTTGGTACGAAATATACCATTACCGAACTACGGATTGAATTATTCTTAGATTTTTTTGAATTTTTTTACGAAACATAAGGTTTCACTAACTATTTTTTTCTGATTTCTTCACGATTGACTATTATTAAACCACTTTTTTTAATGAATTTGAAAAAAAAAATTAAAAATAAAGATATTATTAAGTTAGTAGTGCTAATGAGACGCATATTAGGTTGCAATATATTCGTTACTAATTGCGTTCACAACCCATTTATAGTAATTAGTCTTGACAAGGGCAAGGGGTTAAATAATTGGAAAACTCTAAGTTAATTTGATATTGATCTTAAGGGTGTTTATAAAAATTTATTTACCAAAACTGTTACATTGTTAAACTTATTGATTATTCGAAATGTCGAAAAGATAATGTTGTTGTAAGAATAGAAAAACAGTCGGTCGTTAAAAACATTGATGGAGTGGATAAACGAAGTGTGGTAAGCAACCAATTTGAGTGTTCGGTTTTATAGCTCATGAAACAATCTATAACAGCCACTTGTTTGCGCACAGAATTCGTTGAGTATGCATTTGAAAGATGAAATATGATGTCAGAGCAGTGAACTAAATATGACTTAACGTCATTATAAATATATTTAATGGCGTACAACAATAAAGCATTGCAAAGTACTATTATTTCAGCTTTACAGGGTAATATCCGTCGAGTTTTCCTCATTATGCACTGTTTAAGCCCTTCAGCCATGTTTTAATTACAAGGCAGCTGCGTCAGGACAATAGTGTGAAGTATACATCTCTTGAAAGTTGCGTACTCGTTTAAGCTTGTATTAAAAGCTCTTAATATTATGGTTAAGAAATTTAGTAATAGTTATTGTATAAACGAAAGATTTTCATATAGAATAGTTTGTCGAAACTAAAATCGATCCAGCCGCTCGCGGTACGTTCAGATTTATTTTGTCTGGCACCATGCACGCGATGTAAATAAATTATAAGAGAGGCTGTTCAATTTATTTTTTCATTTCGCGTTTAATAGAGGGTGCATTTAGGCTATTGTAAAATATCTGTTAGTTTACGATAAGACATTATTTTAGTATAGAGTAGGGTGCGTGTCTTATGTAATACGAATTTGTAAGGTTCAGGGCAGGCCATCGCTCAATCAAGCGAAAAGTCGACTTGTCTGATTATTCCCAGACGGGATGCAATCTCTCGTATTCCGCAAATTAAATTACTAAACAAGATTTTGGTAATACATCACGAGGTATTATCAAATGGAAATTTGGAAATGATTTTGATTGATTATGTATTGGGAATTTGTTTAGCGAATCGAACTTCTTTAATTCGTTTACCGCGGAAGGAACTTAAATCCGCGCCTACACGAAATCGCAACTTCCTAAGAAAATTGCATTTTGTCCTCCCTAGATAATATAATTTCCATTACTTTGATGAGCTCTAAAGACGTTCTGAAACTAGGGTGGCTGTAGCGCCTTCATGAAGTTTGCTTGCACGAAGAAAGTTTATCTCAAAACGTTTTACTATCGATTTAAGACAAACCAAGAAAAATGACGTAAAGCATCAAACGTTGTACCTGCTATAATAAACCACCGAAGAAAGTAATGAAAAGCGTAGAAAACAATGTTTACACCGAACTTTTATCCCTTACACAGAAATTTCTTGTAGTCTTTATATTCAACCAGCATTCTTATTCAAGACGCAGCTCACTAAAATCCGGGTTTTAATGACTTGTTTTAATATTACTCAGGGATGAAACGTTCCTTGCCAAGGGGATGAATTTCTAACAATACAAATAACAAAAACTGCTTTGCATCATACGAAAAATGCAAATTTTTAATTTTTTTCCTGCAAAATTCTAAAAATACGAATATTCTTTTATGTTGTACGATGTTATTATTTATTGCAGTCTTATCTGAAAACTCAATTTTCAGACAAGTCTCTAGACGGAATCGTATTTTTACAGTCGACTTGATAATCGAACTCGGGGGAAACCTGTGTTTATATTGGTTGTACAAGTAGTTTTGCAGACTATGGACGTTTTGAAAAATTATTTGTGATTTTTATAGAGCAATTTATAAATTTATTTTTGTTGATATTGTATTAGAATAATTGATGGTATATACCACTTGAAACAAACCTGGAAGAAACCACTTTAGTTTACTTATAGTGCAGTAAATACAGATATATTTTTGACAAAAATAATAGTAGGATGCCCCATACGCCATGTAATTGTAAATAGTGTAAAGTACCTTGTATTCATGTTTTATACCGAAAATTAATTGTCATTATATGGTTAATTAACATTTAAATGCAAAGAAACGTGTTTTTTCTCAACTTTTTTTTCCTGATTGAAAAGTAATAAACCAATGTTAATGGTGTAAAAAGAAAAGTAAAAAAAGGTAAGTGTTTATTATTTATCGGTGACGGTCGTTCACACCCCCTTTTAAGGTTATTGAATAGCATTGCTGTCTACGGCGCTCGCTTGTTTTAGCATACCCCACGGCGTTTATTATTGCGGCTTACGGCTTCGCCAACGACGGAAGTCCGTCTCAACGTCCCGAGGATACCTGGTAGTTGTATTCATACGATGCTGTTTGGCGAGCAAGCCGTGTATGGATGCAAGTATGGTGCTCGGGGCCGACGACGGTTTCATGGCGGTGATACTTCGCCTAGGGCCACTTCTATCAGCACGCCTACTACGAAGTGCTACCCTCTAGGGGTCAGTAATACAAAGCAACTCGTTCTAAATAGAACGGTGTTAGAGGAAAGCAACTGCTACCGAGGAGTTCAGCCACAGTGCTTCGGGTTCGGAGTAAGTAGATGCCGGTTATTCGGGTTATTAACGATGGTTATTTTTAGGGGGTTGCCGACCACGTACCAAATTCAATCAGCATTTGCAGCGGTCTTAGAGTTACGGGTTGCCGAGCACATACCGAATTCAATCAGCATTTGCAGCGGTCTTAGAGTTGGTTGCGGATATCTTTAGGTGGTTTTATATTCGGGATTCCGCACTAATGCAGACGGGGTTCAAGTCGGATAGTCGGATTAGAAGTCGGGTTAGAAGTCTAATAGGAAGTCGGACTCAAAAGTAGTACTCAAAGAAAGTCGGACTCAGAAGTAGTACTCAAAGGAAATCGGACTCAGAAGTGCCTTTTTGGCATTGCGCTTGCGCTTGTATAGAGGGCTTTATCTCGAGCGGAAGAGTGGACAACGGTTGCATGGGGGTAATTGTAAGTGGGGCACGACGTCTGTGTTTGACAATTTTTTCTCGGCGGCAAATTTAGAATTATAACATCGTCGGTTTCTTACACCGTCAGTTTTTGAGATGTAGAATAGATTTTTCAGCAAATAGGAGGTAATGATACGCACTTAGTGTATGCCAAACCCTGCAACTGTCGGGCAATTAGTTTATGCACAATTGAGATTTACATTTTTTAAAGCAATATATTCAATCGAGGCTGAATGCTTGTGTGGTCGTCCGATTGTCACAAATAAAAAAAAATTGTGAAGTTGAAATAGAAAGGAACAAAACGTATATTTTCATTTTTTGATAAAATGATACTTAACACGCAAAAAATGGATGCAAAAATGACTGAAAATGACCGGATGCAAGAAAATGGAGAAGTAGTGGGAGCACCCGTCCGCAGCGCGCTTATATAAATTCCAATTTTCTCAAACGGCGTTAACGGGCGGGTACCCCCTCTACTCCGCAATTTTCCCAGCATCGGTCATTTTCAGTCTTCTTTGAATGCATTTTTGGGTGTTAAATATCATTTTATCGAAAAATGAGAATATACGTTTTGTTCCTTTCTATTTCAGTTTCACAATTTTTTTTTATTTCTGATAATTGGAGTACCACACGAGCATTCAGTCTCGATTGAATATATTGCTTTAAAAAATTTAAATTGCAATTGTGCATAACCTAATTGCCTCACAATTGTAGAGTTGTCCACACACTAAGTTCGTATCATTACCTCCTATTTCCTAAAACATCTATCCTACATCTCAAAAAATGACGGATCTACAAATTTTAAAAGAAAAACCCAAATATTTTACTTTTTCCGATTTTTCTCGGATAGTTATTACCTGATCAAGTCGAATTGGTGCTCATTTTATTCGTATTCTTATCTTCTACAACTTTTTTTACACCATTAACATTGGTTTATTACTTTCCACTCAGGAAAAAAAAGTTGAGAAAAAACACGTTTCTTTGCACTTAAATGTTAATTAACTATATAATGACAATCATTTTCGGTATAAAACATGAATATAAGGTACTTAAACTATTTACAATTACATTGCGCAGGCGGTATCCTACATTATTTTTGTCAAAAATTTATTTATTATTTGCTCTATTGACTGGGGTATAAAACTCGTCAAATTTTAAATTTATGTGTTTGCAAATTATCAATTATAAAAAAAAATATGTTGATCTTTGCCCAATTAAACTCCAACGTAATTGCATTTCTCAATCCTTTTTTTTTGCTAAATATTTATTTGCTTGATTGCATGATAATTCATTTTCCTTTAAATTTTGTATAAACAGGTACAATGGATAAAGTAAGTAAAGTTTAGTCGGGCTCAACAAATGTTACGATAAATACGCTTCAAAGTACAATTTTGTGCAGTTTTTAATGCTTTTTTTTGTATTTTTATAAATAAGATAAAAAGTGTAAGAATTGAGGCTACTACCGCCGAAGTAATTGTTAAAACAAAAACATCTACCGAGATTGAACTGTGTCGAAATAGTAACTACCGTTATCGATTGCGTGTAAAAATTACTTAAATTAAATATATTGGTACGTGTTTGTAAGTCGGGGATCCTCGATAGTCTTTGTTTGTTCTTATTAACGTAATTGTCATGCGCTAGTTATCGCGAATGCATAATAAACTGCGTCGGAAAATTAACGCAAAATTCGAAATTTTATTGCCAAAAAATTAATTTTAGTGTATTTTTCCAAAGTGGACATTAAAATAGTCCCGCATGTTTATCTAGTAGGCTAAAACAATTTTTTTATCTGTCAAACAACCTTTTTCTTGTTGTTAAAAAAGTGAGGTTTCGTTTGTTATGTAAGTTCTTTGAATTTTTGAAGTTTATTTACACCACCATTTAAAAGACAGAGAAAAATGAATCACCCCGGATGAATTTCGAGAAATCTTACAAGTCAAGAATGTGCTGTTGTAGTAGCGCCGCAAGAGGAAGGGTTTACTGCAACTTACATCGCCCAACGTTTGCATGTGGCTGTTTAGACAATATCGCGGGTTTTTTTCCCGATTCAGGGAAACATGTAATCACGAAAGAAGACACGGGCAAGGTCGAAGAAGAACTACAACGGCGAGAGAAAACAGATTTCTTTGGCTTCAAAGTTTAAGGCAACGGTTCATAACGAACACTTACCTACAACAACAATTTGTTATAACCTATGGTCGTCGACTAAGCAAGGATACAATCAGAAGAAGACTCGCCGAAAACGATCTTCGACCCAATCAAGCTGCTAGAGATCGTTTGCTAACCCGGGAGCACCGACAAGAACGCTTAAGATCTGCGTAGAAACATCTTAATTGGAACTATGCTGGTTGGGGTAGAGTAATGTTTAGTGACGAGTCTAGATTTTTTCTATATAGTGATGACCGCCGTAGAAGAGTATATGGACGTCCTGGTGGCTCTGTCACAGTATGGGCAGGCATCACATCGCAAGCAAAAACATAGTTGGTACTCATTAATGGTGTCGACTAACAGCCCATCAATACATCACAGATGTGTTAGACCCTCATGTTCTACCATTTTTCCAATACATAGGAGATAATTTCATTTATATGCCAGGCCGCATATTGTTGGACTTGTAAACCAGTATTTTGAACAAGTGAAAATTGTTCGAATGGACTTGCCAGCACGAAGCCCCAACCTGAATCCCATAGAACATCTATGGGATATTGTGGGAAGGAAAATTAAAAACTTGCAACACTTTCTTAGAAACCTCCCGGACTTAACTCTTAGATTAATGAAAGCATGGAAAGAAGTTGAGCAACCAGAAGTAACAAGGCTCGTTGACAGTATGCCACGAAGGATGCAAGCTGTCATCAATGCTCGAGAAAGCATTACACACTGTTAAGGTTAACTACACGACTGTAACATGCGAATTTGTGGACCAGAAGAATGGCGATTTTTTGGATTCCTTGCAATTTGTCGATTTTTTCTTTAATTTTTTAGTTCATGAATTAGTAAATTAGTGTTAACAAGCGTGTAGATATTAGAGTTAGGTATAATTCCAGAAAAAACAATAAAATTAATTTTTCACTACGAAATTTTGAGTTTTGTGTTAATTTTGCGGCGCACTATATGTGTATTGCGCTTTTATATAAAAAGTTTGCGGTTTATGCAAGGAACATCATCGTTTCTTTCATATAATAAGAGCAATACAAATTTTCGGTTAAATAAAAGTGAGTGGCGTAACGCTGAAGGGAGTCAATTGATAGGTACTTGGTGAATATACTGCGATTATTTTTTTATTCTTAATTTAAGATTTCTTCTATTCAATACTCTCTCATATTGGAAGGAGTAACTATGATTCTCTTGTTCTATAGTCTTCTAGCCAAGCGTTTATCCAAGTCCTTCCAGTTATGTTTACACTAGAGAAAATTTTCGGAAATAAATTCCACCTTGGCAAATACTTTAATACTTAAGCATTACATGAAAGACCGGAAGCTTCTTCGGAAGCCGTACAACATCATTTCTATTGATATACAAAAAGCGTTTAATACGGTCTCCCACAATTACATTTTACGTGCATTGGTTCGCTTTCAGGCTGTTTTAGATTCCGCTTACCCCACCTTCTCTTCAGATTCTGGTTCCTTTAGGAAAGTAATTTTAACAGGGTTGTCAAACAAAGCAACTCTCTGTCCCTCATCTTGTTCAACGCCGTGTTGGATGAAATCCTTGTGGATTTCAATGGTAATTTCCCTGGACGTAAATTTTTCTACTAGCACCGCCTTGGCCTTCACGGATGACACAATTATCATCCACGACCTTGACAAAAATGTCCCTCCCGTCCATTCTATCCGCCAAAGGTATGACCCTTAAGCCCACCAAATACATTGGAATTTTGGCAGGTGTCCGGAATGGTGTTTGTGTGCTGGGTTCTAAACCATTTTTTTTATCCAGGGTTAACTGGTCGATTGATCAGTAGCTTCAATACCTTCCGCTACCTCGGTTACCAAATCTCCAGTTCAGTGTTGACCAGGTAAATCTTTCCTCTCACTTTTGTAGGCTGATTATTCCAACTTTCCAAGGCGCCTTTGAAGCCCGACCAAAAAATAAACATTCTTAAAACTTTTCTTATACCTCGCTTATTTTACGGATTTCAATCCCTACTGTCACAAGGCCAATTTTTTATAACTGCGATAGGCAGATAAAACGGTTTGTCAAAGTAACGTTACACCGACCGTAACAACAGTCGATGCAGGTCTGGGGATTTCTAACCTCAGGCTTTTTATCTCATTTATTCTTCTAAGTCAATTAAAGAGGTAAACATCTTTTAAGGATACTTTACTTTCAACCCTGTTTTCTGGCGGTCTTTCAGAAAAATTCCTTAGCAGAATCACGGAGCTTACTTCTAAAGGGCATCCCACTCTCTTATGGAGGGAGGAAATGACATCTAAACCAATAAGCGCCGGTTCCTATAACTGCTCGAATGATACTTCCAGCACAGTCTGGATTAGTTCTAGACCCAAACGGTGGAGTGCAAGTGATTACATCCGTGCTAACCATCTAAGAACTGCCAACCTCCCGGTTGCTGGGCTGCCTGGGAATGCCTCTAAGTTTAAATATTGTAGAACGGGCTGCAATAAAACGAAATTACTTTATACGTCCTACAGGCCTGCAATTTTTCAGTAGATTATAATTTTTGTTACTAACGCCAAAAATTATTTTTTCTTAATAATGGCAAGAGATAAGTGGTCCAAACCTGGTAATAGAAGACGTAAAATTTTATGCAAAAAACCAAAAATATAATAAACATTGGGGCATTGTATTTAAAATAACAAACTTGGTATCTACTTCCGGTATAACCGAAAGTGACACCGCCATGAAACTGTTTTCAGTAAGACCATGTCCATTTATATAAAGTTTTCAGCTAAATTGTTTTTTTCGTTCTAATTATTTGTCTAACATGCTATCGTCGAGACACACCCTGTATATGTTCAAAGAAATAACAACTAAAATAGAATAAACAAGAAGAGCTTTTTTTAAAATGAAAAAATTACTGACAGAAATATAAGTTTTAAACTAAAATTAGACTAGCAAAATTCTACATATTCACAATTATTTTGTACAGCTCTGAACGTTAGACTCTAATTGTAACCTTTCTCAAAAAATAGAGTCATTTGAAATGTGTATTTATAGAAGGATTTTCTGAATAAGCTAAATCGTATGAGTAAAAAGGCAGAAATAATTTCAACAATAATAAAAATGTCCAATATTATGATCATGTTATGCAACATCCTTAAAGAAACAATTTCCTACACGTCACGTTAAAATAGCCACCATTCGCTGAGCGAATACGACACAGAAAGAAAAGGTAAAAGTCTAATGTATTTGCCTCCTCAACCCATCACCTGAAGAACTGATTAGTAGTTTGATGTTTCTCCAAAGAAAAACTAGCTGCTTCATCACTAATCGTGTTGTCAATCTTGAAGCAGTAGAATGGTTGTTTTTTTAAAAATACATCAACCAACGGTTTTGACAACAAATAAATGGCATAAACGATTTTGAGAATCTGTTTGTGTATTTTTCATTCTTAGACCTTTTTATCTGTTTTTTTTTTCTATGGCATTTCTTCACTGTTGTCTCTTCTGTTGTTTGTCTCGAAGTGTGTTTTCTAAAAATCTCAAGGATCCTATTATTTACAATGTCTATAAAATTAACATTCTACTTACACATCATTTCACTCTCGTCTTTTGTTGCTTATATTTGACAAAGTCGCATTAGCGCCTTTAGATCATTGAATATTGAGAATTATTGCACTGTTTCGTTTTTAATAACTATTTAACATCTTCTTGGTCACTATTACCCTAGATTTAGTTCAAGATATTTTGATATTTTAGTCTTGCTTAATAGCATGGTCTGTTGTCATAATGATCTCAAAATTTTCATTTTAAACCCGGCACTATTATTATTGGTTTCTCGAATCAATTTAATCAGAATAAAATTAAATAAAAACGGACACTTATTGAGGATTTTTATGGCTACTACTTAATTGTTTATTTCCGTCAAACGTTTTACTGGAATCAAGAGGTCAAAAGGAGCTGTCCTACATAAGCAATATGACGGTAGTTCATGAGCAGCCAGAAAACACTTTGTGTTCATTCTCGGCTGCATGAACATTCTATTAGGATACTTACAAACACCACATCAAAACCATCCTCAATTTTGTGAGTTTCTTGCGGGTGATTACTAATTTTTACCAAAATTTAGCCAACTTTGTTTCTAGTGTCGATGACAAAGTATGAAGTTTTGAAATCATCCTGCCGACTGCGCCACATACAAATATTTTTTTTTAATTAAACAGTTTAATTGTGTTTGTTTGCTAAGTTTCTAATAGTTTTTTAGCATACAAATACACTATTATTATTAACTTCAAATAAAATCATTTACATTTTGAATTAATCCTCGTTAACTCTAGCAACTTCATTGCATCATACGCACTTCAAAAGGTTATACAGGAATTATCGAATAAATTATATTGTGTTTTTCGACTATCACGTTACAAAAAATACATTACCTAGAAAACAAGCTGTGCTAAGAAAAAATTGTTAGAAATTTTCATTTTATAAAACTTATTATTAAAACAATCGATCACGTAATTTTACATTTTAACTTGTCAAAAACTTAGAATCAAGATTTGGTTTTAACCAAATTAATTTTGATTAAAAGTTGAGGGTAAAGATCACTCTTATAAAGTTGATACAAGTTTAAAACTTAATTTAATTTTGATATAGAATTTAGCTAGCATTCGCATCCACTCAAAATTAGTTTTTCCAAACATTTTGTTGTTCGTATTTTATTTGTTATAGATGTAAAACGAAAGATAATTAATTTTAAAGTTTGAATACATTTAGGTCGTGTAAGCAAAGCTAACTGTAATCTGTGATTGTGAATGTTCTAAGCGACATTATTAAATTTAACAGGATATTGGAAAAGTTTACCTTAGAGAGAATACATTCGAGCTTATAATGCAGGTATGGTCGTGTACTAGAATTTATCAAGAAAATTAATTTAGTTTATGTATGTATACAGTTTATGCTCCGCATTAGAAAAAAAATTAATTTTCAAATTATAATAAGAGCTTTCGTGTTAGTTTTTATATTTCAAAAAGCTTTTCTCAGATGTAAATTTACCATCAAGATTGTAAATTGAATTTCAGGTAGTAGAGTGCATAAATATATTCAACATGCATCTATGCATTAGCTTTATATTCTACGCCTGCAAGATTAATCCCCCACTAAAAGCGCATCAGCTAAATCCAAAATCGATTTTTCTCATATACTTGCGGCTATGGTAGATTTAAAATAATATTTTGTGTGGATTGTTTTGTGGATGTTTTGGATTAAACTTTAAAAACAGATAATTTAGTGCTAAAGTTCTTAACAGTAGCTATTATATTTGCACTTGTACCAAGATAATTAATTATTTTTATCTTTTACAACTTTATCGATACAAAAAAAATTAAAAATACTGTCGTAATTTCTTAAAAGCTTGTTAGTGTATGTTGTGATAAACCTACATGTCTTATAGACATTTTTTTTACAATTCTCTAACACACCTGGAAGACACTAAAATAAAACCAGTTGGGAATGCGCAAGCTTGCATTGCCGGGATGAACAAAAGAACTGCTTATTTAGCTTAAAAATTTATAAAATTTTTAAAATTTTTTCGGGAGCCGATTTGACCACTTTGCCGATGAGATAGACAAAATGATTGAAGCAAAATTGTCTTAGATTTTGATATTCTATAGGAATCCGAAAGAAAATTTTCAAAAATGTCAACAGGAAAAAAGCTACGGACATCCAGACAGACAGACAGACAGACAGACAGACTTTGTGAATTCATAAGATGAACTTTTGTTCATCGAACATTTAAAATAAAGGTAAGCAATATAAAACCGTTTTGTGCAGATTCGTTTGTAAACGTGTTGCTAACGAAGTTTTCATTAATTGTCGTTAACAAAATGAAACCAGGCTCTACATTAAACTTTTCTCATTTAGTAGAAATATTATTAATTTTAAAATCGATCAAAAAGCTTTAAACCAAATTAGTGCTTTTTTCATTATTGTATAGCGTATGTCCCATGGCAAAGTTAACATGTTAAATTAAAAATTAATGTATATATTTTATCTGACACAATTCGAACATAATATAACAATATATTATGTTGGGTGGATAAAATAGAACAAACTGATGTGATAATAATGAATATTCCAAGCGTATTTTACTAAAAATCTGTAAAGTCCTCTTTTTTGTTAATTTACTTTTGAGCAGTGACCTCTACATCCTGGTTATTTCCACAATCTCTTCTTATTTTATGCCTTGACGTTTTCTTCTTATACCATTTAAATTGTTTATAATTTTATAACTCACAAAGCTATTCATTGAACGCAGTTCGATTTTACTACAAGTACGCTGGCTACTACAAATGTGATGACCTACTATGAATACGCTGCTTTTTTGGTATTTGTAATTATATCCGGTAACTGGGTTAATTAATTTATAAACATAACACGTCTTTACATTATTAACGAGGAAATTTTTATAACTACACACCGCTGGAAACCGTCTCTTCCCCACTTTCACTTTGTTTCATTACGTACGCACAAAATTCGATATATTCTCATAGCATTCAATAAACAAATATATCTTAGTACTAAGCAATATATACTGGGTGGCCCATTAGTGCGAGGAAGGTAGGTATCTCGGAAAATATTGGAGTTAGAAAAAAACTTTTGCAATAAAGGTTGTCCAAATCAATGAGCTTCACATGTTAAACTTATTTTCGTTTATACCGGGTGTTCCATATAAGTGCGACATATCAAAGTTGTGTTTTTAAATAGAACCACTCAATTTTTATTAAAAATTTGGATTCGTTGGGAAATTCGAATGTAACTTTATGGATTATACATAGTGTCTCAAATGGAGGGTTTTTGCATTATTGCACTTTTTTCGGAAAAATTGACGTTTCGAAAAAATTAAATAACTTAGTTATCCTGGAATTTATCTAACAGCGATTTCGTAGCTTTAGTATGCATTACATGTGCTAACTAAAACTAGTTGTTCACTTTTCGAACCTTGCTTGGTTTTGAGTAATTAGTAATTTAAATTGAACTCCTTAAATTTATGGATAACTTGATTTTTCAAATGGCACCACCTATTTTTTTATGTGTCGTTAAACGTGGAATTTTATAAGTTTTCTAATGATAAGGTTGTAGGTATCTAACTCTTCCGGATTTTTGCGAATTTTTGAGTAAGATCTAGATACCTACAATCTTATCATTAGAAAGCTTATCAAATTCTACGTTCAACGGCACATAAAAATTACGTGGTGCCATTTGAAAAGTTATCTATGAATTTAGGGAGTTTAATTTAAATAACTAATTACTCAAAACCAAGCAAGGTTAGAAAGGTAAACAACCAAATGTAGTTAGCACATGTAATGCATATTAAATATGCGAAATCGCAGTTGGATAAATTTCAGGATAACTGAGTTATTTAATTTTTTCGAAAAAGTCATTTTTTCCGGAGAAAGTAAAATAATGCGAAAACCCTCCATTTTAGACACTATGTATAATGCATAAAGTCACATTAGAATTTTCCACGAAATCCAAATTTATAATAAAAATTGAGTAATTTCATTTAAAAACATAACTTTGGTATGTCGCACTTTCATGAAACACCCTGTATTAACAAATAAAATTTAAAAAAATGCAGCTCATTGATTTGTACAACTTTCATTGCAAAAGTTTTTTCTAACCCCAATATTTTCCTACATATTCACGTTCCTCGCACTAATGGGCAACCCTGTATATATACTAATCAAACAAATAAGAAAACACTAACATTTTTGTATCCATGCAATGGAATTTGCAAAATGTAGTATTCACTTGTTTCATAAGAACGTGTATCTTAGTGTGAGTCATTACACTCATTTTTGAATAAGCCGTTGAAGAAAAAAAGAAGGAAATTTAACATTTAAGCACAAATTGTGTAATTAGCAAAACATTAAATTATTTAAAACAAAAGGGTAATAGCAAAACTAGTAATGAGTTTGCCCTCTTCTTGCTCGGAGGAGTTCAATGCATCGACGGGGCATACTTGCAATCAAGTTGGAGATGATCTTTTGTGGGAGTACTTCTCATTCCTGAAGAAGAAGTTCTTCAACTTGTTGAAGATTTTGAATAGGTAGGTGTTCTCGGATTCGATGTTCCATGGTATCTCATAGATGTTCGATCGGGTTTATATCTGGGCTGTTGGCTGGCCATTCCATAACATCAATATTGTATTCATTTAAAAAATTTGTCACTATTCTCGCTATGTGGGGCCTAGCGTTATCGTGCTGGTAGATAAAATCAGCTCCCGCAAACGGTACAATATGTGGTTCTTAAATGTCTCTGATGTAATCTAAAGCTGTTAGTGATCTTTCTCTAAGAATCACTGGATTCGTCTGAAAATTTACATTGCTCCACTGTTCCATTGTCCAATTGCTATGGATGTGAGCAAAGTTTTGTCGAGCTCTGTGGTGGGCTACGGTTAACCGAGGTACTTTTGCTTGTATTAGCTGAGCTTCATGGAGCCTATTTCTCACCGTTTGAGTGGAAATTCTAGTTTCAGACGCGGCCACAAGGTGATTTTGAAGAGCCCGTGGCGTAATTCTGCGTTCTCTAATTGCCCAACAAATCAGCAAACAATCTTCTCGAGCAGTAGTGGCCCTTTGTCTTTGAGGATAAGGACGTCTTTGAACCATTCCATGATTCAAATGCTTGAGGCAAGCTCTAGATATGACAGAATGACTTACACCCATTAACTGTGCAAGTCGTTTCTTGAATAGCTTTCTTCTCAATGTAACCGCTCTTGCTACTTCAATTTGAGTTAAGTACTCTCTTTGAACTCTTTTTCCTACCTAATACGTCTACTTTCATGGTGTTACAGTGAAATTATGCCACTCTAAAATGAACTCCAAAATGATGTTTTATTTTAACCGAAAATTATGTTGTTTATTTGTTTTTTGCTTTATCTGACAAAAGGCACTATTCAAAGTTGTGCTTACTATTGCTAATCTTTAATTCAACAAAGTATCTTTACCGTTTTTGACAAATTTATAATTGATTGTACAGGATGTTTCAAAAAATACAAGTAGAAATAAAAGTGTCTCCTTCTTTGTTTTGATTAGTTTATAATTTCACATTTATACATTAAAAATGGCATTGCAATCACTGCAATATGTACCGAGAAACCTGAATATGGAAATTGTTTAAACGTGATGTCAGCGTGACATTGACTAGTCCCAACTTATTTACAATTTAAATCCCAAAAACAAAATTACCTACTTTTTGTTTTGATTACATTTTATTTTTAATTCTGCAGTCTTGTTCAGTGGCGTAACGATGTCTCCCGGGATCCCCGATGCATAGTCTCTTCGGGGCCCTACCTTACAAGCAAAAAAAAAGGAAAAGAAGGAAAATTTTGGACACTCTTTTCGTTTGCTTATTTCGAAAGTTTAAGACCTATCTATTTACAGTTTACATGAAAGTTATCGGCCGTAACCTTTTAGCGTCTTCGATATGCTCCACTTTCAGCTTTCTTTTCTGACGTCCGCTCAGATACTTGCGGTTTGATGCCATCTTTGAATTATGTTTGAGCAATGACTCCAGCGTTCGAATTTCACTTCAACAGCACTTCCACAGGAGCCAGCTCAAGATGTAACTAGCTGTGTCACTGATCGTCACAGTTGGTAACAGTGCAGGGACCGTGGCCCCCAGGAGAGATCCATACACAACATGCAAATCCTTTAATAAAAAAAATTGTGTGCATGTGCAGTATATATAACATTGTTATACATTTCGTTAATATCACAATTTTTATGCTTAGTAATTCAATTTATTTTCTGGAACTGGGGGCCCCAGGTGGGATCCATACGCGACATGTAAATTCTTTTATTTGAATGTTACGTCGAAAAGTTATAAATTACTTATAACGAGACTATCAGGTGGGCCCATTTCAAGACATGAAAGCAAGAAAAAACAAAAGTTTTCCACAACTACAATAAATTAAATTTCTTTATCAATCGTGTAATAAATGAGTAATTGTCGTAAAATAATGGAGGCCCCGTACAGTCGTTACCAAAGATTTTACGAAACTTACTGAAAAATGTTGAATCTCTATTTTACCAAAATAAATAATTACTTTTTGTTCTCAACTGTAAGGAACAAGCAAAAAAACCTTAAATGGGGACCCCTTGTAGTAGGGGGCCCCACCGCATTGCATCCGCTGGACCGGCGGTAGTTACGCCACTGGTGTTGTCTGGTTATTATATCAGTCAACTGTTGTTACCAAAAACGTACGTTAATTTTCTTTAGAGTTTTTTTTTCTCGTGTGTAATTTTTCGCGGTTTTTGGTGCAAATATAAAATATGGAAGGTGATCAGTACCTTACAGTACTCCATGGACAACAAGAAAAACATGTTGTTCCTGAGAATCACCACTTTGGTTTCTGGACCTGGTCATCAAGACCCTCCCGGATAATTAGGAAAAATGTACAACACAATTTCACAAAACACAATCACATTACACACTTAATTAATATTATTACATGTGAATACTAGGGTGGGTAAGGGTTGGCATGTTTAGGTTTTAGTGGTTTTCCCAAACCTTGAAGTAAATGCTTTGCCAAGGCGAACCAATCCACAACTGCACACGGTTTCGTCACCACACTATACAGGTTTATACTGATCTTCTTTATTTAATTTTACTTATTTACAAAAAAATATATAACTTTGACACCCTGTAACTTTTTTTGCATGCACATTTGTACTGAGGTAAGTTGGGTTCAATCAAGTTATTTTTAGTCCCAGAATATGTGGTTTTTTAATTTATGACCTACATTTTTGTTACACCCTGTATATTGATACATCTTCTTATGAGAACAATTATTATTTCAGCCAAACTTTGATATTATTATATAAATTTTATTAAATCGTTTGTTCGTCTCTTTTTTTACTTAATTACATTTCATATAATAGTGTATATTTAATTTTTTATTGTTAATTTGAACATAAATTTAAATACAACACCATTTGTTTTGTAATTACCTACTATGTTTACATAGTAGTGCACTTTTTTGTATCTTTGCGATTTTTCCATAATTAAGATGATTATTATTATTATTTCATTATTATTATTCTAGTTATTTTTTACTATCCATCAAAATTGGCAGTCAATAACACAAGAATTAACGACTCACTATTTGGTTTAATTATAATTGAATATTTGTTATTAAAAAGTTTGTTTCCTGATTTTTTAAAAAATCCCACAAACATTAAAAATTATTTTGTTTCTGTTTATAGTCCTATAAATAGTTGTCCCGGCACTACAGAATATTACAGTTTTCAAAAAGAAAATCATCTTAGAGCTCTTAGAGCTTACGTCGAATTCTGTCTCTTCTTCTTTTCAGTTTGTGACATCAGGTGTTACCCAAGGGTCTGTTTTGGGACCTACACTATTTTTAATTTATATCTAATGCATTATTAACACCATAGGTAATGTCAATATTTATTCTTTTGCTGAGGAAACCCAGTTGTATTACTAATTTGATTCTAAATTAACAGACGTAGTGTCTGACGCTATAAACATAGATTTGAACTCCATTTTCCTATTCTCCATGTGTTATAATCTCGAATTAAACATTTCAAAATGCAACATTTTGCTTTTTAGCTCAAATCTAATTTAAATTTCATCTTTCTTCTTTATTTTTTCGGGTTGTGACTACCTCATATCCTCCTTATTTAAAAAAAACAAATTATTACCTCGACATTATTTTCATAACATTAACATATAAGGCACTCATATACATTAACATGTCCTAAGTATCATTTGTCATCATTTACGTTCAACGCTTGTGAATTATCTTAAAAAAAATGTATGTTCTACTTAATTTTTTTTTTAATTTAACAGTTGCCTCAGGAAGATAGCGACGCCAATAAACTAGGTCATCCTTCACTATTTTTGTCTCAGGTGAAACAGAAGTAGAATCATCGATGTTATCTAAAAAGAATAATTCGCATGATAACACAACCCAGTCACTATTTTAATAGAGTTCACAATAGACATTCGTCATATAACCACACTTAAAAATAAACCTAATCAATCATAAGACAAATCTAATAAATCTTTAGATCTTGTAACATTTCGATTTGGAACAAGCTTGAATAATTCATGAGCGTTTAATATTTTCTACTTTAATCAAGTACATATTTTTAATATCATTGGGGGTCTTATAACTAAGTCATTGTAGATGTGATTTGTGTGTATTTTTGTAGATCACTACATGGTATCTTACGGCGTGAGAAAGAGTACTACGTCGAATGAAAATAAAGAATAAGTAAATTTACATATTAGTGACAAATGAATATTAAACACCTTAAAATGAGGGCGTACGTAGTTTCTTCCGTAAATATTTCACGTGCAATTTATTATAGTGAAATCTAAGAAGCTCGTTCTGTACCATTAACTGCACGTGCTGGTGTAAATTGTATATAGCCACGCGTACGACCGCCTGTTGTTGACAATTCAAGAATTGCAGCGGAACTTAACAGTCTACTGGTTACTACTTCCGAAGGGTGGTTGGATGTACATAAAAACGACCCCATGTTGGGACAATAGCATTTGCATCTCTAAAGTCCATAAAAGTAACAACATTTACTACGCATTTTATATCGATCTTTTTTATTAACTTCCTTAAGTAAATACGAGTTTTTAACATAATTTTTATTTTTATGACTGTCGTCGATAAAAAAAATTGTGTCGCATCAAATCGTTCGGAAATCGACGTATATCATTTCTTCAATATGGTTATTTGATACCAGTTATGAAGTTGGTAATTCAATGAAGTTTTCTGTCGTAAAAATGACATTTTTTATTACATTTTTAATGTTCAAGATTTTATTATACTCAGAGTTTATTAATTCAATTTTTTCTAAAGAATGCTATTATGGAAGTCGTCAGCATGAAGTCTATTAAACGGCTTTATTTCGTTTTTATATTTTTTTCTTAGATCGCATTAATCTGAATTATTGTATGTATGAAACATTTAAACTACCATATTTAAAATGTACTTCGTTTACTTTAAAAACTAAAAACTCCACTTGCGGTTAGTGTTAAGTAAGTTCCGCAAGCATAATTGATAAGCATTATCCCTACGAAATTGTTCTCATCAATTTAGTTAATAATGGATTAATTTCGCCTTCACTTAAAGCACTCTGTTGAAAATTTAGTGCAAATTGTAATTCATGATATTATTTGTACCATATGTAATAGAAATAATTTTGCTCCTGCAATGAGTGAACCCAAAATGAAATTCTGGAACATGAATGTTTGTAATGTATAGAGTGTCATCACAATATAAGCATTAATTTTAACAAGGCGTGGTTCACGTCAATTACAGTCGATTTACAAAATAAATTAGTTTCAAAATCGTAAACTACTTATTTTTGAAAAGTCATTCAAAAATTGATTGCGTGCCACTGACAATAGGTTTTCAAATCATTGACACAAACGTTGGTGATTTAATTTTTTTTCCCTCGACCGTGCATTTATGACTTACATTAATGTAAACAAAATTTATCATTAATGACGCCTATTAATGAACGATTTTCTATTAATGAACGATTTTAGTATAGGCAACCAAGCATACATATGTAATACATAAAGTTGCCTCTTCAATCAATTACAATATGAAAATGTAAACAAAAAATCTGTCATAATTTGCAGCAAAGCAAATTTTAATAAAAACAAATCAACATTAATTTACAGTTGTAATAAATCTTCAATTTGTTCACACAAATTTTAAGACATTTTTGTACTGTACACAACATTCCGATGATAACATTTAATAACATTTAAGGGTGTTCAGCTCATCTATTTTACAAACTATTATCTCGCGCAGTTCTTCAATATTGTTTACTCATTGTTCAAAAGTTAAATTCTTCAAACAGGGCTGTAAGAGAAAATAAAAACTATAAAAAAGCATTGACCCGATAAACATTCCGACTCCTAAAAAAATATTTTTTGGAGGTGTAGTAGAAACACTTTAAGAAACTGTTTTTTTTATAAACTTTACATGCGCATGTTGTGTGAAATAGCAAAACCATTAAGGCGAAACCAAGCTTCATCGTTAAAGAATCTTAAGCTAGTATGTCTCCGATAAAAATGTTGCAAAACCATTGTCACTATTGAACACATGCAGGATAATCAATCCTGTCTCAATAAGTTGGTGGACCACTTGTACACAGTAGGGATATGAATGAAATTTTCGTTCGGTATGATGTGATAAGTCATTATCAAAAGTTCAACTTGTTTACAGGCAACGTAGTAATGTACTTGGGCTTCTTGCATCATTTAACAAACAATGTCAACGATTTCTAGTTCGGTCTTTGTAGGTGCATCACTATTACTTTACACGGTATTTACATTACTTTCTCAAGTGGTGACTAGTTTCTAAAATATAATAATTAAAAAATTTTTTTTTTAATAAAACTCACAATCTAATTCTTTTTAAGGTTCAAAATTATATTAACATCAAGGTACTCTAATGTATCTACCTAACTGTGTTAAGAGTCACGGGGTGCTTACATTCGATATCCAATTTTATTAGGATTATTAATGCAATATTGTTTGTCAAACGTGTGAATAACAAAACGTACAAGTTATATTATTACCAATACTAAATATCAAAATTTATTTATTTATATCAGTAGTTTCGGCTTGATGAATATGTAGTCATGGCCTGGTATTTGATGAACACGCGAAGTAACACAAACTGAATTGAGACTTTTAAAGGATGGACTGCAAGTCCTGGTTAATATTTATAGTATTTCAAATACAACGAACCTAAAGTATCGTTTTGGTGTCATTTTATAAACGGAATTATATTTTAATTGACACGATTAAACACATTATTCATTCAAGTAAGAAAAAGTGACGTAACCAACAACTACATTAATTTCCATAACCTAATAAAATACTTTTTTTACGATTACAATATGCTATTTATTTAATCTTTAATGAAAAAAAAACTGCATACAGAAAAATAAATTAATATCCCTGACATAAATTTATTACATACCAAGTTATGATAAACAAATATCCACACTGCTATTACAGTAAAGCGCAACTAACTAGTAAAATTTCAATTTTCTTTGATCGTTTCACAACGACAAAAAGCTGTTTTCCATACTAAAATAATATTTTTTATTAATCCTTAATGTGAGTATAATGACAAGTTATTTGAATTAGAAAAATTATAAATAAATATAAGGGTCTTTTAGGAACCGTACACAACGAAATTAAATTACAATTAAAAAGTTATTTAAAATTCCAACTAATAATGCTCATTCAACTAATAAATCCTACCAGGCAATCAATAGTATTTTAACTTTGCATTACTCCTAAATTTATAACATGGCGTGATTACACAATACCATCATATCGATTATGACTAAAATATGAATACGATACTAATAGACTTTCAGGATTCATCATAAATAACAATATCGGAAAATTAAGTGAGTTACGTAATCTTATAAAAAATTCAATAAAGCTCAAACGTTACTTGTAGCTGCTATCAGAGTGTACCACACAAAACTGGCGATAATATAAAGTGAACGTAAAATGCAATTTTTCAATAGTAATGCTGCGAGTGCATATAAAATTGCCAGATAAATGTCGCAAGTGTGCGAATACGTACAAGTAATGGGTGTTAGAAACAACTATTTATCATGAAAAGTGTATTTGGCTTAACTACATGCATAAAATATTTTTTCAGTTACACTTTATGTTTCATTTACATTAGAATGCATTTAACTTCTCCCCCATGATACACCGTGTCCAAGATAAGGAAAGCCACTATGGAAATCTTTGAAACGGCAAGAGATACAGATTTAGTTAAACTGGAGAAAAGTTGCGCAATTAAAGGCTTAAACAAATGCCGTTTAGAAATCCCCGAAAAGTTTACCAGATATTATGAAAAAAAAATCGATTTTACATGATATATTTTCTGGCGTTGATATTGGACCTAGATAGAACAAAACCAACAACACTTCTTCTCACATGCTCTTTAAAGTGGAATTATCAGTTTTTTAATACGACGTTTTGTTTTTGGAGAATCATCAACAACTTCATTTTTTTAAATACTGACTGATATTCTATAATCAGATTCTAAAAGCCCCTTTTAGTACGATTCTAACGATGTATAACACTTTGCGGTTTAATTGCGGTTTAGTCTTTTTTTTTCGACCTTAATCAACATAATTTCTATAACGAACCTGTACATAGTTTTTACTTTTTATAAATAAATAATTACTTAAATGAACTAACAGTTTAAATTATTTAAGTATTTAATAATAATCCAATAGTTAAACTAATACGTTAATTAAATTAAGATATTCCGGCTTTGTAATGTACCATCCTAATGCATTCAACAGGTGTGAATTTTCGCCAGAGGTATTTTATCAAGAGCATTCTTTAAATCTTTTGCAGCAAATGTAGGTAATGTACTGATGCCAAAGTATGATGGTAAACAAATGGTCCTACAATCGTAGTGCCCAAAATCTAGTTCACAGATTGAAACTAAATTGTGTTGATGCCTTAAAGTTTTAATTAAACATAGATTGGTTTGAGACCAATAATAAACATTTTGACTATTGCCATCAATTGTAACCATACTTTCATCAGACCATACTAATCGACAAGAAAAATTCATATTCTCCTGGTATTCACAAAATGAACGATGTTTTTCTAATTTCCCACTAATTTGCTAAATGTAAATGAACAATTATAGTGGGATGAAATTAAACATGCCGACATGTCGAACTTTTCTTCTTCAGAAACCATACTAAACACAAAAAAATTCAAAACTGCAAGTATCTGTTAATCGAAATACACCATTATCAGCAAGACAAAAGCGTTCTCTAGAAAACAAATGAGTGTGATAATATCTTATATGTATTGACAATAACGTTAAAGTTTTGACATTACTTTGTTGTTTCACTTATTGTCTGATAATTACCACCCTTGCTATTAATTATGTTTTCTAACGAAGGAAAGTTCGACATGTTGACATGTTTCATTTTATCCCACCAAAATTGTTTAGTTGCGAAAGATATATACGAGGGTGGTTTGCAAAAATAAAAACTTCATATTTTGAAATAAACTCTTTTTATTTTTTAACATAGTCTCCTTTAAGGCTTATACAATTCGTCCAACGTTGCTCTAATTTGTTGATCCTTTCCGAATAATAGGATTTGTCCCAGTCTATAAAATAGGCGTTCGTTTCTGCAATCACCTTCTCGTTTGAATAAAATCTTTTTCCCGCAAGCTATTTCTTCAGATTGGGGAACAAGTAATAGTACGAGGAAGCCTAGTCTGGAGAATAGGGAAAATGCGAAACGAGTTGGAACCCTATTTCCACCAATTTTACAGCCACTTCTGCTGAGGCGGGAGCTGGTGCGTTGTCGTGATGAAAAAGGACTTTTTTGTGAGCCGTTTTTCTTGCATTACCCGTTCATTCGCTGAAACTTGGTGTGTGTTCTTCCAAGAGATGCTACTAACTGAAAATAATACGCATTAGTAGTGCCATCTCTTTGAGTTTGCACGGACTTTCAAACCACCCTCGTATTTGCAAAACTACCTTGCAAATTAGTGAGAAATTTGAAAGCAAATGGCGCATTAAAAAACCTGTAGATTTTCGGCAAAAAAAACCAGTGATAAGGAAAAATTAATTATATTTTGTTAGCGGTCAATGAAAATCCAGGTGTATTAACCCGACCGATTGAGTGAACCATTGAAATATTAAGATCGATAGTTCATTTTATTCTTAAAATGAAAAAAATACATCCATACAAGAAGACATAAATTTTCCATATCTTTTATTAATATATTATGACTTGTGCGAGCGCACACCTACTCTCGATTCATTTTACGAATTCCATGTACTCTGCGTTTATATTGATTAGTTAACTGATGAATGTTAATGTAAGTGCTGAGGCCAATTATTGTTCATGCGTAGCATGCTGGCTTTGCTGGTAAAATAATATGGTCTGACGAAAGTGCGATCATGAATAATGGTATTTTCAATGTACATTATTGGTCAGAAACCAACCTACATTTAAAAAAAATGTCAACCTGTGGGTTGGTATTCTTGGGACAAGAATTATAGGACTATTTATTTATCAGAGCAATTTAACATCCTGCATTTACTACAAAATGGTTTAGAAGATGCTCTTGAATTATTAATCTGGCGGTAGTTCATGATAAATATTAAATAAAGGTCTTTATTGCAAATAAACATTTTGCATAGAATTTTAAAAACTAAATTATAAGCAAAAGGCGGAGTTCAATGGCAGATGCTAATCTGCTTATTGTTCTTCCACTGAAGCCCCCTATAAATATTTATTAAGTTATTTAGAAATACTAAAACGTTTAAATTTTTTTTACACTTTTTATGTATGAATAAGATTAGGCAATTAATGTTGCAATACTAACAAATACTGTTCATGTTTTCTAGAGACTAAGGGCCAAATCCACAGTCGTCACTCAATCTTAAATTTGACTACACTAAAATTTCTCTACAATTGAGATTAAGCAAGTCTTTCACTCAAATTTCGTATCCACAAACGTTTTATATCGTGTACTTAAATTTTACTAGGTAAGAGTTTCGCAACGTTGTTATTTTTAAGGGAAATTTATTTATAAAATTTGAAATGACAATCACGTTATCGTGTGTATTAACAATACTGACGGGTCCATGACGGGACAAAAATATGGATAAACCAAAAAAATATATGAGTGGAATGAAAAAACTATTCTTTTGGAAAAACCGAATCACCGTCAAATCGAAAACGGGCAATTAGTTTCTAATTATTATATTTTTCTAGTGGATTTTCCACATCTCTTATGTACTCCCTGTTATGTTAAAATAGTTTTTACTTTTGCCGATTAATGAAAATATCAATACCTACCTTGGAATCGCTAAACCCTAATCCTCCACATGCCTAATAAAATCTACAAAATCCAACAAGTCTCTATCCATAATATTATATTATAACTTATACAATATAAACTCTTATAAAATTAAAAAAACGTCCTAATTGTTAACAAATATTCAGTTCAGTGACAATTGAGTAACATTTAAGTGCACATTTGACAGCCCTTAATAATTACTAATTTTCTAACTGTCAATCTCAAAAATTAAGTAATATTTAAGTGTCACTTGTTCATGGATACCGATTTTAAGTGAACACTTAAAATTGAGTGTAGTCTTCACTACATTTGAGATTGAGTGACGACTGTGGATTTCGTCCTTAGCCTGCAATTTTGTATACAAATCTTAGCGATCTTAACTAGCAATAAATTGATATCCACGCATATTTTTACAATAGTGAACTTTCTCTCAGGTTCTCTCACTTCTGAAGAGTCTCAAAAAGACGAATTCAAAATTTTGAGATGCGCAGCAACTGGAGGAATAAATAAGTACTAGAATAGCCTTCTGTAATATGTAATTTATATTATTTCTTTTTCTATTTTGTGTCCCATATTATATTGACACGTAAATAAATTTAAAGCTTACGGAATATTCATGTAGTTGACAAATTCTACAGTTTGGGTGCTTTAAAGGGATGTATAAAATTTGATATTAATCGTCAAGTTTTTTATGTTTTTGTGACGAGCTAAATAAAACGTCTGTATATCGAAATTCAAAATGAATCTATTTTGTTGCGGTGCCAAAAACTAAAACTAACACTCTAACCCAACTAATTAAAATTGGATCAACTTAATTAAAAAATATATTAGATATATCAAAAAATAACAGTCAAACGGCCTAAATTTTAACTTAGAAACAAGATGTCAGGATGCGGTTTTCGCAAGCTTATTTAGGTATCATTTAGCTACTTGTTCATGAAAAAAAGATCATACCAATGCATTTAATTTTTTTGACAAAATCAAGTATTTATGTAGGAATGTCGAAAAAAGACCTCTAGCGACAACATGTGAAACTAATAAAACTTCAAATATTATAACATTTGTAGTCCAAGAGTAATTCTTTTCTTTTCCATTTTTTTACTAAGTTTGTTAAAATCGTCTTAGCCGTTTGGAAGATACAGGGTGTCCTTTAAGGAAACTTTTGAATACTGCCCACCAGTTCAAACAAAAAAGGTTCAGATTATCCTCGACATTAAATATCAGGTGTTTTTTTGTTAGGCTAATATAGAGGAATTCACAGAAACACCACTTGTTTAGAATCAAGATTGCAGTTACACCCCTAGCGGTCATTTCAGAAACTTGAAAATAGTTTCCATGTTTTTCTTTGTGCCATTTTAGTAATAACTTTTTCTGCCGCAAACCTCGACGATGGATAGATTTTTAGATACAGTACCTCGCATTCTTAGTTGGCCACCCTGTACATTCATAACAGTAAACCCAAACCTAACGCTAACCAATGACTGAAAAACTGGCCGTTAATTAATTATAATACGTGTGAGAGGAAGTTTGGTTGCCTAGAAATAAAGGAAAATTAATTAATGAATAATAAAAATTATTGAAGCAGAGTAACTAGTACTGGTTCAATTGAATTTTTGAAGAGAAGAAAAACGGAAAATCAAACAGAAAAACAACCGAAGGAGGAAAGATTACAAGAAATTTGCAAAAAAGCAAAGTAACACAACTAAACAAATCAGAAACGATGTTAAGGAGATGAGAAGAGATTTCAAAAATGAGATTACTAAATTACGGAAAGAAGTAATAGATATAAAACAAGATATGAAAAATAAAGAAAAACAATGGGATATGAAGGGAAAAATGTTTCAGGAGTGAATTTTATAAATTGAAGTAAATTTAGAGAGACCCAAAAGGATAGTATAATTATTAAAAATGTCGAATGGAAAGAAGAAGGGCTAAAACAACAAGTAGAAAAAGTACTAAAAACACACATAGGTGTAAAGGTTAAAGTAGAAAAGGCATCGCACATTGGAAAAAAGGGAAAAGAGTATAGTGGTGGCAAAGATGGATTCATTTGGAGACAAAATTACGATTCCTAAAAATAAATTCAAATTAGGAAGAAAACCCATATTTATAGACAGCGATTTAACAACAAAAGAACAAAAGATTCAAGCAAAAATTAGAAACAGGGCAAGACAAGAAAATGAGAAGGAAAATACGGTAAAAATAGGTTATAAAGCTTAACGATAAATGGAAAAAGATATGAATCAACAAATGAAAGAAAACTAACACCAAAAAACTGACAAAGAAAAACAAAGTGATGTTTAAAGCGGTAACGAACACGGCAATAGACAATAATATGCAAATCAATAAACTAGAAAGTAAAATATGGAAAATAGCAACATGGAATATTAATAGTATAAGAGAAAAGAAATATAATTAGAGGAGGAATTCGAAAAAAAGGAGTAAATATATTAGAGTAACGGAAACGAAGAGAAGGGAAAAGGAATAGAAAAATTAAAGAATAACAATATATTAATTTACAGTGGAGTAGAAAAAGAAACAACAGCAGCAACCGGAGTAGGATGCATAATCAAGAAAAATTTAGAAGATCAAATTAATGATTGGAAAGCGTACAATAAACGTATATTGGCAGTCGAGCTGTTAGAGACGATAACAAAGATTAGGAAGACGGTGGTGGTAATATACGGACCAACTGAAGACGACAACAAAGAAAATAAAGACAAATTTTGGAATGATTTAACAGAAATTATAGGACAGGTAAAAGAAAAATATACATAATATGAGACTTCAATAGCAGAGTCGGTAAAAGTGATGAGAAATACAAAGCGATACTAGGTAAATATGGAGAAGTAAATAGAAATAGTAATGGAAGAAGAATGCTAGATTTCTTCATTATAAATGATTTAATAATAACAAATACATTATTCGCACACAAAGAAACTCATAAATTCACAAGAGAGAGGATAAGTAGAAATGAATGATCTTTAATTCACTATATATTAAGAAAAACAGAGGGACGGTAATAGATTTGAGAGCAAAAGAGGATCGGAAATTGATAGCGATCATTACCTAGTGGTGGCTAAAATCAGAGAAAATATACATTAAAAGAAGAAAACGCAGAGGAATACAGGAAATAATAAAGTGGTACAGTTTGAATCAATTAAATATTACAAATTAAAGGAAACGGAAGTAGCGGATAAATACGAAAAAGCTATAAGCAAAAAAATGGAAGAATATGAATACGAAATAAAGAAATGAGTGTTGAATGTGGATGGACATACTTTAAAACATAGTAATAAACACAGCAGAAGAGATATGCAAAAAAGCAAGAAAGAAAAATAATAAGAAACACACATCATGGTAGATAGAGGAAATTAAAATACAAATTAAGAAAAAGAAAAAAGTTTGGAAAAGTTACTTATTGGACAAGAACGGAGAAAAATGCAAGAAATATAAGGAAGGACGAGAAACAACTAAACAATTGATCAAAAATTCGAAAGAAAACCAATGACAGATTTTTGGAGAAAAAAGGAAAAAAACTCAAAAGGAAATCAAAAACTATTCTATAAAACATTGAAAACTTTAAGAACAGAGAAGACACTGAATACAAAAATAAGAAAACGAAAAAGTGAAAAAATTATAACAGAAATAATAAAAATAATGGAAAGATAGAGAGGACACTTTGAAGAATTACTAAATGATCCCCAAAACAAAGAAAAAATTGAAAATGACAAAATAACAAAATAAACAGAGGAACATGTGATAAGGATGGAAGAACTTGAAGAAGTAATAAAAGTTCTAAAATACGGAAAAGCGGCTGGATGTGACAGAATAACGGCGGAAACGATAAAGAGTATAGGACAAAAAAGCAGAGATACACTATTAAGTATATACAACAAAGTGTCGATAGATGAAGAACTACCAGAAGATTGGACGACAGCGTTAATCGTGCCAATTCACAAAAAAGAAGATAACAAAGAGTGTAATAATTATAGAGGAGTAACACTTCTAAGTGTATATATGAAAATATTAGAAAAAATAATAGAAAAAGAATTAGAATGGTAACTGAAAAGACAATGGAAGAGGAACAAAGTGGATTCAGACGAGGAAGAAGCGCTCAGGATCACATATTTACAATAAAACAAAAAGCACGAAAAGAAAAAAGGATGATATATTTGGCATTTTTGGATCTAGAGAAAACGTTTAATACGGTACCTAAAGGCACAGTGTGGAGGTTACTAAAAGAAAGACATGTAAGCACAAAACTTATAAAAATGATTCAATTAATTTATAACAATGGCCAAAGTACAGTTGTGAGAGACAATAAAATCAAAACAAATTTAACACAAATAGAGGATTAAGGCAAGGAGGAAGCTTAAGTCCACTGCTATTTGTAATATTCATGGACGAAATAATTAAAAAATGTAAGAAAAGTGTGAAAAAGATAACATTTGGACATTTCAAAATGCAAAGAATAAAGGTATCGGAGGGAATATACGCGGATGACGTCGTATTGATCGCGGAAAGTGAAAAAGATTTACAAACAAATTTAAATAGTTGGAATTTAGTACTGAAAGAGAATAGAATGAAAATCAATAAAAGTAAATCAAAGGTAATGGCAATCGGAGAACAAAAAGTAAACATGAAAATTAAGATTGAAGGAGAAAGAATTGAACAAGTAAGTACTTCCATTATTTAGGAGAAGTATTGAACGAGAAAGGAAAGGAAATACAGAAGAAACACTGTCGTGGTGGGGTCATCTAGTAAGAATAAACGAAAAATCACTAGTAAAGCAGATATGGAAGACAAGAATAATGAAAAACAGAAAAAGAGGAAGACCAAGAATATTATCGAATGGGGAAGTGGGAAGAATATTAGAAGAAAAAGGAAAAACATGGAAAAAAGCAGAGAAGATGGCGTGTAATAAGAAATAATGTAAGAAATTTGTAAATTTAAATGTACAATAATAATATCTAATGTAATATTTATATCCTACACCGAAAGGTAGAAGAATGATTCGATTATATATACAGGGTGTTTCTGAAAGGTGTGTACATGGCTTTACCAGAGGTTCTTTGGCTTAAAATAGACCGTTTGACACCAATTTACCTATAACCAAAAGTGCACCATAAAGGCCCCAGAGGGCGTCAAACTTTCCAAAAAAATATAGTATATTGGGAATAACTCGAGAACGGTTCGACGGATTTTGCTCCGCTTTCGTATGCTGGTTGTCTGCTCCCGAAGACGTTTTTCTGTTCAATGAGGACACATTTCTGATGCCAGGAAAAGTCGCTTTCATACGAGCATGTCAAATAAATGCGAATATTTTAACAACCGCCAACGATACGAAACCAAAATAATTCTGACAAATAAAATGAACAGTTTCAAAACTTTTTTCTCTCTTGTTAAATTGCGCTAATGTTAATAGTTCGATTAGAAAAAAATTAAAATCATATCTCAGCAAGGCGCATCCATACGCTTAGAAATTTAAGTAGACTGCTAGTAGGGTATGCGATCAGGTCAATGCGATTTGGGGACTTTTTTTACTTAAACCCTGACGCTCTCCCAACAATTGTCACTGCAAAAGCCCAACACTAACAGCATATTAGTCTGTTCGGTAAATGTGTAGCCCATTTTTCCAGTAGTTAATGGCAAAATAGAAACGTGAGTAATCTTGAAAGATCCGGAAATGAATGGCACAAATTATAGATTTGATCGCATAGCCTACTAGCAGTCTACTTGAATTTCTAAGCGTATGGATGCGCCTTGTAGGGATATGATTTTCATTTTTTTCTGATCAAACTAATAACATTAGCGCAATTTAACAAAAGAGAAAAAAGTTTTTAAATTATTTGTTTTATTTGTCAAAATTATTTTGTTTTGTATTGTTAACGGTTGTTAAAATATTATCATTTATTTGACAGTGCCCGTATGAAAGCGACTTTTCCTGGCATCAGAAATTTGTCCACATTACACAGAAAAACGTCTTCGGAAGCAGACAACCAGCATACGAAAGCGGAACAAAATCCGTGCAACCGTTTTCGAGTTATTCCCAATGTACAATATTTTTTTGAAAAATTTGACGCTCTCTGGCGCCCTTATGGTGCGCTTTTGGTTATAGGTAAATTGATGTCAAACGGTCTATTTTGAGCCAGACAACCTCTGGTAAGCCATGTACACACCCTTCAGAAACACCCTGTATATAGTATATGTGTGTTTGATGGTTTTTCCGCAGTTGTGGATTATGTATCAATCCTGTTAAATCTCGATTGAAAGTTTTTATCTTTTTTTTTGCGAGTGTTTTTCATTAATAGTAAACCGTACACAAATCCTACCATTATCGATTCCGGAACATCTAACAACTATTAGGTAGAGTTTCCAATTCGACCCATTTTTGTTTTTTATTGGAACACTTTGAACTTTGTTTGTGCTGCTGGTTCACACGTTGCTGTAGCTGTTGCTGTACAAATAAAGTCATGACCAGCTTTTTAAAGCGAAATTTATTTTTTAGACAACCCTACCAAAAAAGTGAATGTTCAGTACTCAAATGCGGCGGAAAAGTACGTTTTTTCCGGCCGCTTTTATTTTCGGCCGCTTTCCATGGAAAGTTTTTTCACGTAATGCTTACTAAATTGCTCAGCCAGAACTTGTCGATTGCTGGAATATTAAGGCTATGAAAACCCTACAACTCTAAGAAGTTATCCAAATTTGGATTCAACAAATCCTTTAATCATATGGTACAAATAAAATGGTCCAACACAACATAAACCGGAAGTGATTACATACTGCAATTCAATTAAAACAGATGTTAGTGCACTAAATGTAACTTATTATTTAACAAAATGAATGTTTTTTAATATGTTAGATATTGATGATTTACTCTAAAAACAACCCTATAACCCGCAAATTATCGCAGAAAGTGTGAACTTGTAGGTGGCTCGTCTTTTTTATTATTATTTGTTTAACTGGCGTATACACATAGAAATCACAAATTCATATTCAACTATGACAGTAGACCCATCTATATGTCGGGTTAATTTTTTTGTAACATTTTATTCATTTATCGTATCTTCCCCAATTTTTAACTCAACGCTGATAGTTTGTAAGTATAATAATGGCTAGGATTAAAATGATACGTTTGTGCCGTTGTAGTTTTTGGATAAATTAGAAAATAATTACATAATTAATAATGTCTTTTTTCTAAAATAATGTATTTTTTTGAAACCGATTTGTTAATGACATAATTTATTTCGTCAAAGGCTCAGTTTCCAAAATTAATTAACTTTTCATTGATTTAAACAAAGTTCATATTATGATTAATTTCATTTTAGAACTTTCTAAAAATAAAAATGTTTCTTTTTAGATACTTTAGATACGTTGAATTAAAACAATATTTATATAAAACCTGCTACAACTTATTCCTTTGATTCTAACCATCATTTTACTTACTTTTATTTTTTATTTAATCGGTTTTTCAAATTTTCATCATTTAATTCTAATTTTAAGGTATTACTATCTCACTTCTCTGGCTCTTTAAAGAAGATTTTAACAAGAGATCTTTCTGATTTTAAATTAATTTTCAAAATTTTAATTTCTATTATATTTTCACAAAAATTATTTTTAAACATTTTTCTAACTGTTATCCTAATTCTCATACTGTAGTTAGTAGTTTATGATAATTAGTGGTAATGTAATTATTTACATTTAATATCATTGTCAATTTAATTTTTTTAACGGTTAAATGGTTAACATCTGAAGATGGCTCCCATATTCATCTAGTCGCAATTATAGTCATATAAAAATATATAATATTTAGATTTGTGATTGTATAATTATATTTATTAAAACATCCAATTCATTAATAAATGGATCCAATCTTCATTTTAACTATTATTGTATTAAGTTCACCAAATTTGCGTAGAAGAAAATTTTATACTAAAAATTGACGTTTAACTGTTGATATTCAACCCTGTAGCAAATTCTATCATTTTAAAGCTAAGATTATGCAAAAATAATGTATTAGAATAAGAAACACTTCTGCTAAAAGTACAGACAGCATTTCTGGAGCAATTCATTTAATTCTGACTTACATACATTCAACATTAAGCTCGTCTCGAAGCACGCAATTCTCTTAACAGCATCCCCTTAAAACCGAATATTTAGTGGCAACTTTAAGCTCAGTTTCTCGATAGGGCTTTTGGAATTTAAAGCACGCTAGGCATCAACGCAACGGTAACTGATTTCACGATGATATATTTTACGTGTTAACATTTTGTTGTGCAATTGTAAATGTACGAAGCGTGACCGGAGCAACATTTACGAAAAAAAAATTGTTGGCGCCGTTCCAATTTCCATTCTTAGTCGTCTATTAAATCCCACTCGAGTGATTGTTAAGTAGTACAACATTTTTTTTAAATAAAGCTGTACAACCGTAGGGCTTCTGTAGAAGATAATTAGATGTTTAATGGTAGAACAAATGTTTTAATGATTACTTCATTCTTAACTTAGAAGTAACCGCTTGGAATTAACTCACAACGTACCGTAATGAATGTGTACGTATTAAAATTAACATTATTCGGTAAACGATACGAACCAGTTAATTAGGTAATTTTAATTATTAGTGTCAGTTAAATGTAGTTACATAGCGAATGCGTTTACAAGAACATAAAATCTGTCGGCGCTCTCTTTTAACTGTCGCTTGCAAATAAGTTTTCACTATATCCGAGTGAAAATATTTGCAAAAACACACTTTTCCTTTTATTTATTACAATTTTTATTAATCTTTATGTTTAGGAATTATTGCCGAAAACTAAATCGTTTTAATCCATTCTCATTTTTTATGATTAATGTGCTTGGAAACGAAATATCTTCGGGGCAAAGCAATTATATCGTAAGTATTAATTTTGATTAGGACAAACTCATTTTCTCTGTACAAATAAATGCTTAAATTTCTTCTATTATTTAAAAAAGTATAATATCGATGTTTAAATCAATTCCAATTACTCTTCTCGTATATTAATGTCAGTAATTTTTTTACATAAATAAACTTTTATTTTCTTGTTCAAATAGGTAACATTAAAAGTAATACCTGATTTTGTACCTATTATTAATAAATATCAAACTACTTCAGAAATGTGTTAAATCTTATTAAAAAAGTTTATAATCTAGTTCTTAAAAGTTTACAAGTATTTTATTATTTTAATATATTAAAAATTAATTTACTTTTTATTATGTGCTTACAATTTAAAATTAAAGAGCGATTACGGTCGTAGTGCGTAATGGAAGTTTTTATTTAATATAAAGGGATCACTTAAACCCACTACTTTATGTTTTAATGATATTATAACAACAGTTCTTACATAGGGGGCGAAGAAAATTATGATTAATTATTCTTCTCGCATTAATAGATGTTTAATAACGGGCTTTTACGTTGCACATTATATTGATTAAACAAGTTTGAAGGGTGTTCGACTGTTATCGCCCTGCTTTGTTTTACTAATTCGATTTAATGAACATTAACATAATATTTACATCAGCGCATTCATTACTAAATTTCAAAGCTTAAGTTTTTTTAGGATTAACACGAAAAAGTAAAGAAAAAGAAGTAAAGGAGTTCAAACAACTCCTTTTTTCTTAGTTACACATTTACCCTATGTGTACTTTTAAATAAAAAAATTAAATCATTGGTGGGATATCGGCAACCAGTTATACCACCACGTTATACTTGCACAAATCTGCACAAGTTGGGTTAGAATTATTTGTTTTCTTTTGTCCAAAACTAATTTCTTTATAAATTATTAAGGCAAATCACCAACAAACAATAAATTATTAACGCAAACAAATAACTAATAAAAAACAAGGTTAGTAAATTAACATTTTATCAATGAACTTTATAATATTTAATAGGTATTCATTGCTTTAATGACCTAATAAATACTCAAAATGTCCACCTTGCCTTACGAAACAGTAAGCTAAGCGGTCTTGAAAGCAAGGTAAAGAATTTTGAACAAATTGTGGATTCATTTCATTACATGCAGTTCGTATACGATCTTTTAATTTGTCTAAGTTTTAAATGGGTACATTATTATAAACTTTAATAATATTAAACCTTTCAATTGTTGAAATTATGTACTCTCGCAATAAATTCAAAACTTTACATTACAAGTATTAAATTTCCATCGATAAAAAATGGGCCAATAAGAGAGTTATTTACGCATCCTAGCCAAACACTAACCTTTTGGGGGTACTGTGTTTGAGTTAAGTTTTGGATATGAGGATTGGTACAGGACCAGTATTTGGATTAATAAAAGGGACATTTGTGATTTTCTTATTGAAAGATAAAGGATTAGTGGTGACGCTTAGGTAAATTAAATCAGTAGTAATCGATCTTTTACTTTAGGGTATGATTGTTGATAGCAACATTGCCCATTGTTTCCGTCTAATATTTTAGCACATTTTATGCGTTTTCCGCATTCGATAACCGTAAGTAGTTTTTGCGCGTGCATTTAGGCGGTAGTGGGTGACATTTTCCTTGTTTTCTTTTAGACGAAATTACGGTCACAAATTTATGGAGACGAATCATTCTCACTAGCTCCTTGACAACGAACTGACTGTGACTACTGGGACGACACTAAATTACTAGCACGACGGCTTTACTTCAAAATGTCTACCTAGTTTCTTTGTGTACGAGTTGGGTTATTAGAGGACGGCATCCAACACTCGAAACCGTACGAGCCGTTTTGCCAACCACACCCGCTCTGTATCTGCCTCCGTAGCTACCTACTTAAATTATCTAAGGTACTGTGTCCCATTTGTTCTCTTGCGCGTCGAAACCAGTTATAAATTTAAACGCAAAATTAACCTAGCGCTTACTGCGTCGTAAATTTAGTGCGCCCAAAGAAAAACGGGTATTGCGACGTCAGCCCGCTACGATTCGTGTTTTCTTGTACTTGTTCAAATTGTGTAATTGTAATAAATTTAACTAGTGACTTGTTTTAGTGCTAGTATTTTATTGTAAACCATGAATACAGTAATCGTTCTATCTCGCGGTAATGTAAATATCTTCTTTGATTACAAGATAGTGGCGCCGAGAAAGGATATTGACAAGAATGAAATAAGACGGTACTTTTAGTATCCATACTCATATCTACGACTCACACCTCACCGTACTCTAGTGAATAGCCGGGTGATACTAATTGCCGTACAATTTTACTATTGGGTTCAATAAATTTCTCTCTCTCTCTCCTTTTTAATTTACACTCGTCAAGAATTACAAATTCGGTCTAAATTATTTTAATTTGTATGTTACAATTGTTATATACATCTGCTAGTTTGTTTACCTTCCATCATCATAATTATAAATCGTATCACATTACATATCATTTTACTGACATACACTATACAGGGTGTGGCGCGAAGAGTTTTGATTAAAAGTAATGGCGGATAGAGTTATGTTAAAAATCTGAAATTACGAAGCTATAGGTTTTCGATGACGCCGAGTTCAAATATAATATTGTCCTTAATGTGGCACTTCCGGTTATACCGGAAGTAGACGTCAACTTTGTTATTTTAAATGGAACCTAGTATTTTTATTTTATTTTCGGATTCTACATAAAATTTTAGATTAAATTTGTGAACAATGTCCTATACCAAAAATGAAGTATTTTCGAGATATTTCGATTTTTTAAAAATTTTGAAGAAATCCTAGTCTACATTGAATACCGATATCTCCATTAATAACGAAGCTAGTGACGTGAAATTGTAACTAATAAACAACAAGCGCTTGCCCGTTAACTCCATGTGTCCAACTCATTGATATTTCATACAGAGTGTTTAAAACTTAGCTGCCACCGTGGCCAATTTAAATCATTTATAAGCTGCTTACTTTAAATAGAACACCCTGTATTTTATTACATTTTTCGCTGTATTTTTTAAGCCAATTCGTTTGGTATTAGTATTCCCTATACCTAAATCCAACCAGTTTTGAGATATTTCATTATCTTTGTTAAAACATAACAACACTTGATTATTTCAACATTAGTAAAGGGTAGGCCATGGCTGTCAAAGATTTGATAGTTAGAACGTTAATGTTTATGTTGTTTTGACAGTTTTCTTTACCAGTTTGTATTTCATAGTAAATAATGGCAAATGTAGGGTTTACTAATGATGATTTCCTAAATCTTATTATTATTTACGGCGAGTGTAATAGAATTGTTGAAAGGACTTGTCGTGTTTTTGCAGAAAGATATCCAAATCGACCAAATGCAACTGGTGATATTGTAAGAAGATTGCTTAAAAACTGCCGTCAGTTTGGTCAATTTAAGACACAAATTAATAAAAATAAACCACTAGTGGACAATGACATAAACGAAATTAATGTTTTGGGTTATTTTACGGCCTCTCCAAATGCCTCTATTAGAGATTGTGAAAGAGATCTTACTTTGTCGACGAGAACAATTCATCGCATTTTAAAAAACACAAATGGAAACCATTTTCGTATCATTTGGTGCAGCACTTAAAATTAGATGATCCTCCTCGAAGGGTGCAATTCTGTGAATGGTTTTTAATGAAGACCCAAGAGGATGAAAACTTCATAAAAAAAGTTATATGGTGTGATGAAGCAAAGTTTAGCAAAATGGATTATTTAATCGACATAATTCCCATTTTTGGTCTAATGAAAATCCACATGTTATTAAAGAACGTTCTTTCCAAGATAGTTGGAGTTTTAATGTTTTTGTGCAATAAAAGACGATAAAATTTTAGCAATAAAATTTTATGATGAAAATTTAAACGGTGAAAGATATTGCGACATTTTAGAAGAAGTCATACGACCCGCGTTACATACTTTAAGAAATGGAGAGGCGACTTCAGCTTGGTATCAGCAAGATGGAGCACCTCCTCATAACTTTGGGCGTGTTGCTGACCATCTTTACGACATGTTTGATGATAGATGGATTGCCAATCAAGGTCCGTTTCGTTGGCCAGCTCGCTCTCCTGATTTGGCTCCTCTAGATTTTGGTATTTGGGGTTACATTAAAAATCAGGTATTTTCCAAACCTGTTACGACAAAGGAAGATATGATGCAAAGAGTCTTACTTGCTTTTAATTCTCTAACACCCGACCATATTTCCAGAATTACAAGACGTAGCTTAATGAAAAGGATTCATAAATGTTTAGAAGTAGATGGAGCTAATTTTGAACACTTATTATAAAACTTTATTTGTTTAATATTACATTTAGTTATTTTTGTTTGTAAGTTATCTAATTAAATTAATACAAAATACCTAGTCAACGTTTTTAATGATATCCATAATTAATAATCCTTTCAGGCTATTGGTTACTTTTCAGAATTAATAACTTATGAAAAATATCAAAATATCACCTTAAATAATGGAAATCATGGCCTACCCTTTACTAATGTTGAAATAATTAAGTGTTGTTATGTTTTAACAAAGATAATGAAATATCTCAAAACTGGTTGGATTTAGGTATAGGGAATACTGATACCAAACGAATTGGCTTAAAAAATACAGCGAAAAATGTAATAAAATACAGGGTGTTCTATTTAAAGTAAGCAACTTATAAATGATTTAAATTGGCCACGGTGGCAGCTAAGTTTTAAACACTCTGTATGAAATATCAATGAGTTGGACACATGGAGTTAACGGGCAAGCGCTTGTTGTTTATTAGTTACAATTTCACGTCACTAGCTTCGTAATTAATGGAGATATCGGTATTCAATGTAGACTAGATTTTTTCAAAATTTTTAAAAAATCGAAATATCTCGAAAATACTTCATTTTTGGTATAGGACATTGTTCACAAATTTAATCTAAAATTTCATGTAGAATCCGAAAATAAAATAAAAAATACTAGGTTCCATTTAAAATAACAAAGTTGACGTCTACTTCCGGTATAACCGGAAGTGCCACATTAAGGACAATATTATATTTGAACTCGGCGTCATCGAAAACCTATAGCTTCGTAATTTCAGATTTTTAACATAACTCTATCCGCCATTACTTTTAATCAAAACTCTTCGCGCCACACCCTGTACATCAATAGAGAGTTTTTAAGTTTTTTTTTTTTTTTTTTTTTTTTTTTTTTTTTATTTTTTATATTTTTTTTTTATTAAAAATTTTGGGAAAATTTTGATGTCAGTGGATAGTGGCATTTTTATATATTTAGTGGGAAAATATAAATTAAAATATAAGTAGTAAGTTTTGTTTTTTGGTGGGAGATGTATTGGGAAAAATTTTTTTTTTTTTTTTTAAAATAGGGGAGTGGGTTTGGGTCAATAAACAAAATTTTTTTTTTTTTAATCAGGAGGTTTTTAATGGTGGGGAATTTTTTTAAGAGAGTTTTTGGATTCTTTTGTGGGAGGGAAATTTTTTTTCTTTTTTTTATAAATATTTTTTTGTTTTTTAAAAATTTTTTGCATCAATATCACTAAGATTTAAACGTGTTTCATAATATTCTTCAGGTTTACAATTTTAAAATTTCTTCATAATGCTGCTTGAGATATATGAAATTTGCTTTGTTTTCAACGTAAATCGCTACAAAAATTTTATTTTGTAGTTAAATTACTCATTAGTCACGGTATTCTTGTTTGAATGGAGGACGAGATTAAATTTTAGTCAATTTTGTTTTATTGTTGTTTATAATTACTAAGATAATGAAGCAAAAAAATCCATATGCAGCAGGCATTTAATTATACTTTGAACAGATGGGGCTCACTAGAAATTCTCATCAAATTCAGAATTTCACATTAATTCTAAAAAAATTGAAAACTATTTGATAAAATCTGTAGTTAATCAGACGCCGGCTATGAATTTACCTAAATTGAAAAAAAGCAATGTGCAATATATCGAATTCCTAGCGTTTAAGCCATTGGTTTTTTCAATTAACAGGAATTCCATATGCACATAGCTTTTCGCAAGGTTGATGAATTTATAACCGGCATCTGACAGACTACAGATTTCAACAAATTATTTTCAATTTAATGAATCAAGAACAATGCAACAATTCATGAGGTAGCGACACATCTATCAGTTGTTTATTAATTTTTAACAATTTTACAATAATTATTTGTAATTTTTCAGATGTAATAGTTTGTATTGTTTTTCAGACGCACATCTAATATTTTTGCATGCGCTAACATTATCGTAAAATTCAATTTAGATTGACATGACGAGATTAATTGAAACGTACTCTCAGACGCGAATTATTTATTATTAAAATATTTTTCCAATAATAAAAAACTACTGAAAACACAAAAATTTAAAAATAAAGGAATTGGCGATAATGAAGAAAACCTCGCCCTAGGATAAGCGTATAAAACAAATGTTATATATGACTAATAAAGATTTTTATTATTATTATTATTATTACTATTATTATTATCTCTGATACTTGGCACATATGACCGAGAGTTTTTTGGTCTTCTTTTCTTGGACAAAGATTACACCGTCCGAAGACACGGAGGCTTTTTCATTGATATCCAGAATTAAGTGAATTCGGCTTTTTATTTTTAGAGGAATATTTGTTACATATAATCGACTCTTCATCAATGGTATCGTTAGATCTTTCGTAAAAAGTCTTTGACGTACTTTTTCAGCATTATTATTATTGGCAACATAAATGTTTAACGTATTGATGCCACCTAGGTTTAAAATGTTAAAGAAGATGGTCAAAGACTATCATCGGCTATTTCTGGTAACATCATATGAAGTATACATTTTGCTAACAACGTCAATCCCATATTTTGTTTGGTTGTGGTCCATTATAAAGTTAGGTTTATTTGTTTCTCCGGTGATACCATTATCGTGATGCAGTGGGAATAACATTTCGGTTCTTCTGTGGAACATACGACACAAGACCTGCAGTTATATTTGAAAGTTACAAATCAATAAAAACTATAAAAGTAGGGATTTTTGAAATTTAAAATAGAGGTGACGCTGCCTCATAGTTAGTTGCATTCTACTGGATTCATCAAAATGAAAATAGTTTGTAGAAATTTGTAGTTAGTCAGATGTCGGTTATAAATTCGAATAAACAAATAGGCATTATCAAATGCACAATCATGAACGGTACCTACATACACGTGTTTTGTCTTATTGAAGTTCATCGGTAGCTCGAAAGGTAGGAATTTGCGAAATGGGACAATTAGGCGCGCATTTTTGGGCGCGAATGTTTTGGCGCAGTTCTTTTCGGCGCTAGGTCTTCCGGCGCGCAAATATTTAGGCGCCGGTACTTTCGGCGCAGAGACTGTCAAGCGCGGCCGCAATTAATAATTTTGATATAAAGTAAATTGTGTTTGATTAATGTTGATGGGATTGTATTAATGTTTTAATTTATCTAAGTTGTACACTACCGCAATTGATAACGTTAAGTGTATTTGACGGAAGTGTTTCGCATTATCGAAACATTAGCGAGCGTGATTTTATAATCAAATAAAATTCTTATGTAATCGGAACCCAATCAAGTATGATTTCAGCGTTAATATTTATCAAAATACTACAAGTTTTTAGTAATATAGCTGTAATATTGCCATGTCATAGGGGTAACCAATGCTTAGGCTTACTATTGCTCTATTGCTATTGAATTTCTTGAAATTTACAGCAAAATCTGTATTATTTAAAAACAACTTTAAATTACAATACCCTCAATATACAAATTTCTACACTTTCCATAATAAAAGTTGACTATGTAGCATAATACTAGAAAACTAAAAATTATTAAATAAATAGAAAAAAGGAAAGTTTTAAATATGATTAATTACCAAGCAATCGGAGCTTAAAGAAAATAGTACAGAGGAAACGCAATCAATTGCAAGCCGCTCCTGCAAATAGTTAGTATAATTAAACATACCTCTAGAGAGTATTCTATTTACCAATACGGATCTGGTCAACAAAATGATATTTGGGAGAAGACATATTTCACAGTAAGTAAAAATTCTGATTTATTACTCATGAAAAGGTTTTTTGTAGTACCTATCTAATTAAACTATCTACTCTTTTGGGACGATAAACGGACAATGTGATGACATTTCATAATCTTACATTGTATTCAATTTTTTTTTTTACTTATTATAAATGTCTGATGAGTTAGTACCTGTAAAGAATGCGGTTATACCTGAAATTGCATATAATACTCCTTGTAGTAAAAATATCGGTCACAACATCTAGTATTTTAAACATGCGTCTATGTTGACAATATTTTTATGACCAGTAGTAGTGTTCTATTTTCCTCTCTATAATATATATATATAGCATTACCTCACTCCATAAGTGTGAACTTGTCAGACACCATCAATTACCCTGAATTTTCACTAATCCTTTAGTTAGTAAATATGTTTTCTACCGAACAAACAAAAGAATACGTTTGCGGTTTATTCAGTCAAATAATACGGTATGTACTCAAAAATAAGAAATATTAAAATTTCATTTGATTAGAATCATTCTTTGTATGTGTTTTGAAATAATTGTAAACTAATGCAGCAGATTTCAACTGTGCCGTTACTTACAAAAGATATTTAGATTACCTACACAAATCGTAACTTCTTCTTTATAAGTTTATCAATTTATCTTTTTAGTTTTGAAATTTTAAACTGAACAATAAACAAAATAACAAAATAAATGTTCTACATTTGTAAATAATAGTTGTGCCCTACTGTATGACAGTAAAGGATGCTGATTTCTCCATAATTTATTAATTATAGTTTTGTTTTAATTAAAGAGGATTGTAGCGGACAAAAATGTGGTCGCTACCTTATATTTAAATAAAGCGCGCATATTCCCCGCTATTTTGCATTTAATGCATGATGACAAGTAACCTAATCCAATGAAAATTTTACTATCAAACTCGTTATTAATTTATGGGAGAAAATTCGTTTTAAGGAAAATTCCGTATGCATTACATCATCCTCAGTGCAGTTTCGATATGCAAGCAAACTGATTCCGTCCACACAAAGTATCAAGGTCAGCCCAATTACCTAACTTCAAGTAAGTGTTTTAATAATATTAACAATTCTTTAAAGTTTCGTGCATTGAAGTTAATTTTGACAAAAAAGTCGGCCTAAACTGTTCGCAATTAAATGCAGTCGTGGTTACCTCTGTTTTTAACGCATTAGTTTGTAACTGCATTATATTTACCTTTTTGAGTTGCCGGTTAAGCGGAGAATTTACATTTCAACATCTTTAATAAGCTATTTTAGTTTAGTATCGTTTTAACGCTTGTAAAGGATCCTCGCGTTTTACGTTCATAGTTTTAAGTTCCTTGAAAGAAATTTACTCTTTTATTGGATACCGTAGTTTATAAGTCTACTCATTACTATAGTAGACAAATGTCAATGTGTTTTGTTCATTATTTAATTATTTATGCTGAATTTGAGTTGATTATTAGATTTATATTATCGCTTAATAAATAACCTGGCGCCCATTCATTCGTTATTAATTATGTTTTTAGCTGAGAAGCATCTCAATAAAGGTAAGCAACAAAACAACATAAACCAAAAAGCAAACATTCTTATGACCCCTTAGAGTCTACGTAGCATTTATCTGAATTTTAACCAGTGCATTTAAAATACGTTCTTATATAAGAGTTTTTTTATTACAGGATGGGTCAGTTCTTTCGGCATAATTTAAAAAATGTTTTCCTTCTCATAGCTTCTGAAAAAATTACTTGCTACAGTTTAAAACATTATTCTTTATTGCTATATATTGTAAAATTAACAATTAATCACGGGCAGGGAACCTAAAAAAATTAAGGAAGTACATTCGAGTCAACCAAAACATAAAAAATATTGTTCAACAATTCTATAATCGCAATATTTTGGATTATTTAAGGAAAATTTCGCATAATCATGTTATAAATTATTGAATTGCATGTAATTATAATTTACTAAATTGTAGTAGGTAATAAACAGTATAATAATTTCTTCAATGGCTTTTTTTAAATCTTATATGTATTGTGTTACTAATGAATTCGTTAACTTAAGGAAGGAAAATTTATAAATTAAACAAACATAAAAAAAGTAAGGCACTTAATTACTCGACATCTTTGTTAGACTTCAATTATTTTAATTAAAAATCTACATTTTAAAAATATTATAATCGTTACTTGAGATTTTTATAGTATGGAACTATAAACATAATAAACAGTTAATTGTTAAATTAATACAAGGAAGGCGGTAATGTATAAATATCACTCAAAAATATTTATTTTAAATATAAAAGTTGTGAATAATGTAATTTTGAGTCAATTATAAGTATATATGTTGCGGCGCCTAACAGTCTCGGTGCCAAAAATATCAGCGTCTATATATTCCCACGCCGAAAAGACCTAACGGCGAAAAGAACTGCGCCTAAACATTCGCGCCCAAAGATGCGCGCCTAATAATGCGCGATTAACTGAGGTACACCAAAGAATTTGATATGATACACATTGTTTTTTTTGCAATTTTGATGAATTCATAGCCGCTGTCTGATTGTCTACAGATTTCTTCAAATTATTTACATTTTTATAAATTAATGTGAAACAATGATTGTCAGAGGATGAAACAAATGGAAAAAGGATGTGTTTATAAAGTTGAGAATTTAACACACTTAAATGCCCAACTGTTAACAGAAAATAATTAATTGCCTGTAGAATATGATTTTTTTGCTTCATTAACCACTAGCTGACCCGACAAACGTTATCCTGTGTTTTCTATGAGTTTGAGATGGTTTGGATGTTTTCCACATTAATTTTTTTGGCCAATTGTTGTGGGCACAACGTTAATTGAATTGTCTTGATGACTCGTCAATAAAATAAATTTGAAAAACTGTGCAGTCACTATCCGTTGGAAATAAGGACACTGTTCGATGATATAATTGACCATGGTTAAAAATTAAAAAAATAAAATTAACAATAATAAACACAGTCACTCTGGTTGGTTTTGGCAATTCATAGCTACCATTTTACTTATTTTCCACCAGCCACATGGTGGTAAAAGTTTATTGTTTCCCATCATACTTACCTTGAAATTAGGCATAAATTTAACTCGAATAACTTTTTTTTCCTTAAATCACGTCATTTGAAAGCAATTGTTTTATTGCTGGATATGATATATAGAATCTGGCTCACTTCCAAAAATCAATAGATCTTGTGAAATAATATAGAGTTTAGTGATGTAAAGGCTCTGGTGGCAGTATCAGTGAAGTCAATTTCACTTAGCCACTGACACCACACAATTCATTTTTAAACTGAATGTTAACAAACAACGTTCATTGGTCCAATAGCAACGATTTGCTGTGATCTGTAATTGATTGCCACTTCATAATTGAATGGAGCTCTATGGAGATTAAACGCAACATTGTTGATTTTGATTTCATCGATTTCGCTCAACTTCATTTCCGGTTCGCATTGCTCTACATTTTAACTTTGAGTTGCAGTATTCCTAGTTCTTCGTTCTAAGTTGGTACGTCTAATTGGTGGCATTTTCAAGAATTAAAATTCAACTGCTAAAATATTATTTAGGGCCAGTTCCGTGAAGTTTGGTTAAATGTAATTATTGATTAAATACAATCGTATCCTACGAATAAACATAGCAACAATTGTCTTTATTCAATGATTGAATTTAACCAAGCTTGGAGGAACTGACCCTTAGTGTTTCTGTATAACCATTTATACCACTTGCTAGTCTAACAGACAGGTCAAGTTTTATTTTTAAATTTTCATCTTTTGGTATAAATCAACCCTTTCTATCTCCACCAATGGCAGCGCAACAGGAAGCAACCTGAAAATTTTATATATCAATGGGAGTCAAATGATACATTTTCGGAAAGAAAATTTCATCCTCTATGCAGCAATGTAAGCATCTTCAACATCGGTCGATTAGAACAGGAAAAAGTTACCTTTTAACATTTTTTCTACATTAATAATTTCTGGTTGCATTTTCTAATAATAAATCGACGCAAACAACACTATTTTGAAAGCATTACACAAATCCCCACCTATTAGCATAAATAATACATTTCTATCAAAACAATGTTTTATCCTTATTGTCTTTCAAATTTTTCAAATTGCTCCACGATACGCCGCCAATGGTTGGGATACAAATGTATAATTTATACCTAAAGAAATAACCTAAAGAAAGATTTGGATGATACTTTCAGGAAACTATTGCTTCTTTCGATTATTATTAATAGAAAGTACAAGCAGACATTGATATTGATGCAGAAAATATTCAAAGTAATTTTTTACTTCTCCTCTTCTAATCGACCGATGTTAAAAATGATTACATTACTGCATAGTGGATGAAATGGTCTTTCCAAAAATGTTACTTTTGACCCCCATTGCCATTTAAAATTTTTAAGTTGCCCCCTTTTGCGCCACCACTGGTGGAGATAGAAAGGGTTGATTTATACCAAAAGATAGGAATTTAAAAATAAAAATTGACCTGTCCGAGAAAAATTGCATAAAAATAAGGATAAAAATTTAATGAATTTTATTCCATACTTTACACTCACACTATATAAAGATATTAATCAAAGAAAAAGCAAAATATTTGAAATTGATTAAAATCCAATGTTATATCCTATTTAAACAAAAAAACCGTGACTAATTAGAAATTTAACTATAAAATATAATTTTTGTAGCAACTTAATTTGAAAATAAAGTAAATTTCAAACACCTCGAGCAGCACATAAAGCAATTTTAAAATTCTAAACTTGAACAAAAATTATAAAATACGTTTTAATCTTAGTAGTATTGATGCAACAAATTTGTATGAAACGATAAAATGTTCTTGATAAAAACAATGACAAATTACCCATTCCGAAAAGGTCTTCAAATGCTGTCTTGAGACTGTTCGTCCGCATTTAAATCTTCCGATTTTAACGAAAATAATTTTGAGCATTGAGTCAAAAGTGCACTAAACGTACTTTTCTATTTTTGGAATATTTACAAAAATATTTTTTCTACAGGTTTTTCTTTAAATAAAAGTTTCTATTTTTGTTTAAATTATCTGTTAGTTCAGACAGTAGTTCCTGAGATACTATTACGTGACACATTGTTTTAACAATGTCTTCAAGAATATTATTTACACAGAGAATACGCAGCCATTGCATGACGGCATATAATGAATCGGTCCAAGCGCCAGTCACGACAATGATGAAAAAAATAGTAAATTAATAATAAAAACAAAAATAATGGAAAAACAGATAATCAGGACAGAGAATACAAAATATTGCTGAACTTCCGATTAGTAAGCCATAATATAGCTTCATCCGTTAAATTATGAATGTCTACAAACCCTCCTTTAAACTTTGTTAAATGACAATATGTGTAAATTATTATATACATAATTGTATAATATGCAAGATACGAAATCAGTTAAATACCTTAATTAATGTACACTTCACAAACATGTTGTAGAGCATATGTTGATATGTATGAAATTTGTGTGCTACACAAGCATTGAGGTCTTTTAGTGTAAATCACTACATACCATTGTCACTTCAGTTCATTGCAGCTCCAAAGTAGTAATAGAAAAACCAATTACCTACATATGTGTTACATTTGGCTGAGATTACAAATACAATCACTTTACATATAAAATTACGAATTTATTCGAAGATAAAGGGATCAATAAATATTTTGTTACCGCATCGTTAAAACCTACCAGATTCTCAACACAGAAGTAGTTGAAAGGTAAATTCAAAGTTGCAATAATATCCGTTATCAATCGTAATTGGTTTTGATGGAATCTAAAGTGAATTACAGTTGCAATTTCCATATAAATTGAATTCAACTGAAAACGTGAGCGAGTGTGATTGTTCGATATCTTGAATATTTCAACACGGAAATACGGGTCGGTTCATAAAATAAATGCAGATATATTAGAGCTTCCGATTTATAAAACGAAAGTTTTCCTAATGAAAACCAGATTCGGTAAAATCCAATTTAAACATGAATGACACAACAAGATTCGAATAAATTTCGACCTGTGTTTAAATACAAATGTTTAGAAGATTAGAGGCACAATGGGATATGTATTCGATATCCGGGTTTGTGCAAGCGGAAAAAAGCAAAAATTAAGCAGGTGCATAATAGAAATTTTACTAGTTAACATCTATTATTTGTGCTGTACATTGTCAGCACCTCATTGTGTTAATCCAACCGAAAACATTATGAATTGCGTTCATGATGAATTCAATATGTATTGAAACCACCTGGCGTTTATATTTCCCATTCAAATTTTGTATTGTATTAGTTTTTGAAAGGAAAACTCTGATATGTTTCTGTAGTAATTCGATAGTTTCAATTAATTATTCCCAATTTCACTAGGCGTTACCGGACATCCTTTCCCAGACGTTGATGGATCATTTTAAAACCACTGCTCGAACGAGCATTAATCTAATTTGAGATAAAATTTCAATACACTTTGCAGCGGTTTGACTTTTAAGAAAAAAAAAAGATAAACATGTAAAATCTGCCGCATGCCATTTGCTAATGGACTTTCATACAATTTAGGTAATGGAAATGCAACTTCAATTTAAAAAATTACATATTCGTATGTTTTTAGCTGCAGCTTATTAGGTAATTTCCATTAGAATGCGAATAATAATTGACATTTTGTATTAATGTTTCAAACAAATGCAACCGAAAGCAAAGGTACATTAAAAATATAAATAACTTATTTAAAATGCTTGTATTTAATGCTGTAATGCAATATTACCATAAAAGCATAACGACAACTGTACCTTTAGAGAAAAAAAGTAGAGATAATGAAAAGAAAAGCGACGAGAATAAAATATACATTAGTAATAACAAAACAAAAGAACAAAGGATGATAGACGAATTTACAACTAAGCAAGTACAAGAGGAAAATACAGGGAAAAGGAGTGTTAAAAGCGGTTATCGAAAGTGAAACAAAGTAAAAACGAGCTAGAAGAAGTGAAAAGAAATTAACAAATGAAATTTCAAAAAAAAAATTGTTTAATATTAGAGAGCAGGGATGCAAAAAGAGAAACATGACAAACATAAAGGATATGAAAACACGACAAATAAAACAAAAAGATAATATGGATGAGAGCTACGAAGAAATAAGCAAATGGGAAATCAAATAAATATTTGGAGGTAGGTTCACGGAATATCAGAAGCTTAACGGGAAATGAAAAAGAACAAGAAGAGGAATTTAAGAAAGTTCACTTAGATATCCTAGGTTTAGCAGAAACAAAGTAGAAAGAAAAAGAGAAATTGAATTTAAAAAGGAGGGCACGTATTACAGCGGGCTAGATATAATTCTGACAGCTCAATTATTAGTACGTTGTATTATTAAATGGACTGAAGTTTTGAAAGAATAATAGCCATAAAATTAGTAATAGAATACAATTGATTAATTTTTGAATTCAGTATTACTTATGGCAATACAAGCTTAAACTTAAGTTTAAGCTGTGTTGGTGCATATGGCAATTAATAATGGAGAAAGTGGAAGTATTGGATGAAACAATAAAGTAGAACAAAAAAAATTAAAGAAATCAACAGAAAAATTATTAAGGTACCACCAGAAGTAGCATAGGAGTTTTTGAAAAAATCATTATCAACAGCGGCAAAAATGATATGTAGAAGTACATAAATTAACAACGCTAAGAGGCCAAGAAGATAAACTTAAAACAAAAACAGTTATAGAAAAACTATTTGGGAAATCGAACACGGGAAAAATGCATAAGCAACAAAAAACTGGAGTAAAAGAAAAGGAAGGAGTATGGGAAAAGGATGGAAAAAGACACCGTAGGTAATCAATAACTATTTCATGTGATACCCAGAACACTACAGAAAGAAAATACTTTAAAAACTAAATATGTAAAACTAAAAGAAAGTTAATAATCTGGTCTCTTTTAGGACCCCTTCTTTGTGGAGGTATGAAGGACAAACAACTCAATGGGTTGTGATTGCCGACATTTCGCCTCTCATTGTGAGGGCTTTATCAAGGCTGTAATATATTGAGACACAACACACAATTAGAATAATACATGAATAATTAATACATAAACATGATTAAGGAAACTGTATCACTTAAATGTATATTGAACATAGTAAACAGAAACAGTACAAATTCACCACATTAAAATAGAACAAGAGGACAAAAAATTAGATAACTAAATTACTAGATAATTAACAGATGATTAAATTACTAATTTTAGCCAATTAGACTCACCTTTCACAGATATGAGTTGGCCGTCAAATTTGATAAGTGTTGTAACCATCAATAATTGATGATTAAGTCAATTTAAAATTTAAAAAATGCTTAAAAAATTTAAAACGTTACAAAATTTAAAAAACGTTACAAGCTCTCACTTTAAGTTAGTATTAATAACTAATAGTTGATTATAAAAAATTTCAGAAAATATCTATGTAGGTCATTTCTGAGAAACAATGTACAAAACTGATTAATTTTGAAGGGTAAATTTTTCTCATTGGTGTGTGAGAAATATTCTAAGAATTACTAAAATGCAAATTTTAAAAACAAATTGTCTACTTTTTGGAAAATTTTAACAACTTTTTTTCAAATTTCACTCTTAAATTAGCAGATAATGACTTATTTGGCAACATAACTTTATTCCATTGGCTTCTTTGCATATACAAAGTGTGGTTCAGAGTATACATGAAAAGCGCATTTGTTGGCGGTCCTACGTGCTATGACGTTCGCAAATCGCTCATGAAAGAAAATGACTGCTTTTGTTTGCTTTATCCAATCCGCTATTGTTCAGACATTAAAATATGCAACAAAAAATTGTCGACAATTTATTGACAGACGGTTTTAGATTTCAACGAAATTTTTATCTTACTTTACCTCACTTTGTATATGCAAAGAGGCACATGGTATAAAGTTATGTTGCAAAATCAGTATTTATACGTCGTTTTAAAATTAAATTTACTTGTAATGGCCAACTTGACCAAGGATATTATTTTTGTCCTTTTTGTGTTATTCAAACGCTACACTATAAAGTCAATTAAAACATACTACAATATAAGTATTGACCTAAGCGTCTAAACTTGAGGAATGATTATTATCGTATTTTCGTTTCACTGAATACTAAAGTTATTTGGTGGGTTTTGTTTAATCCATCTCGTTTTCTCAAAATTTTCTCCGTAACCTTTTAGATTGGACACTCTGTATACACATACATTTTATATACTGTTCTGTTTAGCAACGAAATGATATTACGCCGATAACGATCGATTACGTACAGAACGACGTTTATTATTTTTTTTATACGAAATACAAATATGGGTCATGAATGGTTCCTAAAGAAGATGAATGAATCAGGAAGGGCACATATCAAGAAACTGCAAGCAAGGAGCCTCAAGTGGGCTGTGAGTGCAGAAGGCGTCAATTTGAAACCGATGTATTTCGAAGAAGAAAGTGAAACAGTAGAATTAATGAGCATTGAGGTTGATGGAAGAGAAATAGAAGCAAAAATGGACAAATAGCTACCACATCAGCGTGCAGAATAAATACGAGGTCTTATTCGCATAACAGAAAAGCCAATCCAACAGGTGAAACGTTTACCAGAAGTCAAAATAAAAATATATTTAGTTTTAGAGACGCCTATATATGCCAAGCCAAGAAGGTTGTCAATTGGTAAGCTTAAAGCAGTAAAGCAAGTGGTTCAAGAGTGGCGCACTCTATTTTCAAAAACTAAATTCAAAATGTAGATTGACGATTGGTTAATAATAACTATTAAAGACTATTGAAGAAATCATAGAAACCCTAACGGTATTGTTATATCCAGTAGATAAGGGACAACGATCATGGGCCACGGTGCATATTGACCAATTGGGACATTTAAAAAAAACAGATAAAGGAAAAACCGTCACGTCCTAGAGATTATCGATGGGTTTACAAAGTTTATCGTATTAGAAATTCGTTTAATTGCAGACAAGGAAACCTGTTTTGGAAGTAAAGAGTTCACTAAGTTTGCAACCAAAGAAAAATAAGGTCGGTTAGTATATCTGTGCAAACACCACGTCAACGGACAAATAAAATGGTACTACAGTGTGATTTTACCGGCGGTAATGAAGGAGCCGCCCAGCATAGAGTATGGGACCAACATTTATGGAAAGTGAAAAGAAAAACTGAAAAATGATGCTGGTGATTTAGAAAATATACAAAAGTAGATAAAAGAGGATGATGACCGAAACAGAAGAAAAAACACCAAAGTTTGAAGCAGGACATTTAGCGGCAATTCATCAGATGCCCGTGCCTAAAGCGAGTCTGAAAATGCAAAAATAGTTTTTGAGTCCTTATCAAACTGAAAAGGGGTTAGACAATTATAGAATATGCTGTCACAGATGTTCTACGCTATCACCCTTACCAGGGGGTGCTACCATCAGGAAAGATAAAGCTATGGGTGAGTGAACTACAGTGAAGAGTTAAGTAGTGAAACCAATGAGGCATATATGGACCTATTAGAACCAGAGCCCATTGGATATTGGGTTGTCAAAAGAAGCCGAACTGTGGTACACAGCCACAACCATCTAAGGAAAGGTTTACCTTCCGAGCGATTACATATAATAATACTGCCGTTAATACACTTTAGAATACAGGAAGATTTCGTTTATTGTATAGTTACAAATTATGTTTACAGTTACACATAAAAGTGATCAAAAATATAGCATGTGTTTTATGTTGCTTTATTTTAGATTTAGAATTAATGGGGTTCCGTTCCACTCCTATTCTCTTTTTTGTACTTTGGTTTTGTGCACACTCGGGTTGCACTAAACAATGTATAGAAGGTAGCCTTCGACTACTATACAGGGTGTAACTGAAAGACGTGGCCAAACTTTAAGAGCGTAATATATGGATTGAAAAAATGAAAAAAGTTTTTATAAACATGGTTCCGGAAATCCTTCCTAAGGGAGATACAGCCCTTTGAAATGTAGTAAGGATTTACAGTTTTTATTTTATAACAAAAGAACGGTGGTGTCGAAATGAACAAAAGTAACCACTCTAGATGTACTTTTCATTGTGATTACATTGGTGTAAATTTTATTTTGATAGGATGTTAGGAAGGGGTAGTTTTGTCTAAGGCTGGAAGTATTTTGCACCCCAAATTAATTATTTCGGGTCTTTTTGTAAATTTAATACCAAGTTTAGCATCTTTCGGGTTTTATACGCAAAAAGGTACTCATCTTTACATTATTTTAATTAAAAAACACACAAAATTGAAACATACAAACATACAAATCAGAGCAACTGCTGGAAATGGTTGCCTTCAGCTACAATACAGGCTTGACAACGTCGAATCATCGACAGCCGGACACGCTCAAGAATTCCAGGAGTATTCCGAATTACATCAAAACTGTTGATGATACGTTCACGAAGAACATGAACGGTAGGAACTGGAGTAGTATAAACTATATTTTTAGGTGTCCCCATAAGAAGTAATCTAACGGGTTCAAATCGGGAGACCGTGATGGCCACGCAACAGGTCCTCCTCTGCCAATCCAACGATTCGGATAATTATGGTTGAGGAATTCTCTAGCAACAAGACTAAAATGGGCCGGAGCACCATCGTGCATAAACCATAAGTCACGGCGTATTGCATACGGCACCTCGTCCATAAGCTCAGGTAGATTTTCTTCTAAAAAATCCTATAATTTTGTCCATTTAATGTTTCTGGCAAAAACATTGGTCCTATTAAATAATCCCCTACAATACCGCCCCAAACGTTACACGAAAATTTTTGTTGATGTCTGGAATCTTGAATAGCATGAGGATTGTTGTCAGCCCACAAATGGTCGTTATGAAAATTTATAATTGAATCTCTGAAAATTTTGCCTCATCCGTAAAAAGCACTAAACACTGAAAATTTGGATTAATGCATTGTTGTAAAACCACTGACAAAATATCACTCGTGGCCGAAAATCAGCTTCAATAAGAGCCTGCACTCGCTGAATGTGGTATGGGTACAATAGCTGTTCATGTAGAATTCTCCATACTGTCATATGCGAAACACCTACTTCTTCAGCTACCTTGCGCGTGCTACTTTCAGGAGTCTCCATAATTCTGTTGAGTACATCCTCTTCTAATGCCGGTGTTCGTGTATTTCTTTGAAGCCCACAATCGCCACTATTACGTTGGAAAGATCCTTTTTCACGAAGACGACGATGGACTGACGCAAAAGTATTCTTATTTGGGCATATTCTATTGGGATACGTGGCAGCATACAACCGACGAGTCAAATTGAATTGCCATTTGCTCGTCCATAAGTGAAATGAATATCTGTCCATTCTTCGTTGGTAAAATTCATTATGTTAATTAATTAAATTTAAGGTGAAGAATCTACGAAACATTTCCAATGCACCAACTACCTCCAAGTCAGACGCAGAATTTCGACACAATTTTGAGACCTGCAATCCCTCTTTGCCATGACCAATGAGTACGTGTCTTCTATCAGCTTTGGTTTCATTGATTATTTCACAAGCAATACATGGCGAAAAAAAAAAAAAAAAAAAAAAAAAAAAAAAAATCAAGGCTTGCTTCGTTCAGTTACGTATTGCTATTTCAAACTAGGGCAAGACGAAAGCACGTGGGCAAACGGTATTACTACCATTCAAACGACAAATAGAATTGTGGCTAAACGTGCCACAAAACAATTAGGTACTACTACTTCGACGGAACGTGATCCACTAGTAACAGTGTATACTTTCATTAACGCCATCGGAAGTAGCATTTCACCTATTTTAATATTTTCCTGTGAAAGATACCACGACCATTTTATTCGAGATGGACCTGTTGAAGAAGAAGAGTTTTTACTTTAATTGCAGGATTTTAAAGAAATACACCAACTGTTCAATCGAAAATAAAGTGCTTTTGTTATTGGATATTTTTGATGACACGGCCACCTCCGGTAAATTTAAACAGACCAAGGAATTTATTATACATTTTTAGACTTTTAATTTATGTTTAATTTTTTTCTTTTCAACTGGATCAATAAAAGCCTAACCATCTACTAATTCTGGAAGAGGAATAACAGCGCGTCAGAAAATATAAATCACGGTAGGTATTTATTTTTATAATTATCTACCGCTAAGCTGTTGATTTTATATTTTTGTAAATTTCAACCAGCAGATCAATTCATCAGACACCCAGTCCCAAACCCATAAACCCTGTTTTTCACTAAAAGCGTTCGCCCACATCTAAAAGCTGCACCTAGAGTACAAAATAATAAAGGTAGAAAAAAGAGAACCAGTGCTGTTTGGACTGATACTCTAATTAAAGAAATCAATAGAGGCAGAATACGCAGAAAAAGAAACAAAAAAAGACTGTGAAACAGAAGATAGCAGAAAACATGACCAATCAGAAAACAACATTAAAAAAAACAATAAAAAAACGCAAAGAGAATTTTGGGAATCCAATTCATCTACAGATGAAGACGAAGGAGGACTGCCTTTGTTTGATTTGTTTGAAAGCTTTTCAAACTAGTCAAAGCAAAGAAGTATGGGTTCAATGTCTTCAGTGCAAGGCATAGAGTCACGAAGCCTGCACAAAGGGAGACAAGTTGTTTACCATAACTGCGACTCAGAATAAAATTAAATTGTTACTTTTATCTCCTATAATTGTTACAACTAACCCCGTTAAGGATGAATTAATCTACAATAGTATTAAATGTTATTTCTTCTACAAAATTAAACTCCTTCCGAAATCGAATTTCGACATTTTTTGTTCGATCGATTATCGTGTTTTTTGAACCAAGGAAATCCTTGGGTTCAACTTTGAACATAGGGTACCAATCCTGTACTCATTCATGCTTTTCGCAAATCCGATTATAACGAAAACGGAAAGGGTTAGAAATGAAAAAAGGGGGTTTGAGGAAGTTTTTTTTGTGATTACTTTACTTGCTTCCTTCACTGTACTTTACTTCTTCGCTCAACACAAATTTAAACACCCTCTCTCCATCCAAATTTAATTTAAATTTCTCTTATTTAAAAGCAAATCCTTTCATTTAACTGATGGGCTATCAACGGCGTTGGTTACGAGGCTACACTTATTACAATTTCCTTCTAAAAGTTTATTTATAAGTACCTACTTTATATATTTTATCATGTTTCTTCTTAATTGTTTTATCTACAGGTGTAGTTCGGTTAATGTATTTAAAGTTGGTGTGTCATGACAGGCAAGGGATTGTTAAATTAAAACGTTGTTGTGTGAGAAATGTTCAAGAGAAGAACATTCTTGTCAGTCTTGAAAAGAGTGATCTTACACCATCTGGTTTTTTAAATTTAAATGTACTTTGAATCTGACCTTGAAATTGCTCTAGCACGTCAGGTTTTTTGAAATTTTAGATTAAATGGCTATTTTGGGCCTTTTTATGAAAATTGTTTCAGAACCAAATCGTTTAGTTTTAATTTTCCACAATTGCATCACATAGTACTACTAACTAACTGGCCGAATCTTCTTCTGATCTTGCGTGAATTGATCGATCTAGTTCAACTCCTTCTGATTTTGGCTTTGCTGGTTGGATTTCTGAGGGTTGGATTTACTAATTAGCGACCTCAAGAGTTTTTGTGTTAAGGAGAATAGTAAATAACTTGTTAAAACGGAAGTTTGGCGCCGTAAAACAGTTTATTTTGCATGACTAAAACGATTGAACTGAAAATTGTTCATTTTAAAATCGTAGAATAATTTAGGAAAATGGATTTTTTAAGCCAGATAGTAATATGCGATGCAGTTGTGAAAAATTGAAACAAAAACATTTGGTTCTCAAAACAATTAATTAAAATAGCCATTTATGACCTTTTCAAAAAAAACCTTAACGTTCTGAAGCAATTTTAAGGCTAAATTTGCTTTCTCTACCCATTCTTAAAATTGTACCTTGCAGGGGCATTGACAAATTCAATTTAATAAAAATGACACATTGTCTACTTAATCAAAGAATACATACAATAAAGGTTAAAAAAATGACTACACCAATATACACTTAAAAAACAACATAATCAACTGTTATATTTGGACCCGGTTGGTAACTACTGGTTGCTCATAAATATTTCCCCAAAATTTACTAATCTCTAGAAATTTGTTTGACCAAAAACGGTTACAATAACGAAAGAAAGACGATTATCACAGAAACAGCGATAAAAAACTGAAAAGAGTCTGCGAATATCCGAAATTTCTAATCAAACAGCGAACTCTCACGCCAGTCAAGCACTTTGGGAGGAGAGGGGAAGATATAGTCTACGCCAACAAAACAGTAAATTTTGTTTTCCAGTTGTATTATCTAGTATACGGTAACTTTTATTTAAATAAATGAAATTTTGTTATATTCGTTTATGATTAAAGTGCAATAAACCTCAAAAAACTTTTGCCATAAAACTTCAAATAAACTCAATAAAACCAAAAACTAAAAAATTTCAAGGTATATAGATAATCAACATTAATATTCAATTGTCTTGGCCTTTTCTCCAAAATCCAACATTCCCCAAAATCGGCCCAAAATCAATAATTCCTAGAAACTATAAAATGGGAATAAAATAATAAAAGAGCTTTCCAAATACGTCCAAGTATTATACTATTTAAGGTTAATATAGTCATTGATACAGGTTGCTATCAATTTTGATACAACAATTTAAACGTGAATGTGGCTTTTACTGCTAGAGATAAAAGTGACACTTTCACACTATGATACCCACTAAGAAAGTCTACTATTCATATACTTAAGTAGAAAAATATTTTAAGTACTTAAATGCTAACTACCAATGTCATTTTTCAAATACAATATTAAAAGTTCCCATATGATTCTAAACTTATGGCACATACTGTTATTTAATTCAGAAATAAGAAGATGCTTTATTTTCCTTTATTTCTTATTTCCAGACAATTGTGTGATTATGCTAGTCTTTCTTTAATCAAGGATCTTTTGAGAACTCTTCTTGGGACCAACTTTAGAAAATGGAAAAATTGGTTTCGGTAATATAATACCCAATGGATTACTTGCAGAAGGTTGATTAAATGTCCCATCTACTACAGAAAAAAAAGTCGGTTCAATTGTAAGCTGTAGATCCTATGTTATATTGAACTGCTTGGAACAGAATTAGGAGTATCAGGTCGGTTTGTTACATAAGAATATATATAGTCCTAATTGGAAATAGGCGTCCATTGCAGTTTTATGTCTAGATTTAAAAACGCATACACACACACTAATCAACTGTTTCCTAGCATCTAGGATAGCTACTTCAGCCATCCAGTCGCTAAGGTTGGTCAATCCAAGAAATTTTTTGGGTCTACCTTGTAACTTATATCTTTGAAGTGAACTCGGGGAAAATAATAACTGGAAGCATTGTCCCACTAGAAACATTCAGAAAACCTAATATTATCACCAAATTTCAGTTCTCTGGTGGGTATCTGGCCCATTTTTTAGCACCACTTACTGCAAATATTTTTGGAGGATTTTATACTAGGAAAAAATGAACACTGGAAGCATTGCTCTGCTAGAAAGATTAAGAAACCTAACATTGTCTAACTTGGTGACATGTTTTTTAGCATTGCTTATTACAAACACATACCAAGAAGGAAAACGATTGGTTAAGTTTTGTGCCTTAAACGAAATAGGTATAAATAATACTTGTTTCCAGCACCTAAGACAACATAAGGAAACATAGAGTAATGCAGAGCATATGCATCAACAATCGACTGCATACTTAACAATCGACCCATACACCCATCAAAATACTAGGCACGCAGGATTAAGTTCAGTAGGTTACAATGGATTGGTTCTATAGATACTAAGTTTCATAATCAAACTAAAGAAGGTAGGTACTGCCAGTAACGTAGAAAAAGTTAACATTAAAAATACAAAAAAAACTAAACATAAAATGAGGCTTCTATAACACATTGCTATACATGCAATAGAAGACGGTAGAAATGACTTGGGAAAATTGAAAGCAAATATATTAAAGTCTGTGTATGAAGTTCTTGGGAAATGCAAATAAACATAAATTTTATGAAACGAATACTGTGGTACACACCATAGGAAAAAGACTGGCTAGTAAGAAAAGAAAAACCTACCTAAAATATAAAAGCTGTCTAACTGCAGAAGAACGCAAATGGAGGTTAGAAACAAAATTAACGCTGATATTAGGAAAATCAAAGAAAAGCATTGAGAAGCATTCACGAAAGATATGGAATCAAATCTATACGGAGCGTAGAGGGAAAGTTGGGAAAATGATTTCAAATCAGAAGACAGATATAGATAAGCATGTTCAAATAAATAAAATATCCAAGAAGAGTGAACGAATCACTGTACGAAGAAACACCAACACATGCAAACATCCAATATAATCACGCGAAGACATATCGAAAAATAATGATGAACTCAATATAAACTTCAATGGTTAAATTGGTAAAAAGATAAATATCCTGCCCAGATTAAATACAGAATGACTTCCTTAAATATGGAGGATATAGGCTGATTTTGAGAAGATTAAGGAAAAGGTTAAGCTTTTAGGATTAAAAATCAATCCAGGAAAATGCGAACTCCTTTTTACGTCAGAATATGACAAAGAAATTCATGACCGCTTTAATTCCATTTCTCCTAGAATATGACTAATATCAGAAAATGAATTAGAACTCTAATTGCTAAAAGGTCAGCTAGGAAGGTTATGGAAAGGAAGATTGGAAATTGACATGTATCGCTGAACGATGTTATTAAGAAGGCAGTAGGTACATCAAAGTTCCTCACAGTTTTGGAGTCTTCTGGAATCAGTCGTAAAGATGGAAAGATACCCGATGAAATATCTTTATTACCTTGGTCAAAGGTAAAATATTTTTATGGTAGGCGACTTGTGTCCATACTTTAGCTCAATCATATATCCATCTTTCTTCAATAGAAGGGCGAAAATCTTCTAGAAGATTCTAAATTAGTTGCTTTTGCAACTAAAACTCATGAACCCTGGAACGCTGGAACAACGAATAAACGTCGCATTCTAGAAGGGCAGTGCTGCATGCATTTAGAAACACTGCCTCCATATAACAATGGAGGGAGATTTTGTAATTTAACGTCGTCTGGAGACGACTATGTTTCAATGGTGTACATTTGTTAAAATCACAGTGATTATGTGAATGAATATTATTTTAAAAACAGCTAAAAGGTATAACATGTGAGTGAAGTACAAAAACCAACAACATTAGCGATGAAAATAACAGATTATCTCACACAAACCATTTAGAAAAACAAATACATGCATATTGGTAGTGAAATTAAGGTATACGCGTCCGATACTTACATATGCAACAGAAACAAGAGTCGAAGCAAAAAGGACAAAACAAAAAACATAAACAGGGCTCTTATATCAATACTAGGAATTACCCTAAGAAACATACAAACAAATACATCAATTAGACAAACATGCTAAATATAAGTCGTTGTCAAGTGGTCCAAAGAACGGAAACAGCAATGGATAAAATGACAGAAGATCGAATAGCCAAGATAAGTAGAACAGAACGCTTTGGTGGAAGAAGACCACCTAAACATGGACAGAAAGTTGACAATCGTCACTGGAGAAATTCTAAGATAAGTTTATGAAATAAACAAAAACCAAAATTAAACAAAAATTTCAAAGTTCATCAACAGTAATTACAAGCATTAGTTTTATAATATTTGCTTTAATTTGACTCATCTTTGCACTTTGTGCTTATTGTATATTTCAAGGTTTAGAATACGTCAACAAAAACAGAATTAATTAAATTTTACAAAACAAGAAATGGCAATAATTAATAATTTAACTATTGCAAAGTAACTAACATAAAATAAATGTATTTTTAATTCATATACTTTATCTGTCGTTGGTTACTTTATGAAGATGTTTTTTGGGACAAATTCTTACCAAAATGCTGAATTGGTGGAGAACGCTATTTTATTTGTATGAAATTGTCACCGAAACTAAATGACATTCGTATTGCATTATACCCTTGAAATTTGCATAGTTTTTTAAATAACTTGGTGGAGGGATACACAAATAATGTGCAAGACTATAAGTTCTATTCACGAATGTGCTAATTTGAAAACCCTCTAATACTTATAATGTATTATAGTGCTTACATCCGAGAATATAAATGAATCAATAATTAATTCTGGTTATTCGTGTCATAAATACATCTCTTTTTAATATTCGTAACAAACTTCGGATCCATAATAATTATTTTATGTATCGGTGGTTATGTATACATCACTGTTTGTACATAATGAGTACGTTTCTGATTCGTAACAGTTTGTCATAAGTAAGTACCTGTGGACTCTTGTTCTTGCATGAATTCACTTGAAAGTAGATGAAAACTTTCATGTTGTACTTATGTATGATTACTGCTCACAGTCTAGTTGACCAGTAATCGTACAGGTTGTTAATTAAATATTTACGTCTAGTCACCGATAATTTTTTCATGTAAAATAGAAAATGCTGCTTCACAGTAACATATAGGGTCGCAATATCAATCCCATAACGCACACACAAGGAAGTATAATTTTCAATGAATGCGGAATACACGAACAATAAATGCTGACTATATAGGGAGCAACATTGCTGATTCAACAACGACCTACTCAATACAAATAAATACAGAAGGATTGTCAGCAGAAATACAATGAGTTACAGTTACAACAAATGTACACGCCTAGTAATGTAGTATGCGAATACCCACGTTCTGGGTTTACCACAGTTTTGTTGCGACCAATCGTAGTATTATCATGGAGAACAGGATAATTGTCAACAAGTGGGATGCTTTAGCGGCTGCGCTGCGGTTAGTGTACGGGAGGATGATCTCCTGAAATGCTGGTCGTCCTCTATTAATTATCTGCGACAATGTGAGGATTACGTCGGGGTCACCACCGTAGTGTCATTGGGAGTTGATAAGAACCGATTGTAGTCGCAGATGAAAAATGAAAGTTAGTGGTGCGGTTTACTACTTGATATTTTATATTACACTAAATACCTACAATATTTACATGAATGAATTGATTGCAGAGCGCGATTTCTAATACTGGTATGAAGTGAACGTACGTATTCGCCTACTACATTACTTGGTGTGTACGTTTGTTGTCGAATCAGCAACTTTGGTGGAAGTATCCTTCCTATATGGTCAGCATTTGTTATTTGTGTTTGACAAAATGCTGACGATGTTTGTTTATATTCCGCATATTTTGGAAATTATACTTCCTCGTGTTGTAACCCAATACAGAATATTCATTTGACAGGTAACGTGACAATTGACAACTGATTCTATTGCGTGACACGAGCATTGTGTAAATTATATTGTTTGCTGCCACGCATATTATACAATTATGAACTTACACTAGAGTTCTCTCACTCCTGAAGAGTTACAAAGGATGTAAATGAATAACATAACATTTCAATGGATAAAGTACTAATGAAGCAAAAATATTTTTTGCCCTCCGTCAAATTAACATTGAAACTACAAACCCTGAAACGTCATGATTACGTACAGTGCACGCACAGCGTGCGTAAAAATTGCCCAAATCGTCCGCACTTAAGGTACATTTGTCAATAAAAATTATTTTATAGAACAAAAATATGTTTACTAAATCAACAATTACACAATTTTTTTTACTGTTAAATGGTAAAAAATAAATTGATTTGGAACATTTTTAGTTTCATGTAAATGATTAGCACCATCTTGTGTATTCTGAATTACAGTTCACTTTATGACCGATATTGACAATTAACAGTAAAATATTTGTTAATTTCAGATTTTTACCATTTAAAAATCGTCGGGCAAAAAATTTAATACAAATCTTGTGCGTTAAATTATTTTTTGGCCTCCTGACGTGTAAACATCAAATTAACATTGAAACTACAAACCCTGAAACGTCATGATTACGTACAGTGCACGCAGAGCGTGCGTAAATATTACCCAAATCGTCCGCCCTTAAGGTACATTAGTCAATAAAATCTTTTTATAGAACAAAACTATGTTTACTAAATCAACAATTACACAAACTTTTTACTAAAAAAAAAATAAATAGGTTTGGAATATTTTTAGTTTCATGTAAATGATTAGCGCCATCTTTTGTATTCTGAATTACAGTTTACTTTATGGCCGACATTGACAATTGACAGCAAAATATTTGTTAATTTTAGATTTTTACCATTTAAAAATCGTCGGCCAAAAAATTTAATACAAATCTTGTGCGTTAAATTATTTTACAGCGCTTAATAAATTTAAAGCACTCCGCTAACGTCGTCAAATTAATTCGTGCTGTAAAATTTAATTTTCCGCACTCGAATGTAAATAACTATTACGTATTTGAAACAGTCCTAGAATTATGTAGAATTATCTCATTTTAAGAAAAGCTCACGTAGATATTTTATCTACTTGCGTTTTCAATTATGTGTCAAGATGAGACCCCTTGTTCACTGAAGAAACGGTATTTCACGATATTATGGTTAGTTTTAAGGTTGTACTAGGAAACGCCCCGATAACCCCAAAACTAAAATAATCAAGTTTTTGGACGCTTTTTACTTTAAAATAAAGGGTACTCAGTACTACACAGTACTCCATTGTCAACAAGAGCATTGTATTGTTTCAAAAAGTCACCACTTTGGTATGTCGGACCTGAACGTCAAAATCTTCCAGGATCACAAAATTAAGGGTTGTCATGTTTAGGTTTTCTGTGGTTTTACTAAATCTCAACGTAAATGCTTTACCTAGACAAACGAATTTACCACTGTAACAAGACAGTAATGATGCATGAATGCCAATATTTAACAATTCACTAATTTACTAATTTACACTAACAAAAGTTTTTGCAAAGTCTTCGTAAATAACATTTGATGTACGTTTTCCTCATACGCTGCATAATAATTACTTATTAAGATGATATTTGGCTGTACACAGAATTTAACTTTCTGGGAGTGTTTTTCTGACGCGTTTGATAAATAAACACATCTTTGTTTGGTTTGGGGGGCTATAGTAACTTTTTGATATTTTTATAAATTTCAACTTACGGTCTAAATCCCTTGCAGCTTAATCTTAGATTAGCTGTTAACAGGATTGAGGATTCTATGAATTTAAACACATTTTTGCCTAAAAATCACCATTACCATACATTAGGGCTGTATGAAACTTCAAATAGAAAGCAAAATCATTTTCAACATCTAAGTTTAGGGATGATGTTAAAAGGAGCGATGTCAGATCATTGACAACTTTTGACGCAATTTTTATTATAATGATACCCACCCGTATATAGAACAATTGAGCCTTGCAGAAGTGTTTAAATAATAAACAAGGCGTTCTTTCGTTTAGGGGGCCTACTCTGTAAACTGCAACTTTTTTTGACCACTTACCCACATAAGTGTTGACAAATGCTTTCAAGCAATCGAGTGAATACATTTGAATTTTTTCTAACAATCATTAGACACTTTTAAGCCCGTTGTTAGATTAGCCGGTAGCAAGTTTAAAGAACTTTAGATTTAACGTATGTTTTGTATAAAATCAGTACTGAGATGAGTCAAGGCTCTGAGGGTCATTCGTTGAAAGCAAAATCACTTTCAACATATCAATTCAGATGTGAAGTTAAAACCAGCGGATATTTCGCTGTTTTAACATATTCGCTAGATTACCAGATAATGTTAATATTTAGTTTGCGTGATATTTACAAAACATTGATTTTCTTCTTTTTGACACCACATTAAAAATTTAGTAAGGGTCGGATCGTTGGGGACTTTTGACACAATGTAGATATACATGCTGAATCACCACCAAGGAAAGAAGATTTATAGCAAAACCGTAAAATGTAGTATGTACGTAGATAAATATTACCTTTTAAAATTATTTTCAAATACACAGTATGTTCCAAAAAAGTGTGGCGCATCAATGTTATATATTTTTATGGGACACTATGTATCTTATTCCGTTTTTGATTGATTGCAAAAATAAATACCTAAATACAAAGTGTTACATCTCAACAAACATGGAAAAGTCTTCGGGATATTGTTGGCTGCGTACAACTCTAGAGTGATGCCGCATTCGGGACTCTACGTCGACTTTTCTCAAAATATGGAGTATTAAAAATTCAATATCTTCTATCAAAATTCAACAAATCATAACAAATTTACTCTTAAGTCTAAATAGTAGAATATTAGATGAATGTATCTCATGATTAAATATTAAACTTCTCTTTACAGGGTGTTCAGAATTTACAGGTTAATTATTAGATCATTTAATATATAATATAAGTCATATTTTAAATAGAACACTCTATATTTTATTAATTCATAAGATTAACAAATGGCAAAACAAACAAACGACGAAAAACTTAACTTTTCGTAACTAATTAAGAATAGTTGGATCATTTTGACACTTACTTTGAATATGAAAAGTGTTACTTTGTCACAGAAAACTCTAATACAAGTACAAGCAAAATTTTAGATAATTAAGGGATTAGATAAACGAGTGTGGGAACAATACTTAAGAATAACCACTATCATCCGTATCAATTCAAGTACACCAGCATTTGACAGAAAACGATTATGATGAACGTTTAAAATTTTGTTTATGGACTTTAGACAATTATTAGCTTACTTGTAATGTCATAAAGTAACATTGACTGATTAGATTACGTATGCATTTTTTGTTTTAAAATCTTTTTCCTACCATTAATTTAAATTTAGGCACGTGACACCCTTATACTATTCGAAAGAAGACTTTTTTATTGACGTTATGAATTAATAAAATACAGGGTGTTCCATTTAAAATAAGGCTCATATTACATATTGAATAATCTAATAATTAACTTGTAAATTCTGAACACCCTGTAAAGATTTAATCATGAAATACATTAATCCAATATCTAACTATTTAGACGTATTATTACAAGATATTTAATTTTTTTTAATACTCGATATTTTAAGAAAAATCGATGTAACTCAAAACGTCTGTACTTAGGTATAGGGAACCTTTATGAAAGTATACCAAAAACGCAATGAAATACAAGGTGTCCCTTAAGAAAAAAATATAACTTCGATGAGCCACACTTTTTGGGACATACTGTATATTTGAAAATAACTTTGAAAATGTAAAATTTATCAACCTACAAGCTACGAAAAAGACAAAACTTGTAAAACTTTTACCGCTTCGCTATAAATCTCCGTCCAGTTGGTGGTGATTCACCCTGTATAATAGTGATATGTGAAATCAGTAGTATCGGATTTTCCGAGTTTGAATGCTAATATGACTGGGCTACTAAACATTTGTTTCATTATTATTTGGTTGTTTCTATATGGGGTAAGAACATAGCAAATAGTTGTATCCTACATTATTAAACAGAAAGATCAATTAATTGATGAACTAAGAGAAAAAAAATTCTATTTTAAATACCTTGATAGAACTTTTGCATTAACCAAATTTCTTTACTAAACAACATAACAAATGCAGTAATGACAATGGTGAATTGAGTAATCTAGTTACTACAACTGAAACAAAATTAACAAAAATCATAGAAGAAAAAATAAAAAACTTTAATAAATGGTATTCCAAATCATCTATCTAATAGCAGTATTAAACAGACGGGAACGGCTTTTTTTTACCTGCAATAGATGACAAACAGTCATTATCTAAAGACTTAATACTAGATAGTTGCAATAAAAAGGACGACAAGGGATCATCGTGGAAAACCATTGTAAAAAGAAAGATAAAAGTTTAAAAAAATTCCATTATAATCGATCATAAAATAAACGTGTCTGAAATAAAAACGATACCAAGGAAAGCATGTATATTTGCATCAAGATTAATCCAAATACATCTGCGGATGCAATAATTAATTTTCTAAAACCTTTATTTGCTGAAGTTGATGTGAATCAATCGTTTCAAAGATGCCTAATCTGTATGTGTCTTTTAAGATTACTGTTAATCTTTGCAACATAGACAAAGCAATGGACCCCAACAACTTAGTGTTTGATCCAGACTTTTTGTTTCTGAGCTGTAGATAATTAAATCTAGAAAAATTTTCGAAATTATTCAAGCTTATCTAAAATTCAATGAATTGTAACGATGCGTAACACGAAAATAGTATATACAGAGTGGAACAAAAGTCTGGAAACGCTCAATTACCTCACAAATGGGTAGTACGAGATTGTACAACATGTACAATATTTTGGATAAGTATATTTTGGGATACGAAGATTCCAGATTTGATATCTGCAATGTTGCCAGATTTAATTACTTGAATTCTATTTTGCACGGACAGTTTTATTTAATTTAAGACCTTCCTGACTTAATCAAATATTGAGTGTTACATTATGATTGAACTCATATTGAAGGGGCCATTCCAATAATGATACAATATACGGGGTGATCTATTTAAAAACCAAAGTTAGTAATAATATCAGAAAAACGGTAAATCTGGCAACATTGCAGATGTCAATTCTGGAATCTTCGTATCCCAAAATATACTTATCCAAAATGTTGTACAATTCGTACTACGCATTTGTGAGATAATTGAGCGTTTCCAGACTTTTGTTCCACTCTGTATAAGCTTCCTATTGTTTCTATTTTATAGTATCACTTTGCTGATGTGATAGCTTAGTTATTGAAACACGTGTCAGAGTATAGTTTTTTTAGTTTGATAAAATTTTATATCTTTGAATACATGATTGAAGCCTATTCAACATACAGTATTCAAATATTTTCGAAAACAGAAGCCATTACGATTGGTCTATAGTTTGACATGTTGAGAGGACCATCTTTTTGTATAGAGGCATGACAACGCTAATTTTTAAGATTTCTGGGAAAATACTTTGTTTAAAAGATAAGTTCACAAGATACGTCAAGGGCTTACATACAGGGTGTTAAAAAAGAGTGTAAAATATTTCAGGAGGTAATAGTATGAACCAAAATAAGCAGAAAAGTCTTAATAAACATGGGACCGCAAAGTAACGGTTGCGGAGATATGGACCACTATTCGTTTTTCAAACATTTTGTTTTATTAGGAATAAACCGTCAAAGGAAACTTTCAAGAAACCAAAAACAAAGTTACAAAAGATGTTCAAAATGTCCTCTGTCCATTTCCAAGCAGGCACGACATCTTCGTCTCAGCGATATTGGAACTCTTTCGAAAACACCCTCCTTGGTTTGGATTTCTTGACACTTTTGATTAATCCGTTGCTGCAGCTCTTCCAGGCTATTTACAGTAGTACCATACACTAATGTCTTCAAATATTTTCAAACAAGGAAATCTAGAGGTTCAGATCAAGCAATCTTGGAGGCCATAAACCAGGTTCCACCCTTTCTACCCATCTATGTGGAAAAGTTTGGTGTAAATGCTCTCTAACGGCCATGGAAAATGAGCTGCACCATCATGCTGGAACCACATTTGTTGCCTCTGATTCAAAGGAATGTCTTCCAAAAACTCATACAGTGTATTCTGCAGAAAGTTGAAGTAAGCAGCGCCTGTTAATCGGTTTGGTAAAACAACAGGACCTAGAAACCTGTCACCTACAATACCTATCCAAATGTTTAACGAAAACGTGTTAATTCTGCGTTAGAGTAACTAGCCATAGCGAAAGAAAACTTATGCACTGAGAACAACTGTCAAATGCGTACTGTTTATTTTAATAAACAGCAAGCTACGACGTGTTTGCAAAATAACAAAAGGTGCTAAAAAACATAAAACATTCCATATCTCCACAACCGTTACTTTGCGGACCCATGTTTATTAAGACTTTTCTGCTTATTTTGGTTCACACTATTACCTTCTAAAATATTTTACACTCTTTTTTAACACCCTGTATAGCTAAATGTATACGAATAATTAGTGGGGATGGTATGTTATCAGGACCTGAGGAAAATTTTATTTTCAGTTTATTTTTTAAGGTATTTAAGAACTGAGGCTCTGTGAAAGATAATAGTGCGACTGATTGACATAAGGTGTTTGTCAGAAATTGATTATAAGTATCATTTTGAATGTTATTATTTGCCGTTTGTAATGCAATATTTGAGAAAAAAACTAGTGCAAAAATTTTGGATCTACATAAAATCACCTCCAACAGTTATCCTCCCTTTAGGTTTATATAAAATGTTAATACTCCATTTAATCTTTGGAGTAAAAATGTTAATATCACCCACGTTTGAGCGATCAGTGAACCGATACTTATATAGGTTTTAATAGGTCTCTTGGTTTGCCCTATATATACATTTACAATTTATTCTATATATTCCCGATTTATCACACATTTCTATTGGGTCTTTCGGATTGCCTAAAAGATTTTGCAAGTTGTTACTACAATAGATTGCTGTTTAATAATCAAATTTTAAAAATATTATTTGAAGTATAGTTTCTTTGGTGCAGTTTTTTTGGTGTTTTTCCCGTTTGTTAAATAGACGCTGCAGTTTAGAGTTCCATTCCTTCAATCAGTATGGTTTTCAAACCAAGAAATCTACTATTGATGCTGTCTATTTATTTTATTATAATATTATTAGTCGTATGGAAGCTGGAAATACCCTGTAGGCATTTTTTTTGTGACTTAAGTAAAGCATTTGATTGTGTTAATTTTAACATATTATTATTAAAACTTCAAAAGTATGGCATTAGGAGGATTAGTGTTAGACCAGATTTCATCTTTTCTAAATGGGAGAAAACAATTTATTTCAATTAATTAGAACAGCAATGGTATTCAAAAACTTTTAAATCAGAGCCTTTAGAAGTTATAGTAGGGGTACCTCAAGGATCGATACTTGGACCAATATTATTTCTATTTTACACCAATTATTTAGAAAACTACTTCCCAGACAACGTAAATTGCACTCTTTATGCCGACGATACATCTTTAGTAATCTCCAGCAATTCAAACACACAGCTGCAGGAAAAATGTGGTATTACAATTGATATTTTGTCAAAATGGTTCTCCAGCAATTCGTTGGTTTTGAATGGTGCGAAAGTCGAAGTGTATTAGATTTCACAGTTATCAAAATACTAATGATCTGTCTGTGAACATAAAAATTAACGATAACACTATTATCAAAGATAACCATAGCAACTTCTTAGGAATGCATATAGATGAGACATTAAATTAAATTAAATTTATAAAAAACTAAATTCTCTAGCGTTTCTGTTTAGAAATTTAAAAACGTTATTAAGTTTTCCTCAGCTTGTTATGTCTATCATCCTTACTAGATACGGATCATTTTTCTTGGGAATATCTAGTATAGCAAATGATGTTTTATATTGTCAAAAAGAATAATTAGAATAATAGCAAACTTATCTAACTCCCATTCGTGCAGACATTTTTTCGTTAATTCACAAATTATGTCAATGACTTGTATTTATATACTGAAATATGAAAAACACTTATTTCTTTCACTCTAACAATTATCCAAAAAACCATGATATTCACAGTCACAATCTTCGTAATAAATACCAGTATAGATCCTACTACATAGCAAACTAAATATTACTGAAAAATTTATTTATTTATTTATTCGTAGGGGGCATTTCAAATATTGTATTGTGATGTAAGTGTTATGTATGGTGCCCCAGAAGATCAGTATAAACCTGTATAGTGTGGTGACGAAACCGTGTGCAATAGTGGATTGGTTCGTCTTGGCAAAGCATTTGCTTCAAGGTTTAAGAAAACCACTAAAACCTAAACATGCCAACCCCTTACCCACCTTAGTATTCATATGTAATAATATTAATTAAGTGTGAAACATTATAGAAAGTAAATAAGAACATAAAATATAACAGCACAGCCATTGCATGACGACATATAATGGACCGGTCAAGCGCCAGTTACGACAATGACGAAAAAATTAGTAGGTTAAAGAAATAGCAAAACAAAATAATGGAAAAACAGATAATCAGGACAAGAATACAAAATATTGCTGAACTTCAGATGTCCTTCAGATTTGTAAGCCATAATATAGCTTCATCCGTTAAATTATGAATGTTTGGAAACCCTCCTTTAAACTTCGTTAATTGACAATCCTCTACAATATGTGTAACGGTCTCTGGTTCGTTTCCACAGTCACAATTTGGATTAGAAATCGCACCCCATTTGAACAACATAGAGTTGCATTTTGAATGGCCTGTTCTTTTGCGATTTACTTTTGACCAAATTTTTCTTTTTGATCAAAGCCCGGGACTTCTATTGTTGGATCATCAAGAGATGTAAAACATCAACTCCAGACCATAATTTTTTCCACTCTTCAACTTCAGAAAAGCCGTACTTAAGTAGTCTTGCAACCATATAGGACTTCGAGATTTAAGTCTTTTAGCAGGAGGGTTGTCAATGTCATTCCAAATTGGTAAGTTTTTGTTAAGTTGGCATTTATCCCATTCTCGTTTTAACGCAGCTTTTGTCGAATGTTCGATGGAGTAATATTACAAAGAACAGGAAGCCAATCGAGAGGAGTAGATTTAATGGTTCCACTAATTATACGCATAGTGCAATTCAACTGGGCATCTATTTTTTTTGTATGATAACTATTCAATCAGACAGGAGCACAATATTCTGCTGTAAAATAAACTAATGCAGTTGTACGAAGTGTCTTCGCATCTGCTCCCCAAGTTGTTCCAGCTAATTTTTGAATGACATTATTTCTTGTTTTCATTTTTGTTTGACTTTTTCTAAATGATCTAAAAACGTATCTAAAGTTACTGCCAGACAAACTGGGTTAAAATTATGGTTTAACTTTGTATTATTAAAGATAACATTAAGTTTTCTACTTTTTTCTCTATTACTTAAATGAAAACAAGAAACCTCTGTCTTTTTAAGATTGGGACATAATCGCCATTTTTAAAATAATTTTCCATAATACGCAAATCATCAGATAGTTTATTTTCAATTTCGAAAAATCCGAATGTTGAAATGAAATTGCCATATCATCGGCGTAGACGAATTTTCGACATTGTAAAGAAGGAAGATCAGAAATATATACATTAAAAAGAATAGGTGCAAGAACCGATCCCTGTGGAAGACCATTATTTAAAAATCTAAATTTACTGCTTTTATCTTAAACTTCCGATTAGACAACATATTTTCAATAAAAGAAATAATTTTGGAACAAGGAATAACGTTAAACAATTTAAAAGTAAACCTTCTTTCCACACGGTATCGTATGCAGCAGTTAAATCTAAAAAGGCAACTCCAGTTTTAAGTTTCTTTTGAAATCCAGCTTCGATATGTGTTGTTAATGCCAATACTTCATCACAACAACTTCTACCGGATCGAAATCCTGCTTGTTCAATTGGTAATTTCTCTTCTATTAACGGATTAATTCTTTGAAAAATCAATCTTTCCAAAACCTTATAAATTACACTTAACAAACTTATTGGACGATAAGAAGTTGGGTCTGTAGGAGATTTATTTTTCTTTAAAATTGCCAGGACTTTACATTTCTTTAAATCTGTTGGTAACTTACCTGTATTATAAATATCATTGAGAAACATAAGTAGCCACTTTAAAGAATAATTTCCCAATTTTTCAGAAATTCTGGATGTATTCCATCAAACCCAGCAGCTTTCTTTGATTTGGTCTTTTAAATGCATGTTTTAGCTCTTCTACAGTAAAAGGTCTGGATATATCTTCTGAGATAGGTGATTTTCTTTTCTTTTGTAGACACTTTTTATCTTTGTGATAATCGATTTCTTCCACTTTTACTGAGTTTGAAACATTAACCAACCGAGAAGCAATAGAATTTGGAGAAATTTTTGTATTTGTTTTAGAAGATTGATTTGTAGAACCTAATTTATTTAAAAGTGCCCAGCTTTTACGACTTGAATGTACGAAATTCATATTTTCCATTAATGAATTCCATTTTTCTTTTTCTTCCATTATTTAGAGATGACAGCATTCCCATTATCTTTATTTGGATTTTCTAGATATGATTTGTACAATCTGTTTGTTTCAGTTGACCAACATGGGACATATTCCTGTCGAAAACCACGTGGAATGGATTTTTTTGCTGCACATTTAACAGCACCTACGAACCTAAAATAATTATCAGAAACCGGTGGTATCCATCTAAGAATAGAATCGAGAGATGTTCTATAGTGTATCCAATTAGCTTTTTGAAAATTCCATCTTAGTTTTCCTAAAGATTCTACAAACGGAATTTGAAGTTCAATTTGTATTAGCGAAGGTCTATGTTGACTTTTTGGAAAATCGTTTAATACCATACGTGTTGATTGTAATGGAACCATGTCACGATCCATTGATACTAAACACAGGTCCGGGCTGTAATGGTTTTGCCATCGACCGGAGTAAAATGTTTTGTTGTCATACTAAATGTATGATTTGAAATTCCATCCGTGTTTGTTAAATTATTCCATTGATATCGTTGTCTTTGTAGCCCCATAATGTGTTGTGACAATTAAAGTCACCAACATATGGACGATGAAAAACGACATTAAAAGTTTCTGACCATATAACGAAAATTCCAGAAATTATACTTTTTGTATATTTTGTATTGAATATTTTCTTTGACGTATGTTGCTATTCCATGAATGGGGCACTCAATAAAGTCTACTAATTAAAAACCTTTTACTATACCTTTATTGAGTATACTTGTCTCATCTCCACAGTGTGTTTCCAGTAAAAGTAAAATGTCGACCCTATTCTTGAAACAAAGATTATACAAGAAATCTGATTTGTCCTTACTCAACCCCTCAACATTAATTTGTGGAATATTTGTTGTGTGAAATTATGTTGTACATTTTTTTCTAATTATCCGGGAGGGTCTTGATGACCACGTCCAGAAACCAAAGTGGTGATTCTCAGGAACAACATGTTTTTTTTGTTGACCATGGAGTACTGTAAGGTACTGATCACCACTCATATTTTATATGTGTAAATCTTAAAAACACACACGAAAAAGCTCTAACGAAAATTGACGTACGTTTTGACGTTTATATTTTAATGAAAAATCACCCTCAGTTATTGGAAGAAAAATCTTCAATAAGCTGCCTGATAACATTAAGAATTGTAATTTTAGTAATTTTAAACTAGTTTCTCATCATATCTAGTCAAACATTGTTTTTTATTCTCTCAGAGTATTTTAATGCTGTCTATAGCGTTCCTCTATTTAACTGACCTGTTCTATACTGTATAGTCTAATGGAAATAATAGTATATTATGCTACTAGGAGTAGAACGCATTCTTTTTGTGTTGAGCGAAGGTATTGCGAATACTTTGCGAAACACAAAAAAGGCGTTCGACTCCGTGTAGCATATACTATTTTTCTTCAAGCGTAAAAAACCAAATTCTTGAAGTAATTGAGGTGGTTTTAGAATGAATAGGCAACAGCGTTAACTCAACTTTACAACTGTCAAACATGACTGTCAAACAACATTATTTTTGTTGTGTGTATTAACACGGTTTGTAAAAGGAAAATTTTTGTATTAATTTGTAGAGTAAGAAAGAAAGCTATAATTATTTAACAATACAACAATAATAATAATTAACTCTTATTTCAGATGAAAACTTAAAACAAACATTCTTTTGTAGTAACTATATAGTGGAAAAAATACCTATTTCTTATTTATAGTAATATTAAAGGTACAATTTTGTAATGTCGAGTTAATAATATTTAATCCACTACTTGCTGTTTTAGAACTGACATTGACGTCATTATAGTCGTGATGGATTTCATATTCACTTGACTGGGATATGCTCGATGTTGCGGTGGAAGTACTAGGCCTGTTAAGATCACCTGATGTTACGGTAGATGTGTTACCTTCATCGCACCCTAATATTCTATTGGCAATTTCACGTTTGTTTGAAAGGGAGTCTTCGATGTATCCCTCAGCTACATTGTTAGATTTCCATCCACCGTGTCTTTTTAGAGTGGTAATGTCTCCACCATTGTCAACTAACAATGTAGCTGAGGTTCGTCGCAGTGTATGACCAGTGTATTCCTCTGGATTAGGTAGTTTTAAAAAAGTTGCCACTTGTTTTGGTATACCTGAAATTTTATGTATCCCCATAACGACACGGTGGCATCTACCATTTTGGTATTTTAAAAGAATCTTGTTATGTTGATGTCATTAGGTCGAAGTGTCATATATTGTCTACATAAATTTAAATAAAATCTCCAACTATGGTAAATGTCCGTGACTTATTCGTTTTAGTATTAGGAATTTTTACTAGTATTATACGTTCCAGGTCTTCGATATCCTGTATTCTTAAATTGACTAGTTCGTCGCAACGACATGCCCCACTAACTCCGAATATTAATACGATCTAAGAAAATAGTATCTACTTTAGCGATTGAAAAAGTTATATTTGAAATTACCTTCATGGCCAAATATTCATTGTTTGGCGCATTTTGTAAAAGTTATTAAAATGTTCTTTTGAGAAAACTTTTGCTTTTTGGTTGATACCCATCAGCTTGGCGCTTCAAGAAGGAAATTAATTTTGCGTAATTTTTAAGTTTATGTCATGTTTAATATTTAATTGGCACTTTAGCATGGAATATTGTGCCCATAATGACGAACTTTTCATAGTTTCCGCCAAATGGGAAAAATACGCTAACATAACATTTTCTGTGTAATTGATTATATTATTTTCTTGCGCCCATTTCAAAAATTTATTGTAAGCAAAATCATATATTTTGCGCGATTTGTTGGGGATCAAATTTTCAACTAAGGCATCGGCGATTTGTTTTATTTTAGGTGGAGTTCCTTCAATTTGCGACATTTTTAAAAGTTTAAATTTTAAATGGCGTTTCTGCTTAAAAGTGCTAATACCTCTACCGGCAAACTAAGTTACTAATTGAGCGTAAAAAATAATATTATTGTACGCCGTAAAATAATGTAGTCGTTCTATATATTCAATGCGGTATAGTAAAATTCATATTTTAGCACGCTTGAAGAAAAATTATATTTATATACATATAAATAAATAAATAAATAAATAAATATCCTGAGAGTTCCGGGTAATAGCGTTAATAATACGTGGTAATCTGGTATTTAATTGAAATTTCTCATTAGTGTGAAGGGTCTACAAGCTACTCACTTAGAATCTTTTCCTAGAAAATTCAATTTTTAATAGTGTTTTTATAAACGATTAATATTTTGCATGCGCTAATACTCCAATCTTTGTTTAGATATGGACGGACAGAATTTTTTCACTTTTCGAAAAATGTGAAAAGTAAAATTTTCGGTTTAGAAACCGTTTCATAACTCCCCATCAAGATGTGGAGTAAAAAAAATTCGTTGGACAGTCTAATTGTAGGCTCCAAATGTACACCTCCTTAAAATCAATTTTTTTGTCGTAACATTTCAGAACGCGTGGGTGTTGTTACATTTGCACGTTTACATGTAATGGAGCGGCCGATAACATATAACCCAAACGAATTTATTGATGTAATTACGGTTATTTGTGCTTACTGCACAAATTCGTACAACCTGTTACAAATTACCTTTATTTGGACCGAGTTTTAAAACAAAAGCGCAATTTATTTTGGTTCGCGTTTAGAAACGACCGATGACCGCAAGTCGAAATAAAAAAAATTGAGTCTATAATCTGGCACATTGTTAATTAAGGCATAAATATAATGATTGAATAATCAATTGATTAAACACAGATATGAGTTTTTAGGTACGGCGAAGCGTTAGTTTTGATTAGACTAAAAAAACTAATTTACGCTACAAAATGGTAATCCAATCATTTATCAAATTAGCTTTTCAAATGCAATTATTTAATCGGAGTTTTTATCTATAGACGGTAAAATTGGTGGTAATGTAATGTATCATTAACGGTTCGAAATTCTATTCTGTACAAAAGTTGTTTCGGTAGCGTTATAAAGAAAATTCGTTTCGATCAACTGCTAATTAGTTTAAGAGTTTTTGTTGTTTTAATAAAAAAATATAATCTCGGAAAATTCTTCAGATACCTCGTGTTTCTTAAGATAATGGCGCATGCGTTGCTTTTCACGTTTTGATTCTTATGCAGGAAACCAAAGCACACAAGCACACGTTGATTGCCAACGATATATGGAGGACATTGTTAATCAATTACTCCTACATACGCGCAACTTTCGGAAAATAATTATTCCAGCAATTTTCGCGATAGGAAAATGCGCGCTGTTTGTGCGATTTGTGCTCGCGTGTTTGTGTGAACAATTTCTTATTCTGTCGAGTGTGAATGAAATTTTTGAGTGTTTGATAAATTGTGGGGGATGATGTCTTTAAAATGTTATTGCCAGATGAAACCTACGGGCAGAATACAGCGGCTGCGGGGCATCTGCTGGCTGTTCTTCGGGTGTACGACGATTTTCTTGCGCGACACAGAATACGTCCGGAATTTTTTTGTAGGTGAGTTTTCTCGGTCGAAGAAAAAGACAATTTCCAATTTCACACTTCCTAATGACGACCGCGTCATCTAAATTACATTAACCTTTCTACATCATGCTTTAATTTAAAAATTCAAAAGAAAACGGATGGGGTCAACTGGTATAGCGCAATTTTCTACAAATTCTTTAGTGTCATTTTCGTACTACACTCATTTTTTTAAAAATAAGTTTACGCTAAATCGGGCGACAGTTATAAGTGTGATATCGCCATTCAATAAAGAAAGACGATTAATAATTTTGCGGTCGACGTCGATTTTGTGCGTTTCTAAAAAATATGATAAATAGTCCAGCTGCGCCAGTTTCTAACAACATACACACACCGTTTAGCGAGTTAAAAAACTCTATTGCATTGCAAAAGTGATGATTTCATTATGTTATTGATGAACTGTTGACTGAAAATATTATGGCAATTATGAGGAGTGAGTACAAAACATCAAACCGGCTAATTAATTTGAATTCAGCGTCGCACTTAGTTCTGAACAGAGAAAAATGTAACGCGGCAAATAGATAATTGCCGGTAATAAATAATTAACAACAAAGTAATATTGCTCATTTACACCTAAGGCAACTCGTAAGTAAGTGTTATTGCGAATAAATGTCTTTTGTTAGTATTATTATGCGCAGCTGCTTTTCGTTAGACAACGTGGGAAAACATGAGAAGATAGTTAAATCAATTCTTTTGAACTATTAAAACCATAACCGCTGCCACAATCTTCTTTCTCACCACAGTTGGCTAATCATATCCATTTTTACGCTTAGGTCACCAAATAAAATCCATAAATCTATTGATAACCAAGATGTCATGTACTAATTTTAATTACTTCAATGGCTACCAGCTTTACATATATGAATTGCATAGTAGTTGCAATCGTAAAACAAAATGAATTATGGTTTCTTGTAAGTATGATTTCATCAATTTGTGATGCTTTATGGTTTGAGTTGTTTCTTTTTCTATTGCAATCTTTATTCTTGTACCAAAAACTGTATAATAATTTGAGAGCAAATTCTCATGTATTATCAAATATTCCTAGACTTCAGGCATTATAAGTACATATTCCATAAGTAGTATTTTCCGTCGACCTCATTATAAAATTGAGTTTTACGTACTCCCTGAATAATCATAAAGTACCTAACACTTTTTTTAAATGTAATACTTTTCGTCCGCAAACATCTGTCAATGTCAATTATTATTTTATGTCAAATTAAATGAAGTCAAGTAACCAGTATGAAAACCCATTTTTAAGAAAGGATGAATTTAGTGACTACATAGGATATTACAGTACTTTAGGTACATACTGAAACATTTTAGATACTGCAGAATATTGTTTGTTTACTTCCATTTATAACCTCAATTTCTCAATCCCACACAACTTTGAACAAAAACAATTTGTTATTCAAATTACAAGTAAATGATTTTAAGTGCTTTGAAATGATATTAATAAATTGTTTATAGTTTCTACAATGTGCGAAGCATTATAGAAGAGCCTGGTTGTAATCTCACAATACTCGATACATTGTTTTCAATATGTAACACTTTAACTTCTTTAAAGTTATTCATTTATAAGGTAACACATAATTCATTTTTTTTTTTTTTTTTTTTTTTTTTGTTTATTAGGTAACATTTTGATACAGAAGCGGAGTTCCGATACAAAATTTTCACGATCATAAAATACAAAACTTACAGTAGAAGTGAGTTAATTATGGGTACCTTTCTATTACTGTATTTGATTGATGTAAATAAGTAATAATGCTAATGGAAAACACAAGAACAGTAATTACTTGTAAAAATCATTTGAATATTGATTCTGTCGCAGGAAAAAACAAAAATAGAATCATATAAGCCATCAACATTACTGGGTTCAAGATTTATTCGTACACAAAAACAAGGTGAATTTCACAGTTTTCAATAAGCTGAAGAAGATTATTACATTTTTGAAACATTTTCAGGTGAATCAAAAAACTACGTTTGCATACTTTCTTACGGTCAGGCAATATTTTTATTGAATATAAAATGATTATAAGTCTGACCAAATTACAAACTCAGTCTTATAACTATTATATGTCCAATTAGTAAGAATCGACTTTAATGTGTTTAATAGGAGAAGCTTCATTACATCTTTGATCATAAACAATTAAAGAAATGCATTAATTTTGAGGGTAGGCTTCCAACTATAACTACATTTTTAAATATACTTCAAAATAACACTACCTAAATGTAATTTTATTATTTTAATAAATTATAAAAAGTACCTGTTTCACCTATTACCTATCATAATCAAGTGCTCTTATAAAAATTATGTGATTGTTGTAAACAAATGCTTTATCGGTATTAATATTCGAACGCGAAAGCTTTTATTTCCTTTAATAAATTTTGACACAAATCTTACAATACTGAACGGTGAAGTGAACATTAGGTACAGTAAAATCAGAACAAACGTAAAATTTTTGTTTAAAATTACTAAACATTTTGTTTTCAGTAAACGGTAATAAATAGAAAATTAATTAATTTAAGGTCAACGGAAAAAAAAAATTAATGTTCCTCGGAAAAAAAGTGCTTTTTAATAATCTCGCCTGTTTGCCTGCCTCGGCTAACCCCCCAGCAATTCACTCGTACATAAAGTGCACTTTTTGTCCTTGTTACATAAATAACTATTTCAATTTCATTATATTACAACTAAAATCTAAATATAAAATCTAGGATAAAAAATAAAAGTAATCTATTGTTTTTTATTGCCTTAATCTAAATAATGATTTCAAAACATGCTATTTATTTATAATCTTAACTAATTTTATTTTATTTAAAATCGTTCATATTCTTTATATTTTAGTAATCATCATACGATCACCGGGTTTTTGGTTGAAATGGATTACCCACCATAGTTGCAAAGGTCCATAAAATATAAATTCTTTGTCAATAACTTCCAATTTCATCTTTGTGGCCAAATACCAATTATCTAAATTGGATTCAAGATTTAACATTACACTTATCCTCCTTATCATTGATTTGTAATGCCCTACCTAACTACCGCAACATCATAATGACGGGTAATATTTTCGACTTCAATGCGTATGTTTGGATGCTTAGGTTGTTCTGAATCTGAGTCATTCACAAAAGCTTCAGTTTCGTCATCACTGTGCACAGTGGCAACTCGAAGATTATGATTCATCGCTGTTTCTAGTTCTTCCTTAATACTTATTTCTTCCAGTGGCTTTAGTATGTTTTCTCAACTTTAATGGTTTTATTATTATTTATCAAAACTTTAAGACATGATCTTGATGCCAGAAGAAATAGATTTCGAATAGTCCTTGAAACTTAAATTATTGTATGATGCGAACACAGATAAATCTTTCTCAATATCTTCCAAGTCAGAGTTCGAATGCATTTCTTTTAGCCTCAGTTCATTCTGTTTCATTTACTGATTTTCTACACTGGACTACATTTTGACAATCGCTCTAGCAGTACCTTTCGTTTGAACTTACAGCGGGATTTAAAATTTGTCTTCGGTCAAAACTGGCTTCGTTCTAATTCTCTGCCTGTCCCTCAATAGAAAACCTACCCGAAAGCGCAACTTAGTTTCTGTCAAGAGAATTCCCAAAATGGTAAAATTTTTTGGAAAAGCGGTTATAACAACGAAACCGCTAAAGTTAGGGGTATAACATGTTACATAAAAAGAAGTACTCTTCGAGTGCTTTTCAAATATGCATTAAAATATAGGGTGTTCCATTAAAAAAAAACCGTAAGTTTGATACGCCACTGGTGACCAAAATGTTTTAGGGACATGGTGACGAAAAATTGCGAACAATTTTGCTCCTAGACTTTTTTTGATAACTCTTATGGTAAAAGAGCTATGGTCCGAGGGAGTTTAGGTGCTACATACCCTGTATAATGCATTAGCAATAAACATTGTCTGGTAGCTTCACTATCGGGAGTATCTTTTAATAAGCATATTACACTTTCAGAACACAATTTATTTGCCGTGACAAAATTCATTTTATCAGTTCCTGTAAAAAAGCTTTGAACAATCGAATCACCGTTATAAAACAATTTACCTTGTAAGTAACTTTTTAAGAGAAAATGTTTATCTTTTGAGTAAGTGTTGATAACAGTTTCAATATGTAGGGAAACAATCGATTGTCCATTGGTAAAATAATACTCGGTTTTAGGAGCCTGGTTCTCATTTTGTGTCCAGTGTGAACTGTATCTTTAAAAGATATACCGGATTATTTATATTATAAGAAATCTAAAATGCAGGTATTTGACAGAAAAAATGATTTAAATGTATATCTATAACAGTGTTTACTTAAGTTGGCAACATATGGGAAATTTTTTTTTATTAATTTTACGAAAAAAGTTATTCTTTATAAAAAGTTCTGCATGATCTAGAATCTAAAATACAATCATCAAATATTAAATTTTACTCAAGAGTAAAGTACCTTTATATGTGACAATATCGAAATTTGTTATTGAAAAAGTTGATCAGAACTAAATACTACGTTCAAATATGCAATTACATGAAAAAATCATGTTTTCTTTTTTGGTCGACAATAACAATGCAAATGTAACTAGTTACATGAAATCTACTAGGATGCACTAATAAACAAATGATTTTTAATAGTCAGAATTGTTTGACAGTGAACCTCAAAACATTCAGTTGTATTTAGTGAAGTTTGGTAGGAAGTATTTTAAAATTTAGTAGAATGCCAGCAACATTAAGTACTGGAGATAAAATTGAAATTGTGGGTGACAATTATAAACATATCGAAGCTGCAGACATTTTAATAACAGACACCCAGAAAAAAATCTTCACTATGGCACAGTAAAGAAAGTATTAAACAAATTTAAGACTTTTGGAGATGTAAGTAATAAATTTAACAACAAACGCCAACAACGGGTTGTCAGTGATGACATGGAATTTGAAATAGTGCTCTCAGCAATCGAATCTAAAGAATCACTTGCGAACAAGGGCAGCTTCGATGCCAAATCCTATTAACAAAGATACGGTTTTAAAATTTTAAAAGAACAAGTTGCTCCCATACAAGCCCCAATTTATTCATACGTTAAAACCGGGCGATCATGATAGACGCTTTGAATTCTGTTGTGATATCCAAGGAATGTTAGAAGATAACCCATTTAGGGAAGACATATGTTTTTTTCTGACGAAGCAACATTTACATCAAATGGAACAGTCTACCCAAAATTGCCGAAATAAAATATTTGGACGTTGCTTTTTCATGAATCTTTGAATGCGGACCGTTATTTACTCTTTTAGAGAATGAATTAGACGATTTTCTTGATAACGTTCTCCTCCTTCAACGTCAACAAATATGGTTCCAACAGGATGGTGCCCCATGCCACAGTAGGTTAGATGTAAGGCTATACCTTGAAAATCGTTTTAACGGAAGAGTTATACATCGGTTTTCAGAGATTTTTGGCCACCTCGTTCTCCAGCTTTGACGTTACTCGATTTTTTTCTTGTGGGAGGCCATTTACAGATGTTGCTCATTTGGAAAGAATCATGGCAGAATCGGTTCAGAGTATTACTCCTGCTATGGTTGGAATAGTATTGAAAAACTTTTGTGATAGAACACCAATGTATTAACAAAGAAGACGGAGGTGTAAAGACAGTGAATTAATGTTCGGGAAAATTATTTCAACAAAATGATTTATTATGGCATTATTCATTTAAATGCATCGTTAAAATGTTACAAGACATATTTTAATTAATTGAAATGTTTATCAAGTGTTCAATAAAAATAAGAGATTACTGTTTATTATTAATTATTGAAAACATTTAATATTAGTCATCAGTTAATGCAACTATGGAAAGAGTAAAAAATAGTTGACTAGTTGAATCTGATTATGTACTTGAACCTATTTTTATTTTGTAATAGTGTATTAATTAGATTTTTACGAGTGATTTTTATAAATAAATTTATAGGAATTGTGTGGCAGCTTATTACTTTCTGAACGGAACGGGCAGGTTATCATGTTCGTACACTGTAAAAGCGATGTTCCATCACTTTAATCGTAAAAGATATTACTCGGCGTTTCTTATGCAAAATAATGATTGCACGAAGGTGATTGTCTCCTCATTTAACAAAAAATCTTTGTTTTCGAGGCATAATTTTAGTTGAGGTGAGGTTAAATTTAGCCGTTTATCCGCAATTCTGCGTTCAGCTTGTCAAGTAATGATGCGTAAAGTATGCTCCTGTAATGGTTTTCCTTTTTGAAAATAATTTTTTCGATTAGGATAACTCCATGACTATCCCAAAAACAGTAGCCATCACTTTCCCAGCCGAAAACAGATTTTTCTTCTTTGGAGCCGGTTCCCTCTTTGCAGTCCACTGTTTTAATCTGTATTTTGTTTCAGGCGTAAGTGGTGTATCCAAGTTTCATCTACAGTAATTAGTCGGCGCCAAAACTTGGATTTATTGCGCCTAAACTACGCCAACAGAGATTGAAATAAGTTCATTTGAACAGGTTTTTGGTTTAACGTTAGTAAACGCGGCACCTTAACGGACGGACAGCTTTCATGCCTAGATCTAGATTTAATAGTTACAAACACGTTCTTTGGTTATTTTCATTGCCTCTGCTAGCTCTCTCACTTTAATTCGGCGGTCGTTTAACACCATTTGATAAACTTTAGCGATGTTGAAATCGTCAGTAGTTACAGTTTTGGACGTCCCGAACGTTCTATGACCCCCAAGCCTCTTACGGCCACGTTTAAAATCAGCTCCTAAAATTTCACAGTGGTAAATGACGGCAAAGAGTCCCGTGCACACAGAGTCTAACTCCATGTTTAATTTGCGTAGGCGTATTCCCTTTCAAAAACAAAATTTTATGACAGCTCGATACTCGATTTTCTCCATTTTCACAAAAATACTCACATCAACTCGCTCAAACGACTGTCAAACAAAAACTGCGCGTCCAAAATGGCGAAACTTTGATGTGTTGCTGCATTCCCCGACTTTTATTGACGAGGTGCTGCCATCTTCTTCACGTTGAGGTCGGACACTTTTCAGACCGCCCCTCGTATATATGTTAGGTACTTGCTCTAGGTGTATTTGTAAGCTACTTGCCGAGGTACTTGCATTACCATTTGATTGATTAGAGTTATTTTCTTGAACTCTATTTCTTTTGGAAGGCTGTTCATTTATTTTTTTTTTTTCTTTTAAATTCTATTTAAAGTCAAGGCATATTCGGCTTTTAAATGCATTAGTATTCTGTATGACCAATTGGTATTTAAAATTTTATAGAATATATACTGAACATATTTTCGTATTCTTGTTCCAGCATTCCCGACAGGTGTTCACGAGCAATTTTTATAATTTCATTAATATCCTTGTCATCTAGTTTTGAATTGATATAAGATTATCAAACCCATTATAACGAAGCAATGTTTTAAATATTCAGAAATTGAATATCAAATTCGCTAAGACATATTATCAAGAAAATCCATTTTCAAATAGGTTCTTCTATTACAAACATTCAAATTAGTGCAACGAAAATAATTATTTATAGTAAGAGTGGACATGAAAGTGAAAACCGAGAGTGAACCCGAGTATTCCTCCACGGTCGTCTACAACAGACGACCGAGTCTGATTAGTAACGACCGGTTAGATGTATACTTCCCCAATGCTAAAGTGTTTTCCTGTGAGAAAAACAAATACATTGAAAAATATTTTAGAAGTAATCACAAATTAGTCGTAGCTATTCCGTCGCCGATCGTAGGCGATCGTGGAGAAACGTTGCTTAATATTTCAAAAATTGTTATACAAATGTTTCATGCGGTCCCATGCATTTCTGGATACTCTTATGTATTTCTAAGTATTTCCATGTATTCCTATATGTTTCTAAGTATTCTCATGTATTTCTATGTACTCCCAAGTATTCCCATGTATTACCAGTATAAGTACAGTGATTCGCGCAGTGGTGGTTGACGCCTCGATTTGTACTGAGTTTGTAATAATATTGTATTACCGAAGCAATTCTCCCATTGCGTTTTCCAGGTGACGGAAGTTCATTTTGTTCCGTTTTCAACTAACCTCACGCACATCTCTGTCTACTATTTCAAAAGTCCAGATAAAGTGGGTATGACTTCTCCGGTATGGTTTCTTCCAAATGTGGAGGTAAAAAAGGCAATACTTTTTATAAAATTATTGCCAACGTTTGCCCCTATCCACCATGGGGACTTCTTCAAAAGGTGAAAATTTTTCTTTCAAATAGTTTTTCTAACACAAAAAGCGACACCATGGAAAACATGGACACGATTGTTGTTCCAAATTTTAATAATTAATTAGTTTATTAATCAACAATCTTGTCCATATTCTCCATGTTGTTGTCGCTTTATTGTGTGTGACGAAGCGGCCTAAAAGAGAAGAAGCTTTGAAGAAGCCCCCATCTGTTAGAGTGATATAACTTTTTAAAAGCAGTTTTTTTACCTCCGCCTTTGGAAGATCCTAAAAGGAATAATTCTTTATAAAAAGTCAGATAGTTCTGTATGAAAGCTTAAAACTCTTTATTTTTATTGTCATGTAATAGAACTGATAAGGGAACACTTTTATAAACGCTCAACATTGTAGTTTTGCATACGGAACAATGTGAAGTGAACTTTAATTTCCGATTTTGGAAAAATACTGCAATTTCTATAAAATGACGAACAAGTTTCGCTCTCGATATAAAGATTTATTATACGGGGTTGGAGTAAAATATGGAACCTACTAAATATATTCTTTGAAACTTTGTAGGTAAGTGCAATAGGGTGAAATGCATCTGATGTACATGAATAACATTACCGGAAATACCCACAACTTTTTTAATTTAAGTGGGACACCCTGTATATTTTGGCAAGTTTTGAAGGATCTTGTTATTTCAAATCCGTACATACTGGTTTTTAGTGTAAAAAATCTGTAAAAATGAGGAATACGGCACTTTAATTAAGCATTTTTAAGTTTTTATACGTTAGAGTAAAAAAACATTTAAATAAACAATAGTTATTTTATGATTAATAAGCTTTTATGCACGAGTTGCGGAGTGCATAAAGACCTTCATACACGTGTCCCATACATTATTTTATCTACGCCTGAACTAATTTTTGCAAATAGAACATTTGCTACAACAAAGAAAGGCATTTTTATTCGAGTGTTGAATATTGTTTGGTTGCCAGGCATCGTTGTCAACAAAGCTGATAATAATACGTAACAGTCATATTTAAATTAACATTATTACAGTAATTTTTATTTTTTATGAACGATTTATTTAAAGTAGCATTTCATACACAATTGTTAATTGTTATATAATTAATGTGCTGATTATAAGTTAGACGTAGATAAATTGATGTTGTTTGTATTATTAGTAAGAAACAAACGAGTACTAACTGTTGCCAATTTTCAAATGAGCTATTCTCACTAATATTTTTATTATTGAATTATATAAATTGAAAAAACAATACCGGATTTTAAAATTTTAGAGATTTGGAAAGTTAAAAAAAAAAATAATGAAAATGTAAATTGTTAATCGGATGACGTCACGCTATTACGTTTTCGAGGATATGACACACAGCCAATCGTAGGCGCGAAGAAATTCGGTGTTGCCAATTCGTGTCGTCTGACTTTGTAAATTGCAAGTTGGGGCGCGTTCATATGAAGAGAAGCAATATTAAAAGAGATATTCCGGTAATTAGAAGAGACACCTACAACATTAAGACACAAGCGTTTACATCACTTTCGATAATCGAAAATAAAATTGCGTTTTAGAAAAAATGGTTCAAACAAAAGCTATAGACAATAGAATTTTCAACAACTTTTTTGTAAAATTGATATTGGTGGAGATATTGTTACAACAATTATTGTCACGTAATTGTTATATCTCTGTAATTACTTATCGGATCAAAAAATAGTTTAAACAAAAGTTATGTATAATTAAATTATAAACAACATTTATTTGAAACAAAAATTTGAAAATCTGTGTTGGTTAACGGCTTTTGTCCAAAATTTAATCAGATCTACGCAATTGTAAATAAAGTCCATGTATAAAGTTATACAAATCGGACGGGTGGTTTTCTTGATATCTTGTTTACATATGGGCGGACGACCGGCTCACGTGTTTTATTTGCCTCGGCTTTCATTCTCGCATTCACATTAACCCTTCACATCAATGTGTATTTTCAAAAGACACTTCCACGTACCAGATCAAAAATTTTCATAAATTAGATATTATCATTCTATAACGGTTTATATCTTTTACGCAGTTAAATATGTATTAAAATTCAAAAACAAAATGGCGACATTGATTTATATTTTAAACCTATACCAGGATATCCACATGTGGTTATTAGTACAATACCATAATATCCGTATGTGGATATTCGTGTAAAAGTGTATTGATACAGTAAAATACATGAAATACAAATACAAAATATTGATGAACTACATAGTTAATAACTTCATAATAAATTGATTGTTGTTTATGGTATTCTTGGAAATGTTCCACACAACATAACCCCGGCTTATTTGGACACTCAATGCAAATATTTCTTGTGAGTTTCCTTTTGTTATATCTTTGACAAATAACGCAAACTTTTCGCAATGCTCTTTTTACCATCTTCTTTAGGCAAGTTAACCATAACATGTTTATTTGTTGTCCTTTCGAAGTCGAATGTTGAGAATCATTGGATGAAGGATCGGTCATTTTGCGATATCCTTCACTATATTTGTGTAATATACCATTACAACACAATTTTATATAGTCATACATTGCAATGCGGAAATCACCTTTAGAGTTACTGTACAAAACTTTAGAATTCAAAAGCATCTAAAGCATTAATTGAAATCCTACTTTTACAAACCAAGTATAAGTTTTCCGTAATGAATTGTAGGGTTCCAAATCCTGATCGACGGCATCAACAGCGCCCATATTTTTATTATAAAATTCAATGTGAACAGGTTTTTAAAATGAACTAGTTTCCCGCCTACCATATAAAGAGATTTCTCACAAAATCCTGCAGTATGCTTACTGGTCAACAAGTATACGTCTTTCTTGTCTTTATATCTTACAAGTAGTTGCATGCCTTTCCGTATAAAGCATGATTGGTACGTTTCTAGAGGAATTTTAGTTAACTGCGCGGGAACTCCACGATTACTTCTTATAGTTCCAGTCAAATACGTACCTTGAGAGAGTAAAAATTGCGAAAGCCGTACGGAAGTGTACCAATTGTCCAAAATAATTTCTCGACCACCATTGAGAACATTTTGAGCTAAGCGTACGACAATTCTTTCAGAAACCAAAAGGTTTTCTGTGCCTGGAATATGGGAAACGTCAAAATTGTCTTTCCCAATATACAAACAAAAGTTCCAAGTATATCCTCGCAAATGTGGAGCGCTTGGGCACATTGCGAAAAGTTTTATGCCAAATCTACTTCTTTTGTTTTAATATATTGGCGGAAGTGCAATCTACGTTTGTAAAGCATTAAATGTTCGTCGATAGCAAACACTGGTCCCGGATCAACTAATGTCATGCAGTTCTCTTTGAGCATAGCCATATAAATTCCAAGTCTGCTCAAAGGAACATTTCTGTTCGCTGCTTCGGGTGGCAAAAATCGAATAAATCTAAGTATAGAAAGGTATCTATTTCGACTCATAATAGACTTATTAAAAACTTTTGGCCCGGCGCACAAAAGTTATTACTCCAGTAATCTGTAATGCGAGGGCATTTTACTAATCAGTAAGGAAATAGAGGGCAATGAAAACATACATCTCATCTTTTGCAAGTTTCTTCCACTGAATTCCATATACTGTCACTGTGTTTGTGTTATGTTCAAAATAAATTTCAGCACTTCTGTTCGTCTACTCACATAATTTATTGACAATATTAGGAGTTACAAAGCACTAAAAACAATTAACTGGGCCTTTTCATTCTTCAAAGTCAATAGCAGGGTGGAATTCATAATCAGAAGCAAATTTCTGGGGTGGTATAGGAAGTTGATCGGAAAAAGGGTCGCTTAGAACCTGCCATTCGTCCATGCTCACGTTTTGAACAACTTCGTCTTCATCTGATTCTGAATACGTTTCGGTGTCACTAATAATCGAATTATCACTCACTTCGTATTCCGGATCACTACTGTCTGTGGACAAGTCTTGATTACTCATCTTCGTTTAAATAAAACAATGTATGGCAAAACACAAAAAAAATCGACAAAACACACCTTTCCGCCAAAACGTAATTTAATGGTGCGTACGACCGCGTACCAGCCTGGATAACGAAAGACTGAACAAAAGTACCGACGTAAATTAAAGTTACGTATGGAATACCAAATGATCTTATTCATTGCAATTCAACATACCAGTTCCAGGCTCAATCTAACATGCCTTTATGAACAATATCCATATGTGGATATTATGGTATCCAGAAAGCACACTTCAAATATCCATATGTGGATGTGAAGGGTTAAAGCAACTTTGTCGATAGACGTGTAGCAGTTACACAAGTCGATCTATTGATTATTATAACAATCTCTAATCGTCTGCTGTAAGTTTGCTAGATATTGTACAATAGTAAACAAACACCGAGAATCACTCGACAGCTGTTCCATTATTTTGGGACGCTTCAGGAGTGAGAGAACTCGAGTGTAAGTTAATTATTGTCTAAATGTGCGTTAAATAAATTTACTTATTTACAATTAAAAATGAGTTGTTTCTTGTTCTTTCAAACTATTTTCACTAAACTCAGTATTATCAAATTTGAAGTAGTAAGCTCTTTCAAAACCTTTTAAAAATATACACGGTGTCGCATTTAAATTCAAAAAGTTGAGAGTATTTCCGATTAAACCGAAAGTACATTTTCAACAAAAATATTTACTTTGTTCCATACTTCATCGCAACCCTGTATAGTTTAACAATTCAAATTACTGCAGACATATTTATCAAAGTTCAGAAGTGTACAGGTCAAGCGGAATGCAAAACCGTTTCTGGACATATGATACCCACACAAGATTTTTACCCCGATAATTCTTTAGTTTAAATAAAGTCTAAATTTATATTCAGTTAGGTCACAGACCTGCCAAATGACTTTCTTGTATATTCATCAGTAAAAAATTTTTTCTTTTTCAATCATTAATGTCTAATTTATTATTATTTGCAATTTGAGACTTTCTTCCAATAATATATTTATTAATAAATTATTAATTAAAGTGTTACAGTACAATCTTCAGCAATTCAATTGCAGATAGCATTTTATTGTGCTATTTCTGTTGTCGGTATCCACAACAATTTTTATCGTTTGGTTCGTTCTTAGATATGTAGTATACAGTTTTCTTATTGCGTTAGATAATTGATTAAACTAATAATAAGAATACAGACTTTACTACATATTGTAGCTACCTCCACTTTTCATCAATCATATTACCTCCTTATTCAATGTGAAATTAAATTGGTAGTTAAACGAGATTGTACCCATCAATAATGACATCTCGTGTTAGAGGATCACGTAAGTAACATAGTCTTATGTCTACTTCTATCCGTTTGTATTCTTACTTTAAATTGACAAAAAAAGGATAAATATTGATTAATAAGTATCGTTATGTGCTATCGTAACACGTCCGAAAATGGAATTGCTATAAAGCAACTTTGTCGACAGATGTGTAAACAGTTACATAAGTTGATTTTTCCATTATTATAGCCAACTATGTGTTGCCAAAATTAACAATCAGAAGATAGGGCTATAATAATCGAAGAATCGACTTATGTAAATATCTGTAGCAAAATTGCTTTGATATACTATGGGTGTATTGATCCTGAATAGAAATTCAAAAGTGTGCTTCATGGTGAAACAAACCACGGCTATTTTCATCTACTGATCATTAATTTAATGCTTTACACGTTGGTTCACTCGATTTCTCTCTCTTCTTTATTTTAGTATTCTAGAAAAATAAAATTTTTCATGCCCCCATTTTTCTTATTACTTATATGTTTTTGGCTTTAAAATCATAATATTTATTGAAGTTAAATGTGTATATATTTTTATCATAAATGTGTCGATCAAAATAATTGTTTTATTGCCGAACAACACTCTAATTTGTCACAATAATATTTTCACAGTTTTATTATAACTTTTGGATACCAAAGACGTTGTGGTAAAATCTTAGACATTATCTAGTATAGAAATCGATCTTTTTTGAAACTTTCGGACCTGAATGTAATATGGTACTAGTTTGGTCAATAAAGACTGGTGGGGGACTACCACTAATAGAAAAAAAACAAATCACATCGATTTAGATACGCTACTACGATAGTATCCCAAACCCTTGACATCGTCTCCAATCACCACAAAAGGTTCCACGACAGATGATTGTACTTAGGGTGCAGTTGGTTCAAAGTAGAATTGAACACAAAGTGTGGATGAAGAAGTTATGTTATATTTTTCAAAATTTATAGGAATTAATGTGTTGTCTATTTACTTGCCTCTGAGTAAGTAGCGTGAAAAAACCAATATAAGTGAGAAACTTTATTTTCTCAACACTTAAAATTTACAACATAGCGCCTTTATCTACTTATGAAATTGTCCTTTTGGACAGAAAATTATGAATGCCAAAGGTATCCACTAAGCTCCTAATCACAATAATGTTGACCACACATTTGGGCACCATCCATGACGCTGCAAGAATTCGAAAGTGTTGGGATCAAGTTATCATCTTTAATAGAATAAATCGTATTTCATGGGTTAAACATGTCAGTGTGAAAGTCAACTCCGTACATTTCTATCTCAATTTCTCATTGGCGAGTTTTCCTTTTGTGTTTTTGTTACATATCTAATGCGTTTTGAAGCCGAAAGGATATAGGAGTATAGGGAAGAAGAAAATTAGTTTTGAAAGGCAAGAAGGCAAGGTTTCTACATTTTTTTGAACATGTTTATCAAATCAGAGCAAAAATCTGGCTAATATATTTTGAACCAAACCTATCAAATGCATTTGCCTTACCCGAAAGCTTTCAGCTTCCTCTCGGCACTAATTATCATTCCACCTGCTTCCATTAATCTTATTGATTAAATGCTATGGAACACCGTTCTCAATACAATGTCGTTTACCTCCAAACTACGGTGTTTAGCCAGTTGTTTAATTATTTAATTTTAAGTGAGTTTCGAAACCCATGCTAAACCTCCATCATTAATTGGAACATTTATTTAATCTCGTCACTGGTCTAGAAGAAACATCCACATTCAACTTTAAAGGGGTCCAGGCGTTCTTTGTACGGTCCTGGGATATTATATTGTAAATTTACGGAAGGAAAAACTTTTCAACAATTTTGAATTACTAATAAGCATTCAGTATCTTGCTCCAGTTGGAATAATATTTCGAGATTCCGTTGCTACTTTGTCAGAAGAGGATTGAAATTTTACAGTATCACGAATGTTGTCTTCAGATAATTTGAATTCAATAGTAAACTTGAAATCTTTCATTTAATTGATTTTTCAAAGAATGTGGAATAATCCTAGAAATGAGAGAGTTAAAAGCTTCTGTCGACAAATCATATCATTTTTAGAAATGTCATTCTTTAATGAGGGTATTTTTGCTGCAAGTAGTTGAGGTTCCTTTGGTATTTATTTTAGCACCTGTACTTGAACAGGAAATTTTTTTTTATGAGATTTCTTATAACAATTATGGGATAATATAGGCATGACTTAACCGAGAGCACAACATTGTCTAGATGATTGGGACGATTGTACAGTCGAAGAAGATGAGCAGGTTGACCATTTTATGAACTAAAGCATATTCTCTTTGACTTATTCGGTTCTCTGTATTAGCTGGTGAAAATTATTACATAAACGCATCAAACTATTATGCAAGCACAGTAATAGCGAAAAAACACGATTTATGTAACAAGTGACCAATTGTATGGTTTTTTGTAACTACTATGTGGGCGAATAAAATTTTACAAATTTATTGGGTACCTACCTAATTAATCTGTATAAAATTTTTTTGACTAAGCGTGTACCTACATACATTTTGAAGTTGGATGCGATTGAGTCTAATCGTTATCGGTGGTTAGATGTGCGCGAGACGTTGATGAACCGAGAGTTTTTGTGTTCACCAGCACCGAGTATTGATGTGGCCATTGTTAACATAGGTTTAAAGAAGTAAGACGCCCTTCATTGTATGGAAGGGTTAAAAAAACTTAACGATTTCATCTAAGTCTGTCGATGTTTCGCGCTGGATGTGGGCGAGACGTTGATGAACCTAGGGTTTTTATGTCCACGGCCCAGAGTGTTGATGTCGACATGGTTAACACCATTTTAAAGTAGGAAGACAATTAAATATTTACTTTGTTTTTAGAAGGGGTAAAAAAAACTTAACCTGTATGAACTCAGAACTGAAAAGCCCCTGGTCTCTGTCTGTTATAGGAAAGTACAAGCAATCCATTGTAACCGTGAAAAAAGTTGATTGTGCGCAGGTAACATTAAAAGAATAGGGACCCCGTTGTACACTCAAAGTTAAAATGATTTCGTAACTGTTGAAGGCTGAAGGTATAAAGAATCAGAGATCGTTTAAAATATTTACTGCATGCTATGTAAGTATTATAGATACATGCGTTAAATAAAGTCTTCCGGAAAATATGCAATTAAATAAAATATTTACTATTTGGTCGGTTAATTAAAGTTCGTTTCTAGCTAATTGTTATTAGCATAATTATGCCTAAAAGATGTTAATTTCGTAAGATGCATTACAACAATGACAATTAAATATAAAACTGATGTAATAAAAATAAATTTTAAACTAAAATTATAACATAGTTAGTTTCCTGTTTAATATGAAATATACATTTTTATCTTTACTTTTCTTATTTTAACTTAATACCACATTTCCGATTGCAAAATTGATATCAAATAATGTAAAACTTTCTTTTAACAATGACTATTTTAAAATACAAAAGCTTGGTTATACAAAGTTTGTTGTTAAATAAATGTCTTTCTGATTAGTTAAAATGCAAGTTTCGAATCCTCTGTTATTGGCTAACAAATTGTTAATAGTTTTCGTTAACTAATGATAGTGCTGTATGCAACCGGGTAAATAACTATTAGTTGACATTTCATTTAACTTGCATTGTCCTTATAACACACTTGTTTAAATTAAAAAAAAATAAAAGTTAGGGCAGGGAAAAGCTATTAGTGCTCAAACTTTCGAAGTACTGTTTAAAGTTTATGAATATTTTAAAAACATCGCAAACAGTGACAAGTAATTAATTATAGGTAATTATAATATTCCTGACACAGTAAAATCGTCAACCATATTGCAATCTATTGTATTTTACACACAAGCACGGTAAGTAAACTAATTCGTATGAAATTTGATATCGGGGAAACATTTTTAAACTAACTCCTTTTTTCTGTCTCTGCAATGTCAGGTAGCGTAACTCTAACTCATTTAAATTGCTCGCCATTTATAATGATTTTTAAAAATTATCGAATGTACCTGCTAACTTTATTTTTTGAGAATGATAGTGCCGTAATAGGTTCATATTGACAATAATTATTTAATGGAGAAAATGTATGCAAATATGCAAAAATTCCACACTGATTTTAAGAATGAAATGTCTATAATAACAATTAAAAAATGTAAATTAATGTTACAAAAACATGTATTTTTTAAAAAGTACAATTTAGATCTTTTATCAACAAACGTTTTTATAAGTTACCGCACATTTCTATCTAGTTTAGATATTATCGCAATTTCCCAATGCAAATTTGTCAAATATCTGTGTTACATATCACGTTTCACGTAAGATATGCGTAATAAGTGTGTAATTAAAACTGAAAGCACATCGCCATCGGTTCCGCCGAATATACTTTTTTGGAATAAAAGAATTAAAACGAGTTGATTGTAAAATAAATGTGATTTTTGACATTTACTTTTACGTTCTAAGATTGTCCTGTAAGAATGTATTGTTAGAAATTGTTGACAAATTTCGAACCTTTGGATATTTAAAGTCTTGTACTAGAGTTTTCACTCCCTTCCGAGCCCCAAAGAGACAAAACAGCTATCAAGTGATTTTGGTGTGGTGTGTTTGCAATTGTACAATTTTATACGAATTGAGAGCAAGATTTGAGATCGCTCTTAAATTAAAGCTTAAATGGCGTAAATAATCGAAGAAACAAATTTTGTAAATTGCTTAGATATCACTTCGTAATTTTGGTGGACGGACAAACGTTGGAATGAAGATTACTGTGCTATGTGTAATGATTAATCAGAAACTATAACTCCAAATTGGTCAATTTTCATTTGGTGATCTGGGATAATTGAGTTCTAATTTTGTTGAAGGTGAAGACGAGATATTCTCAATTCTTTCTTAATCAATTGTTTGAAGAGAGGACATTATTAGACCTTTTATGAGACATATGCACCTTTGCTATGAATAAAATTTAAATAATTACAGATAAAAGTTTCAACAAGATGGTGCAATAATCATGATGCAAACACAATGGAATTTTTCATATTTGTTCGTAAATAAATCATGGCGCTTTAAAAAATATTATCAATATTTTTAGTGAGTGTAAAATTTGATTCTGATAGGTCTGACAACCATTTTCTTTCGAAAATATACAGTTTCTATTAAAAACAGATGGAATAATTACGAAGAAACTGAAAAAATACGATTGTCATGGCATCTGGAAGAGTTTGAAGTAATCATAGAACCTCACCTTCGCCAATGAATCAATTCATACTTATTCAAAAACTTTCTATAACAGAGCAAGGGATCAATAAGACTAATATAATTAGATGCATTAATTCAATGTGTTATGCCAAGATTTCTGAACACAAAAAGTTTACTGACTCAAATAAATGAGGACTGTCTATATTTATGAAAACAGTGTCAAGGAATTGATTCTTGAAAATTATGAGGTACTACATGTTCATGCTGACAGTTTCTGTATCAGGTTATTTCACGTACTACTGTTGATACCTTCTTCTCTATTAACCGACTTGATTTTTTAAATAGAGAAGAAGAGTACCGCCTTAATGTTACGAGAAAGAGTCCGTTTCCACTGATATTTACCGCTTATATGGTTTAAAGAACTATGTTATGCTTTGTCATGGACGACTTTTCATCTCTTATCACTGAAGTGAAAAAGGCTAAGCAGTGAAGGATATCAAAGAAAAGTAGCACAGTGTCAACTTCTACAAATTTTATCAAAAATGTTGGTTTATTCTAAAAGAGATGAATTTTCTAAAAAAAAAAAATCTTGCCTTTTGGCATGGTGCATCGTGTGAATTACAATGTCACGTAAGTGCTGGACGAATTATGAGTGATGAGAACGACATGTAAACCAATCAATGAACGTTTGGGAGTTGTCGTAAAACTGACCAAACTTAAGACCTGAAACTCACGGTGGCGTTCATTGTTTTCTTTGACATTCACTTGAGTTGGTCTCGGAGAAACAGCTTTATTTAGACTTATTTCAGCTATTGAGTGAAACAAATCAAAAACAATTTGTAAGAAAACAACTTGGGAATTTTATCCGACAATAACATACTATTCTCCTCGAGCTACGATTGTAAACTAATATAATGTCAAATAATACAATCGATCGACTTCCATATATTTGCTTGATTTAACACTATGTTAACAATTTATCGTGTGCATTTTTTGTTAAATTTACACACAAAAATATTGCATTGAATTGTTCATTTTGAAAGTAGGTGTTTGATAGAAGTTTTGACTAATAAATGTTGTGACACTTAGTGTCGTCTCGTGCTATCGTAACACGTCCGAAAGTGCATTTGCATTAAAGCAACTTTGTTGACAAATATGAAAGTAGTTACAACTAAGTGTTAGCAAAAATACCAACCTCAAAACGCCTGCTGTAAGTTTACAAAGAGACTGCACAATAGCAAACAAACACTGAGCTTCACTCAACAGCTGTTTCGTTTTTTTTGGGATCCTTCAAGACTGAGAGAACTCAAATGTAAGTTCATTATTGTCAACAGCACGCATATAATAATGAACTTAAGCACTAAGTTCTTTCACTCTTGAAGACTCCGCAAAGGACGAAACAACCTGTTGAGTGATTTTTGATATTACTTGCAATATACAATCTCTTGCGCACTTATAGCAAGCTATTCGAGATTGTTATTTTGCCAACACTTGGTTGGCTATAATAATCGAAAGATTGACTTATGTAACTGATTACACATCTGTCGACTAAGTTTCTGACTAATGTCATTGGTAATGTCAATGTGCCGTCTCATGTGTTGGGTGAACAGGGAACAACGTTGAATGGCAAGTTTCTTTGTATAATTCCCATAACTTTACATTGTATGTCAAGAATTATCGAAACTAGTTGTATTAGCAGCGTATAGGTACTCATATGATTTCTATAAAATGTCATCTTTTAAAATTTTAATTATTATTTTCTTTTTAAAACAATTTTGTCCAGGATGTGTCATATATCTAACTCACTATATGCTAATTTTATTGACATAACGGTCTAAAAAGATAGTTTAGCCTTGAATAAGATTTCATATATCTAAGGCGAAACGTTGGACATACTATCACTTATAGAAGTAGTGGAAGATCCATATAAACGTCCAATAATAATGAAGACGGTGTTTCCTTGAAAAATACCACCTTTTCCTCCTAAAAGAAGGTCATAATCTAAGAAAACTAATTTATGTTATTTCTTTTCTACGTAATATAATCTGCGATTTGTAGCCACTTTGATGTTTCTTGTAGTGTATGTGTTTCTTTAGCATAGGCCTTTGAGTTAGGATTAATTGACAGCAGTAGTTAAGTTTGGCAATTTTATCAGAGCATTTATTACCAGTTTCTTCTTTGTGACAGGGCACTCCAGAAAAAAAGTTTTTCAAAAGTTCTAAAGTTGTTCTATACAAATTATACAGACATCTTCAAGTTTTGTAGTCATATGTAAACTTCCAAATACTATACTATGACCTGGAAAACAATGGAGCAGGTTTTGTTTCTTACATTGTTTCTAATTCAAGCTTAGTTTTTTTAAGATTTTTCTGGCAAAGCTAAAAAGTCGCTATATTTCAACCCGCATTCTTGTACAGCAAATGCTCTGTACTTCTCTATTAAATCACTCCTGATAAATTTTTCTGAACCTTTGGATCATTCGAAGATTGTTCATATCTTCTATATCTTATCTTTGCAAAATTTTCTACATAACTACCTCAGTTCGTATACTTTCCCTGCCATATATCATGACAGGCCTTTCAACAGAGTTAATTATTCTAATAGTAGTAATTTTCGCGCTAAGATCTTTGATGGCTTCTTCTTTTTAGCCTTTTGCTGATTTCTATTTTCTCTAGTACCATATCAAGTGCTCAGCCTGATTTATCTCAACTTCCACGGGAAACATTTTCGTCAAAACGACAATGAATCTAACTGCTTCCTACTTTACTTTTCCAAAATCAACCTGAAGGGTAACAGAGCATCATTTGTATCTTTTTCTAGCATGAAGCCTAAACTGAAATGTAATAAAATTAATTTTATTGTTAAGGTGCCAGACGGTTAATTAATTTTTGTGAAGGGTAAAGGGTGAAATTTGGTTAGCAACAATCGCATACAAAATAAAACCCAAAATGATGATAAATAATAACAATGTACATCAGAACTAAAATGAATTTATTGTTTTATTCTTTCCTCTTGCGTTCTTGTTATTGTTTCCTTCTTCCCCTTTGGATTTTTTTTGTTCTCCTTCTTTTGTTGTTTCTCTGCCAGTTTCTTTTCTTTCTGTCCGTTTCGTTTCATATCTGACTCCGTCTGTTCTTCCAATATTTTCCTTCTGCCTTACGATAACTTTCTTTTGCAAGGCATGGAATCTCAAGAGCAGAGAATACTGTTTTGGTAGCAGAGTATCCTATTCCAGAACAGAGACTTCCAGCAATAGCACCACTTATCCCGAGTGAGTGTCTAGCCTTACAATATTTTGAGTGAAAGAGAGTGGTTATCCTTTTTGGACCGACGTCAGTGACGATGATGTCAGAATCAAGGTAGAACTTTGTGTGGGCCGTTGCAAATTGCAACATAGTAGCGAGAGCAACACTGGAAAGTATCATTCTTTGTGGCGTTACCGGATCCGATCTGATATTGCTGAGATTGAGGTTCCGCTTCTGGTTGGGTTTCTGGTTCTTGCTCTGAAGTTGTCTTTAATTTCTTAACTCCAATGGACTTTGTTCTAGCCACGTACTTCTTTTTTCTTTCTTGATTCTCCAATTGTCTCCCATTTTTACAAGAAAAAACTTCCAATACAATAAAAAACACAGGCTAAGAAAAAAATTAACAAAACTTTCATTTATTTGCTTTTTGCATTTGACTGTCAGTTAGAGTTACCTTATCGCTTTCCAATCGCCAAGCAACCACCAAATTGTGTGTGAAAGTTTGTTATTGATTGACATTTTAGCAACCAACCCCAGACGGTTGCAACATTTGTTTTTGACACTTGCTGAACCCAACAGGTGTCAATGATTTGCGACTGTCTTTGAATCAACACAGTCTAAGATACATTGTCGATGTCAAGTCGTGACCATTTTCTTATTTTATGCACGGTGTGTGTGTGTGGTGAGCTATTCACTTTTATCTTCATTTTCTATTATGAAAAAATTAACTGTCATTGTAATAAGAGGACAATAAATGCAATTGTGGCTTTGACTTCACATCAGGAACATGATAAGGTATGCTATGAGTCAAAAAGTTTGGATGTAGTTTAATATGGCGAGCGTTTAGACATGTCAAAATAATTCCAACTCTGCTGAAAATGTGAATATCCAAGGTACAGATCAGTCAAGTTGAATTATTCTTTTAGGGGCACACTGCAAAACAAGCTCAATCTAGTGAAATGATCATGTTTAGAGCATACTGCTCGAATACCCACCAGGGTTGTTCAAAGTTAACCCTAAAACCTTAGAAACTTATCGTCTGGCGCGTTAATGAAATACGAATAGAACATTTAAGGCAAAATTTTAAAATAGTAGATGGAGAGCCGACTATTAGAAAAAATGGAAGAAGGTAAGGAAATTAATTATTGTAAACTCATTCATTTGGAACGTTTATTTAACGCTAGAAGTGTAAAAAATATATTTCATATTAAAAAAGTGGCAGCAGATTGTAGTTCTTCATGTTGATTATCATATTTATTCTTCAACAGTAGTCATTGGACTATTGCTTTGAATATTTTTATATGAGAGGAGGATGGACAGGGCAGAAAATTACTAGAAATGTGCGAGAAAAGAAGGTGGATAATTATGAATGGAAATATGGAACAAGGAGGTAGAGGAGAATATACATACATAGGAGGTAGGAGTGAATCGACTATAGATTATGTGTTGGTGAATGAGGAGGTGTGGAGGAAGTAGAAAAGTTTAGAGTGGGGGACGAGGAGGAGTCCGATCACCTACCACTAGAGTTAACATTAAAAGGAGAGGAGAAGAAGAAGAAAAAGTAGGGGAAGAATGGATTTAAAAAATTGGACAGAAAGCAGCATAATAAATTACAGAAAACGGTTGGAGGAAGAAGAATGGGTAGAGGAAGGAGTAGAGGAGGGGTTAAGAGATGAGTGGGAAGATGGAAAGGTGGTAGAGAAAAAGAAGTATTGTAAAAGACAGACGTCAGGTAGAGGAGAAAGGAGGTGGTGGAATAGGGAATACACGGAAGTAAAAAGGAGGTAAGAAGGGCAATAAGAAGATGGAAGAGGGGACAGAAAGAAGGGGTACAAAGAAACGCTTGAAAAGAGGATAAAAAGTTTAAAAAATGAAGGAGAAGTATGGAGGTTCTTAAATAAAAAGGGGACGAAGGTAGGAGGAAGGAAGGAATAGAAATGAAAGAATGCAGGATCATTGTAAAGGGTTGCTAAGGGGTGAAGAGGACAGCACAAGAAATATAGAGAAAAGATAAGTGGAGGGGAGAAGAAGGGGGTGGAAATAACGGAGGAAGAATTGGAAAGAGCCACACGAAGGATTAATAAAGCAAATGCAGTTGGGACAGATGGAATACAAGGGGAACAGTGGAAGTACACCGGGGAGAAAGCGAGAAAGAACATGCTAAGAATAATGAATAGGATAGGGATGGGGAAAGAATTTCCTATTGATTGGAGGAGGCAATAATATGCCCAATACACAAAGGAGAGGAAAAGAAGGATGTAAGGAATTATAGGGGAGTTAGTATAACTAACGCTGGTTATAAGGTGTATGCATCAATATTGCAGGAAAGGCTGGATAAAAAGCTGGAGGAAAAAGGAGTAATAGGGAGTGGCAGATTGGTTTTTGAAAGGGAGGAGGGCAATAGACAATGTGTACGTACTAAAACAATTAATTAATAAAGAATTTGAAAAGCGAAGTGGGAAAGTGTATGCGTTGTTCGTGGACATTAAAGCTGCGTTTGACAATGTGGACAGAGATAAATTGTGGGAGTTATTAAGAAAAAGAACATACAGGAGGATATAGTGAAGGGTATAGAGGACATTTATAGGAAAACAAATGCAGGGTAAGGTTAGGAGGGAAATTAAGTGAGGATTTTGGACAAGTAGAGGATTGAGGCAAGGGTGTCCGGATGATGTGGTGGTGGTGGCAAAAACTAAGGAAGAAATGATTGGAATGATAGAAGAAGTTCATTGAAAGAAAAACAATGAAAGCGAATGTGGGAAAACAAAATTGTTATTTTCCAAAAGGATGGGGGAGAAGAAAAAAGAGGAATGGAAGTGGGGGATGAGGTGATGGAAGAAGTAGATGAAGTAGTATATTTAGGGTTTAGGTTGAGATATGACAATAAGGACGAGGCACACATAAAGGACTTAGAAAGGAAAAAAGAGAATAACAGGGTTTAGGAGAGAGGACATTTGGAAAGGATGTTGTGAGAAAGGGGTGGTTATTTAAGAAATTAATTTAATATTGTATGGGGCGGAGGTATGGGGATGGAATGAATGGAAAGACTAGAGAAAGTGCAAGATAGGTATTGGAAAGGGGTATTAGGGTTGGATAGGAGACACCGGGGTATATAGTGGAAGAAGGTGGAAATGGAGAAAATAAGGATACACGCGGGGGATGATAGCTATGAAGTATGAAGAAGGTATGGAGAGAAGAGGAGATGGGAGATAGTAAAAGGTGTGGGAAGAGATAAAAGATGGAAGGATTAAATATGGACAAGAAGCAAGGAGACTATACTATGAAAGAGGGGTTATGCGAGAGAGGAAGTAGAAAGGAGAAGAAGAGAAGGGAGAGGAGTAAGAATAAGAGAAGAGATTAGGCAAAGGGATAGAGATACGCAAAAACAAGAAAGGAGGAAAGGATCAGGACGGGTAAATATAATGAGAAGTATGATGGACTGGTGAGGAGGAATTACCTAAATACTTGAAAGGAGACATGAATTTGAAAAAATTGTGGCGAGGTTTAGATGTGGCAATGAGGAGGGAAAATCGGTACTGGTTGGACGACGAGAAGAGGAAGTGTAGAATATGTGGGAAGGAAGGGAGAATTTGGAACACTTGAGTAAAGAATGTGAGAAATTAAGGGAAGAGGAAAAACAAAGGGAAGAGTTATTAAGAAGGGGGAGAGGGTTGCGATGGATGGAGGAGGTGATAAGAAGGAGGGAAATAGTAATAGGACTAGATAGGGTAGGGGAGGGAGGGGTTAGGGTTTTATATTGTTTTATATTGTTGTATATTTATGGAATTGAAACCGAATTACTTTTGTAAATTTTTATAGAATTAAACAAAATAAAAAATACATACATACATACATATGAGAGGAGAATCAATTTCAATTAATATAATAATTAGATTACATGTATTCTGCTTTAATAAAATCGTTTTTACATTGTATGTTACATGTTATTTTAGCAATATTTTCTCACGTTCAAACCATATCCGTTTGTAAAAACAAATGAAACAAACATAGTATATTAAGTACATAGACATCAAAATCAAATCCATCAAACTAGTATCTTACGTTTCATTTTTTTTATCTCTATCTTATCAAATTCGACTTACCATAAGTACCTACTATTTATATACTGAATAGACAATTTCAACAACAAACGTATAATTTTTTGGTCTATTAGTGTTAAGTTATTTATTACTAACTCTGCATGTAACGAATACTAACAAGTCTGTTTTATTACTTGACTTAGTTCAATAATTAGTTTCTAAATATTGAAATTTTAGGCAAATGAACTTGTATTCAAAAGTATAGAAACGAAAAATTAAATTATTCAAGTAGTTATTTATGTCTTTCCTCAGTCCTGGTAATTACTACTTTTATATTCCCCAAAAGATTTATGAAAAAATAAATTATTCCTAATACAGACTTCTACTTACCATATTTAGTTACCTATCATATCTCACATAAATTACACGATTTGTACTGAAAAAGGTATTTTGTGTATGGTTATAAATTATCCATCTATTTTTAATTAGGAAATTTAGAATTTTACGAGCTAATCGTGCACGTGTAACTGTATGAATTAATAATATTTAACACTTACGTGCTTATAAGGTTTAGTTGATTCTGTATAATCGCATACCACGGATTAATCACGGAAAATCGGTACAATCAAACACTACATTTAAAAACTACTGAAATGCGTTTATTAATTAACTTTATCTAATTTCATGTGAGGTCGATGTCAATTTCTTGCTTGCAAGTTTCTACTTTAGATAAGGACAAGTACCGATACTTGTATTAAACCGGGACAAGTCAGAGCAAAATCGGTAGCAATCGCAAATAATGCAAATCTGTTGTTGTATTGGTACTTTATCATTTCAGAAAATTAATAATCATATCTCATAAATCTTGTAGTCATACATTTATGCTTTATTGCGACGTTTCGTTAGAAACATTAATCGGCATTTCTTTTTCGAAGTGATTGCTTTCATGTTTTCTAGGCACAAAGAAAAAGGCTCTTCAGAAGAGATTATCGTAAGTCGTACAAGTAGCATCAAGAACGTGTAGCAAACATGGAAGTTCAGAAGGTAATATTTTTTAATTTAATCATTAAAATATAATCTTCGTTCTTATTATTTTCTCATATTTATTGCTTATTGATTATATGAAAGTTTTTGATGAATAATGATGGTAGATTTAATTTTAAATTTAATTTGTTGTTAAAGCTTTTTAAACAAAATTGATTGCAAGAAAATTAGTTTATTTATTGTTTCAAATGTGTGTCATACACAAAAATCTTATTTTTCTTGATGTACGCTATTAGTTTAATAGATAAACCCCATTGTGACCTTATTTCACCGATACTTGTACAGAATAGTTGTTGACTTGGATGAATGTTATTAGAAGCAATATAAAATGATTTACAAATCGTGTACACTTTAGATTCAAATAAACTGTACCTCTACTATTATTCTCGTTAAAAGATGGCACTCTCAATATCAATGTTATAAAACTTACTAAAGAAGTAACCTCATAGTTTTCAATTGATAAATATAGGTACTACTATAGATACATGTAATCTGTGGTGTGTAGCACGAATCAGTGCTAATTATTGTGTTCCTCTTTCTGTACTTACAGCACCTGCAGTAGGTTAAGTTCTCTGGGAATCTGAGGACTGGCTTTAGATAGAGGAGAGTTATCTCGTTCAGTTTGAGCCAACGTTTCTCAAAACAGTTCCACCTTCTGAAAACCATAAAAAGATGGCCTGGATCTCCTCTGTCACCTAACAAAATCTGCATGTCAGTTAGTTTCACACCAATCCTGGCAAGATGTCTGCCAAATTGGCAGTGTCCAGTCAGTCCCAGTGTAAATGCTTAGATGGTTTCTACTGATTCATAAATGCTAAGTAATCCATGCTGTGCTTTTTACCTAGTAGAGTTTTGACTGCCTCAGCCCTGGTACCCTGACTCAATGTTTTAAATGTTGCTTCCGTTCCTCAGCCCGGACTACTTTACGTATTATGTGCTTGACAATATCACAGAAGGACGTGGCTGCCTCTTTTCTAGCGAGAGCATCCGCTTGTTTGTTGCCAGGAATCCCAGAGGGTCCCAGGGACCCAAACTAAGGTGACCTTATAGCATGCACCCAATTTATTCAGTTTCCTGTTACAAGTTCTTACATTCTTTAAGTTGATGACACAGCTGCTCAGCACTGAGATGGCATCATTTTAATATGTCTGCCTACATATCTCCTGTCCGATCCAGGTTGAACTGCACGCAGCGTTCAATTACAATTATCTGGAAAATACTAGTGTACCTGCCCATAGACGCAGTAGCGCCAGTCTGCCTCTGTAAGTGACAAGGTATAGGGGGACAGCCGCAAAAAGATGCAGTGAGGCAGGTTCGCATTACTCCGTCATGCATATACGTGCGAGTAGTGTATGTAGTCTCAGTCCCTTTCTGGTGGTAAGTTATTAAGGGGTTATTTCTTCTAGTTTAGGCTCTTATGTAGTGTGAACCTAGGTATTTCACTAAGTTGTTGAAGCCGACTACTGTCTCACTAACTACGATTGTCGAGTTTCTTTACAGAACGTAGTTTTCCTGGGGGTTAATTCCTAGGTCAGCTGACTTGCACCATCTCTCTGCCAATTTTAGTCTTTTCTGGATTATGATACAAATGATGTACTCATACTTGCCTTGTACAAGGACAAAGGCAAAGAAGATAGTCCACGAGTAGACTCCACATCAGGGGCGACAACACTCCCCTGGTGATATTTACACAATGATAGAGTCTCCCAGCCGTACTTCACCCCTTCTGGTCCTCAGAAGTTCTGGCCAATCATCTGACGATAGAGGGATCAATCTGCCTCTACTTCGATGCACGGAGCATGGAGTTATGCAAGGCAAAGTTTAGGAAAGCACAAATAGTACTTTTCTTCTGCTCTAGTAAACTTCTCAACCAGCTAGTTAGCTGATACACAAAGAGTCTCCATACATCTGCCCACCATGTACATACTGATCCCGGTGTAATGGGCTTCAAACGACCGTTATTGTGTTGATATAGTTATCCATCAATTTCTAGCGTCTTGAGCAGAAAAACAAGAAACTGATGGGCCTCTAGGCTTTAAGTAGTGGTGTCTTTCTTCCCTTGCTGTTCTCCAGGCCTTGGATATATACCTCAAGGGCCAGGCTGCTCCTAAAATCCTTATCAGGAAGTGAGTCAATTCAATCCACTGCTAAATGTTAATTGAAAATTTGGTAACGTACACAATGCATATGAATAAAATGTTATCAAAAAATGGCCCGATATGTAGATGAAACTACCATGGATTTAACAATGTTTTTTCAATTTGTGCAAATGACGTATACACATTCGTTGTCATTGTCACAAAAATCGCAGTTGAAACACAAACTGTGATTCAACTATCAACGACAGTCACGAATCAACTAAACAACGTGTTTAATAAATTACTTTGCAAGAATATTAGTATCTACTACGGTCCAACGCTTACAAGCTTTAACACTTTAGCAAGCGTACTTTACTTCGTGCACCTTGATTGATGTCGTTGTCGACACTAACCTTTGGTTGTAACTGTTTCGACACTTTGAACTTTGGCTTCGCTTATAGGGTCGCGCAAAGTACGTTACAATAAATAGTGTAAGCAGTTTACAAAAGTCGATTCTTTGATTGTTGATGCTAAGCAAATGTCGGTTTAAGAAACGATCATAAATGGTCTGCCCTAAAATCGCAAAAAATTATACAACAGCAAACAAATACCTAGACTACTCGTCCTTTTTTTCCCCCTGACTCTTCAGGTATGAAAAACTTTAGTGTAAGTTTACAATAGCACAAGTTTATTTTGAAACTGTTATTATGCGTGTAATTTTTTTTAAAGTAAGAAATTGTAATAACTTGTAACCTACCAACCAACACCGTTTACCCTGATCACATGAAAACAACTTAAATTCATTAAACAAAATAAATAATTGTTGGCGTTTAGTGTGTTTTACTCTAGACGCCGAGTTGAACCAGAGAAAGAATTTACATTGAGTCGGGTTTTGTGTAGCGTTTATTATTACACATACCGTGATCGAGCTATACTATTTGCATTTATGAATGAAGAAGGTGTATGTCAGCACATAGTAATTGGCGTACTATATGCGGTGCGGGGATACCTGATCGTGGTATCATGTGTCGAGCTGAAGATCCGAGGCCGGGTTGAATTGGACCGATGGATTCGAAGCGGGCCGGTACTTCAACTGATGATTTGACTGGACTGTACTCGTACTGGTGAACTGCGGATCGAACTAAACTGAACTGATGGTGAACTGATTGGTACTCTGAACTGTAGTTCGAACTCATTTCTGTTATTGTACCTACTTCGTTTTATACGCGCAAAGTAGGTTAGTTTGCTTAGTAAGCATGGCCGTTAAGAAATGCTGACCGCGCTTGCTTACTTGCAATCGTATGTTTTGATTTCCGCGTTTCCTACGTAATACGCGGATGTAGAATTTGTGTTGATTGGGATGGGGTTGCGATGACAACCCACATAAATCTTTCTTAACACGGATAACCCGTCGGAAACAAATTTTTTGGAGTTTATTTGTTTTCATAATTTTTACTATGAGCAGGGAGGGAAATACGCGGGGAAGAAAGTAGCGAGGAGGAAAGTGTTTTGGGATATAAAATTTCTGGGAATAAAGTGTGAATACCATTCCGAATGATTGATTGCGATTTTAGGAATTATGAAAATGAGGTTTCTTGATTAATTTCTGTCTCCTTAATGAATTATTAACCACCCAGAACGATTGAAGTACACTTTTAAAAATTCAAGGGCCATCGAACCATGATTGATTATGGTAGTGACAAACCGTCAGATAAGACCGACGCAAATATTGACATAAGAACTTTAAATTCGGCAAATATACTTGGCAGGAACAGATCGTAGCCTTTGCTAAGCAAAATAAGATTAAATATTAGTTAAAAAAATGTATCTGAAAAAACCACTGAAGAAAAATTCGAAAAAATGAACTGATAGTAACGAAAAGAATAAGTGACGATACATGTACTAAGTACTTAACTAAATTCTTTAAAGAGAGGAAGCCAAAGAAGAGTTACAAGTTCCAGACATAGTGATAGATAATGAGACAAACGATTCTGATATATGAAGAAGGCATAAAACAACAAAAGAACCGAAAAACACCTTGGCAAGAAATAAATACCAAATGAACAAATATGGAGAGACTAAGACTAAAAGGTGAAATAACCATACTAATACCAGAAAATACTACGTACCCACAGAATACCTGATAGATGGAGAGCAAGCATAATATTAATACTATTTAAAAAGGAGATAAAGAATTACAAGAGGTATTAATCTATTGGATACAATGCTTAAACTAACAAGAAACATAACTAATAAAATAAATATTATCAGAAAGAAGCAGCACGTGTTTTAGAACTGGGAGATCGTTGAAAAGTCGTTAGAATATAATAGGCCAGCGTTTATATATCATATATTTACATAAGGCATTTGGCATTATTCTATAATAGATAAATACCACTAGATATTATTAAAAAGTATTGAAAACATCTATTAATAGAACAAAGTACAAACTAAAATAAATGGTAAATTAACCTTACAGATTTTAGTAAACAGCGGCATAAAACATAAATGAATGTTATCTATTTTATTGTAATGAGCGCCTTTGTGTACCAGCCAGCAGTTTCATCTAATATTGCTGAATCACAACACAGGTAAAGGCATAGTGATCAGAGGTGCGGTGTCGAGATCTATCATTTTTTGAGCCTCAGCATATATTGCAGCCAACGGTAACAGGATGAGAAACAAGGCTTAGAAAAATAAAACAAATCATTTCGTTTAAAATTAACAAATTAATTCCTTATAGCAGCTTGTACCAACAACAGAAAGCCTCATTTTTTCGATATTGGTTGGCGGGTACGGGTATTTTTCAATAGTCCGCTCGTGCCACTTGAACTTCGATATTCTACAAAAAATTTTATCTCATCTTCTATTGCGTTTGTTGTCAAGCCAACCCGGCTGCATCTTTTCCGCTCTTTCACCTACAAGACTTATTTCATCTTACTGCTGTGCCATGTTGCTCTGCTCGTTCATCGCCTCGGTATCTGCATTTTCTTTACTTCAGTACTCTTCGCTTTGCTTCCGCATTTCGCCGGGCAGAGCGTGTCATTGCCAGCATCGTTTCGTATTTTCTTGTTACCTTGCCGATTTTCAGCTCATATTTCTTATGCAGATGGCTCTTATTCCAAGATACCAATTTTAATCACTTGCTGATTATCTTCCATTTAGCTCGTTGCATTCAATGGTTCAGCGAGTCGTCATGCATTTAGTTTTTCATACAATTATACTACCAATTACAGGCAAACGGGCAACGAACGTTTTTCGTGTGTAAAGTAGTTTTGCAAATATAAAATATGGAAGGTGATCAGTACATGGTCAACAAGAAAAACATGTGCCAGTATGTATTCGGTCATTACACTTCTCCCCACATTAGGTCACACAGCCATATAGCTGGTGCTGAGTGAGAGACAAATCGTATTTCTGTTCATTGCTCAGAAATGTGTCGATATTTACTTCATAGAAACACTGTGGGAGATGTGATTGTTGCTGCTTAAGTTGCTTTTTTTCCTCTCTTTCGTTGTGCTACTGGCGCTGCTGGTGCCAGGCTGAGCGTGATGTTATATTTATGCTTTGGCTTATCTATAATATTAACTAAGTGTGTAACCATTATAGAAGGTAAATAAGAACATAAAATATAACATCACAGCCATTGCAGACGACCTATAATAGGCTCGGTCCAAGCGCCAGTCAACACAATGAAAGGGGAAAAAAAGTAGCTTAAAGAAATAGCAACAATCACATCACCACAGTGTGTTTCCTGTAAAAGTAAAATATCCGACCCATTCCCTGGAACAAATATTAGACAAGAAATCTGATTGTCCTTACTCAATCCTCAACACCAATTTGCAGAATATTTGTTGTTGTGTCCTATATTAGTATGTGATTGTGTTTTGTGAAATTGTGTTGTACACTTTTTCCCTAATTATCAGGAGGGTCTTGATGACCAGGTCCGGAAACCAAAGTGGTGATTCTCAGAGACAACATGTTTTTCTTGTTGACCATGGAGTATGTCCGGTGCCGATCACCTTCCATATTTTATATTTGCACCAAAACCCCTAAAACACACACGAAAAAAAAACGTTCGTTTTGACGTTTAAATTACTATGAATTTAATTTTAATTTATAATTTAACATGAAAAGGCTAAATGCATGACGACTTCAGCTGAACCATTCAGATGCAAACTTGAACTAAATGGAAGAATAATCAACAAGTGATCAAAATTAGTTATCTTGGAATAGAATTATCTGCATAAGGAAACAACGAGCTAAGAAAATCAGCAAGATAGCAGAAAATCTGAATGATGCTATGTGGCGCAATAAACACCTTTAAGTGCAAACAAAAGCGAGAATTTATAAAAGCACGACCACGAACAAAAATACAAAAATGCAAATATAACCGAGAAAACTTTACTTGATCGAGAACGAAGTGAAAATGTAAGAACGGAAGTGGAGCGAAAAATATTAATGAGTGGGTTACAAACAAGAAAAGTAGAATGGAATGAACATATTAACAGGATGCATGGAGATAAAACTGTAAAGATCGATAGAAATAAGTCACTTGTAGATAGAAGAAATATTGACAGAAAAGGAAAAGATCATGTGATAACTTAGCTGTACAATAGTAGGTTCAACTGAAGACAGAACAGGCTAACAAAGCCTATAATAGAAGAATGAAGACAAAGGAGAAGAATTTTTTTGTAGAATAGGTATAATCCAAAGTTCAAATTGGTACAGGCAGTTCTTGAAAATACCCGTACCTTAGCGTAAAGCAGGATAATCCGAAAAATTGAACTGTGCGAGATGTTATTTGAAATTTCATAACACGCGTTGTGAGCCTTTATATAAAGGAATTAATTTGTTAATTTTCAGAAGCAAAATGGTTTGTTTTATTTTTTCTAAAAATTGCTTGATTTTTCTTTTCCTCGAAATCTCAGATCTGCTTACTGTTTGGGGCATTTACAATATATGCTGAGAACCGAAGAAGGTAATAGTAGATCATAAGGCACTTCGACCTTTTGTAGACTTACGCACTTCTGACCTTTTCTAAAAAGCAGAGTCAAAACTCTGATCTGATAGAGTGCCACCAGGTCTGAAATTGTTTTTTGGGACTTAAGAAAACCACTCTGACAAGTGGCACCTTTTACTAATATGTTGTGATTCAACAATGGTGAGTTAAGCCAAACTGTAACGAAGATGACAGCCATACAGAACAGCATGTAGCAACTCATTTTACAATATAAAATATAAGATTAAAACACCTTGACGATAGAACATGTTCTGTGAAATTTTGTAGCTCTCAATTCTGATATAGTAAATAATACTTACATAAAATGGTCGACTCAAGGAGAATATTTAAATTGAAAATAAAAAACAGAAGCTTAAACGTTATGACTAAGGAATTTGTTAGGCAGAAACAAAATCAATTGGAACATAAAGCCAGACTTCACTACATAAATGTTCAAACATGGATCTTAACAAACGGCAGCTAAAGAAATAATAATCCAAAGTGTTAAAACTAAATGATTATAACTCTTCACCAGTAAAATATAAAAACAGTCGCATATACAGGTGTCTGAGTTTATATTTACATCCGAAACCCTGCATCAAACCCAAAAATTCTAAGCGAAAAAGTCCAAATAACATATGGTCGGTAACGTACCGTTTTCTCACACTACCCTAAAAATATTGTTGGCGTTTGTGAATGGAGACATTTCTTAGTGTACGTCTTTGATGTAAACAAACTTTGTAAAGTCCCATGTCACTGGTGTTAGATTTTGTCGCGTCAAACTGTCGAATTGGGAAAAAAAAGAAAAAAACAATGCCGAGTAGTTGCCGGTCGGGGGAAGCGAACCCGCATCAAGGCGGTTACAGTCGAGCACGCTATTCACTCATCTATCGCGCTTCCTTTTAAAAAGGCTGTTCGTAGCGAGTCGAATGAGGCAACCAGCTACATTCGGTTGCAGCTCGCCGTTATCGACCTTCAAACTAGAGAGGCAATTCAAATGTTGCGCGCTTAGCGCCAATTGAGTCAGCGATATTTTTTGGGAATTGTGTGAAAACGGTACGTTTCCTGACCATATGTTATTTGGACTTTTCAGCTTAGAATTGTTGGGCTTGATGCAGGGTTTAGGATGTAAAAATAAACTCGGGACCGCCCTGTATATTCAGTTGCAGAGAAATTCCGTGGTCGGGAAATGATTGACGAGCGTTTCGAATTTGACACTCCATACTCAATGTTAAGCCATTTAATGATAAAAGTAAATAGAATAAAAAATATGTTTCTGTCTCTCAATCTACAAGATAGAACACAATGTTTAAAAAACCAAACAGTACGATTAAATCTTCTGATCGTGACTTCCTTTTCTTTTCACTTACCAATCTCTACCCAAGAAATGTTTTACTCGTTGTATGGAATGAGAGTCTATCTGTTAAAATTAATCCCCTATATATAATTTGAGTAATATTTTTAAATTCTAATAATTTGTAGAAATCTGTATTAAAAAATTAAAATTTTTATTTCAAAAAATGGTACCGAATGCTGCTACTATTCTGCAAGATTATATAAAACCACTGAGATTAAAAATCTGACGTGGAAAATCAGAAGGCAAATTTGAAATTATCTTCCAAATATTTGTGACATCTTTCAAGCGACGTCTGATGAAATAATTGATCATGTAGCACCTTCATTCTTGATGAATGGGGTCAACAACTTCGATAGTTAAAACTTTAGACCTGTTAGTAGATTTTCTTTCGTAACACTACCAAAAAGTTTCATGTTTAGTTACTTTACATCGGGAAACTGTTCTTGAAACTAATCGTCGCATTCGAATTCCCTGAACGAAAATTAGTCTTGATACTGAAGGTGTTTTATCGGGTACAACCATTTCCAATAATCTAAAAACTCCTGTTGTCTTTTATGTCAACACGAACAATACATTATTTTGGTATGAATACATAAATTCTAGTTGAAACTGTGTGTGACATTTTTTGAAGTCAAGCAATTGGTGGTATGACAACTAGAGGCAATTGATTTTGATAAAAATTAATAACTGAATTAATTAATATTTGGCAGCAATTCTAAGGTCTACAAAAATAACCAAAAATGAAAAACATGATGTATGATTAACATTTGTTTGGTTAACTTTAATGCCTCATTTAAATTAACTGAAAGTTAACCTCAACTAGAGATTGAAAAACTGCACCATAGGGCAGTTCAATAGAGACAATTGCGCAACAATTGTCACCATAAAAGTAAACCCAAAATTTTAGTTAACGAATGATTGAAAACTGGCCGTTAATGTAAGACCATAAAATTCAGTAATTTTGTAATCTGCCATGGTTCTGCTGACCAAGAACTATAATCACAGTGCAACAAAAAATCAATTTTACCGCTCAGGTCGGGACCTGTATGCCCTGTCTCGGCGGTTAAATACGTCTAGAAAATCCGTATGGGACCTCTGGACATTGGAAATATTTTGCAAAACGTGAAAATGAAGTTTTTGTAGACGAATTGAAAACCCCTAAAACTTACTTTAACGCGGCTTTGTGGCATGGGAGGGACTTTTTGAGTGTTGTGTGGTGCTTACCTTGCAGATGGGGGACCTAAACGAAAGCCAACAGTAGCGGCTCTTTTGATATATTTTGTCAAAACTGTATTTACACTGGTAATTTTGTCGATTTTTGTCCAAATAAGGTATTTGACAAATGTGAAAAAATGGCGATACCTGATAAGTTGCCGGATTTTGGCGGAAACGCATGAATTGATAGGTAGACATCGTGCTTCTTTCAAAAAATATCAAACTTTAGGTGCGCAGATAAAAAAAAACGGTTTCCGGCTATAGAAAATAAGATGAGCATTTTTATCAAAAATTCGTCGTTTAACAATAGAATTTTGAAAAACAGTGCCACAACGACATTTTTCGATGGAGGGCACCTCGTTTTCTTACCGAGGAGACGTCAGTAATAATCTCAGTGTTTTCCATAGTATTTTTGAATCTACATCTATAAACAAGATGGAGAGTTATGCGACTGGGACCGAAAATTTTAACAACCTTTTTACTTTTTAAACGATTATCTGATTAGATTTTGGGCATAATCTAATGCTTCCAAAAGCCCACGTACGTAGATTTTGAAATCTTTTGATTATTTTCTAAAGATATTTATTTTTTTACATTGTTTTTATGTCTGGTGAACAATTATAACAACTTTGTTAAAATTATTTTTGATCCACCAATATTAATCATACAAAAAGTTAAAAAATTTGTTGTAAATTTTATTGTCTATAATGTTTGTTTGAACTATTTTTCTAAAACGCAATTTGATTTTCTTTTATTTTCAACCCGTCTTAAAAAGAAACGTGCATGCGCTATGTCGATTCGACGCTGTTAGACGTGTATTATAAATGTATAAAACTTACATTATTGGAGCTGTTTATAGACCTCCTGATTTAAATTTAAACTATTTTGGATGTTTTGGGTGATACTATATCAACTATGGTAGTTGATTGTATGAGTTATTTTTACCGAGACTTGAACGTGGATTTGCAAATGTAGCTCTTCAAGTACTAGTAAGATGAATTCATTTATTAACAGTTATAATATGAAACAAGTTATAAACTCACCAACTAGAATTACTAGAGATACTTCTACACTTCTGGATTTAATTGTGGTACCTAATGAAATAGTAATTCCATAGTGGCATAATTTGATTTTGCATCTTCAGATCATCAGTTTATTTATTGTGATTTGCATCTGAATATTGACATTCCCAAATGCCATTACAAAACTTATCGTTCTTCTAAATATTTTGATAGGCAGTTATTTAGAGAAGACTTATCTCGATTGCCACTTTCTGATATATTATATATTGATAGTATTAATGAGAAGGTTAATTTTGTTACAGAACATTTAATACAAACTTTTGATAAGCATGCTCCTTATATACGTTCTAGGTTTACTAAGCCTCCTGCTCCTTGGATTACACCCAACGTCAAACTGATGATGGATGTTAGGAATAAAGCCTTAGAAAGATACAAAAAAGTAAAAATCCTGCCCACTGGGATTATTACAAACAATTACGGAATTATACTACTCAAGCCATAAGAAACGAAAAAAAGGCATTTTTGTAATACGAACTTCGCAATTTGGATAGTAAAACTCTTTGGAAAAAATTAGATAAGTATAAAGTTCATTCTAAACCAACGGTAGAAGTTCCTGAATCATTAAAAATTCTAAAAAAATTTAACGAGTTCTTTGTCAATTCAGTTCCCAAGGTTGATGTTGATATAAAAAAAACTATAGATTTCTATGCAAATAACAATTTATTAACACAGGAAAACCAAATTTTTAGATTGCATACAGTTTCTGAGACAGTAGTATTAAATGCAATTAATTCAATAAAATCAAATGCTGTTGGTGTAGATAATTTAAACGCTAGTATGATTAAACTATGTTTACCGGAAATATTGCCATACATTCAACATATAATCAATTTTTGTTTAGAAAAGGTGTTTTTCCGGACATCTGGAAGGTAGCAGTTGTGGTTCCTTTGGCAAAGACTAGTAATCCCAGTGAGCATAAGAATTTCCGTCCGATTAGTATTTTATCTTTTCTGTCGAAAATTTTAGAAAAAATTGTCAGTATTCAAATTAAAATTTATCTTGAACGAGCTGAAATACTTCCAAGCACACAGTCAGGTTTTCGACCTAACTATAGCTGTGCTTCAGCTCTGATGAATATTACAGATGATATCTTTACAGCTAGTGATGAAAATAAGCTAACGCTACTTGTATTGTTGGATTACAGCAAAGCGTTTGATACACTAAATCATGAAACGCTTATTGCCATCCTAAAGTATATAGGGTTTGATAGTACTGCTATAAATTTTTTTTACAGTTATTTGTTTGGTCGAAAGCAGTTTGTAAAAATTGATCAATCAGTGCCAGTATCACCAACTCTTGATTTGATGTCTGGGGTGCCACAGGGGTCTGTATTAGGCCCGTTATTGTTTACTATTTACACCATCCGACTTAGTAAAGAGTTGAAATTTTGTCAGTTACATCAATACGCTGATGATACACAGATATACTTTTCTTTTGATTCAAGTAATTCAAACCTTGCTTGTGATTGTGTGAATGTAGATCTAAAAAGAATTGTAGAGGTATCTCAAAGTCATTCATTGATTATAAACGCTGCCAAAACTAATGTGATTTTGTTCGGTCCAGGTCGTTTGCGGAACATGGTGTTGCAAGATATGTCTGTGTGTGTGGGCGGGGAGCGGATCACTCTTGTAGATACTGTTAAAAATTTAGGATTAACAATTGATAAAGATTTACGTTTCTCTGAGCATGTGGTGCAAATTTTAAAAAGTCTTATGCGGCACTCAGGTCATTATATCCCTTTCGACATCATCTCAATATTAAGATTAAAACACATTTGTGCGATTCTTTAGTTCTATCTAACCTTAATTATTGTGATGTTGTCTATGGCCCGTGCCTGATTGCTAAGGACAAGTACCGCTTACAACAAGTTCAGAGATCTTGTCTGAGATATATTTATGGGGTAAGAAAATACGATAAAGTATCTCATAAGCTAAAAGATACTGGGTGGCTGACGACTCACAACAGACGATTGTTGCACACCACGTACATGTTTTTTAAGATTGTTAGTAGTAAATGTCCTAGTTATTTGTATAATAAAATTCATTTTCGATCCGTTGTTCACAGTTCTGTTCTCCGATCGAAATCACTTATTACTATCCCAAAACATAGAACAGAAAAATTCAAGTCGTCCTTCACTTATCAAGTGGCATATATAATTAACCATTTAACGCCTGATTGGAAAGTGTTATCGCCAAATTCGTTTAAAACTGCATACAAAACATTTTTATTGTCTACCCAAACGTAACATCTTACAATTTATGAATAAATGAATAATTTCAGTTTTATATTGTGTTTATATGTAATTGTTATATCTAAATATGTGTTATGCTAAAGTTTCTTTTTACTTCTCAAAAATAAAAATTAATCAAGGTTAGGTGTAAGAACAGCAATGCTGAACCTCGCCTTGCGATTCAATTGTTTTGTTTATTTTGTTTAACAAAAAAAAATAGTTGAATAAAGATATTATTATTATTATTATTATTATTATTTTTATTTTTAGTAAGTGGTTCGTTTGTTTAGGAAAATTGAAGGATTAATAAAAGAAAGTTTTTTAAAAGAAGTTTTTTAAAGGAAAGAAAAAAGAAAAAAAAAAGGGGAAAAGAAGTGATGTTTTACTGACATCCAATAAAATAATAATCTTTTCTTTCTAATTGTTTTGTAATCAATAACAAAGAAATTTGTAAAATTAACAAAAATTAAAATCAAAATAAAATAATTTAAATTATTGCAGCAAATGACAAAATTCTGTTTTTGGTACAGAATTTCCTTAAATACATATTATTTCTTGAAAGTTAATAGGTAATTAATTTTTAATTTTATAAACTATTTTAACTTAAATAAAATTTTTCAAGTACAAATAATTAAAGATAATACGAAGAACGAACAAAGTACTTAATTATTCTAGAATACAATTTTCCAAGAATAAAAATTGCATGTTATCGGTGAGTTTGCGTGAATGGTAGTCTTAAGTGCATGCAAAGACTTACACCCCCTTAAATTCAAAAAATAAAATAATGTACATAGTAACTTATGAAGTTCGGCAATAACATAAATTCTTTTGTTTCTTCTCTATTAATTTGCTGCTTCCATCGCGCTATTAATAAGAATGATGGTTAAATGCTTATGTCTACTGTTAGAAAACATGACAGCCGATCAGTTAAAGGTTCGATTTTATAATGATTTTAACTGGAATTCTTTTTTAATCAAATTCACTCAAGTTGGCGGATTTTTTCTCAAGCACAATGGATTGTTATTCATTTTGCTCGGTCAGTATCGGTGTCTTGTTAACGTATGTCATTATGAGGCCCTTAGTTCAATTCATACATAATGTTGCAGACGTTGATGCTTACATTCTCGTGTTCTTTTCATGGCTCATAATAAGAATTTATAGTTAAAGATCGACGTTTACCTTTTTAATTATTTTTAAAAATCAGATATTTGCATAATAACATTTCTTGTTGGTTTGGTGAATACTGAGAAGGTTTCTTTGAAAACAAAAACGGATAAATCTAGTAATTGGCTTAAGTTCTAATATATTCCAAAAATTTAAATCTCTAATTAATATCATTAGAGATATTCTTAAATAATAGTTAAGGACGAAGAATGTGCCATTTCTGCTTCTTTTTTTCACAATCATAGGTATCATACAAAAATTCTGCTTTAGTTTTGTCGAAATTTAATTTTATGACGGTACATAAAATATTTCTTCCATAAATATACAGAGTGTCTCACCGGAAAATCGCCATTAGCCTTATACGGAAACGTATAACGGAAAAATTTGGAGAATGACTAAAACCATTAGGACCAACCTTAACTAAAATATTTCCAGTCTTCTGACCCTTCCGGTTGTACCTTCTGTTATTTTAAATGGAACACCTATATATTATTGCATTTTCGGATTCTACGTCAAATTTTGTATAACATTAATAGTAGAAAGTTGTAAATATCTCCAAAATAGTAGCCATAATCCTAACAAACGCCTGTTATTATTTGAAAGATATTTTCAACTGCAACCGATAGACTAAAAAATACAGGGTTAAACAAAGTTATTGCACTTGAAAAGTCAAATGTAACAGCAAATACGAAACACTTAGTATTATATAGTTTTTTAATATAGTACACATATTCGTTTTCTATGGTTCATTGTTTTTATACAAACCAAAAAATTAACCTGATATGAAGTTTCCGAAAAAAGTTACAGAAATTTCCTGTGAACTTTTTCATCTGTGAATATTTTACCAAAATAATATATCAAAATCTATAACTCCTAGCTACAGGAATGTTATACAAAGTGACGCTAAAATTTGAGCTACAATCCGAAAATGCACAATATATAGAGTGTTCCATTTAAAATAACAAAGTTGAAGTCGACTTCTGGTACGACCGGAAGTATCAGAAGAATAAAATATTTTTTCAAGCGACAATAAAAAGGCATATTATTGAACTACTGCCAGATGCTAAAAACTCTTTTTACTGTCTAAACATTAAAAACAACAACAACTTCATCTGTCATATTAGAGTAAAGTACCAAACTGTCGAGAATAAAACGTTTAACACTCAAGAATCTCGAAAATTTGAAAATAACACATGAAAACTATCAATAAACGCTTGAAGAAAAATAATATATTTCACTTGGAGTTAAAAAATATAATTGTTTCGCTTAATTTGCTGTATATTGTTTAACTCCTAGTAAAATAATCTACTATTAGTTGAGTTTGCCCTAATGGTTTTTAGTCATTCTCCAAATTTTCAAATTTCTTCCATGTATACTTTTCCGTTTACAGCTAATGGCAGTTCTCGGTGAGTCACCCTGTATAAATAATATGTTAAAAATGGCTATTTTGAAATTGTCTTATATTACTTTATTCTTTATAAAATATGAGAAATAACAGTCGTAAACACTGTTCGTGACTAGTCGACGTAGTTCAATAGCTAAGCTTATCATCATCAGCGATACCGATACCGAGTATCGGTAGGATAATAGCTTAGCTATTGAAACACGTGTCCGAGTAAAGTTTTTGGTGCAGTTTTTGGTGTTTTTCTGTTTGTTAAATAGACGCTGCAGTTTAGTATTCCTTTGATGAGAAATAGTATCAAAAATTTCATTAGACACAAAACAATCCAACTACTAAAACTCGTAGGGTTGTCGAAATACTAATCTGGAGTTGCAAAATTATTTTTTGAATATTTAAGGTTTTAAAAATTGATATTTTGATTATTAAAAAATTGGTAAATGATTGTGATCAAAGATTACAGTATTGTGAAAAAATCTTCTTTGAGTCGGTTATGTAGTGAAAAAGTCACATTGTATTTCTTCATAAAGTCGCATATCCGTTACCGGACGTTAAGGATTCTCCTTGCATGTATATATGTGTTGTGCGTTAGCTGTAGACACATATGTGGCTGCACCTAACGGCTAGCTGAGAGGTTTATTAGGGGCAAGTATACTCCTGCCGGTTTGCCATTGCCTTGCGAGAGAGTAATGGCCAAAAATTCGAGGTTTGCACTGGGAATTGAACCCTGGGTGCCTGCTCAACAACTAATGCACTTTAACTGCAGAGCCAGCAACCGCACATTGTATTTAGAACAACAATAAATGCTGCTTAGATTTTAATCCGCACTCATACTCAAAGTTCTCAAAACTTAACGTGTGGTTATTATTTTTCTAATAATGTAAACGGTCGTCGATTACTGGAAAAAAACTTAGATCGTTTCAACAAGCACCAATCACAAAACTCCGTAAAGCACTTTTGTTTAAATCTTCCGGGATTTTTCTTGACAATAAATCCACTACTACTTCCTGCATCAGCATCTTCTGTCAGTTTTATTATACATTTTGTAATACTAATTAAAAGAACTTGGGAAACAGCATAGGAAATAGTACAATTATTTGACATTCTAATAAAAGGCCAATATGGCTACTCTTATTTATTAACCGTCAATGGAAACAAGTTTATTTTTGTTTCCTATCAAACACAACGATTTTGTGTTGGTAAAACTTTCATTTGTATAAGCAGACAAATACATTAATAAAACAAATATAAAATAAAAATTTTAAATTGAAAATTACACAAGCAATTTCTACAAATCAATGAAAATGTTTTATCTATCATCACTAAATAAGTGATTGGAAACAGTATCGATAGTCGGTGTTAAAACGACGGCGACGAAACAGCGGCGATGAAACGTCTTAGTAATGAACATAGCGGCGATGAAACAGTTCGGCGATGAAACGGCGGCAATGAACTGGAGGCGATGAACCGGCGCCACTGAAAGGGCTTAGACCCGTACATTGACTAGGTTGCAATTTATTGTTAATTTTTCTCATACGAATAGTATATATTTTTTTTTTATTCAAAGTGACTGTTAATTTTTAGGAAACTATGCATAGAAAATTTTTTTTAATTCACTTCAGCTTTTGAATCAACACACTGTTAAGATTCATAAACTTTGAATATTTTTCTGGCAAATTCTTGAGTAGTAAACTGTACCGATGGTAACACAAAAACTTTTGTTCTACCTGTGTGAAATGACGTCTTAATAAACCTCTCTTGGTTATTGCCTCATGCCACAACAACATTGTCGCTTTGTATCTCCTTGCTCTCAAAAATCTCAAAAGAAACTTGAACTGTAGGATATTTTTCAAAAAATAGTCTATTTCTGTTTTATAATTCCAAATCAGTTTTTTAAGCGGTTCCTTGTCACGTTGATATTGACTTTCCAATTTTCAACAAGATACTGAACTGTTTTCTGAGAAATTGAAAATTGTCACCACCTTAGTGGATTACTTTTTTTACTGTGTTACCTATATCCGTTTTGGTTTAACAATAGTTTATTTTGAAATTAAAATTGCAAGTTACAGACACACATAAAGAAATTCCTTTCAGATGTCTAAATAAAGGAGGCACGTCTAGACGTCTTATTGAATTACATTACGTTGAGAATTTATTTGCATAGACGAAATTTAATTTTATTAAAATTGTGTTTATGGTTTACCTATTTTCTTTCGTTTCTAGTTTCCTATGAACTGATCTTAGGTAACTCACGTGCGCGGTGATCACCCGTAAGGTTGCATATTTTTTATTACGTGGACATAATGGTCCGATTTTATTAGATTCTAGGGTATTGATTTTAATTTAAAAGAGGCTAATTTCTTGAAGTTTGTTTTTAATTTGGAATAAATTGGGCGAAGCTTTGATCTTGACATCTTGAGTAGACTTTTAGCTTCTTCAGCAAGATAACTGAAACACAAATTCTTAAGAACTCAGCCTGCTAACAACTATAGTTAAGCATGGATAGCCACTTTCAATTGTTGCGTTCAATTTGAGGGTTTGATTGCATAATAAAATATGTGGCAGAGTGTTGCTTTACATACTTGTACATTACTAACAATATAGTTTACTGTACATTTTCATCGAGATATTTCTTCAGAAACTTTATTTTCGACCTTTGAGTAAAGCACTAAACAGTGTTTCTACTTTTTAGCTGCTTTCTGCCCTGTTTTAGATATAGGCCCCCTCCATAGCCCTCCATTTTTTCTGTCTTGCGCCGCTCTGTCCAGCTTCTCTATCCGACCTCTCATCTGAGGGTACTTTGCTTTTAGTTCATCCATCTTACTTTCTTACTTGTGTTTTGCTCAATTCCACTTCAGGCGCGCTGTTCTTTCAGTTCGGCTACATTCGTCTTTTTTCTCGATCCATTCATTGGTTTTGTAATTCTTTAGGTTTACATTTAGTATTCATTTTTCTATCGCTCTTTGATTGACACGGAGTTTATTTGTAATGCTATTAGTATAGGTCCACGTTTCAGAGCGATGACGTTACCACTGATAATATACATTGGTTGCAGAGTTCCTTTACTGATCGTCATTAGTTGTCCTAAATATATGTAGCGGTTCACTTTCTCGATAGCTTTAGATTCAGTTCTGATCTTTGCGACTGTTTTCTCATTTGTCATTATTTTTGTTTTGTCCATGTTCATCTCTAGTCCAATACTTCGGTGACTTATTCAGACCATTTATCATTGTTTGTAATTCTTCAAGAATCTGGGTTATAAAAACAATGTCATCTGCAAGTCTCAGGTTGTTAAGTCGCTCGCCTTCTATCAGTATTCTCCTCTCTTCCCAATCCAACTTCTTAAATACATCTTTTCCGTCTAGGGTGAATAGTTCCGAAACAGTACAACGCCTTGTCTTACTCCTCTGTTTATATTTATTTTTGGTATTTACGTATATTTTAATCTTCTTCTAAGTATCTGTAGTGAATTCTTGCATTTTTAGTAATTTTATTTTTACCCATATTTCAATGTTGTCTAAGGTTTTCTTCAAGTGAATAAAGCATAACCATAAATGGATGTTATTTTTTGTAACCTTTTCGATTAGTATTTTTATTCTTTGTAGATGGTGGATGGTGCTGAAAGTATTTCTAAACCTTGCATGTTTTAGATTGTGTTGTAATCTATTCATTATTGTTTTTGCAAATAGTTTAAATATCTGTAGCAACAGTCTAATAGTTCGGTAGCTCTCTAAATTTTCAGTATCTCTTCTTATGTAGCAATATCTATTACGTTTTTCCCACCTCTTCCGAATGTCTCCGTTTTCAATACAATTAGAACAATTTCATTAGTTCTATTATCAACACATATCTTGCTTTTTTTAACATTTCTGGATGTATACCATCTTCTCCTGCAGCTTTTCCAATTTCATATTGGTTCTAGGGAGTTCTGAGTTTACTTTTATAATTTTGCTTCTACAATCTATATTGGTTTGTTCTTTTTTTATTTGGGATGTGTATAATTTCTGATAGAATTGTTTGTTCTAGCTAGTAGTTATAGTTCTTCCACCATTTCCTTTTAGTTTTATTATTTCTTTTTCAATGCGGTTTCTTTTCGGAAAATGTTGCTTTACTTTCTTCTATTGGTTGTTCTCTTTATTGTTTATCTTATTTGTTGCTTCACTTTATATTATCTTTCTTTTTTGCTTTTCCGCCTACTATTTGTCTAGTTGTTTTTTCATTATCTTTATTATTTTTATAAAAGTCATTTATTTCTTTGTCTTCGTTTCGGTCAGTTTTTATCTAATTTCTGTTTTATAGTATTCTTCGGAGTTTCTTTTTAGTTTTGTCATATCTGATTTTGTTTCTGTTTTATATAGATCTTTGACCGCCTACTATCACTTCGGTTACGAAAACGTGAACAGGGTAATGACTTCACGTTATAGAGACTACACTGTTTTTAAAATGTAGGTAAGTTACTCACTACTTCTGAAAGCAGAATAACTTTCTTCATCACAATGTCCCAGCATCTCTTTTAGCCTTTCTCGCATTTCTTTTACCACTTATCAATGTTAAACTTCCGTCTTTTTTCTACTATTAGTGTCAGTTGATAAATTAAACCCTATTTTAATAATAAGTCAAAGCATACATAAATTGATGTGTTAGAATACCATCCAATTATTTTTTCGTATTATGCCCGGGGATATAAACTACAGCTAAAAATTTGATTGAATTAGATAAAAAATAAAGCCAAAACATGTTTCAATAGGTAAGCTATCATCATCATCAATTAACTGGTACTAAAAGAAAAATTACATACTGTGTATATGAAGTAATTGCATGGTAACACTGAATTGGTCTTGACCTTATGTTTAACATGGGCTAAATGCACTTTAAAACGAGTTATGACATCAATTCAAACAGTATGGTACCAGAAGAAGTAATTGAGCAATCTGCATCACTACTCTAACACATCACACTTCAGATTTTACAGCAGGAAAGCAATGGTGCTTTGGTAGCCGCAAGCAAGAGTCAAAACGACAAAGTGACAATATTGTAGTTTAATAAGTTTCAACATCTTTTTTTAAATAATATCTAGAGAAAAAAAATCAAACAAATACCGGAAATATAACAAGCGTTTTGCGCAGAACTTCACATCGTTGTGATACTAAAGTAGTATCGAAAGTGTTTGGTTATAAAAACATTTAGCTCGAAAAATAAAATAAACGCTTCGCCACTCGCAATTTAATAATTTTGATAGAGAACGTGAAAATAGAAAAAATCAACGTTTAAAATAGAAGAAAAATTACACCGCGAAGTAATTTCAAAATTTAATTATAAATTTCAGTAACGGCTAACAGCGGTCATTAATACAAACGCTTCTTGCTACCTACTACCGTTGGCTTACGTCGGGACAAAACGAGGTACAGCACGCGCACGCGTTCTTTTAAAACGAGTTAAAATAAAAAAATGAAAATTGCGTTTTAGAAAAAAATAGTTTAAACAAAAGTTATAGACAATAAAATTTCCAACAACTTATTTTTTATAACTATTATTGGTGGAAATATTGTTAAACACCTGTGTCATGTGATAGTCATATCACATTAATTATTTATTAGAACAAAAAATAGTTTAAACAAAAGTTGTGTACAATTAAATTACAAAGAACTGTTGTTTGAAGGAAAATTGTGTAAAATAAATACTTTTCAAATATTCAAAAATCTATATGGGTTAACGGCCATTTTGGCATGATAGATTATGCCTAAAATCTAATTAAATTTGTACTGTTATAAATAAGACCGATATGCAAAATTTTGTAAATATCTGTCTGGCGGTTTTCCTGATATTTTGTTTACATATGGACAGACGATCTGGAGGCCGGCTATCGAAGAAAATTTTTTTTTGTTTCATTTCAACGTCCAATTTGACGAAAAATGTGAAAGAAAGGGGTGTTAAAATTTTGGTTTTTAACCGTCGCATAATAAAAATATATAAAAATATATACATGAATATGATCAAACAATTTATAACATTATGTTTAAGATTAGTGTCTTCTACAACTATGCAAACGCATAACCAATACGCATTCAAGTCTGAGACAAAAAATTAAATTTCCTAAACAGTATCTACGATTCTTGTTTACCGACAGCACAACCGGAATAGTTATTTACATTAGAGTGTGTAAAGTAGATTTTACATCGTGACAGCTTTGTCATTAGCTGAAGCGCCGTAAAATCAGGTTACACACGAAGTTTGTTGAATATTTTTTGGCCCACGATGATCATCAAAACGTAAAAAAGAACAAAATTTTATTTCTACTGATTTTAAGTGATTCTGGTGGTTTAATCGTTTTGACATACACCACCTAATATGTGTCAGTTGTATGTATAGATGGCGCCATCAATATTATCATCAATAAAAATTTAAAAAAATATGCAAACATTATCGTGTCAAGTATGGTGTAAAGTAAATTTTTTTATATCAATTTATCGGATTTTATACTTAGTTTATTTTTAAAACGTTCCCAAATAGCAGATAAATCAGCCACTACTTTACCGCATAGTAGCCGAACTTTTCCGGATAGTAGCCGTACTTTACCGCATGTAAAAATGAAGTTTCAAAACAATTATGAACAACTGAAAAATGAGCTTTACAGTTCAGGAGACCAAAATAGTTATTTAAATTAGAGCGTGGAAAGTAGAGTTTTACGGCGCGACAGTATTGTTTCCTCATTAGCTGGAGCGCTGTAAAATTACTTTACACACGAAATTTGTAAAATATTTTTGGCATCAAAAGTAAAAAAAGAACAAAAATTTCTACTAATTTTAAGTAGTCCTGGCTTTTTAACCATTTTGACATACACCACCTAATATGTATCAGTTCATTTGTTTAACTGATGTATAGATGGCGCCATCAATATCATCATCAATAAAAATTAAATGCGCCTTAATTTTCTAATTATTTAGTTTATTTTTAAAACGTTCCCAAATACCAGATAAATCTGCCATTACTTTACCGCATAGTAGCCGAACTTTTCCGATTAGTAGCCGTACTTTACCGCATTGTGTGTAAAAATTAAGTTTCAAGACAAGTATGAACAACTGAAAATGAGCTTTACAGTTCAGGGGACCAAAATAGTTATTTAAATTAGAGCGTGGAAAGTAGAGTTTTACGGCGCGACAGTATTGTTTCAGGAACGAGCCCGAAGGGCGAGTTCCTCATTAGCTGGAGCGCTGTAAAATCACTTTACACACGAAATTTGTAAAATATTTTTGGCATCAAAAGTAAAAGAACAATAAAAAATTCTACTAATTTTAAGTAGTGCTGGCTTTTTAACCATTTTGACATACACCACCTAATATGTGTCAGTTCATTTGTTTAACTGATGTATAGATGGCGCCATGAATATCATCATCAATAAAAATTAAATGCGCCCTTATTCTGTATTTATTTAGTTTATTTTAAAACGTTCCGAAATATCAGATAAATCAACCACTAATTTATCGCACAGTAATAATAATAATAATAATAATTTATTTCAATTTCAATTAAATCTAAGTTTTACAAAATAAACAAAACATTAAATGAAATTATGTCATTAGCCGTACTTTATTCGCACTGAAAATGTACTTTACATTTCAGGAGGCCAAAAAATAATTTACAAAATTGACAATTAAAAATGCAAACAAATTTTTTTTCTCTTTGGATTAAGATGTAGATCGCTAATATTAATTGTCCCACTACATTGTATAATTTAGATTATTATAAACTTGCATCATATATGTTGTTTTTATTATAGCTGAATAACAAATAAATTTTAAAATTTAAATTGTATAGAATTAGATCAATTTAGCTTGAAAAACGCAGCGTACTTATAATTATTCTTTTCCCTACGGTTAATACAAAATATATTTTGTTTATTTGTTTAATTTCTCCTGTTTTAAAAATATTTTTAATTATATACGCATTCTCGACTGATTTACAAATGAGGAATTTGTAATATTAAAAATGACGCAATACGGCCTACGATTTGCATAATAAAAACAAGTAAGTTTGTAATTAAATCTGAGTTGCGTTGTTTACGAATGTACGTGATTGGTTTGAACGCAAATCAAGGTGTTATACACAACACATCGTAGATATAAATTGACATAAACTACATTTTTGTATTCCTGTACCTGTTGATGCCTCTTCTTTTAAGTAGATAATATAATCCACCAATAGTAAACTTTCTGAATAAATAACGATAAAATAAAAAAAAAAATAATTGTACGCTCATTAATTTTGAAAGTCACATTATATTATGAAACACAAAAAATTAGTGAATGAATTTTGATTTGACCGTTATGCCATGTGATTAATCTGTTACTAATAGGAAGAGTAATTTACCTATTTAACGGTTGATCAAGCATCAAGATTGCAGATTCAAGATATGGCATGCACTATTTCTAATAATTTTATTGAACAAACGATGTCTAGTAATTTGTACGAATTCCCTACCTTTTTCAGCGAGAAAAAATACGTAAATTTAAAATTCTTAAAACATATTTTTGAACGACCTATCTTTTTTTACCTGGTTTTAGCCTTTCGAAATATTTTCTTTGGAAAAAGAAGCTATTGAGTGGAGTAGATAACCAAATTATAAACAAAAATATAGTAGTGGAAGTTCAAGAAATACAACTTATTCACTGTTTATACATTAAATTATTATCAATTCATAGAATAACCAACTGAATTATTAAATTAACAACTGTTATGAACTTCATCTCAATCCAAATAAAACAGTGGAAATTCACGTAAACATCTGGTGTACATGTGTTTTGTTTTATAGGGACTCATCAGTGCATTCAGAGTGCATTGGGTCTAACATTAGGTGCATGTTCGAGTTAATGTCGTTATTTCCTATATACCTTCAACATAACCAATGTTCACTAACCAAATTTTGTCACTACAAAATGAATGAAATTATATCGTTGATACGATTATGACTCGTTTTGCTCAGGCGAATTAACTTTGCCTCTCAGAATTAAGAAAGGCCAGTCCCTTGTTACATAATATAATATTATTTTACTAAATTGTAAACATAATTTATTGAAACTGTCATTTGACCTAGAAAAGTCACTTAACGGTTATTGTGTTAAATTGACAGCAAAGAGAGAAGCTCATCACACTGGCAAACACTTAAAATTAAAAAAATGTAACCAATTTATATAACAAGCTATGGTCATCCAGAGATTCATCATAAATTACGAACTTTAGCTTAAAAGAAAATAAAGAAATAAAGGAGAAAACATGATAATAACGTAAAGGTTGGAAAGAATGGAGAACATGATAAGAAGTCTAGCAAAAATAAAACTAGAAATAACTAGGTATTTTAGTTTTTCCAAACTTATGGGTCTTGCAGGAGTATAGAAGTGATTGGACCAATCAAGACTCCATGTACTTCTGTCGTACTGGAGTATCCTAGACCTCCATGAAGATGTTGTAGATGTTGATGTTATTTTTATTGAAAGTGATTCTTAGATGAATTGAAACTCCTGCTTGATTTAATTAAATATTTTAGTTTTGATTGATCCATCCACTTCCACACTCCTACTAGAAAGCCCCATAAGCTAGGGAAAACTAAAATACCTAATTAAATCAAATTAAAAATAACATCACCATAGATATGAAAGAAGAAAGCACAGATAGACTTAACTAAAGAAGCAGGAAAGATATGAAAGAAAATATGCAAAACAGGTGTCAATAATAAACAGTGAGATGACTAAAGAAGAAAAGAAATGCAAAAGAGGAGATAAAGCAAATAGCAGAGACTGAGAGGAAAAAAGAGAGAGATATAAAAATTGGATTCTAAAAGACTTCAAGCCAGATGAGCTAACGGAAAATTAAATAGGAGCAAATAAATAAACAATCAAATAGTAAGTGCAGACCCTGCCAACGGACAATGATGTGAGAAAGGAATCTGATTTAAAAACAAAGACTGTGAAAGGAATTATAAACGACAAGAACACTGAACAGAGTAAAAGTGGCTTGGAAAATGGGACTTTGGAATATACAAGGACTTAATGGTAAAGGAACGAATTAATTTCAAAATAGTGGTATTAAGATATTAGGCATTAAAACATAAACGAAAATGCATGCGGACACTGAAAAATGAGCATACATTAATCCACACCGGAGTCAGTATATCAGACAGAACACAATCATGTGTAGGTATAATAATTACAAAGGAATATACCAAGTACAGTGCTAAATAGAAGCCCATCAATCAAGCTGATAGAGTGGATTTGAATAAAACATGCAAAAAATTTATGCTGTTAGAGGATATGGACCATCAAAGAATGAATCAAAAGCAATCACAGATGAATTTTGGGAGTAAGAAGATCTAATCGATAACTAATTAATAATAATGGGGAACTACAAATAATAAATAAAGGGGTCATCCAGTAATAATAGAACTGAGGCTAATCCAGAGTGAATACTGATGATTGAGTAAGAATAGAGTAGACATTGGAAGCGATTACTTCTTGGTGCAAGTGAAGTTCAAAAATGATTTCGTAAATGATGAAAATGAAAAGTCGGACACAACTAATATAATCCAGGTAGATAATCAATATAAATGGGCTAGTACAAGAACACACAATATAATGGAAATAGAAAAAAAGAAATATTAAACCCAGCATGGAAAACAGGAAAATTTCGAGAGACTGGATAATAGTCATATTCTTGCTTAAGAAAGGAAACCCCATGAAATTCCAAAACTATAGACCACATTTCAACATTATGTGTAATCAGTAAAATATACAATACGATGCTATAAATGAAAGGGAGGGAGTAGAAAGAAAAATCGATGATAACAATGTCTCTCTAGACCTGAACGACAAACAACCAATTTGATATTTAGCTTACGCCAAATACTGGAAAAACAATTGCTCATAATATAAAGCTCTACATGGAGTTCATGGATTTAAACGAAGCATTTAAGTGAGATAGGGCAAATATTAGAAAACAGAGGAGTTGATAAAATAGCAGTAGAAATGTAGCAAGAACTAACAACTGTCTTTTGAAAGAATTTACCACAGATTCTAGAGTGAGAGAAGGAGGAGTGATTAATCCTCTTCTGTTTATCCTACAGATGGATGAAATATACAAAGATTGAAAATACAAGTTACAACATGTGCAATTATAAAAAATAGTTTAACTTTCAAGACCATAAATAAATATACTGTAATTAATTCTTCTATTGAACAATTATGGATATCTATGATTTTAAATGACAGAAAGATGGCAGTAGGGGTGGTATATCGCCCTCCTGGGTCCGATATCCACCAATTTTTGGACTACATTGAAGAACATTTTCCGGATTTATTACTTGAACATGATGAAATATTTTGTCTAGGAGATATTAACGTTAATTTGTTAGAAAATACCTCTTATTCAGATCGGTATCTATCTATACTGAAAGGACTAAATTTAGTACAAATCATCAATAACCCTACTCGAGTCATGGCAACTACATCTTTTTGATAGATCATGTTATCACAAGAATCTGCAGTTGTTAGACATGGTATCACAGATCTTCATGATCTTAGTGATCATTGTTTGGTTTATGTAGTGGTAGACATTCTCATGAGGGGCCACCCAAAAGCTATCGCAATATATTTAACGTTGATAGACATATAATTCAACGAGATTTAGTGTCAATCCCTTGCCATAACATGTATCATATGCAGCGTATTGATGAAAAAGTTGATTTTTTTAATCATCATATAATACAACTTTAATGCTATCTTAGTTGAAGAGGTGAGGGGTGTTGTTTTTGACATAACATCAAAGACTATTGGTCCAGATAATACATCCATACAAATGCTGCAGATTTGTTGCCCTGCCATACTGCCCATGGTGACTCATATAATTAATTCTTGTCTAATTGAAGGGTACTTTTCCTCTCAGTGGAAGGAATCTTACGTTATACCTATTCCTAAGTTAAAATTTGTAGTGAACTAAAGGACATTCGTCCCATCAGCATTGTTAATGCAGTATCTAAAGTTCTGGAAAAAATAATCGAACGTCAAATACGTGTCTATCTGAATACCTACAACATATTACCTGAAGTCCAATCTGGGTTCAGGCCTAAACATAGCTGTGCTACTGTATTATCTGCTGTAGTTGATGATATTTTACTTTCACTTGATGTTTATCGAATGTTGTTCTGATTTTGTTAGATTTTTCAAAGGCATTTGACACAATTAATCATGATTTGCTTTCTGCTATTTTACACTACTACGGTTTCAGCAAAAACACTCTTAGTTTCTTCAAACACTATTTACTTAACAGAACCCAAAGAGTAAAACTAAATAACAATCTCTCTGATCCAAATGTCATTCATACTGGTGTACCTTAGGGTTCAATTCTAGGACCTTTGTTATTTACGATTTACACTAGCAACTTATTTTCTTGTCTACAATATTGCAAATATTATCTATACGCTGACGATACGCAGCTGTTATATAAATTTTCAACGATGAGGTCACTACTGTTCAGTCAAATATTAATACGGATCTGTCTAATTTGATCAACGAGGCTTCTAATCATTCTCTAACTGTTAATCTAGTAAATCGTCTATTTTGTTATTCTGTTCCAAGCAATCTCGTGAACATCTGCAACATAACCTAACAATTGGAATCAATGGGGAAATTCTCCAGTTTACTAATGTTGCCAAAAACCTTGGCCTTCAATTAGACATTAACCTACGTTTTAAAGAACATGTTACGCAGATCATTAGTAAGTAGTATGGTGCGCTAAGAGTTTTATATCCGTATCGTTACCTAATGTCTACACGGACACGTAAAATTTATGTGACGCCCTGGTTTTGAGTAAGTTTAACTTCTGTGATGTTATCTATGGTCCGTGTATAGATGAGCACTCATCCCTAAGAATTCAAAAGTACATGTCTATGGTCTACGTGGACGTCATCGTGTGTCGCCATATCTGATTTCTGCAGGATGGTTAAATATGTTGAGTAGGCGCAAGCTTCACCTTGCATCGTTCTTTCACAAAATCTATACCTTTAGATCTCCTTCGTACTTGGCTAAGATGCTTCGATTCCGCACAGATGTACATCATTTGAATCTTAGGTATCGTGGACTTTTAACCGTACCAAGACATTTTAAATCATTATTCAAAACAAGTTTTTCATACAATATAGCACATATTTATAACAATATTCCTTTAATGATTAAGTCTTCATCGATGTACGGTTTCAAAATAAAATACAAAAAATATTTGCATTATTCTTCTGGCGACTAAATATGCGATGATCATTTTTGTATCAATTTAATTTTTTTAGTTCTTATTTATACCTAGCAAAAACTGGAGTGCATAAAACAATGTATGAAACATAGGAATAAGGTGAGTTAACACCTCGGGCGACATAATAATAACTTTAGCCTCAGGATTAACAAAGCACTTTAGTCACCTATTACATAATAGACTATTATTTGTTACTAAATTGTAAACGTCATTTATTCGAACTGTCACTTGAGTTTAAAAAGTCATTTTAACTTCTAGTAGTGTCAACAGGTCAGTTATAAATTTTCTCGATTTCAGGCTTAACCTTATGACTGAATTGGGAATGTAAAATTTAGAAATGACACATAGGTAATGTAAAAATGACAAGTCGGTAAGGTGAAAATTACATATTGGTAGTGTTTTATTTTTACAATGTTTTTTTAATTTTTACAATACAAGAAAAGACCAACTGGCATGACAACTTTAATTTTCACGGAAAAAGCTGCAAATGAACTTTCAGATTAAAATCATAATTAGCCAAACCTTGGAGCAATGCTTTTTAAGATGAACCATTCACTATTGCATCAGTTTTCATACACTACAGAGTTTATACTCGATCTTCTGAGCACCATACATAACACTTACATCACAATACAGTATTTAAAATGTACCATACGAATAAATAAATAAGCTAATTAACACACCGAGAAATGTTAGGCATCCTGAATTCGATAAACTATTGAACAAATCTCGACGTTATGACACATTACAGCCTTAGATGTCCTGACATATGCGGCTGTAATAAATGTCATAACATTTCTCGGTGTGTTAATAGCTTATTTATTTATTCGTATGGTACATTTTAAATACTGTATTGTGATGTAAGTGTTATGTATGGTGCTCCAGAAGATCAGTATAAACCTGTGTAGTGTGGTGACGAAACTGTGTGCAATAGTGAATTGGTTCATCTTGGCAAAGCATTTGCTCCAAGGTTTATGAAAACTACTAAAACCTAAACATGCCAATGTTAATAGCTATAAAAAGTTAGTAGAGAAATTTGGAAAAAATAGTAACGTTTTTAACATTTGAACATTTTTATTTGATGTTTCCATACAAAATAATATTAACTGTGCAATTAGAATTTCTGCTAATGCCAAACATTTCTAAAGCGGAAGTGAATTCTTTTCTTTTAGTCATAGAATCATCGACATAACCTTTCGCAGCTCTTCAGCACGTTTTAGTGTCACTATATACTTTTACCATTTTCTGTACAAAACACAAGGTTGAAAACTGCAGCTCTTACCTGTGATCGTAAATCTGCTTGTTGTTAAAATTAAAATCCGTGAAGTGTATGATAATATATTTCTCAACATCTTCTACGTCATTCGCCGTCAAAGAGACAAAATGGCAAGCACCAAATAAATGATCATCAGAAGCTTCAACAAAAAAAATTTCAACTGTTGTTTTGTTAAAACCCTTGCCTTCTTTGGCATGTAACGCTCATTTTTTCTCTTGAGAAAGTGAAATTACCTTATGAAATCTTCAAATGTCAAATATCACTTTTTGAACTTCAGCATTTTCTTTAATATTCAGGCTGCTTTTTAACATGGACCATTTCGACCAAAAATTTGGGGAAAAAATTTTCCTTAGTGAGAAACAAAAACAGAATCGGATCATTTTAATTTTATTCGTTATAAGTCATGAGCCCATTTCTGTATTTTGTCCCAAAAAATTTTTTTAAGGTAAATATTTGAAGCTGAATTGGCCTATACATTAAAAATGGTTGGAAGATAATTTTCATTTTATGGATATCTTACAGGTATTCCAGTAAATAGCAAATTATTAAACTGACAAATTTTAAAATATTTCGAAAACTATTAGAGTTAGGGATTGGCAACCCTAATACCAACAAAAAGGTAATTAGTTCCACCTTCCAACATGCTATAGAAACGCAGGTGTTTGTTTTGTTTAAGTTTTAAGTCGTTATTGTTAAGCATTGGTATTAAGAACACTCTGTACATCATAACATAATAGTAAATACTGCAAAAAGGATGTAGAAAGCTCTTAGTAAAGTGGCGTAAGTGAAAGTTGCTTGTTCTTACTTATCTTGAAATTATTGTACATTTTTGGAGGGTCTGCAAATCAGGTAAAATCGATTTATCTTAGAAACGGAAATAAGTAGGTATGTTAAAGAACAAAAAAGAGGATGTTTTATTTAAAATAACCCAACTTTGATATGGTACGTGTTCTGGAGCATCCTGTACAATCCAAAATATTTTTTAAATTTGGTCTTTAATAATCTAGTCTTAAGATTTCTAATATTATTTGTCGTTTTAATACTACAGAATAATTCCTTGGTGGTGCCAAGTATATTCTTCGATTATTATGGCCGATTAATCTTTGGCATAAAAAACAATGTCAAAAACCCTTTCGTAAACTCAGAAGATATTGTACAATTGTAAACAAACACCAAAAATCACTCGACAGCTGTTTCGTCCGTTTGGGACTCTTCAGGAGTGAAAGAACTCGAGTTGTAACAGGATTTTTGTGTGTAATACGATTTCTAAATTTGACTATAAATTTTGGTACATCTTGTATATAAGCATTATTGGGCGAAATGTGTTAAATGTGTCACGTGTTAATGACGCAAACGCTCTCAGCTCTTTCTTTCGTTCGTTGCTTGCGTTCCTGTTTAGACGCAGTATGGAAGCGTTTCCTAAAAGTCAAAATTGTTTAAAGTTTGTGAAATTTTCTTAATAAAGAAATATAAAAGTTTATAGTCCATTTTGGTAAGGGGAATTTTTTTAAGAGGGTTTTTGTGTTCCATTTTGCTAGGATGGTTGGTTGGGCATTAACAAAGGCTTCCTACGGTGATAGGAAAGGCGTTTGAACAGGGTTACCTGAGAAGGAATATATACTTTTATATTTCTTTATTCGGTTCTTTAATTTTTCTTTTCTTTAAGGTCGTTGATTGAGCACGTTACTGTCCGTGTTGCCTGACAACGACACTTCCATTAGGCGGTTGGTTGGGCATGTCTTGGGAACGATGGGTATGATGGGAACTACTATGGAGATTTCTTCTTTAAAAGTGATTGGAATAACATCTAACCAAAGAAATCTCATTGGGTTGGGTTGCTGTTGCTTTACTACTGACTACCTCACGTCTGATGTTTCTCGTTTCTTTGGGGAGAAACTACTTTTCTTTTGTTTGCTTTCAGATACATTTATCCGCAAAAGCGACAAGTGGAATTCAGTCCATTTAAATTATCTATTACTTATAAACGTGCTCTGTGCTCACACCCAGCTTTCCTTCCATCTTGCTAAGGGGTTTTCTGGGACAGAATTTTTGTGTGTAATACGATTTTCTTCATTCGTCGACACAATTTGGTACTTCCACCCAGCCGTTGTTCAGGTGGAGAAAGCGGAAAAGACAAGAAACACCCGTCACAGAGTGTAAAGTTCACAATTGTATTAGACCGGAGCCACCAGCAGAAAATCGTCGTATGATTTGGCTCCACTCTTTGGGTCAAAGTTAGTAATATTTCCAGCATGAAAATGCAAGTATGACGATGGTCAGTTGTCATCTTCCTCTTGGGGCGAAGTCTTGAACGTGTCAGAAAATTATATGTTTTTGGGGAATAGTGATACTTATTATTAATCAGGAGATGGCCAAAGTATCGAAACTCAATATGTCATACCGATACGGCGACGGCGTGTCACTTTCTTATCGTTTGGTGGACATTTTGCGTCGCCGTACCGGTATGGGATATTGCGTTTCCATACTTTGGCTATCTCCTGTAATGTACCGTGGGTATCTGACGTAATCGATGTCTACGACGAGGTGCCCGAAATGGAGACAACAGCATTCACCTTAGACGATATTACCAGTACACTCAAACGACTAAAATACTGGAAGTCTGCTGGACCCGACCGTGTTCAGAACTACTGGTTGAAGAAGTTAACCTCATGTCACCAACCACTAACTGCAAGTTTTAACAAAATGCTTGAGAATCCCGACAGCACTTCTGCATTCATCACAAAAGGTGTCACCTATTTTAAGTATAAAAAAGGGAATAAACAAGATCCACAAAACTACCGACCAATCACGTGTCTCTCAGTCTTCTATAAATTACTAACTGCTGTGATAAACGATTTGATACCGACACTGCAGTAATAATAACCTAATAGCTTTCGAACAAAAAGGATGTATAAGAGGGTCCCTCGGATGTAAGGAACAGCTTCTGAAACAAGCTCAATCCAAAAACCGTAATCTATTCGCTTGTTATGTAGACTACGTAAAAGCATTCGATTCCGTGTTGCACAACTGGCTCCTCAAGATCCTTGAAATCCATAAAATCTCTCCCTACGTACAGAGTCTACTTAAACATGTTATGATGTCCTGCAGATCCACATTAAACGCTGAAAACGAAAACCATGCCGACATTAACATACTAGGTGGTATTTTTCAAAGGGACTCGCTCAGTCCGGTCTGGTTCTGCCTGGCAATGAATCCTTTTTCCCAGCTCCTAAATCAGTCCAAAAAAGGATTTCGTCTACAATTGAGAGACCAAATACGATACTCTCACCTACTATTTATGGACGACCTCAAACTGTATGCCGAGACTAAGAACAACTTAACATCCCTAATAAAAACCACGAAGCATTTTAGTGAGACTATAAAAATGGAATTCAACCTGGAGAAGTGTGCGACAGTCCATATAAGTAAAGGACATGTCCAACATGAAGCAGAGTTACTTCCCGAGATCCCAATGTTGACACCTGAAAGTACATATAGATACTTAGGCATACAGCAAAGCCGTGGAATTCCGCACACGTCCCTGAAAGAGGAATTCACTTTCAAGTATAAAAGCAGACTCACAAAGTTACTCAACACCAAACTCAAATTAAAAAATCTAATAGGCAATCAATACATGGGCAATACCTGTATTGACTTACTTCTTTGGAGTTGTCAAATAGAGCGAAACTGACCTGGATAGCCTCGACCGCCTGACCCGACGTTTGCTAACGAAGTTTCGTTACCAGCACCGTAAGTCAGCAACCGAGCGTCTTTATCTTCCCGTAAGGATGGAGGCCGGGGACTTCTACATTTAAAGAGCCTCTGTAGAACACAGGAAAGGAAGATGAGGGAGTATTTCCGTCAACATGAACTCCCCAAAATTAAACGAGTTGCCGAAGCAGATAAAAATTACACTCCCCTCGAGCAACCGAACGTCCAACTTCAAGTAACCAGTTGTAGCAACAGGTTAGCAGCGTAGAGAAAAAAATAACTCTACAGTAATTATCTGGCACAACTGGCTCTAGATCATATCGACAGGGAGGCCTCGCTTTGTTTCTTAAGGCAGGGCCAACTTCAGCCCGAGACAGAGGATTCATGATTGCTATTCAAGATAAAGTGATGAGAACGAGAACTATGAGAGACACATCTTCAAATTGAACACGGTATATAAATGTAGAAGATGCAACCAACCTGGCGAAAGCATTGAGCATATAACAGCAGGTTGTTCAAGCCTATATGAAACCGATTATCTAGGCAGACACAACCAGGTATCAAAACTTATACATTCTCGTCTTGCCGTAAAGTATGGCTTACTCCAACATCCGGAGCCATATCATAAATACGCACCTAAGGCGGTGCTGGAAAGTAGCACTGCGCTGCTATACTGGGATCGACCGGTACTCACTGATAGGACGTTGGACTTCAACCGCTTTGATGTTCTCCTCATAGACAAGGTCAACAAAGGGGGTGGATTATAGACATTGCCATCCCTCTCACTCATAATGTGCAGAAAACAGAACAACACATGGTGGTTAAATATCAAAATTTATCCATAAATATAGAACGACTGTGGAAAATTAACGGGGTTTACACCATAGCGCTAGTAATTTCGGTAGAAGGCGCCATAACAAGAAACCTTTTGAAAAATATCAATAGCTTAGGTATACCAAGCGGTCTTGCGACTCTCATGCAAAAGGCTGCAATCCTGCAAACGTGTCACATCGTCAGAAAATTTCTAAACGTGTGAAACCAGTCGGTAGAAATGAATTTTTTCTTGACTGACAATAATATCAACACATACACAACCGGCAAGTGCTGTGAAAATCTGCAAAGATAACAATAATAATAATGTTTATTTTCCAACAGGTTTACCCCGATTACAGGAAAAACAAAGTAGTTGACATGTATGGTTGTTAGAAATAAAAAAATATAAACATAAAATAATTCTAGTGTCGACTAAACAAATTAAAAAGGAGAAAAAAATAAATATATGAAAATTAATAGTTGTAACACTAACATTTAAGATAACAATTAACACTAAAGTGTCAAATATCTAACTAAAACATACTATTACAAATATTAACAATGTTGTCTACATTAATGTCAACTGCTCGTTTTGGTATATTGTTGTGTTTCCTCAACACCGTCGAGTGTTTAAAATTCCTCAGCGGATAAACTCCATCATCCAGAAATGATAAAAGCTTTAAAAATTTTTGTTGTACAGCCTCTGGAAAAGTCTTCTGACATTCGTAACGTGTGTATCATATTAACGACTCGTACTCTATTATAGATCTAACCAGAGAGTTTGAAAACCATAACAATTTCTGACTACAAATCCGTAGTTTGTAAAAGCTCTATTTGTAATGTCAATACAGTGCTGACTAAAAGCCATATTTTAGTTGAAAGTTACACCAACATTCTTAATGGTGTTTTTTTTTGTAATAAAACTCCATCAACGTTGTATCCGTAATTGATTATATTTTGCTTCAAAGAGAATGAAATGACTGAACATTTTTCTATGTTTAAAGAAAGTTTATTTAAAGCACACCATTACAATAAACAATTAGGCAATCTTGAAGAAGCTGACAGTCATGTGGCGAACAAACCTCAAGATAAAATTTGCAATCATCAACAAATAGAAGTTTCATAGAGTTAATGTAAGATGGAAGATTGTTTATGAATAATGAAAACAGTAGAGGGTCTAAAATGGATCTTTGTTGTACACCAGACGAAGTTTTATATGATACAGATAAAGAATTACCATATCTGACAAACTGTTCATGATCATTTAAAGGTGATAAAAGCAGATTAATTAAAGATTGATGAAAATCAAGTAAATGTAATTTGTTCGCTAAGATAAAATAATCTATACGATCAAAAACGCCTTACAAAAGTTAGTGTAGATTAGATCAACTTGAGCTCTGCGGTTTACAATTTCAGTAATCGATTGTTTAAATACTGCCAAGTTAGAAATTGTTGATCTACCTGCAAATTATTTAAAAGATTATATTTTTTATATTAGAGGTATCCTCTTTTCTAGAACAGAATCACACACGATCTTTTCCAGAAGGACGAAACTTTGGAGGTTCTGATAATTTTGTTAAAAAGAGTATAGATCGGAGTTACAAAAACACATGCACAGTCTCTTAGTCTAACTGGGCAATTCATCGGGTCCGGCAGTAGATTTGTTTGTAACTGATCTAAAAGATATATTTCATCCTCGGAGATAGAAGTAACATTGCACAAGAAAGAAGAATTCGTAGTTGTGAGAAGTTGATTGCAGCAAGTAGGATCTAAGGCAATACAAACGCCTTTAAAGTAATCAGCAAAACCATTAACAATGGCTTGTGGAGACTATAGGCCATTATTGTTGTAATGTATAGCACTAGGAATACGAGATGTTCTTTAATGTAATTTAAGTATCAGTATCACTATTACCCAAATACATGTATCTTTTTGACACGTTCAAGATTTTGTCGCAAGGGGAAGATTACACTTGACGATTGCCTAAGTTTTCCCAGAATTTTGTCGTAGCGCCCCGGCTCCCGGTCTATATAGTAGCGCCTATCGATGTATTACCTTATTTACGACTATTAAGATGTTGTGACATCTAGTGCCGATTCATGGTATCATAGCACGTCCGAAAAGTAACATCCACTAAAATTTATTTTGAAAACAACTCCTGGAGTTTCTGAAAAAATTAAAACATAATAACACGATAACTGGTTCGATCATTAACATATGCCGCTATGTTAATACAGTTAATGATTTCCATTAAGAAAAGTTAAGAAACGAGCTACCTTACCAAATCAACAATCACAGAGAGATGATTAATACTTGACCATGAAAAATACTGAACTGAAATAGTGAACTAGTAAAATTATCATATTCATACACAATGCTTTATTAAGAATAAGTAAGATAACACCCACCATTTTCCACGTGATGTCAGAAATGAAAAATTACTTAAATTGCGTGAGATAGATTATTCTTATTAATAACAACTGCCTTCTATTTGATATAATGAGTACACCCATCCTTAACTATGTGAGATACATTAGTTAAGAATGGGTGTATACTCATTATATATCAAAAAAATAAACAAAATTGAGTAGTAAGAAATTTCAACATATTCAACTGTCTTTCTAATTTAGATTCCATAGGAATCGGGCACGTGTAAGAAAACTATTCACAAACTCATGAAGTACGTTTGTTGAAAAAATTTAGAAATTTAGAAACTGGTAATTTGCTGATGTAGACATTTTAAGTCTTATCGTCTCTACACGCGTATTCTTTTCTCATAACTATTTGAATAATGATGATTTCATTCCAATAATTAATATGTCTCCAGTTTTTGGCTGTAGAACCACCCTTATCTAGTAAATCTCCATATCTCTCGTTTTTAAAATTAAAATAATTACGAACAGATGCGGTACATTAACGTTAATAACGTAAATATTCCGTAAATGGTACTTACTTGAAACTGTTTTACGCACTATTAAGTCCAAGCTATAAATTATATCACTTTCATGAAAAACATCATCAATAGAATTCTAAAATAAAGAAAAAAAATCACATAGTCCGATTAATCAATTTTTTAAATTCTTTTCCAATTATAATAGTCAGACATTCAAAGAAATCAATTTCGAAATGCCGTTTTATTCGAGATTAACTGAAAACTCTAATGCTACGTTCTTGTTATTTTGTCATTCACTGTCACGTATGTTAACTAAGTAGTCGTATATTTTACATACGACATTTAAACTACGTGTAGTAACAACCTTATGTTAATTAAAACTGTATAATCTTATTTTTTTACGTTTTACTACAATTTGCAGAACTGTATCTGCATTTCCGGTTTGATTTTAAAATGAAATCAGCTCGTTAATCTCGCGCGCTCGCTACTTTTTCAAATTGTATCAACTGGTTTTTGCGCGTTCAAGATCGATTACAAGGAGTGAGATGGGTAGTCGATTTGCGTATTATGTATATTAGATGCGGTATGAATCATTTTACGATTGATTGATTTTTTCCGCGCAATGAAAGATAAACAATTTTTATAAAGCAAATATTATCTAATATCGCATGTTAACAATATTGCAGACCTATTTAGAAAACATTATCATTCGGGTTATCTTTTTGACCTACTCAAAATACTCTCAATATGGTCTCCAGTGGGTTGAATACTTTTTTACATTTTTTTAGAGTCATTTCCCGTTTCTAAAAATTGGACGTCAATTTAAAACTGTCAAAAAATATCTGAAATATATTTTATATTGATTGTCTAAGCATTTGCACAGTTCTTCAATCAACATCAACTTTCATTGGGTAACACACATTTTATTGACAATAGGATCATGACAATACGAAATTAATTTCAAAGTTTTACTTTTTGTCTGTTTGCGATTGGGGGTTTGTCTTAGGTTAGTCTATTAGTTCAAAGATAACTTTTCTGTTCCATTCAAACTCTTTCCATTGAGTAACATAATAGTAGAAAGAAATTTAGTTACTGTGGTCTACTGCTTGCTTTGCATTGTTGTATAATTGGATACATAACGACATTGCCATACCAGTGTATCTTGATGTGTAGGCTTCACTGAACAGACTTCAGAGAAATCTAAAGAAGAGGCATGTGCTACGATAATAAATTTAGATCCGGGTTCCTGGCCAACTATCTTATCAGAAGCAGAAATATATTTTTTAGTAAGTCCACTGCAGAACATAGGCCTCTTTCAAACTGTTCTACATCTCCCTATCCTGTACTCTTCTGTTCTAGTCCCCTGCCAGTGAACCGTCGTATGTCGTGTGCGTCGGTAGTCGTGTCTGTGATCTTTTACTAGTTCTTGGACTCCACTCTATGACTTTTTTTGTCTATTTTTCATCCTTCATTTGCGCAAAGTTTCCTGCCCAATTCCACTTTATCGATGTTATTGTGTGTATGATAACCTTTACCTTTGTCTGTTCCTAATCCATTTATATTGTTTTCACCTCTCAAGGTTATTCCTAACATTAACGTTAGAGTAAAGTCGCCGAATGTGGAATACCATTTTATTTCCAGGTCAAAATATAACAGTTCCTCAATGGAACCTCAAGATATTTTGCATACTAGTAGATCTGGTTATCAAGTATGTATAATCATTAACTCAGATCCTTGGAACCTACTGAAAATGCCAAAAAATAAAAACATACAAAAGTGCATTATTCTGAATTTTCAAAACGGGGCCCTTTTGTGAAATACCCTGGTTCCAAATGTGAAATAGGTGGGTTCCTAATGTGAAATATTATTATTATTCATTATACATATGGTAACTATCAAACATTCCTAGGTATTAGATAAATTCAAACGTCAAGTTATTCTCAGTACAATTTTATCAAGTACAGACAAAGTTATCGACAAAAGTCACAGACATATGGGTCTTTATCTGCACCTGCGCACTCTTCATGTGCCCAACAATTGCACAATACGCACATAATTCATATTTCCCTCGATTGTTGCACGAAAACTTTTCACCACAGAAAATACACTCAGCATCTTCATTGGGATTGATGATTCCGAAAAATTCGTTTTCATCTGACGAAGAATTGTGAACTGAAATGCTCGATTCGGATTCTGAGTCTGACGATGCATACAGTGATTAAAGATCCCCGCTCTGTAGACGTCAATGCTCCTATCTGACGTTTACCTTTGAGTGCCAAGATTTGGGGACATTTGATTGACAATGCATATGCCACACTCATCCACGTTAAAGATCTGTTTGGGAGAAAACTGTTTATCGTCCATAACTGCTTCAAGCAAGTCAAAGAACTCATCAACACTTTGCTTATTGAAGCCAGCAGCTCGTACAACTGATGTGCCTGTCGGTCTTCTCGCGCTAATTTTATCGCCGTGTCTTCTCAGAAAATCCTTTGAGCCATTTTTTCCCGCAGATTCCTTAAGTAAGGAGAACTTATTCTGAACATTATTTCGCCTCAATTGAAATGCCAGAGCACGTAGATCTCTTCTCGTTAAACCAAAAAATTGCTTTTCCATCTTTAGAATATAGTCCACAAGTTTAACTTCCAAACTCTCTTGGCAAAATAGGTTCCTTCCTAGGGCTTCTTTTTGATATCCTCGATGTTTTTACCGCTCTTACAATATCTAAATAAAGTAGCTTGAGGCACTTTGAACAATTTGGAAGCTTTTAAATAACCCATTCTATGAGATCGCACTGCTTCTAACAGCATTCCTCATGTCTTCTTCCTTCCACGTTTGCTCTTTATGTTTTTCAACGGCATTTCACCTGATAAAATTAAAAGTTTCTCAGACATGATATATACAGCCCTAATGTGGAATATTTCACATTCGGCCCCCATTCATATTTCACAATAGGGCAATAACGATTAATTTCAAAATTCAACGATTTTTAACATAAAATTGCAACCAGCAACAAAACAAGATAGATTCTAGAGCCCCTAACTATCATGATTAACCCCAAAAAAACTCACCTTCAATTTCCAAAACAAATGAGTTTTTGCACTTTGACCTTCACGATGAAAAAATGTTGGCCGTGACTTATATCGCTCTCCATCGGATTCCGACGTACAACTGACCTTGATGCAATTATGGCTGATGCTGGACAGAAATGGTTTAGGAGAGGGGTAAATGTGAGAGCCTGCGTACAGATGTCATTTATAGATCTGGTAATAAATCGGTATTTCACATTAGGACCTATTTCACAATAAGCGACTTTACTCTAGCATGTTCAATTTTTCTTTGAGCCACTCTTAATTTTGTAATTGATTGTTTGGTTAAACTCTTTTCAACTCCATACGTGAAAACTGACAGGACACATTGATCGAGAACTTTCTTTTTTAGTGAGTTTGGTATTTTGCTTTTAAATTCAATTTCCAAAGGCAACCTATGCTTGATTAATTCTTCTGATGTTAGGTTTACTTTTCCTAAAGTGATTTTATGGTCTAAGTATATGTAGCTTGAAACTACTTCTATCAGAAGTTATCGACTATGTATCTATGTTTATATTTACTTTCAAACCAACCCCATGAATTTTTCTTGCAATTGCTTTATTATTTCTGTCATTTTACTAGGTTATCAGATATTTGAGCGATGTCATCGGCAAGTAATTTAGTTTTGGCCCATTTATATTTATACCATTGTCTTCCCATGGTAATTGTCCAAAGATGTTTTCCAGCGGTAACGTAAAAAGTTTTGGGGAGATTAGGTTTCCTTGCCACACTCCTTTGCGTATCTTAGGATCGAATTTGCAGTGAGTTTTCTAATTCTCCACTATGACGAAAGCTTTTTTCATGGTCTACGAACGACGTAACTATTTGTTATACAGGGTGTTTCAGTGAAAGCTTGCAAAAATTGAACAGGGCATAGGGGATACTCTACTGAACAATTTGAAGTAGGGAACCTGGGGTCAGATAATTCAGCTTAAACAGATATGGAAGTAAACTTCTCTATCAGATTCTCTGTTTATTTGTACTATGACGTCCTAATGCAGGTTTTCTGTACTTGCCCATGAGGTGACTCTGTCTTGTCCCATGACAGAACATGCTCTGAATCAACAACTTACCCATTTATTACTCAGTGCTATTCAGAATCTTGTACGCCGATGTCAAGCTTGCATTGAGGTTGGTGGCGGGTCACTTTGAGCAACTGTTGTAAGTTGCGTTAACTGTATCAATGATGGTATTTGTAAGTTAACTGTAACTAATGTAAATAAAAAGGTGACAGTAATGTGATAGACAAGTTTTGTCTCATATTTTTAGCTGAATAACGACCCCAGACAAGTTTAGTCATATCTCTTTAAGCTGAATTATCGGACCCCAGGTTCCCTACCTCAAATTGTTCAGTAGAGCATCCTATGTGCCTTGTTTAATTTTTTGCACGCTCATTGAAACACCCTGAATATATTTTTTGTGTAATAAAGTGATTATAGCGTTGCTCCAGCTTTCCGGAATGTCTTCTTTGCTTATGCATTTGTTAAATTGATAGGATATTTTCTTTTGTGTTTCAGTGGGACAGGCTTTCAACATCTCTGGTATTATCTCGTCTTCTTCTGGTTATCATCTACTTCTGGTATATTCTCTGATCCTATATTCATTATTGCAACATCTCTATGCGATTACTTGATTAGGTTGTTCTACTTTTGGTAGGTATAACGTAGGTATTGCGTTATTTTAGCTCTATTGTTGGTTAATCAAGTTATTTTCATTAATGAAGGAGAAGATTTCCCTTTTTCCTGTTGGATAGTTTTACTTTCAGTATTTTTCTACTATTATTAGTCATCAGTGTGTCTTGTTTCTTGTCAATGCAATGGTACTTTCAATCTATGCGGTGATCTTTGCGTTTTAAGTTTTTTATTTGCCATATACCATCATAGCTTGTTTCCCTTGTGATAACTGCTTCACATTTCTTCTTTTTCGGTAGGATCTTTTTATCATTTCCATATTTTATTTTCTTTAAGGTTTCAATTCAGTTATAAAATTATTCAATACTGTCTTGTATTAGTTTTTTAGTTTTCACTATGATGTAGTCTATTTGTTTTAATAATATCTTCTACTTCCGGTTTTTAATTTTTTTTCTTGTTCATGTTTAGTAACATGCCTCCCTCTGTCATTTTATATGGTTTAGTTCATTTTGCATTGAAGTCTCCCATCAGAAACGTTTATCTAGATGGTGCTTCTATACATGCCCTATTCGTAGAATTTTCTCACTGTGTCCTCATCATAGCTTTGTGTTGGAGCATATATTTGTATATTTTATTTTAATCTTGGGGACCAGTTGCATTGTGGTTTGTATCACCCTTTCTGATATGCTTTGAAATCTTGCACAATTGCTTTCCACTTTGAGTTTATTAAAAAACCTACTCCACCATGACTATTGTCCTTATTGCCTTTGTAATAACGAATGTGTCCAGATCTTACCAAGCTCTACTCCCAGCTCCTCTATTCTATCTTCAGTTGACAATGATCAAATATTATATGTTGCTAGGTTTAGTATTTTGAATTTGATTAGATTTTGCCTTCCCCAGAAACCATAGGGCAGACTGAATTTTTGGTGTGAGTTTATTAGCAATTGAAAACACCACGCTTGCTGATTGCGGTTTAGCGTGTTTGGTTTCAACTGCTCACTGTGGGTACAGAAGCTGTTTGTAGCCGCTAATTCTGAGCAGAGAACAGACGCTGTTATTTACCTGTTAGGAGGTATTTTATTTCCCTCATACCCGGAATATCTACCGAACTTTTCCCTATCCGCCACTTGGAGATGCGTCCTCTAGGGGTTACAGACTCCCAAACGTATATTGGTTACGGATTTAATGCTGTGCATTATTATACGTACATGAAAATCGTGAAACAGTGATGCGTAACTGGTTTGTCTATTCAATTACAAAAAATTGTTGTTTTAAGTTCTCTTGCTACTGAAGGTTATAAAGATTTGAAGCAAAAGTAAGTCAAAAATCTGTCGTCACTTGCAAAAACCTATCACTGAAGAAATAAATTATAGGTAATGAGTTATTTTAATAATAAAAATGGTTGGTCAAAATTGTTTAGCCCTGCGAGATAGAAGTGGCAAACTTTACGATTTCGATAATAGCATTTTTTTACAAATCTTCCAATTACTTGCTCACTTTGATCTATTAATAGAAGAACATATCCGTATAGTGTTCAAAAAATATCAAGTTAAAGTGTACTATGTTGGAAAAGATATACAATATGAATAAATAGTCTTTTAAGTGAAAAATATACAGGGTGAGTCATAATTATGTTTAAAGTTTTTAGGGGGGTATTTCCTGGCCCAAAATATTTAAAAAGTTCTTATAAAGTTTTGTCAAAAAGGTCAACTGTCGGAGTTATAACCGTTTAAACATGGCGTCCAAAAACTGATCAAACCTGTATTTCTTCGAAACGACTATATCTACTTCAACAAATTTTGACACATTTCACATTACTATTACGAGCTGGTTATAAAACATGGTGAAAATTACAACCAGAAGCGTACATTTTAGGGGCGTACTAGGAAATATTGTGTCCTATTTTATAATCCGTTTAAAAAACTGACAATTTGATTTGAAATTATTGAAATTCTATGTTTTCTAGATAAAAAAAAGGTACTCTTCTGGAAAGTCGATTTGTCCAACGGTTTTCGAGAAAAATTGATCCTAAAGAAATTAAGTACCTAATCTTTAAGTAGAGTGACTTGTGAAAGTGTTGATTACGATATTTTTGAGAGTACTTTTGATTGTTGGACATATCAAAATTCACGTTTTTCCAGTTGCCCACAGCAAAACTCACCACACCAGCGCAAAATTTCTAAGAAACAAACGTGGCTAATGGAATTTGATGTGTTTTAAATAAGTAATCATATGAAAGTCGAAGATCTCGTTTTAAGGTATAATTTATAATTCAGAAATGACAAATTGTTTTATGTCCAATAGCACCTGATGACAAGTACTTCTGCTGGTTGACTTTATCATGTGTGCGGCTAAAACTCAAATAGGCTATTAAATAATTAGTATTGCACAAGAATCTTTAAACGGTTATAACTCCGACAGTTGACATTTTTGACAAAATTTTATAAGAACTTTTTTAACTATTTTGGGCCAGGAAATACACCCTTGAAAACTTTAAACCTAATTAAGACTCATCTTGTATTATAACATTTCATATTGTTAGCGAAATTAAAAAGGTAAAAAAAGTTTTAGTTTTTATGTTCCATTGTAATTTGGTCCAAAATCTTAAATTGTATGAATCCAATAAGTAAGCTTTCAAGCACATAAAACGCTACGACTTAGCATCTGCCATAGAACTTTTAAAAATTTGTAAAGATTTGTTCAAAGATCTTAGACCGGACACGGCTTTGCGATGCTCGAGAACTGGTCGATAAATTTGACATACCGGCTGATTTTGAGCCTATGCTATAGAGTTCGAAGAAATTATGTTAATTTTGACTATGAAGGAAGAGATGATCCAATATACGATCATATTTTGAAATATAAGGCAGAGTTTTATTTCTTCACATAAGACCAAGCTATCAATACACTTGAATCAAGGTTTGATTTGATCAACATCCACAGCAACTATTCCCGTTTTTATACAATATTTATGATTTAAAAATACCCCTCAAATCGACTTACTAAAATACTGCAAAAATCGGGAAATAGTGGTATGTACCTAATTGATGGGAATTTGTTTTGGTTTTACTAAATAAAAAAGATAGTCCAATCGAAATTTATTTCAAACATGAATTTTGGCCCAAATCTTGGTATAGTTGTAACAATTTTGCCTACTCTCCTAATAAGTGTGACAAGTGGAAAGAACAGTTTCTCCGAATTAAAGTTAATTAAAAATATTTTTACGATCTACAACTCCGAGGATCGGCTAAATGGCTTGAGAACATTAGCCATTGAACATGAGGTAACTGAAGAAATTCACGTCAAAAACAGTTATCAAAGAGTTCTCAGAATTATAAGTGAGAAAAAAATACTTAAAAGTTTTATATTTTTATTTGTTTTACTATCTTCATTATATGCATTTTATAATTATACTGACTTCCAAAAAAATTGCAACACCTAGAAGTTGTTGAACGATTTTAATGAAATTTTCAGGAAACGTCTATTTTCATTAAACAAAGTGATGATTAAAATTTAAAAACAAAAGAACAAAAGCTTAAAAAGTTTTTTCAATAATGAGTTGCTCCGCCACTATTTGTAATGCACTCATCTAGACGGCTTGGCATGCTATCAATCAAGTGATCTATAGCTGCTTGTGGTATATCATCCCAAGCTTCTTGAATCCGTTGCTGAAGATCGTGTAAATTATCTGGAGAGTGCGGTAAATTACCCAGTCGCCTACCAATCATATCCCATACATGTTCAATTGGCGACAAATCAGGCGACCGAGCAGACCATGGGAGGACGGCAATGTTAGATTCTTCCAAAACCGTGTTGTAGCCCTTGCCATATGAGGCGCGCATTATCCTGCTGGAAAATGGGATTTTGCAGCCCCTGAAGATATGGAAGGCCAACTGGTTGTAGCACATTAGCAATGTAACCAGCTGCGTTAAGGTTGCCGTCAATAAAGACCAAGGGTGATCTGCTACCATAACATATTGCACCCCATATCATAACTCCTTGAGTGAGGGCTGTGTTGCATTCTACAAAAATGTTGGATTTTTACGTTCTCCACGCATCCGTCTGACCCTCCTTTGACCATCGTGGGCCCACAAGCAAAATCGGGACTTGCCACTAAACACAATTTGATGCCATTCTTGCGCCCAATTAACCCTTTCGTTGCTCCCTCTAGTCTGCGTAGACGGTGAAGTGGTGTAAGAAGAAGACATAAAATGGACGATATGAACGCAAACCCATAAGATCATCCATTAAAAACATCTCATTGCAATTGATCGAGTTGTTGAAAATCTATCTCTTGTGGTCAAAACTCTTAAACGACGTTCTTCGCGATCTGTAGTCCTTCGAGGACGTCCAGATCCACGGCGACGATGTTGAACCCCTTCCTCGGACCATTTGGACCAACATCTCAATACCGATGAAACATTTCGGTTTACACGACAAGCAATTTCTCTTAGCGAAAGTCCGGCCTCTCTCATACCAATAATACGGCCACGTTCAAAATCACTTAATTGAACAAAATGTTGATGTTGACGTACTCTCGGCATTGTTTTCAAGTTCAGAATGAAATTGTGAAAAACAACAACAATTTGCAAACTTGACAGTTACTAAATGGTCTAATACTTCAAATTTATTGTTACTATGTGCTATGGAAACAACAGGCAAAAAACAAAACTACTGGCTAGATTTTATTCAAATTTTAATCATCACTTTGTTTAATGAAAATAGACGTTTCCTGAAAATTGAAAAAAATCGTTCGACAACTTCTAGGTGTTGCAATTTTCTGGAAGTCAGTTTATATACCAAATTTGTGTTTTCTCTTTTTTTCCAACTATAACCAATTTGATACCCATTTTTTTCTTACGTATTATTTTACTACTAAGCGTGGGAACCGTTTAGGTTATCTCTTTTCATTTTTGTTATGAAGGGGCGCTAATTTACTTATTTGACCGGGGTTTCCGATTCGTGTGACCATTTAACCTACCTTGTCCATCCATTTGACTATTTTCATTTTTCTAGGCTGTGCATTTCTCCTCTTTTAATTTCAATTGAACTTTTGTGTAGTTGAAAAAAATTGTTATTTGGCAACCCATGTATTTTATATAGGGTGGGTCATTTAAAATTTTAAATTTGAACCGGCTATAAAAAGACTACTAATTATTTTAAAAATTCTGGTTGTATTAGAAAAATTTTTAAGAATGGAACACAATATCATTTATATGACTACCACGACTGACTCGGTAGTACCCCATCTGATCAACCCAATTTTCAGTACACTTTTGATTGTTTCGGCTTGAATCTCTTCAATGGCAACTTCGATTTCATGTTTCAACGCTTCAGTTGTCTCTGGATGGTTGTGTAACATTTATCCTTAACGGTTTCCCACAGAAAATAATCCAAAGCGCTCAATCACAACTCCGAGGCGGAGAATTGACATCAGCATTTCGCCTGATTATTTAATTTTCAAAAACAGTGCGCAAAAGATTGATAGTTACTTTGGCTGTGTGACATGTGGCCTGGTCTTGTTGAAACCAAATGTCGTCCATGTCATTCTCTTCAATTTTTGGAAACAAAAATTCGTTGAGCATGGCACGGTATAGCGTCCCAGTTTACAAATGTCAAACATAAAAACTACCTTTCTGTCTAAAAAATTATTGTCATTCTACTTTTCAAAGTCAAAATAATTAGTTCAAATTAAAGCACTAGATGACTCACCCTATATTAACCTATAGTGTTTGTGATTATTATTAGGAGAAGACGCGCTTTTTATATTTGACATCAACATTTAGATCCAGTTTACCAGAACTTTATTAGAATTTATGAACCACTTAGATTACTTGAGACATTTTGCTAAATAACTTGGAATTGTTATAGGTAGCTCAAAACGTGTAATATACAAAAGGAAAGCAAAACACAATTGTTCCAGTTGCTAGCTAAGACAATTATGGAAGTTCAGTATCAAATAAAACTTGTCGCTTGGCACTTGATGCCCGAGTATTCATGTCAACATCTATGGATGTTGTAAGCATTTCTTCCGTCTTGCACGAAGAAGCAGAAGGCCGTCTACTACACTGTGAACTTAGATGTAGTAGTTATTTCAATATCGCTGTTCCACATTAAAACAAGATATTGATGGACTATGGATACTCAATCAATAGTTTTGGAAAATATAGGAATTCATTCCAATTCACGAGATTTGTGACACATCCTCACTGGGAATTTTCAGAAATTTGTTGGTTTTTCATTCTATAACTGGTTGCCACACATTTTGTGGCATTGGCAAGAAGACGATTGAAAAGTCTGGATGTCATTTGTAAAATAAATTGTGTATGGCATCGGTTATATACAGAACCTCTGATAATGAATGTTATTATCTGTTGTAGCGATTTGTTATTGTACTTTATGATCAAAGATCAGATCTTTAGAACGTCAATGAATGCAAACGAGTGTTATTTACAAGTAAGAATCGACAATTGAAAATACTTCTTCTACAGCAGATGCTTTGATAGAATATATCAAACAAGCTGATTTCCAAGCCAGAATTTGGAACAACATCCTCGATTCATAGTACACAATCCCTTCGCTAACCAACTGGAAATGGATGCTTAACTTCAGAATGATCATACCAACCTGTGTGGACTATAGTTCGAGAAGTTTCAAAACACGCTGTTCAACTTACTTGTTTCAACTTATTTGCTGAAAGTGATGCTGTACATCTTGTAATTGTGTTAAAATGGGAATATTATGTACAAAACTGTGTGTAAGTATGTGAAAGACAGTGCTTCGAAATCATTAAGTGATATTTCAAATTTCAAATTATTTGTGTATGTACCTATGTTACGTTTTCAACCCAGAGAGATTTGTGTCCCGTGCTTTTGTGGCTTGTCTACCCGTATACTAATAAAAGAGCGCTTTGGTTGCCAGATGTGATATATTTTGGTATAATTTTTAACTAACTCATCCCACTATATTGAAAATTCTATAAATAAAAATGATTCTCTAAAAATTTGGACTATCTAAATCCAATTCTTACCAAAAGTCAAAATGAAATGTTTCGGTTATTGTAAATTCTTGAACCATGCAAATTCGTATTTGTATTTTTTTTCACATCGTGTGAAAATTTGGCAACCGGCCAACTAACTTATGACATCCTCTTAAAACAACAGTCACTTTTAAATTGCTGTAGGTATAATAATTAATAATTTTGAAACATAACTGTAAATTGAGTATATATTGGGAAAATAATGGAAAAAGGAGGTGCACAAAAAGCATCGGGATAATATTAGCTCGGAACAAAACAATATTGTCAGATTTGATGAACACATCGAACTTCGAAGGGGAAATTTACCTCAAAATTTACGCGTGAAAGTACTCGACAGTTGTGGGAAACAGTCCAACTGGATCAGACAAATGGGACAAATAAAAAGTGGGATGCTTGGCGCAAGGTACCTACATACCTCCATGCTGTAGGAATTACTTATTGTGAATTGTAACTTTGTAGACATGGCAGGTCAATATTATTAATAATAATAATCATAATAATCTTAATAATAATAATAATAAATAATAATAATAATAATAATAATAAACCTGCATAGAGAGACTGTACCTTCCCAGAGAACAAGGTGGAAGAGGACTAATAGACATCAAAGTCCTCCACAATAAACAAATATCTTCTCTCGCACAATATTTTCACTCCCGACAAGACAGTACACTACACACAACCATCACCAAAGCGGACAAGAAATACACGCCACTAGACTTACATACACTACGACCACCCCAACAACACAACAACCCACACACACACAACTCACCGAGACATGGTCTACCAAATCACTCCATGGGAGGCACTACAATATGGTCCAGAGCAACCATGTTAACAAACAACTAACATACAACTGGCTCAAAACAAGGTCTCATCTTCCCTGAAACTGAAGGGTTCCTACTGGCCATACAAGACCAAGTTATTAAAACGCGGAACTACAGAAAATACATAATAAAAAGACCCGACCATAACAACAGATAACTGCAGGAGGTGCAACCTGTTTAAAGAAACCATCGACCATATCACATCAGGGTGCAAACTACTAGCAGCAAACGACTACACAGAAAGACATAACAATGTGGGCAAGATCATACACGCAGCACTCACAAACAAACACAAACTGACAACAACCACACCGCCATACTACACATACACACCACAAACAGTCCTACTAGAGAACACCACACACAAGATATACTGGGACAACCCCATACTTACTGACAAAGACTATAGTAGCCAACAGACCAGACATAACACTCATCGACAAACAAAACAAAACCACCTACCTGATAGACATTGCAGTAACGAGCGACCACAACGTCGAGAACAAACATACAGAAAAAATAGAAAAGTATAGTCCCCTGGCACAAGAAATCAGAAGAATATGGCAACAAGAAAAGTAATAATAGTTCCAATCATCATCTCTGTTACCGAAATAACACGCCAACATTCACCAACAGTCTACAACAACTCACACCATTCAAAAAGCAGTAATTTCAACACAACAACAATAGTCAGGAAGTTTCTTCAACAATAGTCCAATAGATACACTGGATTGAACTTGGCATAGCCCGTTCAGCTAGCACAAAACCAGACTGTTTACACGTCTATGAAAAGAAAACACCATAATAATAATAATAATAGTAATTCATTTTATGTTCAACAGAAAATTTTTTTCAATTTAAAGAACAAAGTTATAAGTATGTTTAAAATAATGATATGTAAATATGGTAAAATAAACGTGATTGCAATAAATAAATAAAAAGAAATAAAAATAAATACTTAAGTAATAATAATAATTAGTAATAATAGTTATAATAAATATAACAATGTACTTGTACACATTAATAATAAGTACCTAACAATTAACACAAAAGTCATTAAATAATCTACACATTAAATGAATCGGATCTCTTAACAACAAATTAGATTTTGGCGTTTAATGTAAAATGTTAAGGAGAACAAGACGAGAAAACTGACGTTAACAATCATGGACAACTAATCTTATTATGAATAATATTGTATAAGAATTTAAGTGCACTACACATTCATCTAGATTCAAGAGAGGAAGTTTCAAACCGATACAAAAGATGGTTTTGGGGATGGCCTCTAGGTGGATAAACTCCATCAAGCCTAAACACGACGTACTTAAGAAATTTCCTGTGAACGCTTTCAATGTTGTCAACGTGTTGCTTATATAAAAGAATCCATATTAAACTGCAATACTCTAATTTAGATCGTACTAGAGAATTAAAAACTGATGTTAGAGAATTTGAAGTTCTAAAGATTTTCAGGTACGAATTGTAAAACCAAGGGATTTCGAAACAGAGGTAAGTGTTTCTCTAACATGGTTAGCAAAGCTAAGTCTAGAATCAAATATTACCCCCAAGTCTTTAACCAACTCAGTACATTGTAGGCTGTTAGAGTTGATAAAGTATCTATAGATGACAGGATTGCGTTTTCTCGAAAATGAATCAATTTTACATTTTGATATGTTGAGATGAAGGTAATTATTGGAGCACCATTGTAAAACTAAAGTAAGTTGATTTTGTCAAAACTCAGTCAGAACTAGTTGAAATAGGATTATATAATTTAAGATCATCAGCAAAAAATAAGTGCTTACAAGAAATAATATTGGACAAGTAATTAATAAATATATTAAATAACAGAGGCCCTAAATGCGAACCTTGTGGCACTCCCGATGTTGCTATAAAGTAACGTGATTGAAAACCATTAGAAGTAATAAATTGCTGTCTGTTACTTAAATAAGTGGCAAAGAAAGATAGTAATCCATTACTAAAACCAAAATTCCTTAGTTTCTCGAGAATTATAGAATACATTATAAAATCAGAAGTCTTTCGAACAACTCGTGAAAATAGCTAAATTAGAAATAAAGCATAATGACTTAAGAAATGCATGTGCACAGTCTTTAATAAGAAAACTCGGAATTTGGTCATAACCAGATGTTGGTTTACATTTAAGTGATTTAATTGCCTTTAATACTGTTTCCTTTGATACTAACGGCATTGATATACAAGGATATATTGAAAAATTCTTAGCCTACTATAGAACCAAACAAAATTTCAATGTCAAAATATTTTATTACTCAACATATTCTCCTCTTAATTAGATACATTTATTACAGCGAACCTGCAACGTCTCTAGACCTTTCAAAAAAAATGTTTCTTCTTGCTCTGCAAACCAGACCTCCACAGCTTTTATTACCTCCTTGTTGGAAGAAAATGTACGACCTTTTAAACTTTTTTTCAGTTGAGGAAAGAGGTGATAGTCGGACGGAGCCAAATCGGGTGAATAAGGGGTGTTCTAGTAATTCAAACCCTAAATCACGAATTTTTGCATGGCAACATGAGATTTGTGTGCAGGGCGTTGTCCTGCAAAAACAAAACACCTTTGGATAGCTTTCCGCGTCTTTTCTCTTTAATATTTTCCCGTAGAGTGGTCAGTAATGTCGAATAGTAATCTCCAGTTATTGTTCTACCCTTATCCAAAAATCAATCATGATTACTCCATGGCAATCCCAAAAACTGAAGCAAGAACTTTTCCAGCAGATTTTTGGACACGAAACTTCTTAGGTCTTGGAGAACCAGAGTGTCGCCATTCCATCGATTGTTGCTTTGTTTCTGGATCGTAGAAATGTACCCAAGTCTCATCCATAGTAACAATTCGGTTTAAGAAGTCTACATCGTTTTCAAATCGAGCACAGATCGAACGCGATGCTTCTACCCTTGCACGCTTTTGGTCAACATTCAAACATTTGGGGATCCATTTTGCAGCAATTTTCTCATGTCCAAATTGACGTGAACCATATGATGAACGCGTTCGTATGAAATATTCAGTGCTTCAGATATCCGTTTTAGCCCAATTCGACGGTCTGATAAAATCATGTCATGAACTGCATCGATATTTTCGGGGACTGACACAGAAACTGGCCTTCCCGATCGGTCATCATCTTCAATGGAAAATTTACCTCTTTTGAAGCTTGCATTCCAATTTTTGACGGTCGCATACGAAGGACATTGATCACCAAGGGTATTAAGCATATCTTCGTAAATCTGCTTACCTCTTAACCCTTTTAAATACAGGTACTTGATGATGGCTCGATACTCCAATTTTCGATTTTCACAATTTCGGTGGACATCTTTTTCATTTAATTTATTGCGTGACTCTGGTTTACTTTTTGACGTCAAACTTTACACTGACACTTCTAATAAGTTATTGTTTGTTGTTATGGTAACGCAATAACTGTCTAGGCTAACTAGATATCAATACATCAAGATTATTGAATTGTACAGTTGGTAAATGAAATTGTGGTGAAATTGGACTATAAACAGATGAAAAATATCGTTTAAACGCATCAACAATTTCCCTAGGGTTTGAAAGCTCTTCATTATTGTATTTCATTTTACCAGGGATTCTAGAAGATTCTCTTTTAGACCTAACAAATGGCCAAAAAACTTCGATTTTAATTGCCTCTTCAACATTAAGAATAAAAAACTTATAAGAACGTAAAATTTGATATTTTATGGTTTTCCTTACAAGTTTGAATTCATTTAGGCAATGCACATCCTTAGATGATTTATACTTTCGAAAATACTTAGTATTTAATCTAATATTATTAATAATTTTAGAAGAAAACCATTTTAGAAAAGTACGTTTCCTAAGACAAAAATGTAGTACAACAGTGTCACAAATATTGACAAGATTTTTATGAAATTCACTACATGCGAAAAAAAAGAAGTCGACCTTCACAAAACATCAACTGGGTACTGGCTAGGAGAAAGTGTTTAGAAACATTATACAGTTTGAGAAACGATTATAAACCTTATTGGAGAACTGCCCATCGAAGGTCACCCCGAGGCAAAAGAGCCTGAAGTTATCAACTTTATTGCAACCACAGAAAATGTTGCTGCCGAAGAAGTTGCAATTGAGAAAGAGTTACCTTCATGCTCAAGACCAAAAACCACTTCAACAACAAAACCTATGACTTATTTTCCTTCATTAAATGGGTTTATATTTTCTTCCACTGCGTATTTACTGGTTAAATATAACGAAGTCCAAGACTTGATCGTTTTCATCTGATTCAATATCAAGGTAAATTTGCCATTTCTGCACATATCCATTCATAATTCCGGGATGCACGTTCTGGTGAATAATGCAAAACTCGATGCTTTAAAAGTCATCTAAAGCGTGATACTCTATTATATCTTTCTATATAGTTGACCTCGTTCTTTTTGAAGGTGTATTGAGAAGTGCATCGTTGCATGGTGTCAGAACATAGGACCTTAAGGGATAGCCTGAGTCACCCAGCAAAAAAAAAAGATCTGTGCTTATGTCTATGGAGGGTTTGCATAAAAGGAAGAACGTTACTGGTGGTTCCAAATGTATGCATCGTAAGTACTTTCTGGAAACGGGCGGAAATACTAATTACTTTGAAACTGGCATCACAAATTAATTGAGTATTCATAGAATTATATTCTTTTCTGTTAGCGTATATGTTCAGGATATAAAGAGTGAGATACAGGAGGTGGGGAAATAGATATAACTGATTTCTTAGTGTCTTCGAAATTTCTTGGATAATGAATGCAGTTGCGGAAAATGTTTGATTTTTTCAAAGCATCGGAGGCTGACTTATGACTGTTGACTGTCTTATGACACAATTCACGTTTTGTCTAATATTGTATTGGTAACTTCCACTGGCAAAGAAATTAAGTACTGTAGTTGAAACAGCAAGAGGTGAAGTTTGATTTCCAGCTTCTTCTAATACCCCGATTTCGGCTAAATATACCAAATCATCCATGTTCAGTGAAATAAAATATGTTTAAAAAACAAAAAAAAAAAAAAAAAAAAAAAAAAAAAAAAAAAAAAAAATTAACTCCAAATACTACCCAAGATTATACTTTGTGGCGTTTGTACCTAGGTCGAATTTATTCGGATTCAAAAGCTGATCGCTGATTAGAGAATCGCACTCCTAATAATATTTTGAAAACTAGTAAACTAGTGACTAATGAAGTAATGGGTGAAACTAAACTATAATTAAACATTAATTTCACATGAAAAAATATACAAATATTATGATTAAATTCAATTTCTGTTTATCCAAGTGTTATCAAAATCTTGTTAGAGTTTAGGCGATTGAGATGAATATGGAATAACTCAAACCATCTGTAATTACATTCATGTTTATTATGAAAATTCTAAAAGAAAGTTTAATATTTTGGTTTGAATGAATTAGTGCACAAATCGTTGATTAAGAGGACATTATAATAGGTTATTGGCTTTTTCTAGTAAGGAGCGCTTCCTTTTTTGACTAATTTACACCTTTGCCGTTTCCGTTTTTCAAAAATGGTCGGGTTCAAATTGACGATTTAAATTAATTACTACAAAAAAACAAACTTCAAAACCTTTCTTCCGTTAATTAGCGTTTCCCACGCACACGATATTCTTAATTAATACATTTTTTACAAAAAAAAACGTTTCGTGTCGTGATGAAAAACGGTAAGATACAAAATTCGGTAGCAAATGTGATCCCGATGATATAGATCGTCAACGAGGACAATGCCAGGATTTAGTGGGTTGTTTGTTGAATAGTAATCTGACATGTTTTTGTATAAGGCAAGTTCTCGTCTTTTAACATATAAATATACAGCTGGTAGTTTCTTTTTGCAAAGAATTCTTCTTAATAATCGAAAAAGAATTTAATAATTAGAAATGTGGGTCGTTAACCGATTCCTTTTTTGTCCATTCGAAAAATTGAATCAATTCTTATTACACACTTTAGTTGAAAATTTCATAGTTTAAGTAATCAATCTATTCGACACTAGACGTTTTTTTTAATGTAATCTATCAGGCGAAAGCACCGTTAAACTCGAACAGATTCTAAATGTATTTTTTTGGTACGTAATAACGTATTAATGACACCAATAAACTTAATGGAACTCAAACATGAACGCGTTGTTACGAAATATAAAAAAAAGAGTACAACACAATAAATTTTTAATTAAAAAAAGAATTTTAATAATTTTGGAAGTAGTTTGAATTAATTAATTAATTTAACAAAGACAAATGTGTCCTATTACATATTTAAAGGCATTCTATCCACTAACAATTTCGTCTTAATTATGCGTTCTATTTAATAATTAAATCAAAATTATCAATTAATCACTTGCACAAGTTTTATGGTCATCTTCAGTGTCTAATCTTTTTCGTACGTGACAATTTATCTTGACAATTTTTAAAATATTTCTTTCGGCGTTTTTTATGTGAAGTAATTAGTATTAAAGTCGATATCTGTTTCGTTTGAAAAAAATTTTAATGGACAGAGAATTGGTGGGTGGTATGCGGACTTCTTGTTTTAATTAAAGTTCGTGAAGAAAGATGCTTAATTTTTTATTAGGATATTTTTTTTAAATGATAATTAGTCACTTTCTTTAATTAGAAACCTAGTGAAACTACAACATCCACTTGATCGCTTCGTGTATTGATTAACCGATCATTTTGAAATCAGGATGCCGGTCATTTCGTTAATACGATTAGTAAAGAACTGTTATTTAATGCACCACTTTTTAAAACTGCTTTTTTGGAAATGCAATATAATTCTACTTATCAATCGTACACGAAACTTAAACACAACATATTATTTTAGTGGTCGTTTTTTTTATGTAACGCTGCAAATTCTTATCTTTATGTAGCCGTCTGAAGATATACTCCTGGTGGTGTGGTAGATCTTGATATGGACGAAAAAGAAGCATCCTGCCAAAACACTCCCTGGTATCACGGTTTTTTCTATACCATGTATACCTGTTATTGTCAAAGTATCTCAACTTAATGGAACAATGTTGGTAATACACATAAAGCTTTTATTATGGCTCCAGCGGTTCCCTTCTAGGCTTTGGAATATACACCATTCCAAAAAAGCTTCATGCTTCTGCTCTAGAGAAAGGTTGGTTGTTGATTAAGTAGTTCTTGTAATTTAATGATCCGCTTAGCGCTGGTGCAATTATCCTAAAGCTGTTTACCATCAAAAGCACCAATAGATGAAACTCAGGTAATTTGGAATACAAGTTAAAAGTTAAAAATTACATAAAAAATAACTAAGAGCAATATGGAATGGAAACTATCAGCGTGTTTTAGTAAAATATACAATCGGCAAAAAACGGACACCTTTCATTTATAGTTTAGGCAACTAAACCTACAACGTAATGTAAATTGATAAATTTGACAACAAAACGAAATGGGTATAATGATAAAGAAGTGTGTTTATAAAATAGGCGTGTTTTGGTGTATTTGTGTAAATTATAAATTAAGGTTCACTCACTATCGATAAGAATAGAATGTTGTGTTCTTATGGATAGTATTTAATTTTATCGTAACAGTGTTAAAATGTAATATTTTTTCATGTGCTGTTCTTAATGTTACTTATTTTTAATTAGTTAGTAGTTAGGTAAAGAAAATTTGATTTTTGATTTTACACCTCAACGCATTTCTCATTGTTAATACTGTTTTGATTTCGTTCTTAAAAACAAATTCCCCACAAATTCCAAATTGTTTTTAAAAACTTAAAATTTGATTTTTGTCTAGAGCATATGGTGCATATACATATATACTGTTATTTGTTGAGTACGCTTTCGTCGTTATATTCCAAAATTCTTCTGATTTTTTATTTTGCAATACGAAGATTAAAAAACATCCTGAAATTAGTTCAATATCTGAAAGGATTGTTCTTATCATATAAAATAAAATTGAAATGTCCTTGAAAAGAATATCAACAAAATGAACACAAATAACTATTAAATCTACACAACCTTTAGCAAGGTGGAGTTTTTTTTCTTTCATCTGATTTGATCGAACTATTAAGTAGCGCAACGTAAATGATTGTATTTTTAATACTTTTATTAAAAACGTCGTTATCAATTAAAACTAGAAACTGACAGAAAGGCTCAAACATTTTAGCAAAAGTTATCAAAGTACTAGTCATTACAAAGGTATTCTGACGAGTACAAAATTGTTTATTTTTTAATGTTATTGTAATCTAATGACAACAATTTTGTACAGTTACGACGAATGAAGACAATGCACAATGATTGTCAAAATATTATTGTATACCATTGCTAAAGCGAAATTAACATTAGGAAGGGTTTTCCTTCTGTGAAAAATTTTAGCGGCATACATGTTATGCTGTCCGTCATTTGGTTCACCGGGAACAAGATGGTGCACATAATGGACGTCCACTGCACACAGCACGCAGAAGTGGAAGACCGTCTATGTTAATATAGACAGAGCGGACGGAATAATACAGTTGACATTTTCTGCACACGCCCTTTACAACAATAATCATTGTACGAGAAAAATGCAATTATAGTGTACTACACTAACGACCTACAAAAAATACAAATTCTAATTTACAAAATTTTTTTCCATGTTATACAACTTTTCACCTAATTTCTAATGTTGACTCCTCTTGAGCAGGATATCAAAGCATATCTTGCAGTTCAGCAATGCAATAAAAATATTTTGGTAATAAATACACATGCAATGGGTTCATCGGTAGTGATTGCATAAAATTGTCGTCTTTAGATTAAAATAAAACAAAAATTTGTGCTCGCCAAAATGAGTAATTTTCTAAAAGTTTTGAGCTTTTGTGTCACTTTCTAGTTTTAATTGATAACGACGTTCTTCATAAAACTATCGAAAATAAAATCATTTATGTTGTTCTACTTAATAAATCGGATAGTAAAAGAACTCCATCTTGCTACAAGTTGGCACATGAAAAATATTACACATTAACGATGAAATTAAACCAACACGAATACAACATTCCATTCTTAGAGAAAGAGAGTAAATATTAATATATTAATTTATTATTTTTATATACCAAAAGACCCCAGTTTCTAAACACACCTCTCTATTATTGTACCCATTTCACTTTGTTGCCAAATGTATCAATTCGAATTACATTTTTTGTTTAGTTGCCTAAACTGTAAATAAAAGGTGTCCGTTTTCTTCTTTTGCAGATTGTACAGGGTGGACTGATTTCGATTGGATAGCAGGGTAGAAAACTAAAATTTGCTATCTTTTTCCATTTTTGATGCAGGGACCAAAATTGAATTTTTCCAAATTTTGAGAGGGTTCCATATCTGATCTGTTGATAAAAATTAAGGAAAAGGTGTTAAAACATTTCTTGTGCAGTTTTTAGCGTAGAATCAAATAAAGTAGTCAATTTTTAAGTTTGGTCACCAATAGTCGAGATGCTACATAAACTTAGTTTTTTAAAAGAACCTCTATAAACTATATATTGTTGAAAAGCTTACAAAATAAGAATTTTAATGAAGTCAAAGTCAACTATTGTTTCCATTTAAAAAAAAACTAAGTTTATGTGGCATTTCGACTATTGACCAAAGTTAAAAATGACTACTCTGTTTGATTCCGCCAAAACTGCACAAGAAATGTCTTTACACTTCCTGAACTTTTATCAACAGATGAGATATGAACCCTATTAAAATTTGAAGAAATTCAATTTTAGTCGCTGTATCAAAATGAAAAAGATAGCAAATTTTGTTTTCGCTGTTTAATGGTCTCAAAAAGTTGGCTTAATGCTACATAAACAGTTTTGCTCTAACAGTAATAGTTACCAAAATACCCTGCAATCCCATCGAAATCGATCCACCCCGTACATACTAAATTAATAGAAAATAAAAAAAATATTTTTAATGGGTGTTTTTATTTTGAGAATACAATTGTTATAAACTCCGATTAAGATAACCCAGCGCATTATATCACCATATACTTTAAAAGACTGTTGGTTATGTAAATTATTTATTATTATTAGTAAATAACGTAACAACATGTATACATACATAATCGTTACCTCTTATATTCATAGGGTGTCGAGAGATTAATATTAACAGCTAATATTGGGTTTTCAAACTTAAGTCGGTACTATTGCTGACTTTGTTATTATTAGAGCTACAGGGTCGGTTAAATAGGCAAACTAGTAGCATTTGTTTCTCTCATTACTATGGTGAAAACAAAATAAAAATCGAACTTCGCATTACCGAATTATGTCAAATTGTTCCATTTTTTCAAATGGGACACCCTGTATACAATATTCTCAATCGATAGAAAATTGAATACTGAACAAAAAGTGTCCCATTATTTTTTATCCTAAAGTCAAGAATGACAGAGCTGTTGATGATTTTTCAAATTGTTTAAGATGGCTGTGTTAGTTATAACTTTGCCTTACCATAAAGTAGAAAGTAGCAAGAATATCAGAGCCGTGGGTGGTTTAGTAGTGCCAAGGACGTAGTCAAAGTTACTAGTCGGAAAACCGCTGGTCGAGGCGGTTTGAATCTTGTTCACGGCAGACACTTAAAAAAAATTATTTCGTGATGGGGATAGATCAACATACAACATTCACGGTGGCTATATCCAGCAGACGTGGTAAATGAAATGAAAAAAGAGGAATATGTATGAAGCAAAAGGATATGGTTTATTTTAATTTATTCTGTGAACATTAAAAGAAAAATTCAAATTAGATGCTCAAAAACGTCACTGTCTTGGTCCAAGCATTTTTGAGCCCGCCTGTAAACGCTTTTAGTGGCAGTAAACTGTTTACCAGTGAAACTTCAATTTGACTTTATAATTCTGATGACATTTATACAACAAACGATTGTAGTTTATAAAATCACAGCCACTTTAAAATTATTTGAAAAATCATCAACAGCTCTGTCATTTTTGACTTTAGGATAAAAAATAATAGGACACTTTTTATTCAGTATTCAATTTTCTATCGATTGAGAATATTGTATACAGGGTGTCCCATTTGAAAAAATTGAACAATTTGACATAATTCGCGAACGCGATGTTCGATTTTCACCATAGTGATGAGAGAAACAAAAGCTACTAGTTTGCCTATTAATCGACCATGTAGCTCTAATAATAACAAAGTTAGCAATAGTGCCAACTTAAGTTTGAAAACCCTGTATACATCTAATCATTATATCTTCTATTAATAAATTTTTTGGATTCTGTTCTTTCTTTAGCTAGTTGGGCTGCTTCTTTCCATGTCATCTCACTTTTGTTAAATATTTCCGAGATGTCGTTGTTCCAAGTTTTACATGGCCTGCCTCTTCTTTATTTCCGGTGGTTCTGGATTCCCATACAGACAGACAGTCTGTACTTATCTATTCTTATCATGTGTCCATTCCATCCTAATTTTTTTTCTTCTATTATTTCTTTAAGGGTTTTAATTTGTAGTTGTTCTCTTATTGTAGTGTTTTTACTTTGTCTATTCTTTTGGTATTAGTTACTCTTCTTAGGTATTTCATTTCAGCTGCTCGAATTCTTTTTTTTTTGTTTCGTGTTTAGTACCCAGTTTTCACTTCCGTGTATTAGTGTTGGTACATACATTGTTTTGTATACTGTCATCTTGGTTTTTGTCGATACCTGTTGGTTGTTTAAGAAGCCTTTGTTGAGCGTATGTAGTAGTCTCCCTGGTTTTTTCCAGTCTATTATTAATTTCGTTTTCTAAATTGCCTTTGTTGTTTACCATTGTTCCTAAATATTTATAGGTACAGTTGCCTCCAAAAAACTTTTTTAATATTATATGTACTCTATAAAAGCCCTTCTAGGTGGAGGTAGGAAGAATACTCAACTCAGTAAGTTGTAATCGCCGACGTTTCGCCCACCGTTGTGTGAGCTTTATCAAGGCTGGTTAGAAAAGTTGACTACCAACTCGTTTTTGTAAAGACTTGATAAAGACTTCTTCTTCTTCTTCGTCAATCACAATTAATTCACTGCTGGACATAGGCCTCTTCTAACTCCTTCCATCGTCTTCTATCCCGGGCTTTCTGCCATTTAAGTCTCGCTATTCTCTCCGCAATGTCAGTCACTTTTGTCTTCGTCTTATTTCTTCGTTTTTTATTTTGTCCTTTAAACTGACTTCTAACATTTGGCGTTCCATTGCTCTTTGGACACGTTTCAGTTTTTGCTAGTTTTTTACTGTGAGTGACATAGTTTCGAGTCCATATGTTGTTACTGGCAAGATACATGCGTCATATACTTTAGTCTTCAAGCTTATCGGCACTTTTTTATTTCGTAAAATATTTTGTAGCTTACCAAATGCAGCAGCGGTTTGATTTTGCTTTCCAAGCTTTATTTTATGTCCAAGGTACACATAGTCATTTACAACTTCTATGTTTTTACCGTTTATTAAAATTTTTTCTTGATAAAGACTACCAACTCGTTTTTGTAACTAGCCTTGATAAAGCCCACACAACGGTGGGCGAAACGTCGGCGATTACTACTTACTGAGTTGAGTATTCTTCCACCTCCACCTAGAAGGGCTCTTATAGAGTACATATAATACTAAATATTTATATTTGCTGTTCTCCTCTAATGTCTTTCCTTTTGTTTGTATTTTTATGGGTGCTGTTCCATCTTTATTCTAAGTGATTAGCATTACTTGCGTTTTGATATATACACGTTTAACCCATACTTCGTCGATGTATTGTTCCAAGTTTCAATATTGTGTCTCAGTTTTTCTTCCGTTTCTGCCACGAGTATACAAATTTCTGCAAATATACATATCTCAGCATGTATTGGTTCTAAGCTAGTCTATCCTATTAGGTATTTTTTGAACTTTGTTTAACATTTTTTAACTATTTCGTCGATAGTATTTATAAATAGTGCAGGGCTTAAGCTTCCTCTGTCTCACTCCTACCGTTGTTGTAAATGTTTCGGATGTTCTGTTGTTAGTTCTGATTTGGTTGGTGGTATTTTATTACATAAACTTTTAATTGCATTTATTAGTTCATTGTTTACTTATTTAGTTTTTGGACTGTCCCTGCTGCTTGTTTTTTTATCTGGCCGAACGCTTTTTCCGTATCTATGAAGCACAAGTATACTGTCTTACTTTTTGCTATTGCTTTTTCCGTCGTCTGTTGTAGCGTGAAGAGATGGTCTTGTATGCTGTGATTTTTTCTGAATCCGCTTAGTCTATCTTGTAATTTGTGTTCTGCTTCTTTTCTTAATCGGTTTTTATTTTTTATTCTTTTATTAGATATTCAGTTGTTTACTTCTTTACTGTCCTCACTTGGTCTGGTCTGTTGTAGTTGGGTTTCCTCGTTTTTGTTATTACTTAATAGTTCCATAAAGTATTCTCTCTATCTTGTTTTTGTTTGTTTATCTTCTATAATTCTATTAACTTCTTTGCTGTTCATCTTTAGCAGTTCTCCAATTTTTTCCAGCTCTCCTTTTTAATTTTTGTAACTATTTCTTTAAGTTTATGTCGTTGTTGTTTATATTGTTCGTATATTACGTGTGATCCTTCTTGGAGTACTCTTTCCAAATTTATATTTTCTTTTTCATTTGTTTCTTAATTTCTTTGTTCTACCATTCTGTCCTTTTGTACTTACTCTTATTGCGTCTTACGCCGCATGAATTTTCCGCAGTTTTTATGATTATGCTTTTAAATACCCTTCATTCTTGTTCAATATTATTTGTTATCTGTCTGTTTGCTCCAATTTCGTTCTCTATTGCTTTTACGTATTTTTCTCTTATCTTACTGTGTATGAGTTTATGTCTGTTTATTTTGTATTTTTTTATCTCTGATGTTGCCTTCCGTTGATTTTTAGTTCCTTTATGGTTTTCTTCCACAATGATGGTTTCTACTAAGTAGTGATCACTTCGTATTTCTAAGCTTCTTTTGACTCCTAGTATCTCTGATTCTTTTCTTTTCCGCTTTGGGCACTATTACGTAGTCGATTATAGATCTTATTTCTCTTTTTATCAGATGTATTTGTTTGTCTTGGGATATGATATTAGTAATAACTAAATTGTTATCCAGGCCGAATTCTAATTAAAATCTTTCAGTTTTAGTTTATTTTCTCTTCTCCGTATGATCCAATAACTCCAATCGTCTGCTTTCTGCTATTATAGTGATTTGCCCTTTGCTTTCCTCTAGAACTCCCTGCATTTTGTCCCAGAACTGTGTTTTTTTACCTTTATTGGCATCTTTATCTGGTCCATACCATATTATTATGAATGTATTTGTTTCATTTTTATTTCTTTCTATTTCTATGCTTATTCTTCTTTCGTTGATATATTTCCTTTTACTTGTCTACCATGTTTTTCTTTATCATACATGCCACTCCTGTTTGTGCTCTTTCGTTCTCCTTTACCCCACTATAAATGACGAGATTTCTATTTTTGGTAAACATCGTCTTGTTTCCTCTTTTGGTTTCAGTTATTGCTAGGATTTCTATTTTGGTTTCTTCCAATTTATCTACTAGTTTTATTTCTTTTCCGTTAAAACCTCTCACATTCCAAGTAGCCAATTTTTATGTTTCCAGTTAATTTTTTTATTGATTTTGTTTTATTTCTTTCTGTGTTTTTTGTACATTGCTGGGTTTGTCACTTTGGATCCTTTTCTTTATTAATTTTTATTCGTGCTGTTTTGGTTAATCTTTTTAGTTGTTCTGTTCTAAATTATCAGCACATTATATCGCCATACTTTAAAAGACTTTCGGTCATGTAAATTATTTATAATTATTAGTAAATAATGTAACAAATGCTATACAACTATGATGAAAGTAAACTGGGAAACTACAAAAAATATTTGCAGTAATCTCAGATATATGCTCCAGATTCAAACATTAGAACGAACCCATAACCACACATGAGACATTGGACTCACTGTTCTCTTTTTACGTCATTAATGAAACTCCGGCTACAGAAAAAACAAACTGTCTCGCGATCATCTGGTACTTTGGTTAAGCTAAATTCTACACTACTGTTTCCAGATGATGCAGAACTGAAACTTAGGGATGATTCAGAGTTCTAGTTTTCTTCATTTTTCGACTTATGTTTTCGTTTGCCTTTTCCTTTTATTGCATTTCCATTTTTTTATTTATTTTAAGTTATCTTTATAATCTGCATGTGCTTTCTAGCTTTTATCTTTTGTGGTTCTTCAAGGTCATTTTTGTAAATAGAACTTGACAAAATTTGCAGCCTCAATTAGAAGTGTGTTTCCTTGACACTGGTATGGGTGAAATATCAAAGAATGTCACATTTAAATTAACTCTTTTTTCTGAAGATGGGCCTGCTTTTTCTTGTTGCAGATTTTCTGAAGCACCCTACGTACTTTTGTGAAAATTATTCGAAGAAGGTCTTGGCCCTTCATGGATTTTAAACGAATCTGGTTCATCACCACTTCTTGACTGAAATAAAGAAGACTGAAATGCATTGTTTTCTAATGATTCTGAATATTCACGCTTCGCAAAAAACATGTCTATCTGATGAAAATATTCCTCCTGTGCTAAATCCTTTCGCTGTTATTTCACCAGTTTGACACTTGCGATACGCCTTTCCAAATAATTATACTATGTCAAATGTAGTCAAAGGTTTATTGTTTTTACGAATCTCGACGTGCTTCGCTATAATAAGTTTTGAGAGGGCTCATAAAAATTTTGTCCATAGACTGAACTTTATATGTTCAATGTGGTGGTAGTGATAATAGCGTAACAAGATGGGACCTACCCAAAAATTTAGTGTGACTGTAATGGCCGTCAAAAATTAACAAGACGTCTGATTGTTTAATAAAATGTTCAAACGATTGTGTGAAGAAATACGTTTGTATCCACCCAGATGGATGTACTCCGCTTATCGATTTTACGAGAGCGTCTCTCATGAGGGTTTTGCTTATTTTTTCTCCTGGGAAAGATGCTCATAGGTAGCACAGAGATTTCTGCTGGGCTCATACATGCAACAGTAGTGATTAGGGAGCTTCTCTCAGCAGATGTCGTCAATTTGTTTCTTACACTGTCGAGCAACAATCTTTGGAAATTTACTCTAGACTATTGATAAGCCCGTATCATCGACATTGAAATACGATCAGTTTTAAAGTCTGTGGTAAACCATGAACCCTCACAAGTGAAATGCCTGTTGGCTTTTGCATAGACAACATACTTTTGTTTGAAGACGGAATCCCTTTCAGCCTGCAGCCCCAACACCAAAAGGATGTACAATGTTGTTTCTTGCTTCAATTTGAATGTACGCAAGTCCATTTCAGTTAATCCATAAAATTTCGTTTTCATTTGAACCGCATAATCCACTAGGGATTCTAAATGCCCCTTAAACACTGGTTCACGACCAATTTTCTTGCTGACAAGCTTGTGTGTTTTCAGCCGCCAATCTAGATACCTTATAGTATATGGACGCTTTGAGATATCCCATCTTCTTTCGTATCGTTAAAAAGATGGCTCCACTCATATTGTCTACATGTAATTATTTTAAATTACCCGCATATCCTATAGTGTTGAGAAACTTAGTATTCTATTTGTGCAATTTACACCACATGGAGTCGTGCCGATGTGATTCCCACTCTTAAGTACTTTCCTTGTTAAGCCAAATATCTAAAAGAATTACAGTATTTAGCATTTTGGGTTGTTTGAAATCATCAAAAACACAATTTTTTCCATTAGATAGAAGTGTCAGTACGTCGCGAGATTGATAATACCATTTCTTTCATGTTTACTATAATAATGTGTTCTACATAGTTTATTTATGCAAGAAATTAATCTTCTTGGACATTTGGCAACTTTAATAAAGTATCCGTCTTTCCAATTTGGTTTTGTTATTTTCGTTTAAAATTTTGCATATCAGTCCTTTCTATAACGTGCTGTCCTTTTCAGTTTCGTGTAAAACCACATTCCTGTTCATTTTGAGGTTGCATCCGTCGTATAATTAATGGTTGCATTTATATTTTAATGCGGAGTTCTACTCCGTCACGCGTTATTTTGCTGTACTATTTATGTACACAGTAAAAATAATTAATTTGATTAAATGGCAAAGCCTATAATTCAAGTTTACTTCTTCAATTTCTTAACTCAGTTGTCTTGGCTCAAACCCAAACTTTTCAAGCCAATTCACATATTGAGGGGAGACAATTTCCTAATTATATATGTAAACAGATGGTACATCGTATACCACCTATGGAATGGAACCATTGGTTAACGGAACTTCTCTGTTTTACTATTGTCTTTGTCTTCGATTTACTTACAGTGGGTTTTTAACTGTTAATAAGAATTGTACTCCGTGATGAGTTTTGAACTATTTAAACCGTTTTTGGGACAAAGTTAGAAGAGTTTTTAAAAGGTCTGGGAAATTAAACAAAAACTATTTTTGAATGATTTTTCTGCCATTCGGTATCATTTCTCGCAGGCTGAAATAATGTGATTTTACGTTGACCACTGGTAAAAAAAATAAATAAAACTCAAAATAATTAAAATACAAATTATAAAAGAAGTTAACTCTCTTTCTAACTTGTTAGTTGATATCGAATTTCGGTCACTCGTTTAATCATCGCTCTCCAGGTGGTACAATTACATGTGACTTCCTTTAGTTGCCTGACAGTCATTCCTGGGTCTTTTTTTACGGTGTCTAGCCAACGGATTCTTGGTATTGACCAGACCTAGCATGATGTACTTCTTCAGAGACGGTCTCTGCATGATGTATCGAAAATACGTTTGTGACTCTTGTTGCCTGCGACATGTGTGGTTTGACTTGATCCTTCTGTTAACCTTCTTGGGCGTTTAGGTCTCGCATTCGTACGTAGCTATTGCAAAGACCCTTGCATTTACTACTCTGCATTTGGAAGCGTTGCTTATTTTTTTGTTCTTTTCATATTGGGCCCATACCAATCATTGCAATATTTATTCAAGATGTTTTCTTTCGATTACTAAATAATGTCCCAAGCCACTTTTAAAATTTAAAGTGTTCTGTACAGTTTGCACTGCAATAAAATTACCAACTTCAGTAACTATTGTCCTCAATTCCTACACAGTTTCATATCTTTTATGAGATGGTATGTTCATGTTCTTAAATGTCTTTGGAAGAGAAAATTGAGAACTTCGAACAGGCTAATGAAATGATCCACATTTGCCAATCTACTATCAGAAAATGTTTCTTTCCGACGACAGCTGCACTAGGAGTTGGTAATTTTAAAACATTCAACTTCGGGGCCATTTGGAGAAGATCTAAGTATTTATGTTCTAACGGTTAGTTGAACTGTAGAGTTGTCTCTTAGGTCATTGTGGTGCAGGTGCCACTTTGAACGCTGTTGAAGCTCAGAGATGTATTCGCGGCTCCAACGTGACCATAAGTACTCCTGTAATTTTTGTAGTTTTTGGTAAGTACCAATCGACAGTCCTTGATTTCTCGAAGATCTGGATCAGGAGCTGATACCATTGGACGACTTATAAAGAAATGCGCTGGGGTAAAGGGCTCTAGGTCATTAGAGTCAGTTGTAAGAGGAAATAAAGATCGGGAGTTTAGGACGGTTTTACCTCAATTAATAAAGTACAAAACTCTTTATAGGTTAGAAACGTATTTCCCGGAACTTGTCGACAATGATGTTTGAAGGATTTGACACCTGCTTCCTACAAACTACCGAAACGTGGAACGAAGTGCTAGCTAATTCCCTTATTTGACGCGCTTTGAACAATAGCAACGTTATTTTGTTTTAATAGAAAACCTAATTTGAATAGTTTGCGTCTACAAAATGTGTCCCGTTATCGAAATATATATGGAGGGCTTTTCCCCACCAGCGTATAGAATGCATGAGAGCTAGTACGAATGAATCTGTTGTTTGGTCTGAGACAAGTTCAAGGTGCACAGTCTTGACTGAAAAACAAATAAAGATACATACAATATGCCTTTCTGGTTTTGTAGCCGCGACCATTGCGGTCATTAATTATTATGGGTCCCGCATAGTCAACACCCGTCACGCAGAGGGAGGGGGGGTTCAATACGCAAGTTTTATAAATTGCTAACATCTTATACATTGGTGTACTACTTATTTGACAAGATTTCGGGTTAAAACTATTGCGTGAAGTAAGCAGGGATGTTTTGTCAAGACGATAAGGACAGCAGGTAGGAGGGATAGTGGTGGAAAGAAGAAAAGTTTGGGTTCTAGCCTACGCAGACGACATGGTGGTCTTGACAAAAACAGAGGAGGAAATGAAAGGAATGATAAAAGTGATAAATAGATATTTGGAAAAAAGAAATTAGAATTAAAATGTAGAAAAACAAAATTATGGAGTTTAAGAAGAAAAGGGTAGAATAAAAGGAGGGAAATGGAAGTAGGGAGAGATGGTAGACAAGTATAAATACCTAGGGTATATGGTGAGGTACGACAACAAGGACGAAGACCAGATTAAGGAACTAGAGAAAAAGGAAATAAAATAATAAAGGAGGTATAGGGTATAGGCGAAAGAAAATTTGCGAAAGACTTGAGGAAAAGAAGATGGATATTTGAGAAAATAGTAAAAGGTGTGTTGATGTATGGAGCAGAAATGTGGCGATGTAGAGAATGGGAGAAACTGGAGAAGATACAGGAAAGGTATTGCAAGTGGACACTAGGTTTGGAGAAGGGAATACCAGGTTATATAGTCGAAGAAGAATGTAAACTGGAAAAATAAGAAACAGACAGGAAAAAGGGCAATACGGTATGAAGAAAAATGGAAAGCAAGAAATAAAATAAGATACTATATGAATGTTGGAAGGAAGTAGAGGCGCAAAAGATAAAATATGGTAATGATGCTAGAAGAAAATATTATGGAAGAGGAGGATATACAAGGGAAGAAATAAAAAGGTAAGAGATGGGGAAAAAGGTATGGAAGAAAAAATAGAACAGAGAGATAGAAACACACAGACGCAAGAAAGAAGAGTAAGAATTAGGGAAGGAAAATACAACACGAAGTATGAAGAATTAATAACAGGTGGAAAACCGAATTACATAACCGGAATAGTGGCATTGGAAGATAAAAGACTAATTGCAAAATTTAGAGCAGGAAACGAAGAAAATGAAAATAAGTACTAGTGGAAAGACGAAGATAGGAAGTGTAGAATGTGTTGAGGGGGGAAATGTAGACATTTGAAACTAGAGTGCAGTGAAGTAAAAGCGACAATAGAATGAGAAAAGTTTTGTTGGGAGAGAGGAGAAGGAATTGTGTGGATGAAGAAGGTGGTGAAAAAGAAAGTGGACGGAAGAAAGAAAAAGAAGTAATAAGAATAAAATAAAGAGAAGAGCCAAAAAAACTTTTATTTTTTTTTGTTGTTGCTTTTAATGTATATAATTTTGTAGGTTAAGAAAATACCAAACCTATTGTTAATAGAATAAGACAAGTAAATTGAATTGAATTGATTGAATTACTAAGCTGCTTGAGCTCTTTTTGATTTGATTTTTTGTTTCTTGGATTCTATAGTCATTCTTCTTTGACTAAATCCGTCTGTCATTTAACGTGAACGAAATATTATTAGAAAATAGAATGTTATTTAAATTAATTTGATGGTCATTTTTTCTATCCAGAATCCAAGAATTTCGATCTTGAGAGTAATCATCGGACAATTCTGAACATTTTGTAATTTTGTACAACTTTTCCATTGTAATAATTTTAAAGCAGGTGCTTCTTTGCAGATAAAATTTTTTATCCTGATTAGTAAACGTAGTGGTACCTTTATCTCTAATCGACAAATAGATATTCATCGTTAGATTTTTTCTAACACATGATTTTTGTTCTCAAAATTTAAGCACCTGTTGCCACGGAAAAGAATTTGCATTTGGTTTATTACCGAAAACAAATCAAGAACGGTACGGACTAAATACTAAAAACTCATAACGTGGATTCTGTTTTCAAGGGTACACAACAAGTACAAAATAAATTACGTTCAGTGAAGGATATTCTACCATCATTGTCATCGGCTACAGTGCTCCTGTGGTTAAGTGTACGTGGGGACAACAAAAAAAGCATTGACACCAGTACAAAAGAGCACAAAAGAAACTGTCGCCTGCATCAAAGAGATAAATACACTGTCGCCGAGCATGTTATTATTCCAAGAAACCAAGCTATACAGTTTGCCAAAATGGAAGTGGTGTCGACAACATCCCACTACTAAGGTTGGTAAATGCGGAAACCATATTCCATATTCGTATTCGTATAATAATAATAATCCAGCGCTTAAAAATAATAAGACTAAACTATTTCCCAACATGGAAGATCTGTCAGCCATGAATAAAGCCAAACATCGAAACATAAGCAATCAACTGTTACTACCAAGCCTATAAATAGTGTAGCAGATCCAGAAAAAATGTCAGTCAAAGACTTGAAACGGGTCTACATTTTTCAAATAAAGTCACTTTATATTTTGAAATGACTGCTTAATAATTGATTGTTGATAGGAAATTTTATTTTTTACTATATTACAGTTCATCAGAGGTCTTCGTCAGTCATCATTTTGAAAAATGTCAGATGTTGTGGACTAGATTTTGGAGCTGCAAAAAACTTATATTTTAAGCAATCCAGGCCCTGAAGTACAAAGTTTATCTACCAATTATTTCGTGGTAATACAAATAGGACACAATATGTTTCTGATGGGTCAGGTGAACTAATAAAGTGACAGTGGCCAGCAATGGTAGTTGATAGTAATTTATGTTTTATTGTGCCTATTGGTATGGTTACCTAATTTCTCTTTCCCGTTTCACTATATGGCATCTTCTCTTTTATATTCTAAACAATTTACTAATGTGTAAGAAGAAGAAATTTGTAAGTTATTATTGAAGCAAGGTCGTCTTCCGGAATTCAATGGTAACGAAAAAGTTACGTAGTTAAAGAAAATTTCCTTGAATACAAGCTCTGATTGTCTATGTTTATAGGTTTTTCATAAAAATTTTGGACATTCGATGGAGGGTAACTCTTTGAATCGCCATTTTAGAAATAAAAAATGGTCTTGACGTTTGGTTCTTACAATCCATAATTTCCATTTCATACATGCTGTTTATTTATTTATACATATTACATATCATTAAATTTTCTCTACCATATTTGATTTTGTTTTTGCCCACACTCACACAACACATTTCTAAGAGTTAATATTATTATTCAGTTTTGTGCACTTCTAGTAAATCTTACCGTTTCTAATAATAGTTATTTACATGTCGAGTTTTGTAAAATGATATTTTCTTGAAAGTTGGATGTTTGTGAGGCAAGCCACTTCGGGCGAGCCTAGTAAAGATTAATTTCAAATTAAACGTGTGAGTTTATTTTCATCTTCACACGCTTTTAATAAAATTATTTAAGCATTTTATGATAAAAAAAATTGTGTAGATGGCGTATCTGTACCTAGATGTAGGTAATCATCGTAATGATTTTAGTTTGCTTGCCTACAAATCTGAATATTACAAATCTTTTATTCAAATAGTAAACTATTACAATTTAACTTTTTACAACATATTCAACATATACAAAGTCATTTTCTATGTTAAATTAAAAATTAATGCATATTTTTTTTGCTCACAATTTGAGCACAATATAGCAACATATTTTATTAAATAGATAAATGAGAACACATTTATATGGAAATGTAAGTGTTTAAAGTGTATTTTAATAAAAAAAAAACAGTAAAATTTACGGGAAAAATATGACTTCAAATCCCGATTGTCGTAATTTTTTTTCATTAATAAAATTATAATCGACATTATTAATACAATTTATATAAAATAAGTGTAATTTTTATTCAAAATATTTAATTCACTTTACAAAATTGTATTATAATGATAATAAAGTTAATACAAAAAAATACTGAAATCGGAATCGAACGCTAGTTAGAAAGCGCATAAAATTCCTAGGTAACAAATTAGTCAATTCGTCCTCGAAGGCGCTTAATAAATGAAAATCCTATCGGTTAATTAACAAAATTTCATGAAAAATAGCTTATTCTACTGATTTTTTTAAAGTAACATACGTTTTGAATATTCATTGTTATCACATCAATTTGTTTCATTTTATTTATTAAACATAATATATTCCTATATTATGTTCGAATTGTGTTAGAAAACAGAAATAGGTTCGTAATTTTTAATTTAAATGCGAAGTCAACTTTTCTATGGCTCACACGGTATAATTGTTTAATAGGAGTAGAACATATTTTAAATAGAAACGGTAGGTAAATAAAGATGATCCCAAGAAACATGTTTTTGGTAAATTTAAGTACTAAAATATGAAAAGTTACTTACATATCAAAAGTCCCTGTGTTATTTTTTTGTGTCCAAATAAGTTTTAATGCAATAACTTATTTGTTTACATAAAAACACTTTCACATCTAACTAGTGCGAAAACGACTTCAGATTATCAACTTCCGGTGTTGTTATCTGTAGTCTGAAAAATATAAAACATCCTCTTTCAATAATATTTGTTTTTCCAAATATACCTATACTCGTATTCAGGAAAGGAGACATGTTATGGGTGATAGATTTGTGCAAATTATCTTACTACGTAATTATTTTCATACGTACGAAATCTCCAAAGCTCAAATCGATGTGATACATCAAACAAATACATACAAATATGTTAACTATTGTGACAAGGTATGTAATTGTAAATATTAGTTTAAGATTAAAATCAATTTGTACTGTTCATACCTAACGATAAATATAATTTTAAAGTTCCCAGAATTACATATTACATAATTGATTGATAAGAACTATTGTAGTTTTTTTTCGAATAGTTTACAAGTAAAACTAAATACTACTGAAAAAAAATGACATGAAATTGTTTCCGTAAGTATTTTTTGCAATAGTTGGTGTTTGCTTGAAATTTAGAACCGTTAACTTTCATTAATTTACGAAAAAACATGTTTTGTTGTGTTAAAACAAATTACATGGAGAGTTTCAATTTTACGCCCTAACGTGGAAGCGGTTAAAACATGATCATTTAGCGAATACCGAGTTCAACATAGTGCAGATTATGGGAATGAAAATAATCTTGATTAGAAGCAATTCATCTCCATCTAAAAACGCATTTAAGAAAATAAAGGTTTTTAAAGTAAATGCAGTATAGTTAAACGTGCTGTAATGTAAGATGATTAGATCACAAAGTATCTAAAAACGAATTTAGATGTACTCATTCTTTTTATAACAATAATTTGAATTGTTTAAAAACAATCTAATCTAAACTAATTTATAAGTTCCGATTGTGGCGCCAAGTATTCTTCAATTGTTATAGTAATGGTTGCCGCGCAGTTTATTTCCGGAATACATCCGCCGAGTTCTTTAAAGTTCATGGGGAGTCGCCGACAAATTCGCCAACAATTGGACTACCAGAGTTCGAAAAGAAATCAGCAGATTTTAGCTTTTCAATATTCCAACGCAACAGGTAGTGAATTTTTGTTATTGTTTATTTATAAAATTCTGAATGTAATTCAAATTACTAACTTCGAAAAAATAGTATCTCATCAAAATTATGTAGGGAATTCCGCCTGAAACGACATAACCTAAGCATTTTCGATTAAAAGTAAATTGGGAATGAAGTTAGGCTTAACTATGGTAAAAAAAATTAAGTGCAGTACATATTTCATCCTAACATACATTTCGCTAATGCGAGGGGTTAGTTTCTTCAAAAATTCTTTCATCTCCGATGTTGGATGTAGACCGATGAGGTCTACTGCGCAGGTTGTATTTATACTCGTTCAAAGGGGTGGGGTGGTGCATTTCTGTTCGGATTGGATTCCAGATCTGGTACAGCCTCAGAGTTTCTTTCTTTCTATTGAAGTTTTCTGTATGTTATAGGTCTTGATTGCCTCCCTTACAAATCTGTTATGATAACCGTTAGTCGCTGCTATTAATTTAGAACTTTTGAAGCTTGTGATCCCAATTGGTAAGCGCATGTTCGGTCAAGGCTGACATGTCGGTGTGTCCCAGACAACAGTTTGTTCGATGTTCTTTAAGCCTAGTGCCCATGGACCTCTTGGTGATTCTTATGTATACTCTGCTACAAGAACAAGTTATACGGTTTATTTATTTATTCGTATGGTACATTTAAATATTATATTGTGATGTAAGTGTTATGTATTGTGCCCCAGAAGATTAGTATAAACCTGTATAGTGTAGTGACGAAACTGTTTGCAATTGTGGATTGGTTTGTATTGGCAAAGCATTTGCTTCAAAGTTTAGGAAAACCACTAAAACCTAAACATGCCAACAAGGTATACGGTAAAGTGATGAAAAAGGGTCCCCTTCGTCTTTTGTTGATCTGATGGTCTGCTGCATCTTATTGGTTAGTTTGATGACAGTTTTAATTTCGTGCCTCTTTAGAATTCTTTCGATGGGGTCTGTGACTTTGGATATATATGGTAGATATGCGTGGGTGGTAGTGAATTGACTTTCAGATCCTGGTGCTCTTAATCTTTCTAGTGTACATACCCTTTGACTTCAAAGGCAGTTTTCCGATGTTCACGTCACGCCTGAAAAATCTCTAGTCCACAAATCCTTGTTCCGTCAGGATCTTGCTTATACCATACTTTTGATCTGGGTGATGCTTTGAATAGGCATGCAGGTACCTGTTAATGATCTGTACACTGTTTCACCTAGTTTGTTTCCTTTTTTTTCAACTGAACTGGATATTGGGTTGTTGACTGTTCAGGTTTCGAAGAAATTGGTTAAGCTTCTATATATCGTGTTTCCAAACGTTAAAAGTATCATCCAGAAAACTTCAACAGAATAGAAGAAACCCTGAGGATTAACCAGTTCTAGAATCTAATCCTCAAGTACACCAACATCCAACATCGGAGATGGAAGGACCTCTGAAGCAGCTGTCCACTTGCGTTAGCAAAACGTTAAGAAGAATTTACAATTAACGACGATCATTAAACTCGAATCTAGACCACACTAGTTCTCAAACAGGCGGCGAAAGACTAAACAATTTGTCTCATGTTTCATATTTAGAACCTACCATTTTTAAAAAAAAAAAAAAAAAAAAAAAAAAAGCTTTTTGTACTCGCCTACTGAGAAGTGAAGTTTTACATACATTTACTTCCACGCACTAGTGTCCGGAAAACGGACAAAAAGCATTGGTATATTTAGACTTTTAAACAATAATAGTACATTGTAATTTTAATTTTTAGTTGTAAAAAACGCTTTTCTCAGTATTTTTTTAAAATAAAAACACATAGAAAAAGTAGAAAAAGCAATTAAAAGTTTTTAAAAATTTACAGTGCCATCTATGAATTCAAGATTTAAGCTGTCAATTATATTAATTTTTAAGAAATATTTGCTCGTTACAAAAATTATGTACAAACCTTTTTCAGGAAGATTATTCTAGCATTCGCGCTATTAAAGCACTCGCTCACTCCGTTCGCTCTTGCTTCAAATCCGCTCATGCAGGAAATTCTACTTTCCGAACTCGGTATGTAAATAATTATTCTGTGTTATTTTGGGCTAGTATGGGAATAAAACGAACACATGTGTAAAAATACTCAAAATTTCCGGAAAATTAAAAAAAAATTTAAACATTTAAATGCAGAAAGTTAGAAGATACACATTTTCCAGTTTTTATCCTGCATGCATTTGATTTAGACCGGCCGCATCCTCCTTATCATCTTCAAATGGCTCTTTTGCATCGGCACCGGAATCATGATCTGAGACAAACTGAACCTATCTTTTCTTGGTTTGTCTTGCCGTGTGCCGTAATTTTTTGCTTCTTTGGATTTCCATTTTTTCCATTGTCTTTGCCTTCATTTTTTTCTATATTTGGAGAACTCTTTTGAATTTATTAGCCTTACGTTTTTTATTAGAAACTAAAGTTGCTTGAGGTATCGGAGAAATCTGTTGAACAGAAAACAAGCAGGAGTTCGTCTTAGAGTTTGATTAAACTCTGCGGATTCAGCTAAATTTTGTTCTTGGCCTTTTGATCGTTTATTTTTGGTTCTCTAGGGAAATATTTGTTTAGAGGATGTCGCATTTTCTATCCCAATGTTGAAATTGATATTATCATTAGTATTGTCAGTTTGATTATTCATATTATCGACTGGTACAACATTTGCAGTTTCTGACGACGCAAATAGATGATCTGGGAAAATATTGGAATTAATTGTTTTCAGGAGAGTATTTTCAGCAATTGCAGTTTGCGCCTACTTGGAATAGACACCTGCAAATAACCAGCAATTTGAAACTGAGACAAGACTCTATTGGAATGTGTTTTTTAGCCAGAGAAAAATTTTCTGGTTGTATTACATTTTTACAGAACCATAAAATGCCTCATCTAGGGTCTACGTGAGATGTGGATAATGTGACCCCAAAACTCAACACTAACACAATCCTGTCGTCTTTTGCAAATTATAAAATGTCTATGCCCTTATGACTCAAGTGTCCATCGACAATCAAAAGTATTTTATCGGAGAAAATAGGATGGGCATATTTTTTTAAAGCATTTGAACCATTTCAATTCACCCATCCATCCACTTTCTTGAATGATTTTCAGAGTTCGGTCCCAAAGGCGTGCCATCTATTAATTCCTCTGTTCCTCTTTTTTGAAGGAAAATTAAAGCAGGTGATACAAAACCTATTGTGCTGATAGAACAAACCATGGTGGCATTTATTCCACGTTGGGCGATGGTAAGTGCACCAACTTGTTTTTTCCAGTTAATATTTCTTGATATGTTTGAGATTTACTAAAAGTTATAGCCCGCGCCCTAGTGGGTTCGGGTTTCCTTAGGAAAATCTCGGGATTTCTTTTCCTAAAACCAGCCATCTAATTCCAACTAGCCAACTTTATTGTTTTGTTGAAACGGTGCGGCAGGCAGTTTTCTCAACCTGATTACGATGATATATTGAAAAATTCTTAGCCTACTATAGAACCAAACAAAATTTCAATGTCAAAATATTTTATTACTCAACATATTCTCCTCTTAATTGGATACATTTATTACAGCGAACCTTTAATGTCTCTAGACTTTTCAAAAAAAATTTTTCTTCTTCTTCTGCAAACCAGACCTCCACAGCTTCTATTATCTTCTTGTTGGAAGAAAATTTTTTTAAACTTTTTTTCAGTTGAGGAAAGAGGTGATAGTCGGACGGAGCCAAATCGGGTGAATAAGGGGGGTGTTCTAGTAATTCAAACCCTAAATCACGAATTTTTTGCATGGCAACATGAGATTTGTGTGCAGAGGCGTTGTCCTGCAAAAACAAAACACCTTTGGATAGCTTTCCGCGTCTTTTCTCTTTAATATTTTCCCGTAGAGTGGTCAGTAATGTCGAATAGTAATCTCCAGTTATTGTTCTACCCTTATCCAAAAATCAATCATGATTACTCCATGGCAATCCCAAAAACTGAAGCAAGAACTTTTCCAGCAGATTTTTGACACGAAACTCTTAGGTCTTGGAGAACCAGAGTGTCGCCATTCCATCGATTGTTGCTTTGTTTCTGGATCGTAGAAATGTACCCAAGTCTCATCCATAGTAACAATTCGGTTTAAGAAGTCTACATCGTTTTCAAATCGAGTACAGATCGAATGCGATGCTTTTACCCTTGCACGCTTTTGGTCAACATTCAAACATTTGGGGATCCATTTTGCAGCAATTTTCTCATGTCCAAATTGACGTGAACCATATGATGAACGCGTTCGTATGAAATATTCAGTGCTTCAGATATCCGTTTTAGCCCAATTCGACGGTCTGATAAAATCATGTCATGAACTGCATCGATATTTTCGGGGACTGACACAGAAACTGGCCTTCCCGATCGGTCATCATCTTCAATGGAAAATTTACCTCTTTTGAAGCTTGCATTCCAATTTTTGACGGTCGCATACGAAGGACATTGATCACCAAGGGTATTAAAGCATATCTTCGTAAATCTGCTTATCTCTTAACCCTTTTAAATACAGGTACTTGATGATGGCTCGATACTCCAATTTTTCGATTTTCGCAATTTTGGTGGACGTCTTTTTTCATTTAATTTATTGCGTGACTCTGGTTTACTTTTTTGACGTCAAACTTTACACTGACACTTCTAATAAGTTATTGTTCGTTGCTATGGTAACGCAATATTTTGTAGATAATAATGCAACGGTTCCTTGTTTTCTTGAATCTCATGTTACAGGACAAATCGATAAAATAAAAGAAAACCCAGTATATGATTTTATTGTCTAAACTTCTTCCCTCAATCGGCATCCGCAAAACCTTTGAGTGGATCCTTATTGGGTGAGTATAGTTTGTTGTTTCCGAAAACAATTATTAAACTGGCTAAGGAAACTGACTAATATCTGGGCTGATTGTGATAGATACATAGGTTACCCACTTCTCTATAAGATAATTTTTGTTCTTCCTCTGAAGCACGTTCGGTTGGTTTCATTTATTACACATTTAAAATCGATTGTAGTGCAGACGAGTTTACAATCAAATGTTTTTAATCTGTCCAATATTTTTGAAATGTAACCTATTTGATTTAAAGTTTAAAGTTTTTGGTTCTACTAAATTCAATTTCTAAACATCAAACGATATTACCAAGACCTTTCATTTCAAATATTTGAGGTAACTTTTCTTTTTAGTTATTTATAGATTCCAATTTTTTAGAAACTATTAAACTATAATCTACTTAAATAATAATTAAGATTATCTCCCTCTTGACCGATATGGTAAAGATAGAATTGGTTAGTGTGGCATCATAACTTTGCAGAACTTCGTCTAGTTTGACATACCAACTTCTTCCAGCTTGTTGTAAACAGTATAACGATTCCTTCAGAACATTTACTAAGGTTGGTCTCTCGGTATAATAATTTTTAAAACGTCTGGTAACTGTCTTGGTGCTTATATACATATTTTTTCTTAAAGTATGCCGTTCAAATATGCACACGTTACGTCAAGTTGGTGTATATTCCATAACGTACTACAATTGCAGAAAATAATGTTACTGTGAACTGACTGAAACCTTATGCGACAAGTCGTGTCTTTCTATTATCAAACTTTCCGTCACTTTTGTACTTATTTCTTAAAGATAATTCTGCTACCGGTGATTTCTTTCACATTTGTTCGTCGGTCTACTAGCGTTCAAGTATTATTCCGTAACAATTCAGAAATTTCGTCTGCCACACCTTCATATCATTCTTCAAATTCTGCTGATTTCAATGCTTTGGTCATTGGCACTTCCGTAATTAGCATTTATATTTATATTAGCTTCCGGAATCATGTTGTACTGTTTTGCAGGTCTTCCTCTGGGGTTTGTTAGTAATATTTTAGGTCTTTAAGGTCATCTTATCTGATTACAATTGTCAATTACTGGAGTATCATTGTCCAATTCTTTTTCGGGCAGTGACGGATTATGACTTTTTTCACTCAAAGGCAATTATTTTTAAAACGCTCTTAGGAAGCAGACCTCCGCCTACGGCGTCGGTCTGTTTCCAAGCAACAAGCTTTTGAAATCTGTTATAAAATTTTTTCGGACAATTATCAATGTCCTTGGGTTATTACTACTGAAAATTTTTTGCTGCAGTAGAAATCCAATGAAATCAATTAATTAGAAGTCATCTGATTAAAGACAACCAATCAGGACAACATTACACTGAAAACAGATCCCATGGGCTGTTTTCAATCACATTGCCGTGGATACATATTAATTTATTTCGATTTTGAGGTTTCAAATATTTATATTTCAAAATGTCACGATTTGGTTCTAATACTGACGAGAATATTAATAAAATTATAGAATCAAGCATACCAAAAAATACCGTTTACAGTAAAAAATTTGTATGAAAAGCATTTATGGACTTTTGCAATGATAGAAAGTATCAATTAGATGGAAATCGAACGGCGAAAGAATTGGCGTCGATTTTAAAGGATTGGGCTGCGAACATGAGAAGAAAAGATGGTACAGAGTTTAAAGAAACTACGGTCAAAACCATGTTGGACCTAACAAGTAAGCTGTTACAAGAAAAATATTATAAAGATAAAGATGAAAGTTATTATTGACCCATTCAAAAGTGTTGTATTTCAACAAACGCGAGCTGCCCGCGATTCAATACTACGAAAACTGTAAAAGAAAACAAAGTTCGACAGCATTAAGTTTCCTAGAAATAACGAAAATGATAAATTTATGGAATGAAAATACCCCTAATGGGCTGCAACGGAAATTCTATCACATAGCCGCGGTAGAATTAACTTGGCGAGGTGGGGAAGCTGCTGCTTGCTTGACTGACTTTTTTTGTATCGAAATAAACAACGATGGTTTTCTAACAAATCGAGTTGAATATAACCCTGTATTCAGCCTTGCCAAGGTGGTTCAAGAATGTGTACTGAAAGCAAATTTTTAATAGAAAACGACAGCAACGTTTGTCTTGTCAGATTATTTAAAAAATTGATGTCAAAAAGGGGCCCAAATATTAAAATCAACAGATTATTCCTAAGAACAAATCGTCACTGGAAATCCGAAAATGATCACTGGTATGATAATATGCCCATAGGAAGAAATACGATTCAAAATTGGACAAAATCGTCTGCCGAAGCGATTGGCTTGAATATCACGGAAAAAAATTACTAATCACTCCAATAGATCGACCGCCGTTAGTCGATTGGCCAAAAGTGGTGTACAAGAGCAAGAGCTTATAAAAATTACGGGTCACAACAATGCTAACTCAATAAAACCCTACTTGAATATTGACGAAGAACATCATAATCAAATTATTAACAGCATGCGTAGTGGAAATACATCTTCATCAGCTATTGAAACTAACACGTCTGGATCTTCATTTAACTTATCTAATTGTTCTTTTGTTAATTACACCTTTAAATAAATTGTTTTTGCTCTGTATTTTTTCTATAATTTGCAAACAATTTTCTATCGGAATAACCCGCGAACATTGATAAATGCTCAAAAATTTTATAACAACTTTCTCAATCTGTTATAAAATTTTTTTGGACATTTATCAATGTCCTTGGGTTATTACTAGTGATAATTAACTAATAAACCACATAAAAAACAATATACACAGTGGCGCAAACTTCTGACAGAGGACAACATTGTTGGAAAAAAACTTAACTTTCAAAATTTGTTACATTTATTATAGTTACTGAGTGTACATTTTAAAAATATTTTCGGTTATTCAGAGTGTTCCAAAGGCGTGGCAGCATAAATTTACAATTTTTAAAATGAAACACACCATATTTTTTTTACGGTTTCAAAAAATCTCGTTGAGAGCTTTAAAATACATAGCATGTCAATGTATATTGTACATGTATTTTAGAAGATATAACTAATGATTACTAAAAAGGACGGCTATTTTCACGCTTTGTTATAAAGTACCCAGAATTTTTTTTACCAAATCATGAAATATCGACCCTCGGTTCGACACTTTCCTAGAATACCAGCAATCATATTGAGATGCAATAAAACAATAAAACCAACGGTGGCGAATCAATTTTTACAACATCGATGGGGCCGGTACTGGAATACGTACAGTTAGTTTTATACTAAAGCATAAAACATCAGAATACCAGGAATAAAATAATTAGACTCAAAAAATAGAATAATTGCCATATTTTTTATTACTTAATTTGTTGATACATTTTGATATGGTTGTTTAGTTTTGTCGCCGCGCCCCCCAAGGCGTCGGCGCCCCTAGGCAGTTGCCTATGTTGCCTAATGGATCTAGATTGTAATTTTTAACTTTGTCTGTACCACTTTCCACTTCTATACATTTAACTGAACCAGTAACATTTTTCGTAAACATATTTATCTTTTAATAGTTATTCGTACAACAAACAACAAAGTATCGCTTTCATCATGATTTACAGTAAGAAAAAATTACAGGGTGTATTATAATGAATTGGAAATATTTTAACTGTAGAAAGCTGAGCTCAAAATATTAAGTTTTAACTCAAATTACCTGATAAAATGTGGTTGCTGTCAGAGTTACAGGGTGTTTTATTTGAAAATTTAAAGGTACTGTACATCTTACTAAATTATGTCAAATCAAGGTTTCTGGCTACTGCCAGAGGCGTACGACAGGGGCAGGTTATTTTTTGACCTGTCCCAACATCTACGCCACTGCACTGGTGGAATTGTGATTTTAGCATAATTTTTCGATGCTCCAATACTTTAATTAAAAAAAAAAAGATACAATTTCTTCGTACCGATAAAGTCGTTACTTTTTGAGGTATTTAAAGTCAAATAAATATGTACATACATTTTACTCTAAATTAGTTTATTGACCATTAACTATATCTGTGAAAAACTACCACTATCTGTACAATTATTTAACTTACAAAACCCTGTACACAAGTATAAAAGTAGGTATTGCGAAAAAAAAATTTCTATCGGTCGTGAACAGAAATAAATTTCAGTGTACTAAATAGTCTAGTCTATCTCAATAAAATTTTAATAAAACTTAAAGCCCCTTAAAACAATGTTGCAATTGGTATTCATGAAAAATGGTGTTTAAATTATTTATAATATTGCCTTTGTACAAAAACGATCTTATCTGAGAATGACAAAAGTAGTATTAAAAAAACGACTAATATCGAAATGAAATTTTATATACTGCTTTATGTGCATGGTTATAAGCTAGTGTTGTCAATAATGTTACTCAAATGTCAAGTTTACAATAATAACAACAGCCTAGCGTTCTTTTTTATAGAGCCGAATTTGTTTATTTATATACAAGGTGATTCAGCTAACCCGTTCATTAGAAGTTCATGGACTTCCCGTTGAAATATTTGTTTAAAAATTTGGAATAGGGGATTGCTCAAAAAATTCTATTTAATTAAAATATTTCAGCTCTTCTAGCACTTCCGGTTACACCGGAAGTGGCTACCAACTTTCTTATTTTAAATAGAATGATATATTTTTTTGATGTCAAATTACACATCATTTAAAAACTTAACAGTCTTCCTAAGTATAGCCCAAATTTTGTTACTATAACTTTCTTTTTCAATCATTAAAAAGTGTTTGAAAACAATACTACAAAACCAATTTTTCTCAAAAAAATGAGAATATCTCAAAAACTATTGATTTTTCGTATAGGTTGTGCTACATGAAAGTAACTCAGATTTTAGCGTAGAATCCAAATATATAAAAAATATATCATTCCATTTAAAATAAGAAAGTTGGTAGCCACTTCTGGTATAACCGGAAGTGCTAGAAGAGCTGAAATATTTTAATTAAATAGAACTTTTCGAGCAATCCCCTATTCCAAATTTTTAAACAAATATTCCAACGGGAAGTCCATAAACTTCTAATGAACGGGTTAGCTGAATCACCCGGTATAGTAATTCATAGCTAACTATGTGAAACTAATTTAAAAACACAACAATACATAATAATGATTTTGTTAGGTGCTTAATTTAAAATTTACTTTTTTTATTGCAATGTTTATTTTGTTCGTGTTTTAAGGTTTTACAAGTTAATACATAAATCTTATCATTTGGATTCATCAAGTTATTACTCACCTATTTGATAACATTGTTAATATTTTTTTTCTTTGGATAACAAATGATTTTATATTATAACCGAAGTTTATAATTAATCTTATAACCCACTAACGAACACACTACGGGAAGGTTATTTCAAAGAAAATTATCCTTCTGGATAGGCAACTAACATTACTTATGATCAGTTCGTATGTATAATTTGAAGAATAAACAATAAAGTTAATTACTTTTAAGAAAATTGTAGTTATTAATGATGAACCAGTAATCTCTCTAAAAATAAATATTTGCAGAACACTTTTTTAATAATTGTATATTAAAAATTTGAAAATCATATAATAATGATGGCATGTACCATTGAGAAAACAAAATTTGGGACACTGTTGAATGTTAAATGAACATAACGACGCTAAATAAGTATTTGTCACTCTATTCTTTGTTAAATCTAAGTAATTCAAGAAGGTCAGGTTAATAATGTTTAACCGTTGGTTGAAAAATTCTTATTTAACGTAGTTAGGCTCTTTAACTTTCAACAGTGTTCCAAATTTTGTTTTCAATAATACTTTATTGCTAAAAGTATAGCAATCAAATTCAACATAATACAAAACGACGCATTTTAACGCGAATTAATTGCAATCTAATTGAATTTGTTAAAACTTACAAACATACAAAAAAGCATGATAATGAGTAGGTACGAAGATAATGTTTTAAGCCGAGAATGCCAATTAAGAATTAGTCTAGTAGAACTTTAGACTGACGACATAGTCTTGGATAGTGATACTCAATTTCAAACATTTTAGTTATATTTTCACAATTCTTTTTAAATCTATTCGAGCTTCTTCTATTAAGGCAACCAAACAATTTTCTATTGAAAGCTACGTCATTTTATGGGAATAATTATAGCCAACAAGTTATTGAAAAAGTCGATGAAAAAGTCGATACCTACATGTTTCTTCTCAGCATCATACCTTGCCCAAAAATATCTGTTTTTGAATCTATACTATGTAGAGCTTTCTCTATTAGATTTATCAACCAGACCCTCATTCATGTTAAGGTTTCAAAAACATTTCTTCTTCATCTTCAAAATGTAGTAGTATTTTATGTTGCATTGCAATAAAAGTTTCTATGCTACCTACTAGAATTTTTGAAGTTAGTTTTACTAATTAATTAAGACTATAGAACAAACATATGTGGGAGTAATTATAATTCAACTTAAAAGTTAACTGATAAACTCAATCATTTTTAGCACCAGCCTGATGAAGCGAAACGTCGCCATATAGTAAAAAAGGCAGTTTTCCCATCTGTCCTCCAATTAGAAGAGTCCGTGGACATTGCCTACGGCAAAAATAATCCATTACATAATAAAAACAGGGGAAACTTCTTACTGATAATTTTTTATATCATCTTTTTAAAAGATTAATATAATAAAGTCTAAGGGTCATTTACCGAACAAAAATGTATCACCCCATATTTCACGGATATTTCAAGTATTTCACAAACATCTCAAATATTTCATGGATATGTCAAATGTTTTTGTTGTGTTTCAAAGTATATCGCGTTTGGCATTGGAAATTTTAATGCTTATTTTAAACGATGGAAGAAATACGTGTGATAAAGTTTATTTACTTTCTGTTGCGTACAAGACTACTGACTTGATTATAAACCATTCGACTAACTATACTATTATTTACTACTGAGTTGTGATAGGCTGTGTTTCAAAAAGAGTGAGCAAGCAAGAAAAGTTGAGCGTTTATTTTTTGTGTTTTATTGCGTTTCCTGGGTGTAGCATGTCGACTAGGTTTATCTTTGCATCATGTTGAACCAATTTCGTTTGTTGGTGATTATAATGTGAGTAACATGCTTCGGTACGTACTTTTTTGGTGTGGCACACTGGCTGGATTATGATTCATTCTCTAGTATAGGTACTATTCATTCTTTGCTCCATCATTACGTATGGTGCGGTCGTCTGGTGGCAAAAACTCTCTGAGCTTACCACCAGGAAAAGGCTGATAGACTGCAGAGACTTGCGTATAAATGCATCATGGGAGCAATGCGCACCTGCCCCACATCAGACATTGAGCATCTTTTGGGGCTGACCCCTCTCCATCTTGTTATTAAGACTTGTAATTAACATATAGTCACTTTTAGTTAGTTTTTCAGATACTGACGCGGCATTGTTCTCTGATCCATCTGCTTGCACATTTATTACTTTCTCCTTCTTCTTGTGTCCTTCTTTTTGAGATTAATTTTCTTTTTTCTTTATTGTGTTCGTTGGCAGGGTCGCCATGTAATGTTCCAAGTTAATGGAGATCACTCAATCGATTTAAATATGTATGAAATAAATATATTTCATAATTAAAACTATATACTACAACTGCTAAATGTTTCCAAACTATGTCCTTCATATTCCTTACCTACTACTTATAACGAATCGATGATGGAAGATAGCTCACTCAACACAATCTGGTTCTTTGCACCTAAACTATTCCACACTAACGTTCTTTAATAAATTGGGTGCAATTTCCTTACAAGGAGGCCAGGTTGGCGCTGCTCTGCCTCGAAAGACTAGAAAAGGATGGCGATCCGAGGTTCAATCACTTGGATAGGACCTTACTCATTAGGAAATAGTCTCTGCTTCTCTCTCACAGAGACGATATGAGTAGGGACTTCCTATTTGTAGCCAACTTCTGGACGGTACTAGGACTATGAGGCCGGGGGAACTTTCTTCCTACTGCCAGACTGCCAGATCCGCTAGTTTACAAACGGATCAAAAACGGCTGAGGGTAGTAGTGGGGGAATATTTGGGCCACGCACTAAATACTACTACGCAATAGAACGCTGTGTGCAGTTTAACCTCTGTCAGGGATATGTCATCAGCTCAAGGATGGTGAGAACTTGCAAAAAGGAACAGAATAAACTGGGGGCATGCAATAAGGATATCATAGGTTGGCTCTCTGGATTCCTGCTAGCGAGCAGATAGATGCCCTTGCCAGGAAAGGGCCGCTATGCCGTTCTTAGAGTCAGAGTCCTTCTTTGGTATTGGCAAGCACTTAATACGTGAAGTACTAAGGGCTGAAGAACGGGAGGAAAATTCAAAACACTGGGTCAGTTTATCAAGGCTAATGCAGTCCAAAACGTTTCCTCGAACTGAAGGTGATTACTCTTCTCAATCCGAAGTCAGTCCTGAGATTCCTCAATGAACTTAACCTACTGGAGGTGCTGCAAGTTCAAAATGGGGAAACACAATAATTCAGTACTGATTCCGTGCTACACACTCCAGATTATGTCTATTTATCTATATTATTAATTAATAGGTACTGAGTTGCAATACGCATTTATATTACGTGGGTCGGCGAAATACCTATCTAGAGCTAGTTCATAGTTACATATTGGCTAAATTACGTTATTTCAACGTTGTTTAAAATTATGTTAGTAACGTATCCGTCGCCCTTTGTATGGCGACGCATATCATATTTCGCAACCGTTGATCCCTCGATAAAAGTAGATTAACTACGATATTTATTTACCTGGTGACAACCGAAAGTGAATGCACTATCTAACTTTTTTTATTGTATTAGATATAAACTAGAAAATTTTAGGTCTATTGGAGATGCACGTTAGCATGAGGTTGTAGCACTAGAAGTCGCACCAAACTATTTGTCAAAAATGATTTGGGATTTAGTCGATACAATTGTGCATGTACAATTGTGCACTCGTACTGAAGAGGCCTAAATGATAAAACAGCTGTCAAGTGATTCTCGGCGTTTGCTTGCAATTGTACAAATCTCTTAAGTAATTTACAGCAGGTGATTTGAGACAACCGAAAAGTCGACTTTTTAACTACTTATATATTGATCAATGTTTTCAATTACATTAATTATAGAGAACTATTGTGTACCATGATATCTAAAGTTTATTTGTTCAGATATGGACTCATGTGACTCTTCACTTATTTTGTTATGAACTAAGTTTATTTTAACAAATTTAGAAAGTAACTACTATCACTGTTTACTATCGACCACAATATAAATTTAATTTCCTGGATAGTAGTTTGCTTACACTCGCGTATAGGCAATTTCTTATTCAAGGAGAAGTAATAATGGTTGCCTATAAGAATTGAAACTTTCAAATTTTTAAAAATTTAATTTAAAAAATATAACCTTAGTTTCATACTTGCGCCTCCAAAATTTCCTCCTTTGTCGTGTAATTAAATTATTAGTTTTGATTTAAATCTTCGAAGCGAAAGCAAAACTTTCAAACCCAACAATAATTCTTAACGGAAATGAGTCGTTATTTTATTGTTCATTTTTCTTATAATCTAAAAATAGAAAGGTCGTTAGTTGATCCTTGAAACACAAATTATGTTTAAAGAAAAACTTTATCAGTTAGAGGACAATATTAAAAATTACCGGTTAAAACGACCTAAAACTTTAAAAAACATCGTCAGATTAAAACAGGTTTCGGTTGAAACGTTCATTTAGTATGGGATTGTTGTTTTTATGTTCTGTTTTCTCACAAGTATTTCTATGGAGTTAAATATGTTTCGTTGTCAGTGACTACCTGCACAGGTGTATAATCTTATGGACTATTTAAGTACTACTGTGCCTAACACCCCACCGAATTTTTGAAATATTTTCAGCTAATTTTAATATTACAACATTTTTCGTTGGCACGCTACAACAATTATCACATGCCTTATTAAATATGTCAAAATATTCAGATTGGGCCTTCTTTTCGCTACCACGTATTTAATAACATATTTTGGTGAACAATGGATGAATTTCAATTAATATTTTTCACAAAGCAAGTAGTACTTACATGAGATCCTGTTATATTATTATTCATATATGGTTTTAGTGCGTGTTCGTAATATTTTTTACTGGGATTTTCTGAAAACTGTGATTAATCGAAGCTATTATAATATTTTACAAGAATTTTCTTTTGTTTGATTGCTGCTTTTTTATGTAACATTCTTTGAAACTTGCACGTAATGACCAGTAGCAAAAATTAAAGTAGAAATGATAATAGGAAATGTTAGGAAGCTCCAAAACTATGTGCTACCTATAAAAATATTATATCAATTAGCTATAAACTGAAAAAAAAAATAATTATCTACAGATTTCTACAAATATTACATTTTGAAAAATAATTATGTTGTGTGCAAGAATTTTGTTTCAATATGATAATGATGAAAAATAAATTTAAAATTTTATTTTTTAAAATGAAAATTATGCAAAAACAGTTGGGCGAAGTAATTGATTAATCTAAATAGAGAAGTCGAGTAGTGTGAGATCAGGACTTCTCAGGGAAAATTATCAAGAGTGAATTTTTTTGAGAAAACAAAAATAAAATGCGATGCCATATTGTTGACCTGTTAATTCGTTCACAAAAATTTAATACAAATTTAAGAATGAAATTTCCCGACTCTCCTTTACCATTTAAAATGACAAAGTTGAGGTCACTTCCGTTTTGACCGTTATTATTGCATTTGGCACCCAAGAAAGTGCAGCAAATTATATTGTTAAAATGTAAACTCACAAGAAGAAGACAGGATTGCAATATTGAGTAAAATGATAGAAATTTATATAAAAATGAATGAAAAACAAGACAGACAATCTGATAAACAAAATTAAAAAAATTATGACGAGTAGAAAGTAGATATAAACTGTAGAAATAATAAAGATGGCTAAAAGTATGCAAAAGAAAAACGGAAAGAAAATGATAAACAAATAGAAAAAATTAAAAAAAGTAAAATGATAATGAAATAAATAGTTTTAATAGACGATACGTTTTTGAATCACTTGCTTTGCATTCATCTGTCAGCATAGTATGATGGTAGGATTGTACCTTTTATTTAATTTTTTCTTTGTTTTGGCATTGATCTCAATGGTGCTAGACGAGAGTTCAGTCGAGGTGGATAATTTTGGTCTCGCAGTAGAGGAGACGAGGAGCCCTGGGAAGTCAATACGGATCTGATATCTCATTCGGCACTCGAAGAATGAAATTGTGCCTAGATTCCTAGTTCTCTGAGAGCATATTGAAAAGAGTGCGTGTGTTGATCAATGCCAAGTCAAGTATATTGCAAAACACATAAAGTGGCCATCGTATGCTAGCCCAAACGCTGTATTTTCTAGGCATCGACACTTCATTTAGTAATTTTATGAAAAGTTACTAAGTTTTAGAAAATTTAAAAGTTGTGATATTTCAGTTTTGATATTTCTCCCTTTGTGAAGAAACGGTCCCGCAAAGCGCAAGACAGCATGGTCGCCTACTGTTTTGTGATCTGTTCTAGCCTCACTTTTTCCTATGTAAGAAAATCCATTAAAAACGTAACAAAACTTTACGTCGATAATGGGCCACTGCATATTTATTTGGTTTCCTACTCATGTATTGATTGAAGAGACATCGACATTTCGAAAAAAATTACTCGTCTACCGACATGGTGAAATATTTTGTAGGTTTGTAGCGTGCAATGCAGTTATCAATAAACTTCAGAAACTAAGCAAAACTTGTGTATCTGATACGTTTGGGCTTGTGTTGCCTTTATATCAAATCGCAGGAATTTCATTATTTTACAAAATCAGTGGCATGGTTTTGCTAAACAATGACGGGTTCTATTTTACATCTCTACAAGTCATGGAGTTGAGATTGTTGACTCCATAGCTCCCAGTAGGCCCAGGGGTTTCTCGAAACACATTCTTAAACTTATTAAAATATTAGGAAAATCGCCAGTCAGACTTTAATAAAATGTTGCATAGGTCTAATTTTAATGCAGATTTAATTAGATTTTGGGATTAATCTATCAAACCCAAATGACCGTTAACCTACATAATATTTAAAATAAAAATATTCATCATACAACATTGTTTCTTCAAATAGAAGTTGTTTATAATTTAATTACACAACTTTTGTTTACATTATTTTTGATCCGATAAGTAATTACTAAGATATGACTATCACATGACACTAAGAATATCTCGACCAATACCAATTATACTAAAAAGTTATGAACGTTAAATTGTTGGAAATTTTATTGTCTATAACTTTTGTTTGAACAATTTTTTGTTAAAACGCTATTTTCATTTTTTCTTTTATTTTCAACTTGTCTTAAAAGTAATGTGTGCGCACGCAGTACCTCGTTTTGTCCCGACGTAGAAATTGTAGTAGGTAGCAAGAAGCGTTTCTGCCAGTTAGATACATTTAACAATTGTTGTCTGTTACTGAAGTTTATAATTGATTTTAAAATTGCTTCGCGGTGCACTTTTTCTTCTTAAACGGTGATTTTTTTCTACAACGAATCCCTTTTTTACTTTTTTCATCAAAATTATTAAGTTTGGAGTTGCGACGTTTATATTCTTTTTCCAGCAAAATGTTTTATATCGCCGCAAATTTGATACCTACTCTTTTACACGTTTGTTAGTATAAGCACTATGTGGAGTTCTGCGCCAAGCGGTTGTTTTTTTTATTTTGATTAATTCTCCTTGGTTTATAATTTTATGTATTCTTTGGTTTTTAAACTTCTTTTTCATTTTCTTCTTTTTCCATTTCTGGTTTTTGTTTTTTATGAAAAAATCTATCGCCTATTGGCGTTTAAACTGTAGCAGAAGGAAAGTATAATATGGATCCATCTTACCTAAAGTGAAAACAACGCCAAACTAAATGCTTTTTCCACGCCATGTAAAAAATGGTTGTGTTCTAACGTTATACAGGGTGTTAGGTAAACATGCGGCAAAAATTCAATGGGGTTTTCCTTGGCCTAATCTAAGAATATTTTGTCCTATGATGATTTCCTAAACACCTCTTTATTTCGAAGATACAGGGTGAACAAAATGTGCCACAGTAACAATATTAATGTAAATAAAAGTATGGCGTACGCCAATGAGTTTGTCAAGTAAAAAATTAAGTGACGTTTAGCTGTTTGAGTGTCACATTTGTTTAAAGTGAGTGACGTTTAGGTCTTTACGTGTCTTTAATAGTTAGTGAAGTCCGCTATTATGAATCACTATACGAACGCCGAGATGACTGACATGCACTTCATGTATGGACTTGCCGATGGAAATTCATTAAAAAGCCAGACGATTGTACATTGAACGGTTTCTGGCCGTAATATCCCCGATCGAAAAATCTTCGAAAACATTCATCGACGTCTTCACGGAACCGGGCATTGAAACGAAATGGAGGGCCAGAAGGAAGACCAATGGCAGTAAGAACGGTACAACTGGAACAGAATGTGTTAAACATGATAGAAAAAAGATCCAAGTAGTTCTACGAGAAAAAATTGCCAATGCTTTGAATGTAAGTCATTGAACAGTTTGGAAAAGGACAACTTGTTGTAGCCTTACCACATCCAACGCGTTCAGGCACTACTACCAGCCGATTTTCCTCCACGTTTGCATTATGTCAATGGCTTTTGCAAAAATTAGTTCGAATCCCTCAATTCCTGACACAGATTCTTTTACTGATGAAGCTAATTTCTCCAAGAACTGCAATTAGAAATTTTCATAACAACCATGTGTGGGCAGATGAAAATCCGCATGCGGTATGTGAAGATCGTTTTCAACATCAGTTCTCCTTGAATGTATGGGTTGGAATTTGGGTGACTACCTAATTGGACCGGTATTTCTACCAGCAAGACTTACTGGCGAATCTTATCGCAACTTTGGAAGAAACACTACCTGAGTTTATGGAGGATGTGCCATTGGCGACAAGAATAGCAATGTGGTATATGCACGATGGTGCACCACCACATTTCAGTTTGGTTGCTCGTAATTTTTAACAGCAACATACGGAGATCGCTGGATTGGTCGAGGTGGGCCACACGCATGGCCTGCTCGATCCCCACAATTAAATCCCTTGGACTTTTCTATGGGGATATCTGAAATCACTAGTTTACGCTAACTCCTGTGGAAGATTTGGACGACTTGCGAAATCGGATAATTGCTGGGTGTGAATCTATTAAAAACGACCCTGGCAAATTTGAACGAGGTTCGACATTCATTGACGAGAAGATTGAATGCTTGTATCCAGGCTGGAGGAAGTATTTCAAACATTTCTTGAGATTGATCAACTTTACATTTATTTTTGATATTAAATATTGTTACTGTCGCAAAATTTTGTTTACCCTGTATCTTCGAAATAAAGAGGTGTTTATGAAATCATCATAGGACAAAATATTCTTAGATTACGCCAAGGAAAAACCCCTTGAATTTTTTGCCGCATGTTTACCTAACACCCTGTATAGACATATTTTAAAACCCGCACTCAGAACCCCGCATCGTTCTTGATACTAAAATGAAACGTGTAAGAGCGTTTCGAAAGTATGCAAAATTTTGATAATAAAGTGAAAAAAACAAGTTTTCTAGAACGTTTCCATAATTTATGATTGAAAATTATGATTGAAAAAGGAACAGTTTAACAATGAACTAATTTGTAAAATCTAATTATGAATTCAGTAATGGCCAACACTTGTTCAAATATGCAAGGCATATACGAGGGGCGTATGAAAAGTAAGGTCTCCAATTTTTTTGTTATTTTTTAAATATTTTACATAGTTGACAAGTTTGAGCATTCAACATATTTTTGCGATCAATGACTTTTCACATCCGGGAGACAAACATCTTTATTCCTTTTTGTACCAGCTACCCGCCGTCTCCCTTAGGAAGGTTAGAACTGCTTGTTGAACTTAGTCGTCGTTCGTGAGTTTCCGCTCTCTCAAGGCTTTTTTGAGGCCAGGGAAGATGATTTGTGATAATTGCTGGGGGCGACCTTGGGACTGTAAGGAGGGTGATCAATCACCTCCCATCCGAATTTCGCGATGAGTGAAGTTGTCTACTTGCCGCGTCGTTTGTTCTGAATAGTCCTTTGTTTGCGTAGTGTCTTGCAGTACCTGTCGTATCTCGCACTTGGCGAGAGCGACAATCGGGACGTCTTTGCAAATGGCTGCTGCGTTGACACTGCGCGCGCTAGCGACTCGCAGTTCAGCGCGTAGTGGAAGAAGGACCAATAAACACTACGGTGCCACATGTTGCTTAGCGCTACTTGCTGCATCGCGCGGGCCTTGGAAACCTTACTTTTTTTCCTACGTAAGTCGTATGATGGGTTAAACCCTAAGTGAGCCCATTTGCGTTTTAAAGAAAGAACTGACAATTTTGCTTAAAAAAGAGAAAAAGAAAATTGCGTTTTAAAAATTTTTAGATAATAAAACTTCTAAAAACTTTCTTAAATAACCTTTTTGTGTAATTTTTAAGGATATTTTTGTGAGATCAGTGCTTGTAATTCCTCTGTAGTTATCAGATCTTATAATTGTTTTAATTGTATCCATTGCAGCGGGGAAAAACGTATCTAAAAGTTGTGAGGCTCTGGCCTTCCAATGCAGCCGACGGGAAGTGAATTTTTCGACTTTGCATGGTCTGATGAACCATTCGGTTGAACAGCGATATGCAATCAAGTTATGTGTGAGGCTCGGAAAGGATGATTCCAAATGCTTTAATAGGCGTTCAAGGACGACTGCATTTCAAAGTCACAGTTCGGGAGATGGTACAAGGCGTTTAAGAAGGGTCGAGAGGAGATCGTTGACAAAAACCGTGCTGGACGGCTAAATGGTCAGAACCAACCAAAACGTGAATCGTTTGCACAAAGGTTTGCGTTTGGATTATCGATTAAACATACAGTAAATTGCTGACAAATTTGACATCAAAAACAGGGTCAGACTCTACCATAACAATGCCTTCAGTCACACTGCTTTCATCGTTTCCAATTTTCTGATCCGGAGCAACACCTTGATGGTTCCCCGCCTCCTTTTAACCCCAACTTGGCTCTCTGCGACTTTTTTTGTTTCTCCGACTGAAGATAGAGCTGAAGGGAAATCTTTGGAAGACCGTGGAAAACATGCAAAAGCATGTTACACCGTTCCTAAGAGACATTCTCCGCAAGTAAATTGATGCTGAGGGAGAGTATTTTGAAGAATTTTAAGTGTTAGTACCATGCAGTACAAAGTTTTATTAAAATAGGATTGGTGGTTTGTTGATATCCGTATTACATATGAACAGCCTACCGTCACATTAAATTTTTTTACGTTATTTATAACGTACTAACTCGATCTGTTTGGAAAAAGTGAAAAAAATGGAGTAATAAAAGTTTTCATTGATTACCAAACAACGTCTTGAACCTGGAACTTGGAATCAAATAGATACCGTTAAATATGTTGAAGGATTGTTTGGAAGATTACTTTATCAACAGTTAGGCATGTTCAGATTCTTACACACACTCTATCCAACATTTTAATTTGTAAAGACATGTTAAACGACAATTTGATTTGTCAGCACATCTCAAAATAGATGTTTCAATATGTTGAATACTCCTAAATCATCAGGTAGTCCTACCTAACTGATCAAGAGAAATCAATAAAAATAAAACGAAAGTTACAACAGATGAATTTTAAATGTATTTTTGAATTTATTGTTTTTTTTTTGTTTGTTTGTGATCTTCTTCTTCTTATTTATCATAGCGTCTCACATCCACTTTCGGATATACACTTTTCCCAATTTATGTATCCAATTGTGTCTATTTTGAGCTCTCTGTATCCAATTTAGACCTACCGTTATTTTCAGGTCATATTCCCATCTCATACGCGGTCGTCCTCTGAGTCGTTTATGTTTATAAGGTCTCCATGACAAAATTTCTTTGCGCCATCTTTCTGTATTTCCTCTAGCTCGATGGCCTTCAAAATTCCATTTCAACTTCCACCACATCGGTTAATCCAACCTTTTGCCATATTCATTTGTTTGTTTTTTGTCTTTTAATGAGATTCCGAGCATTGACTACACCATACTTCGTTTAGTTGTTCTTTAGATGTTCATATTATTTTTGGTCATTACTCATTACCCAATTTTGTGCGCTATGAATGTTATAACTGGCAGCACACAAGAATTAAAAACCTACTTAGTCTTTAGTCTTAATTTATCATACGCTGTTCATGCTAGTTTCTTCTGTTTTTTAATTTCTTCTGTTTGATTTTCTTTCCATGTTTGTATACTTTCTACAATTCAACATGTGGAGATCACTTCGGGCCGTTTTTTAGTAGATCAAAGTTATAATTCCTACATTAAAGCTTTAACTTTTATTTATTTGACAGATGAAGAAGAATGTTTCAAAATAGTTAATGTTGAAATAAAAAAAAAAGAAAGAGTAGATAATTTTTGTGAGAATTTATAAATTCGATCTTCAACATAACATAACGACAGCATACTGTTTCAAAAATTGTCCGTTTTGTGGACACGTGACCTATATAATTCGTTTCCTACACCGTAAACTACTGAATCTCAGGACCACAGGTTTTCACTGCAGATAACATCTGGCGCCCGAGGTCCTTTCAGTTCTGTTTTGCTTTCAGATATTTAACAAATTTTCATATTATTTCTCGGTTTTATAATAAGATCTGAAATGTCTTGTATAACAGTTTTAGATACCCTTCTGCAATTAACCAATTGACAAAATAATGGTATTCGAATATATTCGGGTAGATAGATACTCACCGTTAGGAAAGCAAAGTTCTTTAAGAAAAATGCATTTTACAAATGATCGGCAAATGGCACTTTCAGGGCAATTTTAAATCAGAAAATGAAACTTTACAAGCCTAGACCGGAAAATATGAAAGGGCTTGGTTCAGTAACTTTACCGGACCCAATTTTTCACTTCCCGGTGCTTTATTTTGTTCCTTTATTGTAAAAGCACTAGTTTTTTAACCCAAATTAGTAACTTTATAACTATTATCAATTGTAAAAAAAATGTACAAAACAATTCAGCGAGTGGGGAGGTTTCTCGCCCATTTATATCTTTTCTCTTTTAAAAATTGGGTTGCTGAGGGATGAAATACGCTAAAATTACCTACCACTAGACAATTTACTTTCTTCACTTGTGATGGCAAAATTGAAGCTTATTGCTATTAGCAATTTATAGAGATTCTCTTTAAACGTTGCTCTATTATACTATATCTACAGTACCAATAGCAAAGTGTAACTACTTTAAAATGCTATTTTTTGGTATCAATTACTTAAATAGAAATAATTCGGTTTTAATTTTCGTAAACAATAAAAAAACAATTTTTTTCTAGTTTTCCTATTCAGTTCCTGTCCAAAACATTAAAATTTGCATAAGGAAGGCGAAGGTCGAATACCAAATCACAATTTCGGTGTCCGATTTTTTTTAGCGCGAAAAAACTAATTGATGCAAAAACTTTTTGTGAATTTTTGCAAACTATTTCTTTGTTTCATTCAGCAAATCTCCACTATCTATTTTCAACGATTAATTACACGAACAATAGTAAGATTTCAGCTGGGATTAAAAATTATTAAATGATTTAGAGTGTAATTTAATTGATTAATTAGTTAGGGTATGTTGTTCTTATCGTCTTAATTACGATCTCTGTTGGATATGGTTCAAAATTGATGTTAAACCTTTAAAGCCAAGTTTTTATGGTTTATTACAACAAACTCGGGCAACCCACAGACTTAGAAATCGCCTCCGCAGCTTGTCGTTTAAACGTATAGTAAATGCTCCAGGTAACCTCCCACATTTATGTACCAAATAAGAATACAATGGATTTCGTAGTAGCCTTTTTTTTCCTCCAACGAAGAATGGAAATGCAAGTCTAAAGCCGTTTTCGAATTCTCAAGTTTGTTTTTATTTTCTATGCGACCGTCGTCGGGCTCTTTGGCTAAGCTTTTTTTCATTCGAAAGATTACAACAGTCAAGCCGCTTCATTAATCCGGTTCTGGTTTATTTGAAGTTCCTAGAAAGATTTCATCTTAAAATGTCGTAAAGAACTGAATAATATTAACTAGATTGATGACAAAACGCGTGGGTTATCGATGGTAAACTTCACCTTCTGCTTGAAAAAGTTTTACGGGGTGGTCTTCGTATTCTTAACAAAATTAAAGCATTTCCGGTTGCGCAATCGGATTCAATTGTTGAAACGGAAATTAAGTTGTGAATGTGTTTTTTTCGTTTAAATAGAACAATCGTTAATCAGGTGCGAGTTTTTGTTTAGTCAGAACCTATTCTCTAAACATCCCTAAAATTTATCTAAAGCTTCTACAGGTGCTTAAGGTGAGCGGGGAGTCTTACCTGACCAGGTCGCAGGTAGTCTAACTGTCCGCCATACAGTATATTGAGTGCTTTGTAAGTGAGTGTATCATTTCTTAGTGTAATGCCCGGAAAATGGCCGAATCGGATACTTAGTCCTAATCATGTAAGATGGCTACCTTAGGACTATCTAAGGTATTCATTTTAGACAAATACTTTACCGAACTACAGAAATTTTGGGAAACAGAGAAGAAATTGCAAGGTGTGTTTTGTTTATTTGTTTTAAGTGCAACATGCAATTAGTGTGGTGAAGAGTGAGCATTAAGGTTTTATTTCTTCTTTTTATATTATTATTATTATTAGTTTCGAAATTTCTATGGTTCAATAGGTGTAATGTTCGACCTTTAGGTATAAAATAGAACGCCGTCTAATCATTGTTAACAACTTTTAACATGTTGCTTAAGCTTGTGGTCCAACTAAGAATTGCGCAAAGTTTTAATGTTAAAACAAAATTCGTGTGTTAATTCAGTTTTCTGGGTTGATTTAACGTAACCAAAAATTTTTGCTTACAATATATTCTTACAACGATTTTATCTCGTTGATTAATTGATTTAGTGAAATAAGAGATTAGAGTAATTTTTTAATGTAGATTCTTTTTGTTGATTGTGTCTAATATTTGATGATAAAAAATTTGTTTTCGTTACTCTTAGTGATTACCAAGCATGTATGATGCAAAGTTGAGATAAATGCTAATGTATAATATTAACAAAAAATATACTAATGGACATGTCGAATCTTAAACAACTTCAAATAAACTTGCGTTTTTAATTGGGATGATGCGTGATATTTTTTTGGTCAACTGGTGGATTCAAATTAAAACTGTCAAAAACGCAGTACCGATTAATAATTATGATTATTCATGTGTAATGAATGTCAAAATCCTTTTTAGGATGAACGATTATTTAGTTTTGCTAATTTTTGAGTACGACGAACTTATCTTCTTTTCGATTTCAAAAATTTTCTTCGTCGATTAAATGACATTAATGCAGAATGCAGGCTCCACAGAAAGTAAAACTGGGTTAATTAAAAAAAATCAATTAAATTGATCACGTCTTTTGCATACAAAATTTGATTTATCTAAATTAAAAAGAAATAGTTTATATTTGCATTAATTTTCTTCAATAACTTTACCCGAATGCGGTTTATAATTGTATGCATAAACCAATAAATATTACCATAAAAAACTTTGTTTTCGCGGTGTAATAATACAAAAAACTTTCCTTTTAACGCGTTTATTAGAAAATTATAAATAAACAAATCGATTTCTATTGTTTTCTAAAAGAGCGATTAATTACAACAAATATAAAACGACTAATCTGAATAGAAGTTTCATGTACTCCGTATACGTGTTTTGAATATAAAATACTTGAACCAATGGCGAATTTACAGTCCTTCGAGACGGTTATGTCATTGGTTAATGCATACTACTAACAGCAATATAAAAATTTAATATGATTTATGTTTTTGTTGTGTTATATTTTTGTATCGTATATATTCCTGCTATAAATGCTCTAAAGTGTTAATGCAAACATAACGAGAAACTATTGCGCATGTCCTACCTGACATCGTTAAATATCTGATTGGTTACTTAGTCAAATAGTCAATTGAAGATGATCATATTTCAATGTAACGCTTTGTAATAACATCACTTTAAGAACAGTTTGATTCAATATAACTTAAATCTTACTTGCAAAACTGTTAACTGCTGATTTAATGTTATAAACCTTTTGTAACCTAAAAAAATTATTAGTCATTTTTCTCCATATTTAAAACGAGATAACAAAAACTCAATCACACAAATAATTAAGAGTTTTGAAAATGCTCCATTTTATAACTAGGATCAAGCATCATACACTGACTTTGAAAATAACAACAGGTTCTAAAAATCATTAGCTACAAAAAATTGACTACACAGGCAAATACTGTTTTTTCTTCTAATTTTTGACAACACTATATTTTAAAAACTTTAAAATTTAAAGTCAGTGTTTAGCATATACATAGTGTCTATTTTTATATGACAATATATTTCAGTATTCAGAGTGGTACTCACCGTATCGTATTCCACTGTAAACTATGTAGATTAAAAATGCACTGTGATTTATTTTTTTTTTTTGATACGGAACCGTGTGACTTAGACTGCTGGGTGGATCTAACATTAAACTAAGACTGAATTGATATCTTTAAATTAACTCGAATAAGTAAAGATAATGTCAAGGCAGACGTGATGTCCGACTAAAAACTGCCATAAAGAGTTAATTGTCCTATGTTAATTTGTGTGGATTTGAGAGGATGCTTGCTTATTTGCAAATACACATTTGTTTTTAATTTGACATTGCGAATGGTCCATGAAAGTGGTCATTTACTTCTAAAAATTATGAGAAATTTTTTTTGTTTATTAATTCTTAAAAGAATTAAAAAAGTAACTGCAAATTGAAAAAGATGTTAACATTATGAAAACATTACGTAATAGCTATTTGTGTCACTAGTGACGAAACCCATTATTTTATTTAACTAATCGAATGGGAATTGCAGGACGAGCGTATCATGCTTCGTTACCCGTTATATTCCAAATTTACTCTAATTTTGGAGAAAAAAGCATTCAAATGAATTTAAACGTATTTTGAATTCAAACTTTAATCGGTGTGATTGGTGTTACTATCATTATCATTTTCATAACGACCTAACAAGTAACGTGCAGTTTTACTAACTATAGTAACAGAGTTCTACAACCACGTGCACGTGCAAATAAACTCCTGTGATGGTTCTTTTCGCGATCTTATTCGACTAATCCCGTGCAGACTATGTTCTATTTTGCTTTGTCAATTTTACTATAGAAGATGTAGATTGTTGAAGAGTGTTTAAAAAAAGAGAAAGAATTATTTCACTGTTTGCTACGTAATTAAATATCTAGACATTCTTAATTAAGATGAATAAAAAATTGCTTAAGTTTTGGAGAAAGATTAGGTTTTTTATTTAAAAATTGTTACTTGGATCATGCCCGACGATATCAATAAAAAATATTTTGGTTTTCTTGTTTTCGTATACAAGGCAGCAAAGAACAACTAAGTGTGGGTCCAAAACGGATGGTTTCGTCTGGCAACTGAGAATGACATTGTGGTATCTTATCTTAACATAGGCAACACAACTTACAATCAACCCTTAGTAATGTGTGCGCGAAAGGGGGCGGTTTTGCTTTGTTAGCCTCAACGTCTTTCTTTTTGTAAGAGTTTAGTTCAGTTCAGATGCGTAAACTTAACATCAAATAAAAAATACAGGCGCTTAACAAAAGTTCATTGTTAAAAATTGTTAGGGTACATTTTGTAAATATAAATATAATTAAAAGCCTACAGTCCACTTTAAGGAAGGTTGAATGTTAAGAAAGAAAACACTGTTTCCGGTTAACGACGTTTCGCACCCTAATGTGGATGCTTTCTCTAGGTCAGTGACCAGAACACTCCTTTAATCTGTTCACTGGCCTGGAAGATGCACACACATAGGGTGCGAAACATGACCTTAACCGGAGACGGTGTTTTCTTTCTTCACATTCAATCTTTTTAAAGTGTCTTAAAGTTCTTAGATAAATATTGTTAAATAATCACAAATTTCAAAAATCACTATTTTCTCAATAAAAACTAAAGTCAAGTTTATTGTTTTTAGTTTCACATGCGAATACTTTGTACAATATTTCAGCTTGTTATCGGTACTTCTAATGTTATATAATCTTAAATTATTGATTATTAATATTTTTTTTTAAATTGAGAGTATCTAAGGAGGTGGTATGCGGCATCAACGTTTCTAATTACTAAACAGGAAAAATAAACATTCTTGGCGATTTTATGATATGGCATGGGTTGGTCCAAAACTACATTGGTTTACTAGAATTTTTAAAATGTTAAATGAAAATACCTAGTTTTTCCAAGTTGTGTCTACAGCACTTTGTCTCGTTTCCTGTTGATTTTTACATTTTCTTTCTATTTCTTGAGCGAATACAAAGTGTTTCCAAAACAAAATCAGCTACTTATTTTAACCCAATAACACAGAAACTAATCTTAAAACGATTTAACCATTTTTATGGTTATTGGAAGTTGAACACAATAATATAACTGATTGAGCAACGGTAATAATACAACTCACTAAAATTCTTTTAAATTTGCATAGCAACTACCGTAAATGACATATGTAAGATTAGGTTCATCAAAATCCATTAAATGGGAATACGTTCTTAATTATGGCAATTAAATGTTAACTGTTCCCTTTTTTTACGTTAATTCATTGTTAATGAGCACGACACACTCCTTTTGATCGCTTTGAAATTCGCCAGAATTATTTTGATTAGAAAAATCAAAACAAAAACATTTGTGGAAATTAATTACAGATGGAATGCGGATGAAATTAGTTTTCAAAAAAATCTATTAATTAATAAAGATAAATACGTTGGGTATTTTGAAATTTTGCACGATTAATTTCACATTATTTTTAATAAAATAATTGTATGTGTGACACTAACGCAATTATACTCAAATGGTTGTTGAACTAATTTGTCAGATGCGAAGCAATTTCCAATAGAAATGAAAGTGCATGTGATCAGTTGAGAGTAAAATCATACCAATATGGAATCTAATAACGAACTTTCTTTTTATTACGAAGCGAGTAATGTGTAATAAATTGATGAAAGCTTCACATGCATTGACTGTCCTTGAAATGCTAAATGTAGTATAAAAGTCAAATTTTAATAAAAATAAAAAATTGTACTAATTTGTATGTAAATGCAAATCTGATGCTTTAATTTATTTTTCTAATGAATGAGATTGTAGATCAAATCTTGACTTAACAGTCAGCATGTTAATTGTTTAGAAATATTATTAGAAATTAAATTATTTATTTGGCAACCCTAAATTTTTTTTTCCCGAACATTGTGTATGGATTGGTTTATGAACTATTAGAGGTGTGTAATACCCAATTTTATGGTTGAAAATTAAAAAAAACATGTATGTTTCAGTCTACATGGCCAGTAGAAACAACGGCCTTTTGTTTCATATGTTGGTCAGGGCTCTATCTTGAAATAGCGGGCATCTTAAACAGGTAGTGGAATGACAGCCTTCTTTTTGGTTGGTACCTTTTCCAAGGATGGTATCCCAGCTATTTAGCAGGGATTCGGCAATCTGTAAGGAAGGTTTCTTGTCGATACAGAAGCCATGTATTACACATAAGTCCAGCATGTATTGAAATAAGCGTAGGTACCATCGTTTTGATATCAGAGGCATTCTGTACAATTCTAGCAAGGTTTACCCCTCCCATATGCTTATTGTATTTGTAAATGATTTTGCCTTAAGCTTGCTAAAGTTACAACCTTATCCGTATCCACTTTGCTGCAGCTAATTGGTTGTTCTGGTCATACCAGAAATCCTACCTTCTTTCTTCATAATCAAACTTGAATTGACAGTCCATTACTCTCTTCTTTCTTAGAGTTTTGAAAGAATTGATTCCAAAAGTTTTCTTCAAATATCTGATTAGTTTGAAAGAGCAAAAAATATTTAAAAAATGCTCTTGCTTCAAATTGTTCTGGTACAGTTTTACTTAAATGAATTACTATTTGAATGCGTTCTCAGTCGCGTTCAAATTTGTCTCAATTCCTTTACTAGTATATAGTACAAAGTCTTATATAATACGAATACGCCTGTACGTACAAATATCTTATACCCCCATTTTGTGGTTTATTCTGCATGTATAGTTTTAAATTGTACCTGCGCGAGTATCTTTGTATGGTATGTACCATCAATTCATCTATGGAGTGATTCTGTTCTGAAGAAAGACTTCTACATTTATCTCTTACAGAATTCTTTATTGTCCGCAAAATACAGATACCCCCGTAACTTCTGAAATCTTTTCAAGCTCGTGACATCTGCTATTTTCGGAAATCTAAGCTGCCGACTCCAGTAATCAACATATGAAGGATACCTTACAATTTCTATTAGCAATAATATCCCAATAAATCGCTCGACTTGGTTGTAATTTGTATTTATAAATGAAGTACTACTTTGCACAGAATACAAGTCAACAAGCATCAAAGCCATCCTCTTGATCTACGTTTGATTCGGATACAACTTCATCAAACTCGGCTCCACTCATAACAGGTAATAACTGATTTCGTCTAAGCCCATCTTCTAAATCACTGTTAACCCGGCGTTACTAAGCAGAGTTTTTGTAACATCATTAATAAGCTGGGGTATGAAGTGGTAAATTCGATTTAGAGGCATGAAAACTCATTTGACATTATTATTTGCACTAAACTGAAACAAACAAAATCATTTAAAGTGCTTTATTATCAAGAGGTAACAAGAATTAGAAGAAGGTAAAAGAATGTAATTGAAACTATACATAATCTACGTAATTTATACTGTCAAATGATATACCCACAAAGTTCTGTTATTGTGACTATTCTAAAGAAATTTATAATAAACGAAACTACTCAAGGAATGTCTGTTTGATATAATAATTATTATAGAACCTATCTTAATTTTTTCGATAAGACAGTAGTCGCAAGTGACAGTTCCATGTTCTAAGCAAATGAATTTATTGCATGCGCTGCAAGTGTAATAAGTTTTCCTGTCAGAACTGCGCTCACATGTAGCACATCTGCCCGACTTTTTCTGTCTCTTACCTCTAGGTTGTTCAGAAATATTTTCTGCGTGATTGCTGGATGACTCGCCCATAATATCGGTGATTTTTCTTTTATACCTCTTTGTATTTTTGGATTATTCTGACGCTGGATTAGAATTTTGTTGACTAAACTTAGACCTAAGTCTTTTATAAACTGACGACGAGGAATCTTACAACATCCATTACTATTGTATACTACGAAAGCATTTACACTTGCTGAATTTAGCAAAGAAAAAATATTGTCAATGGCCATCTGCGGCTGTTTCTGCTTGTATCATAATTACTAGAGAGCTCATCCACAACATCTACTCCACCTTTAGTTAAGTTGTAAAATGTTATTATTTCAGGTTTCCTGTCATCACCTGTTATTTCATCGATTGTGTCAGTGTGATGTAATGATGATAGTAAAAGTACATTTCGACCTTTTTGGGAACATAAGATACCATCGTTTTATCTTTTGAAAAGCGAATAATGAACTTTTCTCACGACGATTTTTCACACTTAGCAGTTCTGAAGGAATCTCCTTCTTGTTTTTCTAAGCGTGCAAACGGCTGTCAACCGATGTTCCTTATAAAGCCTTTCAATCAGTGGATAGCTTGCGAACCAATTATCAAACGTCACGTTTCGATTAGTTCCCTTCAAAAACTGTGTTAGTCTAATAACAATTTCTTCGGGTCTGTTATCCAAGGCAAATGGCCCAGCAGGTTGCTTACCTACATAAACTTCTTGATTTAATACATAGAATGTCCTTGCATCTACCAGCGCAAATATTTTTATCCCGTATTTTGCCGGTTTATTTGGGATGAATTGCCTGAAACTGCATTTACCTCTAAATGACTCTAGTTTCTCGTCAATTGTTACATATTCACTAGGAGTGTAAGACTTCAACGAATTCGCAACAAACTCATCAAATATGGCTCTAATGGGTGCAAGTTTGTCTATCTTGAGCCGTTCACTTCTGTTATCTAGATTATCAAAGCGTAGACACTGACATAAAAATCTAAAACGATCTAGTGCCATGGTAGCTCTGAAAATATCAACACCTGTCCCGTCAGTTGCCCATAGATCACTCAAATTTTGCCTGTTAGATTTCATCATTCCAGCAAGATAAAGCAAACCAATACAAGCCTTTATTTCTGGTACGGTCGCTTCTTTAACTTTAGAGTAGTTTCCTCGGTAGTTGGCAGCTTTTTGTAAAATTTTTGTTTGTATATTTAGTTATGTCTGCAATCATATCTTCTGTAATGAAATTAAGCCAACATTCGAGAGGAGATTTTGCCTCCTTTGCTGTACCTTTTACACCAGGTAAATGGGTTATTATATTTTCTCTTCTTCTTCTTATAGCTGCTGGTGATTTTGGAAATTTATACCACTTGGTCACCCCATCCTTACCAGTAAATTGATTTGCGTCATCTAATTCATCATTGAATGTTTCAAATTCGATTTCGTCATCTTCCTGTATTTCTTGTTCAGATGCTGAATCATCTGATCGGACGCTCAAGTGATCCGGGTAATTATCCACATCAGATTCGGCATCATCGGAGAAATGATCATCTGCGTCTTCCAACTCCCGCCACAACCTCAGAAGACGTTCCTGTTCTTTTCGTAATGAGACATTCTAGAGCAAATCAAATCAAACAAATCAATATCACTATATGAATTATAATAAAAACATTACTTGCAAAGTTGACAATATTGTTCCCTTATTCACATAAACCACAAATGAATGGAAAATATGAGTCCTGAATTCCACTTAGACTACAAATAACACTACAAACTAGTACAGTCACAGCGTTGGTAAGCAGGGGTATCAATACAAATTCACAGTCGCTGCTCTAATAAGCTGGGGTATGATGGAAGATCGCACTCAGAAACACAACTTGACACCTACTCAACATATGTGACACTGACAACTCTTACATTAGGTTAAGGCAGTGCTATGAATACGAAGCTAGACGGAAGCTGACGAATCCAGACCGCGCCGTTACCTGGATATTCGTTTTGAAACGCGATGGGGTATTATTTACCCCAGCGTAGTAACGCCGGGTTAAGTGCAAGAATAATAATAAGGATCTTCCTCATCATCTAGTAAATCAGCATCTGATAAAACTTGATTTTCTGGAGGAAGTATAACAACTTGTCTACTTTTCCTTTTTCCATAAAATGTATTTATCCGGATTCACATCTGCAAATATAAAACATACTTAACAAATACCTTTCTTTGTTTGGCACTGTAGCTTAAAGGCAACGTATTTTTCAACTCCACCGTACAATTTGGGCGATGCAGTGCAGTCAGCGAAAACTTTATTTATTATCAGTTAAACTCTGTTGAATACGAAAACAAATAATTAAGATTTATTGTCCAAAACAATCAGAATATTGCGCAGTGCCACGTATGACAAGAATTAACATGAGCAAAGTACCACTTCAACTAAGATGTTGCTTGAGAGCTACACTATAATACAGGGCATCAAAGAATCATATATGTCAATTTCGGATTATAGAAAATCTGAGAGCAACATTGTCAAATAAAGGGATAATGTACTATAGAAACAAGGCACGTATTTATATGTATGAGTACTTACAAGAGAGACAATATTACATACACTGCAGGAACGGCCATATAGTTAAGAAGAAAAAGAAACTGACACTAGATCGAAACATTAGTTTGAAAAGTAACTGGTTGGAAAAATAAAAATCTTTACCCAACAAATAATAAACAATGAAAATGCTGAAAAGGAAACGATTTATTAGTCTGCTACCATTCTTATCTTCTCGGAAATAAAGCTCTTCATTTCTTTAGGATAATTATTTATTTTTGTTCTACTATAACCTGGGGTGTGTTATCCCATTCTGAATTTTTACAAGCAGATCAACTTTTTCGTCTAATTGTTCTTCTATTCTTAGGGGAACAAAAAGATTGATCTGTTTCTCAAGTCTTTTTGTTAGTTAAGCTTGATGGACTTTCTTTTTGGATTACACTAGCGCTTAATGTAAACAGTATTAGGAAATTATTCTGAATTGTTAATTATAAAGAAGTCTGTGAGATCAGGAACTTTACCTGATGACAATATTTCGGATATAAGATATGTTGCTGCTACTAAAAATTCTTTACCTTTCGTTGTAGTTAGTCTAGATTTCCAGTAAGTGTGCTTTGCATTAAAGTCGCCTCCAATAGCAAATGTATTTCCTTGGCTATGCAGAAAGTCTACATGTTTTTATATGTGGTGGTTTCTTCTAGTGGATAGGAGCCTTCGATTGGAGATTCATGTGACGATGACTTAATGAAAACTCTAACAAATTCATTAAGGCCTACGTTTTGATGAGAAGGGTCCAGTCGAAATGTAGGCCTTAATGAATTACTTGGGTTTTCATTATGTCATCCTCACACGAATCTCCAATCCAATCCACTAGGAGAAACCACCACATATAATATTTGACGGAGAATGCCATAATTAAATTAACTACCTACATGTTTTTCTTTCATTATAGTATGTCTCGGCAAGGGCAGTATATTACTTCATATAGCTTAGTTTTAATACTTACTGATTTCCACTGTTTAGTACATTATTTCCTGATAGTGTGTGATGGATTCCTTTATGATAATTGCAATTTCTCCTTAAGCTGCATTATCCGGGTGGATCGTATGGTAAGTTTTAAATCTTTCTTGGAATGGGTTTCAGATATGAGGAATGCATCACTTTTTTGTATATCAAGGACTGCTTGCATTCCATTGACATTTCATGTAGTATCCTTAACTGGTTGATCGTTTTTGGTTTTAGGGATCGTTTCTTGGGCGCGATATTTTAGTTGATTTAAAAAAGTTAGTTTTTTTTAGTATTTGTTGGTTTTTGAGCAAAACATTATTGGAATATTGAATATCGCAGTAAAGACAAAGTGGTCATTAATGATAGTGTACTTTATCATTTTTTGACTAAACTGCATCCTTGTAGCAGTATGTTTACATGGTATACCCAAATTTTCTTCTTGTATGGCCGAAGGTTGACCACTATCAAGGCTATTTTAATTTTGGATACTCTAGGACGAAACAAGGATTTTGAAGTTTTTTAAACTCAAAGATTTTTAAGTCATGATGTTGGTTTTCTACCATCTTTCTGATTGCCTATTATTTTTCCTTGTAAATCAGCAGCTATTTGTATTTTTCGTTTCCCATCATATGTTCCAGATATTCTATTTTCCTTCTCTTAATTGAAAAATTTCAAAAGTGCTACATTAATGTTAACGGGATGTGCTGCGACCTGTATCATCATTACACGGTCTGACAGTGGGGAAAAACTGATAACAGATTCAGTATTTTCTTATTTATTATTATGGATACCCCATACGTATGTTTTCATTATACATCTTACTATTATGTTTATTACATTATCGTCTGGGACTGTCCTGAGGTCCATTTCATTTACGTTGGTGAAGGCGCTTATTAGGGGATCTGATAATCTTACATGCAACCCAACAAATGGGTTTCATAAATAAGAAACGTTTTTAGCAAGAAATTCTAAATGATCAAAGTAGTGTTTTAAATAAATTTCTATTATTGTTTGGAAAAAAATTGTTATGAGCTTCCAGTTCAAAAATATTCTCAAGAATAATGTTTCGTGACGCTGTTATTTAAAAGCTTTGCACTACTTTCTATATTCTACTAACTTCAATTATAACCACAAAGCGTCGTTGTATCATGCGGCAAGAGTTTTGGAATTGATCTCATATCAAAATTTGACGGTAACTAATCTGTGCAAAACTAGTGTTTTATTATACGGTGAGCGTCCTAATATCAAACTCACATACAACATGTTAGTCACTCATTGCTGACTCAAGCCTGGCTAAAATCTTTCTTGCTTTTCACTCACTAATTAGGAACATTTTAGTCACTCACGGCTCTTTATTTATTTCTGAATACCGTTTAGCGAGGTTAAGGAGCTATAAGTAACGCATGAATGTGAGTGGGTTTTCAGAACGCTCTCTGAATTCGGTTCTAAGTCATTTTTTTTTATTACTTACACTAGTTGACTGCTTTAATTTAAAAAGTTTGGATTGAAGTTTTATGTTGACAGTATAATGAAACTTAATTTTATGTTCTTAAAAGTAATAAAAACTTTTCAAATCAGATTATAGTTACGGTAGAAATATATTGGGTACCATGTTCGTGAATGTAGAGCGTAATTTTTTAAAATTTTTAAGCTTTTTGTTGCCAAATCAAAGTATTTAAGTTATTGAGTGATGAGGGTACTATTTTATGCTCAAAAGCTCATACTCTTCAAGTGAAATATGTCAACAGTGTAAACTAAGGATGCCAACAGGTAACTGTAACAGAAGATTGATTGTTATTCGCAATATCGTCATCGACGCGATACACTTCAACTGTGAAACAATCGGTCCTAATTTACAGGATTTAGTTTAGATCATACTCTTTCATTCAGGATTCGATGGGAATACTATCTTTAGCATATAATATCGAACTTCTATTCAGTATCTGAGTTGTTACTATTAAAGATAATTTATAGAATTAAAAATGCGTCAGCTGAAATTGAGATTAATTTGATAAACTTATAGTTTCCTACTATTTTCCTCATGTGACTCAAATTACTAACGTCTGAACGAAAGCTGGAAGCAAGTACTTGTACTCTTTTAAAATTAAAACCGGAAAAGCCTTTCACATTTTTCAAAATCGCTCCCTATCACAAATTCTAGAAACGCTCAACTTACATGAGTATTTATTGTGTTTAGTTTTTGTTATCAGTCCTTGAAGAGGTGTATTGGTTTTAACTGGCAACGTTTCGTCCTCTCAAAGTGAGAGAACTTATATATTTTGGACGTTTAATAAGTTATCAGTCTTGTTGTAATTTTAATTTGGCTTTGTGATAAACGCTTTTGTTTTAATTACGTAAGTACACATAATTATAGTGAAACTTATTTTAAATATGTCTGAATCTTTATTAATTGTGTAGTTCCTAATTAATTTGTTTGTTGTCTTGTTTGTGATTGTAAAAATAAAATTCTGTGATTAGTTATTTACTGATGTATGTAAAATTATTTTAATATATCTAGGGCTTGAGGAAGCTCTCACTTTGTGAAGGCGAAACGTTGCCAGTTAAAACCTTTCACTTACATACAACTCTTCCGTATGGATTGATAACAAAACTTTCAATAAAAACTCAAGAGGAAAGAAACATCACTATTACATGAGTATATATTTTCTAAATTCAAAGTATTTGATACGATAAACCATGATCTTCAGCTTGCTATTCTTCAATACGTTGCTGACTTTCTAAACCTTTTTTCTTTTTACTTACGTAACATAATTCAGCGTGTAAAACTGAGAGAATTGATTTCGTCTTCTGTTGTAATAAACACATTAACTCCACGAGGTTCTGCATTAGGATCATCATTATTCTCTGGTACATAGCTTATGCGTATACTTCAATAGTTCATTCTCAATACCATCTTTATGGTGATGATGTTACACAAAGCGGCTACAAGAAAAATAAATAATGATATTTAAATAATTTGCTTTTATTTTCCCAGAACTATTATCTTGTTATTGTTACCGGGCAGAAGGAAATGATCTGATCATAACTGTCACAATAACACTGGTAAAAATTTGAATTTGGTTTTTGGTAACTTTGAAGACGATGAAATTGACCTTGTGAACGCTGATATAAGTTTGGTATTGATAATTATCATCCTCCATTAGATATTAAATTAAAATTAAATGTGTTTACGTCTGATTGTTTGTCGTGGAATCATATAGATTATGACTTTGCAAAGGGAAATTTGTTGGTCTAAATTACTATTTACAATGTGTTGATTGGTCCTTCTTGGCTGGAAAGTCAGTTAACGTGGCTGTAGACTTATTTTACAGTGTCTTTTTTGAGGTATTCAATTTTTTATTCCTGTGAAGCGTTTTTAGAAGTCTGTATCCAAGATGGTTTGATAGAGAATTAATAGCATTAATTAAATTAAAAAAGCGGACTCACTTGTTGTTGTCAACTAATAATTACTCGGATTATCTTATTTTTGCCAATCTGAGAAGAGATTGCAAACAAGCATCTACATAATGCTATAACAGATTTATAAGCAATGCTGAGAACTCCGAAGTTTCAAATAATCAGTCTTTCTGGCGCTATGTTAAGTCTTTGAAAAACAATAACAACACACAACTATGTGGATAGATTAGCAAGCAGTCATAATTCAATAGCTGACCTGTTCGCTGATAGTTTCTCAGGAGCTTTTACCTTGCCCAATGGCAAGGCTTGTAGGAGGGGTAGAAGTTCATCTTTAGGTAATACTTTGGGCAATGTAAACACAGTGTATTTAACTTTTTTAGATATCAGATAGGCCATTACAGCATTGAAGATAAAAAGTCATATATTTTATTCCAAATGTCTCTCAGCTATGGTGTATTTCCAAATGCTTGGAAAACGAGTTACACTGTACCAATTTTTGTGTCAGGATCAAGATGTGATGTTGTTAACTAGACCTATCTCGATTTTGTGTTCTATACTCAAGGTCTTCGAAATGTTGGGAAGGAACTATCAGCTATACTAAGGCCAATTATTATATTAGAGCAGCATGGTTTTATGCCTGGTAGGTCTACATTGACTAACCTCTCGGTATTCGAACAGTATATTCTCAATCAGTTTAGTAAGGGTCCCATCTTGGTAACACTGACTGTTGTAAAGTTTTTATCGTGTGGATATAAACTTAATTCTGGAGAAGTTGTTTGAGATTGAATTGCTGGTGCTCATATTTCGGTGGTCAATGCGTTACTTTTTGGGAAGGAGCGCCTCCGTAAAAATATTTAAAGTCCATTTTGTGCATTACAATACTATTTGATCTTGCAGGGTCCCATCTTGGTCCCTTAGATTGATATTCATTAACGATCTTGATGCATGCCTTCGACTCATAAATTACACTTTGCAGACGACGTCAGATATTTAAGTTTGATTTCTTTGGAAGGTAGACGAGTAAGTGCTGACCTTGTCCTCTTGTTTAAAATTCTAAGAAACCATATTGGATGTTCTACCTTGCTAGGTCAAATATCATTCACAGTTCCTAGAGCTACTGTGCGGCGACAGGCCATGTTCTACTGTGAATACTATCCAAACAATTATTTATTGAATGCTCCCATGGTAAGAGCTATGACCAAATTTAATGAGTTGTGTAATGTTTGTCTATAACTAACGAATGGATTTTATTTTACTATCAAGTTATACTATTATGTTATTAATGTAAAAGGGCAGACTGTCCGTAAATTGTATAATTAAATTAAATTAAATTAAACAACCTACATCTGGATATTGATGACAGACCTTTAAAGTTAGTAGATAACATCCAAAGTTTGGGGTTGCACATCGATAATAACTTGCGTTAAATATTGTGAAAAAAAATAATTCAAAAGTCATATGATTCTTTAAAATTGTTATATTGCAATAGAGATTTTTTAACCACAAAACTAACTAGTGTCATGAATGTTTAATTTTGCGCATCATGTATATGGTTAATGCATTGATCATGCTAGTACCCAATTCTTGTTTACAATTTATATATGGAATAAATAGAAAAAATAGAATTTCGAATAAACTCCTAACGGCTAATTATGCTCATCAGAAGAATTCTACATGGAAACTGTTTCTACTATGAAATATTGTCATACAAAACTCCTCCATGTCTTCATGAAAGGTAGCTTTTATGACAGATGTTCATAAGCCAAATTTAAGGAATCGAGGACTACTTACAACTCCTAGCACAGAACTTCTCTTTCAGAAATCATTTATTACTGAATGCTACACTTTCTCGAGCTTAATTTAAAGGTTTGGTCCCACCGTTCTTCGGGGGCGCGTTGAGCTGTCGGCCATGTTTACTATACTGACACCTTTGTTAATGGTTACAATATATCATATCCCCGTCTGGCATCTAGCTTTACTCAAATATGAAATACAGCAATTTGATTTAGATTTGGTTTATGAAGAGGTACCTAGAATTTTATTGATTAATTTGATAATTATGAATTATGAGGTACCCATTTTATTGGGTTTTTATTTTTGATAAAGCGTAAACTATATTATACTTGTAAGACATTTCTAGATGACGTCAAAAACTACGCTCCATCAGCTTCTTGAGGAGATTTGAAACGGACGTTCAGAAAATTTTGTGAAATAATTAATATAAACTATAGTATTTGTGGCAAAAATTGTATTAAAACATAAGTAATGCTTCTACTTTTCATTAGAACAAATAAAACTTAGCTGCTATTATTACAATTGTTAGTAAAATGCTAAATTAATAAATTTAAGTATCTACTCACTTAACTATAAATATGCACTTTGAATATTTAAAAACACTTTTGGTCCAGAAACCTCTAAAACAGGAGAAACCACGAAGCTGTCGTAAGATCACACATTTTAGTTGTCCGCAATCAGCTGTTCTGGTGACGTACTCGTGATGTACTTGGAAACGCCTAATTGCAATTTTGAGTTTTTGTAGTAAATATGGATTTGAGTTTAACACACAAATCAGTGACACTAAACAAATATCTACAGTACGAATTCACTAATACGTTTTGAACTCGCAACTTCAAATTATGCTAACATCTTCAGGGACCTAATTTTAAATTGATGGGAAATAAAGTTTCTAACATTTTTTATGTCTTACGGATCGAATATAGAAAATTGGCAATTTTTTTTATTTATGATTTACTTTAGAACGTGATGCAATTTCTTAATTTAAAGAAAAACGATTTAGTTTTCGGAACAAGTTTTTTAACAATAGTAATTAATTATTGGGAATGTAAGAGGTAACTTCTAATAAATATCGTTTATTAATATACAAAACGATCGTTATAAATAAGTGTCTCATTAATAGACGTGGTAAGTGTAACCTAAATTCCAATAAATCTGGTATAACTGGAATTAGTGCTTGCCAGAAGGTATATTGAAAATTTCTCTCGGTTCCTCGGTTCCAACAACAACCAAATTTGATTTTCAAATTTTTTGAATTTCGTACTAATCTTGATCTCATTTTGGTATAGGTAATCGACACGTAAATATGCCATTATGTGTCGTAAAGCTTTACGCCAAGGTGGTGGTAGTACCGGTAGTTAAATCAACAAGATGGAGCATTAACATATAATGAATAAACGGTTTAGCTCGCGGCTAAATATATATAAAAAAAGAAAAAAGTCGAAAAACACGTTTTGATTCAACGATTATTGCTTCGTACATTTTATCTATTTTGGAAGCGATCATCGAGTTTCTCTTGACCAGCGTATTCAATAATTTAATAACATAATTGCGTACGCTTAAATTATAGGTAACTATAAGCTTCCAGGTACCGCCAATTAATTATAATTACTTTCACATCGCACGAATTAATGTAAATCTACATCTTTTTGCATGGCAAAAAAGTTTATTGAATTGCGATGAGGTTGTTACTGTAGCGGTTTCTAACTGGAATGCTGCTTATAGTTTTTGGGTTTTATTACTGTAGGTACGTTAAATTTTTAAAGTAAATTTAATCCAATTGTAGGTTTTGCTATTAGTAAATTCGCGTTCGGTCATAAACAGTAATTATTCGTTCACTATGGAAATACAAATTATATTATGTATGTTTTAAGTACTTCGAGTAGTTACTTGAGCTTTTACGATCGTTCTTCACAATACCAATTACACGGTATTACATTTGCAATAATGGCGCACATTTGCTCTGCTCAACTCGTAAAAAAATCTTTTTGTTAATTCTACATACTTCAGATGGTCTACATGCGCGAACATAATTGGCCATTACTGTGGCACACAACAATTTTTCTTAAATAAATGTAAATTAATCCCAATTAAACTTTCTATTTATCGCAATAAAGCACCAGATTGAATTACTCAATCAATTGTGTCTATGTATTAAATAAATTGCAAATAATTTCCGCGCACTTTCACAATAAACTTTGACCTCAAAAAATATGTTATAGCTTGGTAAATGTAGAAATGTTAATGTTTTCTATGTCGTTCTTTAGCTGTTCTAAATTCTATTTTTGGTGGCGTCATGTTAAGTACAATTTAGTTAAAATTGCAAGGAGATTAATTTTAAATGTCAAGCGCAATATTCATTTTGGTACAGCGTTATTAACAAATTATAATTAGCTTATAAATAAACACGCGAAGATCAAGTCAATCAAAATCGAAACAGAATAATGTAATCAATCATATCACAGTAATACATTTTAGATTGATCAAACTAGTTTAATATTAATTGCATTGTATTCGACATTCAACGAGCGCACATGTTAAATAATTCAAAAATTATCTACGATAAAATCATTGAAGAAATTTAGTAAAACGTAAAAAGCCAATATAATTAAAGAAAGTTCATGTAGAGTATTTTACAAGAACTCTTACAAAGATTTTACAAACTTTTCACATAAACACAAGTAAGCTCGAACACAATATAACAATATATTATGTTGGATACATAAAATAAAAAAGAAATTGATGTGATAATAATGAATATTCAAAGAGTATTTTACTACAAAAATCAGTAAAGTAAGTTACTTTATTAACCGATAGGATTTTCATTTATTAAGCGCCTTCGAGGACGAATTGACAAATTTGTTATATAGAATTTTATGCGCTTTCTAACTAGCGTTCGATTCCGATTGCAGTATTTTTTATTGACTTTATTATCATTATAATACAATTTTGTGAAGTGAATTTGACATTTTGAAAAAGATTAAACTCATTTTATAAAAGTTATATTAATAATAACATCAACAATAATTTCATTAATAAAAAAAATTGGGATTGAACCCGAATTTTTTGCGTAAATCATTATAAAAATCGTATTGTTTTTTTTTATTAAAATATACTTTAAACATTAACATTACCACATACATTTGTTCTCATGTATCTATCTAATAAAATATGTTGCTATATTTTGCGCAAATTGTGCTAGAAAAAGATATTTATTAATTTTGAATTTAACATAGAAAACGCTTATGTGAACTTCTCCGTGAGACACACGGTATATAAAGAACAATTAAAATGGACATTTCGCTTAGTTGAATTAAGTATACGAATAATACGTTTTGTAATACAATACTTTGACATAAAAGTGCGAGGGAGTGTAAAATATATGATTGCAACTTGTATAACGTTCTCCTTTTGAAAACGGGTCATAGGTTAATGGTTTTGGTATCAAAATAAAGCTCAAATTAGTCCATATAGCTGCTGCTATTAGGAGAGCTGAATTTCACGTTGTTTTCAAAAATTTGTTAATAAATATAATAGTAAGTAAGTGAAAAAAAAAAAATAGTATTTGGCAGGAATTTGAAAAAAACCAGTTTACAATGCTATCCCGATGACCAGTTTTCAAAAGCTACACCGTGTATAAAAACTAACAAAAATAATTACTTTCATAAATGCCAATTTACACATAATAATGATAAAGAAGAACATCTAAATTCAATGATTCAAGTACTAACGAGTGTTCAAATAAAAACTAGGTTGGGTAGGCCGTGGAATTTCATTGATTTAGTTATTTTTTCAATGTACACAAAAGTACAGCAAAACAACGTGTGATGGCGTGAAAATTGTAACATGATATAAATATAATTTAAAAATTGTCAGAAATGAATGTCCTCTTAGATACCTCAAACTAATCATAAGTACCTAGACTCCATATTCGCTTTATAGCGACAGATGAAGGTGGCAAGCTAGAAATAAAGCACTGAAGGACGACACTAAAATATCACGTGACGAGTGTAAGTGGGAGATATACAAGATATGTGTCATCTATTTTAGGTTAACACTAACATGCGCGAGCATGATGAATTGAAGCAGTTTTGTTATTTTTCCACGCGTCACGTGACAGTGTTAGCTCCGTTCTTGTATCTCTCTTTCTATTATGACCACTTCAAAATAAAGGTGCACGTAACTTGTCTGTAGAATATAGATATTTACTGAATTCATTATTTCTAGCACTGGAGAATTTAGATGTCATGTTGAAATAACACTAAGTTTTTGCATTAACGTCATCTATTATCGTACTGTATTTTACATTAGTAGCGTATCACAACGTAGTTTTTCTGATAATATTTTAAATTACCTTACATCTCCATGTTTGGCTATAGGGTACTATCTCTCGGTACCGCCATTTTGACATCAAGTGAACGCTTCACACCACTTACACAAGGTCATATAAATAAAACTTTATGTGTTGTTCATAGTCCTTTTTAAATTAAAAATACATTCCAGATTATGAAATATTCTTATCATATAGTCTTCGTATCATAGTAATCACCTACAATTGTTCAAACTCAATCTGAATTGTTCTCACTCATTTCTTTGTTAAAGACATAAAATACTACTAAACAATTAATATCTCATTAGTAAAAATTATTAACTTTTAACTGTATATCTTAAACTGCCGTTTGTTTGTATCAAGTTTCTTGCTCTAATGAAACCTCTTACGACAGTGAGCAACTACGGTTTACTTTTTGACACCGTCCAATCCCAAAAGATATTTTTATTTCAATAATGGCCTTAATTTTTAAATGAAGATATCACTCAAAAGTATTGGCACCAAAAGGTTCAACCGTCGAAAAATTTTGGCGCCGAATCATTGTAGCACCAAAACCCGTATTTAAAAAAAGTACTAATAATCATGGTATTGGTTTACTAACGTATAGTTACTCCCTACCATTTTGTATAAAAATTTTTTCTGGTTTTCGAACGCTTGGAGTCTTTTATGATATAGCCACAAAATTCAGCCAACAGTAAGATGCTAAAAGTAGTGCGGACGTGAATATTCTTTCTTTTCCGTATATTTGGGTAATGTGGTTTCAATAATAAGAGGGAGATCAAAAGAAGAATTTTGGACGGGGAAGGGGCTAATGCAAGGATGTCCTTTAATCCCAACATTATATCTATTATTAATTATTTACGTTGATTAATTGTTGCTTTAACTCAATATAGCTAATATTTACATAGCGTTACAGAAAAATTCATTTTTATGGCTAACTTCACATGAATATATATTTCTGAACTTCTTTGTTTACAATGTCAAAAATTCGTTTACGCCTATTCAAAATGTAACTCTACAGGGTTTCCACGGCTGAGTGGGATATACTCGTACATACAAAATTGATTTTTTGCAAATATTATCTCTCCAGCACTTCCGTATCCAAATTTAAGTGCCAAATAACATAACTGATGTAATAAGGAACAATTTGACGTAAATAGTTAAAAAAAACATTTTTGTAAAGTCAAAAAATAAGATTTTTTATTTTTGAAAATCTATCTGTTAGGCGCCGACACAAAGCAATACGGCCAGTAGATAGTAGAATTACGGTTCAAATCTCCAAGTATACTATTTTTATTTCTTTTAAACTCAATTAAGTTTTGTTGTTTATTTTTACAAATGTTTATGCTTTTGTTGTGCATTTAACAATTTAACTAACTTGATAGTACATAAAACAAACTTAATTGAGTTTAAAAAAAATTTAAAGAAAATAGTATTCTCGGGATTCGAACCGTAATATAATATATCAGCCGTGTAATTTAGTTACTACTTTATAGTCGCACGCCCAGACTAACCGAGCTACGGGGCGTATTGCATTGGGTCGGCGTCTAACAAGAACATAAGCGATAGATTTTTAATTTTTCCTTATTACAACAGCTATGTCATTCGGCCCTTAAATTTAGATAAGGGAGTGCTAGGGAGATAATATTAAGAAAAAACCAATTTTGCAAGTGTTCAGTTACTTTTATTATATTATTAATTGTTAGCAGTTATGTAGTTATGTTTAAAATTAAGAAGTAACAATGTCTACATATTGCCTTAGGAATAAAAAAATTATTAATAATAACAAGTTTTTGTCAAATAAATAATAAATGGGTAAATATACAGCAAAGGGGACCCACCTCCGATCGCCTTCTAAATAGGTGCGTTAGACGCGGCTTCCGATGCGGAACAACTTTTCCCTCTGACATAATTGGGGGTCACGTCGGTAAAAAAAGATATTCACCATTAAAGATGTGTTGCTGTATATTTACCCCGATCGCACCTCCCAACCAACACCGTTTACCTCAAACCACATGCAAACATGTATATTTTTTAAGAAGAAAATTGTAATAACTGTAACCTACCAACCAACACCGTTCACCCCCGTTCATACAGCAAAAGGGACCCACTTCCGATGACCTTAAATTTCACATATATTGTCAAGGACACCCTCCCGAGCAACTTGCAAGTAATTTTACTCGGGGGTCATTGTTTGTTAAAAAGTTATTAACGAATAAAGTTAATGTATTAGTTAAGGTCTACTACGCTCTCTAAAAGTAGAATATAAATGAAGTAAGAATAACAGCAATAACCTGTAAACGTCTCTAAACAAGTGTTGGAGATAGAGTAAGTGTTCTCATAATAGAAGACGTCTCGAATGTACACGGTGTGGTACAATTGAGATTCCATTGTACGGCTGTTATCACCACCTTCATTTGTTAATAACTTTTAAGAAACAATGACCCCCGAGTAAAATTACTTGCAAGTTACTCGGGAGGGTGTCCTTGACAATATGGCAAAGACGTCGAATGTACAAAGTGTCATGCTATTCAAATTACAATATTTATCACATCTTTAATGGTGAATATCTTTTTTTACCGACGTGACCCCTAATTATGTCACAGGGAAAAGTTGTTCCGCATCGGAAGCTCCGTCCAACGCACCTACTTAGAAGGCGATTGGAGGTGGGTCCCCTTTGCCGTATATTTACCAATAAATGTATTATCAAAGTTTTGCATTAATTATACAGTCCATTCAATCGATTAAACAGCATATATTTTTCCTATGTCGCATTCGGCCGAGGAAACTCCAAATTGTGACTGTGGAAACGAACCGGAGATCATTGCACATATTGTGGAGAATTGTCAATTAACAAAGTTTAAAGAAAGATTTGTAAACATTCATAACTTAACAGACGGAGCTGTATTATGGCTTACTAATTTGAAATATATCTGAAGTTAAGCAATATTTTGAATTCTCTGTCCTGATTATCTGTTTTGCATTATTTTGTATGCTATTTCTTTAACTTTATATTTTTTAGTCATTGTCGTGAGTGGTGCATGGACTGGTCCATTGTATGTCGTCATGTAGTGGCTGTGCTGTTATATTTTATGTTCTTATTTACCTTCTATATTGTTTACACACTTAATTAATAATGTTAAATACGAATACTAAGGTGGCTAAGGTTTAGGTTTTAGTGGTTTTCCTAAACCTTGAAGCGAATGTAATTTTCACACGGTTTCGTCACCACACTATACAGGTTTATACTGATCTTCTGGGGCACCATAAATAACACTTACATCACAATACAATAATGAAAATCTATCATACCATACAAATAAATAATAATCGTTTTATAGCCGATAAAGATTATACAGGGTGATTCAGCTAACCCATTTATTAGAAGTTTATGGACTTCCCGTTGAAATATTTGTTTAAAAATTTGGAATAGGGGATTGCTCGAAAAGTTCTATTTAATTAAAATATTTCAGCTTTTCTAGCACTTCCGGTTACACCACAGTCGCAAGTGTGGATATCTCTCGTTAAACAAACATTGGCACATTGTTTTAATTTCCACAGGCCACTAGTCAGAAATTATTTAATAAAATAGAGAAATATTGTGTGTCGAATGTAAATACATCGATAACAGGAAAATAGTAACAGATAGGTATAGGGAACCCTTATGAAGATTGAAAGACCACTTAATTCTCCATCACATAGAGCAACAAGATACAGGGTGTTCCATTTAAAAAAATTGACTTTTGGGCAGTTGAAGTTAATCAGATTTAGTCAAACATTTTGAACACCCTGTAAATAATGACATGTCAAATTACACTATTATCTGTTATCATTTCGGGGAAAAATTGCAAATTTCTTCCGTTATATCACTATAAATCTAATCGTTTCCAATTAACTTTCTATTATAAATAACCAAAGTTTAATAAACTATAAGTTGTTTATTCAAAACAAAATATAAATCAACTAAAATACCTACAAACGTATGTTGTATTGAATATATCGTATTAAAACGTTTAAGGTGTGGTGTGGCAATTTAATGCAATTTAATATGAAATATACCATTACATTTTGATTGAAATAGGTCTAAATTTACATATAAAATATACATAGTCAAAATAAAAGATTGTTACGTGAAATTTTAATTATAAACATTACTGTAGCTTGCTACTGTGCGTAAACATCAAATTATAATAATTTTGCGTCCGAACCGCTAATCCAATTTGAATATGTTTTTTCCCCGTCTTACATAGTTGTACCCACCTATGCTTTTTTTCAATAGGAAATTGATTATTATCTCTCTCTCTTTTTTTTTTGTTAAAAAATTCGTGAATGGATAACGTAGCTTTAAGCTCATTCTTCGAAGTTGTACTTAATTTTAATAAAACGCTTCTGGTGAAAAGAATCGTTTCAAGTCTTTCCACATTTTTTCTAAGTAATTAGTTGTGCGTCATATTTGTAAAGAGCGTAATTTATCCATATATCTCGTAATGTCTAAATGTAACCCGAGCTAGTAGAAATACCGTTAGCAACAAACGCACTTGTCCATTAATGGTAAGTGCTAATAAGTAATTGGCAGAGCGTATTTATTGCTTGTATTTCTTGTCACTTTTCTTTATTAACACTTAATTTGTAGAAACTAATCGAGTTATCTGTTTCCACAATGTGGTAAGTTATCTTGTAACTTTTGATGACATAAAAACAGTTAAAAACTGTTATTAATTAAAAAAGAATCTATTTCAATTTTAATACATGTGCTGAAGTAAAAGATCAGTTAATGCGCATATTTTAAATTGCGTCTTTTTTCTTGGGAATTTTGATAATTTACTATATAGCGGTACATTTTGGGAATATGACCTGATGAACTTGCTTCACAGAAAAATTAAAAGAGCTGCTTTGAATTTTTCTCATTTTTAATTGGCGTTATTAAATTATGTGGCACTGTTTAAAAAATACAAATAAAATTAAACAATTGAATATCTTAACATAATCCGAGAACCTAAAAGAAACTTAAAATATATTCGACTGTAATATAACTAGACCTATGGTAGATATTCGACTGTTGTTATTGCATCTGAATTTCGAGTGTACCAATTAATATGATTATTTCCTGAGCCAAAAATATACTGTTCTTTTAATGAATATTGAGGGCGGTGAACAGTCGACTATTGAGTACTAAGTTAAATAATAGATTTATTATGATTTGATTGGTCATTATCTTCTTCTTCTCCTTTTTTTTTTTATTCCCCCTGTTTGTTTTTCTGCCTCACTCCGTGGATGAGGAGAACCAACTCCTAGCCCATCTTTTTAGGCGCCTTCCTGGCAGTATTTTGCCTCTAAGTTAGGTTAGGTTCTTAGTCCACTCAAGCAAATATGAGTATTCTTTTTATCTTTTCTTTTTTGTGTTCAACCATTTCACCAAATCTTGGATTTTGCATTTTTCATTACAGTTGCTCTGATCATCTGTTTGTTCTTCGTGTTTCGGTTCTTGTTTCAGTTGTATACCATAGGTTTATATATTTTACTTTGGCATCCAGTCGCATGTATTTGTTTTTCCAGATGTTATCCCGTAAGCATCCTGCTATTTGTGATGCTCTTCTATTTGGCGTTTCTATTTTAGCAAGAAAATTGCGGTGGCTACTTATTTCTTTACAGTTATTTGCCTTTCTTTGTTGAACATTGTCTGCTTTCTTCCTATTTTCTCTCTCGTCACCTCTGTCTCTAACACTCTTATATCATTCTCCCATCATTTACATACATTTGAGAGCACGCTTTACATTATCAAATTTTGCTTCGCAATACACGCGCTCTTCAAATATGATTCAAAACTTTCATAACCTGAGAGGAATTGAACTACCTAGTGATGAATTTTTGGTACATCCCATTTCTTCTACTCATTTATTCTTTTAATTAATCCTCACGTCCATCTTTTTTTATTTGCACTATTCCATTTTCCTTGCTCTTCATTCATCATTAACTGCCAACTTTTTTCTTCGCCCTTAAAGATCCTTTCTATGTTCTTCATTTTTCGCTATTGAGTGGTATCCCTGCTATCACTCTTACAACCCCTCTCATTTGCACACCTTCTAAAATTCTAAAGTGGTACATTGACTTTAGTTTAGGGTTCCAAACTGGTGACCCGTACAAGATAATTGACCGCACCACACTTACATACATCAACTTTTTTTCAATGTTGAGATCCCCCACGCTAGGGGGCATCAATCTCATCAAAGTCTTCACGCTCATTGCTTTTTCACACACCCCTTTAACACTTTCAATTTCCCAATCCATACTACTAAGTATTTTAAAACTTTCCCTAATTTCACTCTACCTCCCTCCGTATTTCAAACTCGGAATTTTTTATGCATTATTGATCCCCACTTGAACCATTTTGTCTGTCTTTTCTCGTGCCAAGTCCTGCTCATTAATTCCTTCAAACCTCGTTTCAACACACATTCTTAGCTTTGACGGAGTTTTTGAAGAAGCTGACACAACCAAGTCATTATCGTATCCCCCAAGCTGAATTGTTTTGGGCATTGCTAACCTCAACATTTTCTCTTAATCTATGTTTTACAAGAGGGGCCCGAGATCCAAACCTTTGTGGTACTCCCGCTCTTAGTTCTACACTGCTTCCTATCCCTTAAATAGTCCCTAATGATGTTCCCGGTGTATGTTGGAAATCCTAAATCTACCAGTTCCTTTACAATTCCTGTTAAAACGTTGATAAAAGGCATTTTTTACGTCGAGTGTCACCAGAATGCACACTTTTCTGTGGTTAGACATAACCGACCTGACCCTGCCTGCAAATTCGAAAACCTGCTCTATCGCGGTTATGGTTTACCTCCCTCTCCAAAAGCCATGCTGAGCCGACGATAACACACTCCCTTCATACATCAATTCTATCAATTTATCTGCCAAGACTCTCTCCATCATTTTTCTCATCACCGGAAGCAGACATACTAGCTGAGAACATTGATCTATCAGGCTTGGTATCAGTACCTGTCTTCCATACTTTTGGAGAGAAAACGCCTCCCAAGCACTCGTTAAAGTCTCTAAATCATCCAACAATTTACTTAATTTTCTTTGCTCACTCTTATTCTTTTATACATTCTTGTCATTTTTTTCTCAACCTAACATTCCAGTCTAACATTAGTTATTTCATCAGTCCATCAGTATTACTCCTTTGCATTTCTTACATTTTCCTTACCCTTAAATGAAAATTCACACGTTGCAATGATAATTTTCGTTAATTCATTTGCGCTTGCCACATTCCTACTTGCGTCCTATTTCATTCTTTTTAAATTTTTCTTCCATATGTATTCCATGTTCTACTACTTTCATACCTATTGCTTTCTTTGTTTTTCGTCACCTTTTCCTATTCCATACTATTGTATTTATGGGTACTTAGGGTTTCTTATTCACTTACCTTCCATTCTGTCAGCTTATGCTCCCATCCTGTACTCACCAATGTAATATCTACAACGGACTCTTGGCCGCCCCTAGCAAAGGTTGGTGCGACATCCCGATTCGTAAGGGAGAACGAATATAGCCGCCAACTCGGTAATAACCTATTACCTCTAATTCGTCTCCGCCTCCGTCTCTAGTGTGGTGACCTCAATGCGCTCCTAACCTAATTCAAACTTATCTTTAGGGTGAGAAAATTATTTGTCAGCAACGGTCACCAGGTTGACCAGTATTGTCAGGTTGATTAGGTGACATTGCTGACCAACTAAAAAACCTCCTTCTTTTACTCTTCCTTTATTTCTTCTTTTCTTTGTCCATTTTGGTTTCTCTCTTTGCCTTCATAATTGTTCTTATCATTTCTGTTATTACTTGCCAATGGTTTTTGCTTTTAATAATAGATTTGCTACTTCATCTGGTATTACTTTATCATTCATTACTTCTTCTGCTCTTTTCCTAATGTATTAGAAAATAAAACAAGGTGTGGATTGATCTTTTTCCCTATTTTTTTAAGGTGTGTTCCAAATATACTATTGCCAATTTTTACCTGCGATAGGTAATCGTCGGTTTTACCCCATTTTCTTTTAATCCATTTTTTACATTAATGTGAAATTCGTTTACGAATACTACTGATACTAGTAGTTATGACTTTTCTGGATTGTCTAAATTCAGCTTTTTAAAGTATTAAAAATCTTTTCATTTGTGACCGTCACGTCGGTGTCGCCATTTCAATATGAGTTCAATTTTCAATTTCATTCAATTTCTTCTAAAAACATGCTTGTGTTGATCGGGCTTAGAAATTAAAATTGGCAATTATTTAAAAAGTAATAGGTAAAAATATATAAAATAAAATAAAAATCCATTTAAGATGAAATTTGTGTCGACCCACAAAAATGCATTGTTATCACAATGTGAGAAAAATCTGACAAATTCGGTTTGACAACCGCTACCACTATTCAATGTTGACACCTTCATCGTTTAACTTGGATGCGTATTAGCAACTGGTATTCATTGGCCATAAGCCCTTATGACGTCATCAAGCGTCATCTAACCTAACTTGCAGTTAGCTAGCCCGGGAATTTTGAATAAATTCGGTCCTTTCACTTAATAAAATTCCGCCCAAGTTTGAAGTAAAAATTCCGTTGAAGAATAAAACTAAACGAATATTGACGGAAACGTCAAAATTATGCTTATTAAATATATGGTAAAATGTCGTGACAAACGATTATAAACGATGCTTTAAACTGAGAAGTGGTTGAAAAATCAAGCTTCGGCAAAAACTAATCAAATTCACTTACACACATAGGTACTATTTCTTGAAATACACAAAGGAACCAAAGCACGATTTCATCTTTTGAAAGTAATTTTATCTGTGATGAACTTGAGTAATTAATTTAACAAGCTTTCTACCTTACAACTACTACAGTGCAATGACACCTGTTTTTTTTTTAAATTTCTTTACCTTCCAAATAAACTAAATTATGAGCCCGTCATGAAGTTGTGACACGCATGGAAAAGAAATTAAATGCAATGAATTGTAATTATTTATTTGATTGTGTTACAGAGACGTGATTTAATCGAATTTTTGCATGCAATCCTATATGGGACGCCCTTTTAAGAAAAGGAATGAAAAGTTTTGTACGTAATTCGTTTAACTTTTTTAATGTATGCCTGTGAGGTTACAAGAAGTGTTTTGATAATACAATTTAACATAAAATTGATTGGTCAGAGCAAATTAAATACAAAAAAAAAATATTATGTTTTGGGTATTTGATAATTTGTTTTTTTTTTAATTGTTTTAATAAAAACGTGATCAAGTATATTGGGTCATACATCGTTGAATTCGTAATCAAAAATGCTATCCAAGGTGTACTTTTTGTGAAGACATAAAAATTGAGTTGATGTACTGATAAAATTAGTAATTACTACAGAAAAAGTGACTTTTTGTCTTAAATATCACTGTTTATCAGTTTTACAAGTTTCTTTCTACATGTTATTTTTTCTTTTTGTTGCGTAAACTTGTAGTTACCTCTATACATACAGCTAATCATATTGTGTTTATAATAGTAACTAACTCAGTTAAATAAACTCAATTAAAAAATTAAATTAAAAATGTGTTAAAAAACTAGAAAATAATTCTATAGCTAATTATTACACCATTTGAAACTTAGCTTATTCATGAACGTTGGAAATACAAAACTATCGAAAGACTCATTAGATTTATCACTGCCACAGAATATTGGATGTATCCATAAAAATATAGGGTGGGTTGCAAAATTAGTGGACATCGAAATACATTTTTAACCCAGCAACACAATCTTAAATTAAAGCAATTTAAAACAGCCCTAAATAAAAAAAAAAGTAATTAGCGACTTTACACAATAATGGAGATATGTAACTTAGGCTGTCTAATGAGAATCTATTCGTTCAAGGTCTTAGTCTTCAACAAAACAAGATCCACTGTAAATAAAACCTCCACTAAGTCGTTCATGTAACTTATCGACCTCACGAATCTCTCTCAAAAGGTTCATAAATTTGCCATTCAAACAACGTATGAGGCAAAGATTCAATGTTATTTGGATTTGTTATCGTGCACAATCAGTCTTAGTGTTGCCTGATTGGGAAAAACACATAGTCTTTGTTTTATTGCTGTTGACCGTTAGATCATTTAGTAGGAAGTATTCCTCAATAATCAAAGTCATTCTGGACAATCCAGCCGGACTGTCCGAAAGTAAAACTAAATCATCCGCATATAGTAGCATTGTTTATGTAAGAAGAATATATTCTTCTTCTGGCAGTGCCTATCCGTTTCGGATGTTGGCTATTAACATGGCTATCCTAGCTTTGTTGGCTGATGTACTGAAAAGTTGAGTTGTTGTTAAAGAGAACCATTTCCTTAAGTTCTGTAGTCATGATATTCTTCTACGTCCTGGGCCTCGTTTTCCGTACACTTTCCCCTGCAAGATGAGTTGCATTATGTGCCCTAGGTATTCCATTTTACGTTTTTTGACAGTGATGATTCTTTCTGCATTCTACGCAGTACTTCTCTATTTGTAATCCGGTCGACCCATGAGATTTTCAAGATGCGTCTATAACACCACATTTCAAAGGCCTCTAACTTCTTGATAGTAGCCTCGGTCAGCGTCCACGATTCCACCCCGTACAGGAGCACTGCGAATACGTAGCATCTCAGTAAACGAATTTTTATTGGTATTATGAGGTCGTGGCTCTTGAATATTGTGTTCATTTTAATGAACGCTGCCCTGGCTTTTTCAATTCTTTGTTTTATTTCATTTGAGTGATCCCATTGTTCATTTAAACTTGTCCCTAGATATGTGTATTTCTCAACTCGTGTTATCTGTTGTAGGTTAACTATTAGACGTCCCGGTGGTATTGGATTCTTGCTGGTGACCATGTACTTAGTTTTTTGTATGTTAGACCATATTTTTGGCTTGATTATGCTACGCGTGTTATTAGGGCTTGTAGGCCTTCTAGGTTATCTGACAGTATAATTGTATCGTCTGCGTATCTTACGTTGTTCAGCCGTTCTCCGTTGATGAGTATTCCTTCGTCAGTATCTTCTAAGGCTGTTTTCATGATGTGTTTGGAGCAGATGTTAAAGAGTAGCGGAGATAGCACACAGCCTTGTCTTACACCTCTTTCTATTTTGATCTCCTCAGTCATTTGGTTATCTATCTTTATAGTTGATTGGTTATAGTAGATGTTGTTAATGATACGTAGATCTTTATCATCTAGACCAATAGTTTATAAGATTGATATTAACTCATCGTGTTTGACCCGATCGAAAGTCTTTTGATAGTCTACAAAACACATATACACGTCACAGTTTACGTCTCTACATCTTTGTATGAGGACTTGAATGGCGAAAAGAGCGTCTCTTGTACCTAATGAGTCTCGAAAGCCAAATTGTGTGCGAGTTAGTTGTGCTTCGCATTTGTTGTATGTCCTCCTATGTATTATTTTTAGCATTATTTTAAGAAGGTGACTCATTAGACTAATAATTCTATAGTCTTCACATTTTTTCGCATTCGGTTTTTTCGGTAGGGTTATAAATGTGGATTTAAGCCATTCAAGTGGGATTACTCCTGTTTTGTATATGTTATTAAACATGGCCGTGAGCCATATAATTTCATCGTTCTCCATGTTTTTTAGAATTTCTGCGTGAAAGTTGTTTGGCCCCGTCGCCTTTCCGTCCTTTACACCTTTTATTGCGGCTATCACTTCTTCTTGAGTAATTTCCGGTCCTGTGTTACCTATGGAGTCCCCTGTTTTTAGTGTATCGTTGTTTCTCTTATCTCCGAAGGTCTTCTCAACATAGTTTTTCCAAACTGTTTTTGTTTCATTTACATCTAATATTGTATTGCCTTCGTTATCTTGTAAGCATCCGGTTTTCTTTGATCGTTGTAATCCTGCTGCTTCTTTCACTTTTTTGTGTAGATTGAAAGAGTCATGTTTACCTACCATCTAGTGATTCAATCTCTTTGCACTTTTCTGCCATCCAAGTGTTTTTGGCGTCTCTAATCTTTTTCTTTATTTCTTCCTCGATTTGTGTGTATCTGGTTTTGTCTTTGTTCTTATTTTTCCGTCTTTCCTCTATCATATTCAATATGTCGTCTGTCATCCACATCTTCTTTTTCACTCTCGTTGGACGTAAATATATGTCAAGAATTCCTTGATTTGTCTCTTGTAGCTTCTGGATTTTTTCTTTTGTGTCGGCTGATATACCTGTTTCTTTGATTTTTCTTTTAATGTGTTGCTGTATTTCTTGTTTTATATCTTTATCCTTCAGTTTCCTCAAACTGTATTTCTTCGCTTGTTTTTGTTTAACTTTCTTCAATTTGACTGTTATCGTGCCGACAGGTCAGATTTGGCATCCGCACTTGGATATGTTTTTGCTGCTGTTATTGCATTTCTATATCTTTTATTGATCAAGATATAGTCGATCTGATTTCTGACGACGTGTTCTGGGTTATCTTCAGGGGATCTCCAAGTGTATAGGCGTCTTGCTGGTAACTTGAAGAACGTGTTGGTGATCACTATTTGTTGTTCTGTTGCAAAAATGCTTTATCGATTTCCTTGTTCATTACGTTCTCCCAGTCTAAACGGTCCTATGATTTTGCCACAGCTTCCTTGGCCTATCTTGGCATTGAAGTCGCTCATTACTAGTGTCATTTCATTCTTTTTTACTTTCTTTATGACGTTATTCAGATCATCATTATGTGTTTCAATTATATCGTCGAATTTGTCAGCAGGTGGTGCGTATATTTGGATTATATTGGTTTTGACGGGGAAGGTGTTAATCTGAATTAGAAGTATTCTCTCCGAGATTGGGACAAAGTTTGTAACATATTTACTGATTTTTTGTTAAGGATAATGCCAACTCCATGTATATGTTCTCCGTTAGTGTTCCCTGAGTAGTAAATATTGTGTTCGTTTATTAAGCATTGTCCTGATTTAGCCCATCGCATCTCACCGATCCCCAGAATATCTACGGATAGCCTTGTCATTTCCTTGATGGTATTATGTATTTTACCAGCTTCGTACATGGTTTTCACATTCCTTTTACCTATCTTAGTAGTTCGTCTGTAGGTATTTCAAGACGGGTGTGTTTTTATTGAAAGTGTAGGGATTTTGCGTGCTGACGACCTAAGAGGCCCTACTTTTTGGCGGATGTCCTCTCCTGCCGGATCTTGGAGTCTGATCTCCTTGATCAGTAACGAATCTATTATCTTGAGTCTGTTAGTTGTACTAGGGAAGACATAATGGGGTGGTTTCCCGTTGCCTTCCCCATCGCAGTCTTCTAGCCGATTGATCTGAGGTGATTGTCGCCTAAAAGTCCCTGTTGTTGGGCTCTTAAGGAAGTAATTCTTTAGTGATCACAACATAATGATGTCGTAGCTGCTGCCCTACGTCATGCTAGTTTTGGTCCGCCCCGGATATTTTATTTCTCCGGTACCATCCATATCTGAAAGGCATTCCCCTATCCGCCACCTAGGGAGGCACCCGATGAGGATCTAGCAACCCCACACGGGTAAGAAGAATAAGAATATATAAGCAATGATAGTAGTAAAATAACATCATTGTACCTATCGCTTATATCTCGTTTGTGGAAAACAGATATAAATACATATAGTAAACAGTAGCGGGCTATACCATGTGTCCCACGGAAAAGTTGACATTACATTTCCTATGTTAAATTAAAAATTAACGTACATCTTTTTCTGACACATTTTGAACACAATATAACAACATATCGTGTTGAATAGATAAAATAGAAGAAATTGATGGGGTAATAATGAGTATTCAAAGTGTATTTTACTAAACAATCAGTAAAATATGTTATTTTTAGGTTATTTTTTATAAATTTTGATTTTGATTCGTTAATTTGTCGCCTAGTAATTAGTTTGCGCTGCTTAACCAGGGTTCGATTCCGATTACAGTATTTTTCTAAAATTTAATTATTGATAATATAATAGAATTTTTTAAGTGAATTTGAAAATACACAGGGTGTCCAATAAGTGTGGAAACGCTCAATTTTGACAGAATTTTCATGAAAAAATGCAAAAACCAAAACACACGCGTCAAATATTTTTTGAAGCGCTATTGATTGACACCACCCGCAACTCTCCACCCCCCTAACCCGGGGGCGGGGTTGGGGGTAACTTTGAAATCTCAAATAAAAACCCACATTTTTTAATGCAGATTCAGATTCTACGCCTCAAAATACGAAAGTTTTGTCTGAACCATTTTTCCATATTCGTGATAATTCTTCCTGTAGTCGTAAAAATTGCGTTATCTCTAAATTCTGCTCAAACCGGTCAATATCTCAAAAAATTCTGAAAGCTTTGAAAAAACCAAAACACACGTGTCAACTATTTTTTGAAGCGTTATCGATTGGCACCACCCTCAGCCCTTCACCCCCTACTCCTCTCCGCCACCCCCTCCACCACAGTTAAACAGGACGATAATCAATGAACAATTTTTACTCTGCAAAACAGTTCAGGAGTACTAGGAATACGCCGCGCCAATGATATTTATCTACCCTCATTTCTTTCGTTAGTAAACAGCGAGACGCCACTCGCCATTCTGATGTATACTAAAGTTGGTGACGAGTCGTCAAATAGCTATTTTTCTAAAGCAAACGAATTGTGGAAATATGTTTATGGAGTCGTTCCTCAAGTTCCCTATTTCAAAAGAACTGAACGAAATTGCTGGAAGCGGATGCAAGGCATACACTGCCGCTTAAAGAAGTTCGGATACGTACGGTTTTTTTGTTAAACGCCCATATCTCAACAAATAAATATAATCATTTAAAAAAATATTTTTCTCAATTTCATAAGCAATAGAAAAAGCAAGACACGATTAACAAGGTTTTTTTAAACTAGAAAATTCTAAAGGTTTTTCTCATCAAAAAATATACCTTTTGCTTTATAAAGTGCTTGAACTACTCTGGGCATGCATTCATTTAGTTTTTGCAAAAAGTTTGGTGTCAAATTATTCTTTTTGCAAAATTTCCCAGAGATGTTTTTGAGATGAACAGGTTCGTCTTACTCTTCTATCCAATTCATTCCAAAGAAGTTCGATCGGGTTGAGATCAGGCGACATTAATTTCAATACTCCATTGCGTTGTTTAGATACAAGATAATCTATGCAGAGTTTCGAAGTGTGTTTTGGATCATTTTCATGCACAAATTTAAAACCACGGCCAATTACACGAAATCCAGCAGGCATTGTATGATGGACCAATATTTTGGTGTAATATTCTTTTCTCATAATTTCATCAATTTTTACCAAATCTGCAATTCCAGCAAATGAGAATCACCCACACACTAACACAAAACCTGCACCATGTTTAACGGTCTACACCAAACAGTCTCTATGCATTTTTTCAGTTTTAGATGTCCTAACAAAAACTCGTCGCTTTTGACCTAACACTTTAAATTTCGATTCGTCTGACTATAATACGTTTCTATTTCCCAGTTTAAATATTCTCGGCCCATTTAAGACGTTTCTGAACATTACCTCTTCTTAACAGAGGTTTTCGAACAGCTACGCGACCATGTAAACCCACTTCTTGTAGTCGACGTTTTACAGTACTTACGGATATTGTGTTCGGACCATCATAATTAATTTCTGCAGTAATTTCGAGTAGATTTTTGTTACCAGGTAACTACAGAAAATATTCTATGAATCTTATGACTATGAATCGAAGTCATTACATTAACCGAAAATTAAGTGAAAGTGTATGAAAGACCAAATAAAATCGGTTTCTACTAATTGTTTAACACACAAACTGTCTAAAATAAACAAACAAAAAATATTAACAAGTGTCCTAACTTCTCTGAGCGGTAATATATTTTAGCATGGAAAAAGACAAGTGCTTTGGGTTAATAGTCTACCCTATAGGAACCTTGGAACTTTATTGGAAAACAATATAGAATATCCATTTATTTGAGGATGGGATCTAAGCTCTGTCCCACCTACGTTTGTCGCTGTGGTGCTACTGCTGATGAGCTTGGAAACCATAACATTTTATCTGTTGAAAAGCAAGCACGTCATTCTTCAATAAACAATCTGATTAAGCGAGCCTTGTCGTCAGCAGAGATTTCTTCAGTACTTGAATCAATTGGAATTAGCAGAAGTGATGGTAAACGGCCGTATGGTGTAACTTTAATACCTTGATCATCTGGACGTTCTCTTTTATGGGACGTTAGTCTTAGTCACCCATTAACCTTATCCTTAAGCTAAGCATGACTCCCGAGGCAGTAGCGGAATTGGTAGCTAAACTACAATTCGTTGATTTTGGTTTCGTTCCGTTTTCGGTAGAAACCGTTGGTCCATGGCACCAAAGCACTAAGGATTTTATTACCACTCTAGGTCAAAAAATAAAATTAATCACGGGGGAACCTAGATCGAAACTTTTCTTAACTCAAAGGGTAAGCCTTGCAATCTAGAGGGGAACGCCGCTTGTATTATAAAGTCGTTACCTCCCAATCTAGGTTTAAATGAAATATTTTTACTCTAATAGTGCCTTTACTATCATGTTACAAAGTCTTTTGTTACAATTTTTTTATATGCTGTTATTAATTAATATTTAAAAATGTAATGATAGGTAAATATTTCCTCTTACAAGTTTTCTTTAAATGATTTGTTCTTTGTTGAGGAGGGGCACCGAAAAACCACTAAGTCGTGCAACATTCATGTTTGTTCGTTTCTACGTATAGAGTGTGTGCTTTATTATAGATATTTATTTACATTTAATTGTTAATTTATTATGTGTTTGTTTAATATACCGGGTTCTTCTTTCTTAGTTACATATACTGACTTCCAAAAAAATTGCAACACTTAGAAGTTGTTGAACGATTTTAATGACATTTTCAGCAAACGTCTATTTTCATTAAACAAAGTGATGATTAAAATTTAAAAACAAAAGAACAAAAGCTTAAAAGTTTTTTTCAGTAATGAGCTGCTCCGCACTCATCTAGACGGCCTGGCATGCTATCAATCAAGTGATCTATAGCTGCTTGTGGTATGTCATCCTAAGTTTCTTGAATCCGTTGCTGAAGATCGTGTAAATTATCTGGAGAAAATTCGGTAAATTACCCAGTCGCCTACCAATCATATCCCATACATGTTCAATTGGCGACAAATCAGGCGACCGAGCAGGCCATGGGAGGACGGCAATGTTAGATTCTTCCAAAAACCGTGTTGTAGCCCTTGCCATATGAGAGCGCGCATTATCCTGCTGGAAAATGGGATTTTGCAGCCCCTGAAGATATGGAAGGCCAACTGGTTGTAGCACATTAGCAATGTAACCATCTGCGTTAAGGTTGCCGTCAATAAAGACCAAGGGTGATCTGCTACCATAACATATTGCACCCCATATCATAACTCATTGAGTGAGGGCTGTGTTGCGTTCCCCAAAAAATGTTGGATTTTTACGTTCTCCACGTAAAAATCCGTCTGACCCTCCTACGACCATCGTGGGCCCACAAGCAAAATTGGGACTCGTCATTAAACACAATTTGATGCCATTCTTGCGCCCAATTAACCCTTTCGTTGCTCTACCCTAGTCTGCGTAGACGGTGAAGTGGTGTAAGAGGAAGACGGTTGGACGATATGAACGCAACCCATAAGATCTTATCCGGCGATAAACAGATGACATTGACATCTTAAGTCCTGTACCTGTCATCCAATCATTTGCAATTGATCGAGTTGTTGAAAATCTATCTCTGGTGGCCAAAACTCTTAAACGACGTTCTTCGCTATCTGTAGTCCTTCGAGGACGTCCAGATCTACGGCGACCTTCTTCGGACCATTTGGACCAACATCTCAATACCGATGAAACATTTCGGTTTACACGACGAGCAATTTCTCTTAGCGAAAGTCCGGCCTCTATCATACCAATTATACGGCCACGTTCAAAATCACTTAATTGGACAAAATGTTGATGTTGACGTACTCTCGGCATTGTTTTCAAGTTCAGAATGAAATTGTGAAGAAACAATAACAATTTGCAAACTTGACAGTTACTAAATGGTCTAATACTTCAAATTTATTGTTACTATGTGGTATGGAAACAACAGACAAAAAAACAAAAACTACTGGCTAAATTTTATTCAAAATTTAATCATCACTTTGTTTAATGAAAATAGACGTTTCCTGAAAATTTCATTAAAATCGTTCGACAACTTCTAGGTGTTGCAATTTTTCTGGAAGTCAGTATTTACCCTACGTGTACTTTTAAATGAAAAAAAAATCAAATCATTGGTGGGATATAGGCAACCAGTTATACCTGCACAAATCTGCACAAGTTTGGTTAGAATTATTTATTTTTTTTATCCAGAAGTAATTTCTTTATAAATTATTAACGCAAATCGCAAACAAACAATAATTTACTAACGCAAACAAATAACTAATTAAAACAAGGTTAGTAAATTAACATTTTATCAATGAACTTTAACAATACTTAATAGGTACTCATTGCTTTAATGACTTAATAAATACTCAAAATGTCCACCTTGCGTTTCGAGACAATAAGCTAAGCGGTCTTGAAAGCAACGTAAAGAATTTCGAACAAATTATGGATTCATTTCATTACATGTAGTCCGTATAACAATGCTTTGACATTTTTTCTTTTGTAATTACACATAGACGTAGAATGTGTAATTAAAAAAGAAGAACCCGGTATATATGGTTTTTACACTATTTCAAGTGGTATTAATTAATTCAATTGTAATAATGGCAATTGTTAATGAGATGTTCAAATGTGCGTGTGACCCAGTGTTTTTGACAAATTATTAAATGGTCGTTTACGTTAGTGATTGTATCTCTATTCTATTTTCGAAGAAATCGCCGTGTCAATATTTGAGTACAGAAATAAATTGTTAATGTTCGTCTTTACAATCTATACTAAAACCGTTATCCGTCACATATTTTATGTATTTTCAAACGTGAATTATGTCTATACATAATGGCGAAATAATAAGAAACATTTTAACAACAAAAATGCACGAATACGACTCCCATTATTTATGTAATTAGAATTAGTTATTGTGTGTTACATAATCTACCGTTATAATCACATCTCTTAAAAATAGACGTAGCCGTTTAGTTAGCGAATTTCTCATATACTTTATAACTAATTTAAGGATAATAAACTTAAAAAATTATAATTACAATATGTGAATAAAATGTATAGTTAAAAATTCATTATACACTATATAGCTTCTTTCTCCTTGGCGCTTTCTGATTTACCGCCAATTGCTTTGGCGGTGCTTTTTGTATTATCTAGCTGTTTTGTTACGTTTTTGCTGACGAAAATTCTTTATTACTCTAATCTCAAAAATGATGTTTGTCATCAAATTAGATTTAATTTTGTTTTGCCAGAAACCGTTAAAATCACATTCTTGTGGTTTTTTCAATACCATTTATAAAGGGCGCAATATTTGAATTTGCCGCCATTTTTGCAGTAAATAGTTTGACAGCTGGAGTTTAGGGTTATAAAAATGGAGCGTTATACGATACAACAACGTATGTTCATTGAAGGAAGAGGAAATTAAACGCATCACACTAGTGCGTATGTGTCAAAAAAGACGTGAGGCCATTTGCCTGATGTGTTATCTCATAAATAACCCTATCGTATGTACTTTGTGATTTAATAAAAAATAACAATCTAAAGACTAAAAACTGCGTTTTCTATTTCATTTAAATCTTGCTTCTTGTATTGATGAATAAAATTACTCTAGAAAACACATCGTGTACCTCATTGAAATCAATCACAAATTAACTCAACGAAAATTGTTGTGTCAATGGATTGAGGAATATTTATCTATTATAGAGTCATCCTGATAGGGATTTTTTAATTTTTTGGTAAAATTTGTTTTAGAAATAAACCATTTTTTCTTTAAGCGACATTAAAATGGCATATTATTGAACTATTGGCAGACGCTAAAAAGGTTTTTTACTGTCTAAACATTAAAAGCAACAGATCTTTTGTTTTCACACCTATTTAGAGGTTGGTACCTCTAATACGACATATATTATGAATGTAACAGTCAAGTACCAACTTGATTCGTCGAGAATAAAACGTCACTATAACACTCGAGAGTTTCAAAAATTTGAAAATAACACATGAAAACTAGTAATAAACGCTTAAAGAAAAAATAATATATTTCACTTGGAGTTAAAAAATATAATTGTTTAACTCCTAGTAAAATAATCTACTATTAATATACAAGACGCTGAAAGAAGTTTTTTTTTGCAATGATATTTTTTCTATTACAATAATATTATTTATAGTGCACATTTGATGCTAAAGCATGCAGCGATAAAATTGCCTTGTGCAGCGACGATTACAAATCGTCAGACGGTGATGGGCTCTTAAGACCAGTGTTGAAATTTCTGCCAACAGTGAGTTGATACCACAGATTAAAAAACTCTACTGGTATACTATGGTTACCCAAATTCTGACACCCCTATAGAAACCAAAAAACTTACTCAACCACTTCAAAGCTTGAACAATTAAAAAAAAATTTAAATCCACTTTCTTTACTTTTTCCTACGAATTAGAGTTGTTTATTGTTATTAAGTAAACAAAATGTAATTTCCTATAAACGGCAATGTGGTCGACGTCCGTTCATATGTAAACACGCTATCTGCAAAACTACTAGTCCGATTTTAATGAAATTTGAAGACACGGAGCTTTTTGTAACTCATTCATGAATAGTAAGGTTGAAATTTCCCGCGCAAAACTCAATATCAGTCCAATAGAGAGTAACAACTCCATTTTTGTTCTGCAGAGACAACCATGGTACTGAGAGTTTTTTTTGCAATACTAGTTAATCGACCAACTCATCGTAAGTTCTATTAATTTGTGCTTTAGCACAACGAAGACCAATTTTAAGTACCATCAATCGAGAAATACAACTTAACAATCTTTGTTCTTTTCCTTTAAAGTTTTTCAGGGTCTTTGTGCTGTCCTGCGCAATTCTGAAGATGTAACTTGTCTTCTTAATTTTCTGAAATAGATCAATACACTAGCGTAAATACCATTTCCCAATGTCCACATTCAATTTACACATAAAACACAACAATTTGAGTTAAAACTCATTTGATTCCATCATTCCAATATACATCGCCTGAATCATCCTTCGAATTAATGACTTGCTTCCTCCCCGATCCTGTTTAAGTCATATGAATTATCTTGGGCTTACCATTGATTTGAGCAATGTGCATCGGTGCAACTAAACTAAACTCATAACAGCAGCCATTGCGACCGCGTATTGATCGGAAACTATTCGATGTTATGGAGGTCTAGTCAAAACAGCACCTGAGATAAACATTTGTGAAATTTTTTAGCTTGTGGTTTATTAGGAACTGTAATCGGCAGTTTTTGGTGGTTTCGGAAATGCCACACCTTCTGATTTTGGTAAACTATCTGCATCAGTCAATATCCATCACTGTGGTACAATACTGCCAGGATAGCCTAATCTAGTAATTCTTCATACGTATTCTTTGTTTCTTCCAACATTTCCTATCTTAGGTTTTCTAGTATTTTCTTCTAGTCTTGCATCCGTCAACCCTTTTCATCTTCTAGATGATCTTTCTTTTCCTCGTTTTTTTGGACGATACATTTTTCCAAACTATTATCTGTTCTCTATTGAAATATGACAAGAATTGCAAGATTTTTTTTCTGGGCAATTGTTACTAAATAGTCTAGAGCGCATTATGAGAAAATTCCTAAAATATCTGGCTTTTCGTATTGACACCACTATCCACCTACTTGTTTCTCACACGACTTGTTGCTGAGAAGGTTTGGATTTGTTAGCCTGGAAGCACGAAGAAATTAACAGGCTGTCTTATTCTTATTTAAACTGATCTCAACTGTGTAATAGACAATCCCGATCTACTTTCTTTTTTATACTTAAACGTACCAAGATTAGGAGCTAGGCATCGATCTACTTGTCATCTAGAACACTAATGTGTTACGAAACTCACCAATCAATCGTGTTTGCAGCGTATATGAAAACACTAAAGGCAGTGGAGTAACGTTACTCAGCCGCCCCCCCCCCCATGATTGTCCACGGGCCCCATCACTCCTTCAGCACCTATCACCATACCCCTAATTACCCATCATCTTGTATCTCCTTTTATTCATTATCAACGTCAATTCTATAGGCTTACCTCAACCCTCAACTCAACCATTATTATTTTATATGACTGTCTAACAATTCATTTGTAGGTGAAACATAGTACCTATACTCCATTCACATATTAAAAAGCACAAAGTAGGCCTTTGTTTCATTATCATAAGTTGGCAGCAATTTCTATATTAATGTTCTGTGTCGATTTTTTAATTCAACGTTGCCGAGTCGATCCGCGCCCGTACTTCATTCTTTAGGATTTTCAATTTTGACAGTCGCAGTTCTTGTGATAATGACAACATTGTGCATCAATCTGACAAGAAAATAAATAACATAACCTAAAATTTTAGTATACAGAGTGGAATATGTCAAATTTCCATAGCCTCCCGGGTGCTTTTATAAAAGTGAACGGACTATACTCTATTTTGTAGAAACTAGTAGTCCAATAAACCAACTGCATTAATTTGAACCGAAAAGAAAACAGGATATGACTGAAATACACAATAACGTTGGTTTTAATCAACTTTTAAAAAATTGTTACAATGTATAATAGATACAAGATAACAAGATATAATAGATTTAAAAAAAATAGATATTTGTAAACAAAGACTTAGTTTTGTAAGACAGCGATGATCTGACGGTGGTTGATGGTCTGGTGCTACAACAATATCTTCTTCTGCCTTCTAGCTTTCTTAGCAGCAAATGCCCTTATAACTTCATCCAAATCCACCTTTTTGGCTCTTTTGTTCTCTATACTTAATAACGCGAGGCTGCTGAGTCTTTCTTGGGCCATGGTATTCCGTAAATAATTTTTGATGAGCTTTAACTTGAGAACGATCGCTCCGCACTGGCGACTGTCACTGGTAAAGTCAGGAAAAGAAGAAACGCTGTGCATAAGTCCGGGAAGCTAGACGTCATCCAATAATTGTCCAAAAACAACAGTTCTGCTAGTTGCCGGATCGATGACAACTTCGCAATCTCTGGCCTTAGAGCTATTGTAAAGGCTTTCAATTGAGAACAAAGGTCAATACTTAAATCTTCTTCGTACTCATGTACAAGAATTTTCACTTGTTTGGTAATTTCTGCGTCTTCTTCTTGTAACAAAAACGCTGGAGACAACACTGAGAAGAGTTTGCTGACTTCAGACATTGCCTCAAATCTCAAGTTCAACTGATAAATTACTACGTCGAGAGTCGCGCAAAAACACACACTTTGAAGTTTCTTTCACTATCCAATAGTCGTTCATCTTGGCAAAGCTCGTCAAAGTGTTTTTAACTTTTCTATTTCTTTTTCATCAAACTCGGGGCTAACTCCCCATTTCTCTGAAAGTGTAATGGCAGAGGCTTTTATTTCTTCAAAGTTATTTTTCATATTGATTAGTTTTTCTTCTGCTCTTCCTAACTGTGAAGCTGCCTGAAATAGATCATACCCTTCGTGTTGAAGGTTTTTGATACTACATTAATAGCTTCAAGGATGTTTGTTTGAATAACGACTTTAAAAACGAAAGAAAACTTCTCAAGCTGTTTCTTTAATCCCATCGCTTCGGCTCTTTCTTTGGGTTTTGTAGAAATAACAATTAGTTTAGCCAAAGCTTTCATGACATCTACATAGCAGTGGCTAAGCGATTTCAGTGAATCAATTCTTGAGGCCCATCTGGTGGGGCAAAGCTTCTTTAAAGATCGAGAAGACGAAGCGAGAAGGTCCCATCTTTTGCTGCTTTGACTAAAAAGACAAAGAGTTGTTCAAGGATTCCAAAAATGAAACATTTTCAGGGATACTGGTCATGGCATCATTTACTACCAAATTTAAATTGTGTGCCGCACAGTGCACAAATTTAGCAGTTCGCTGTTTTTCCAAAATTCTGGTTTTACTCCAGTGTAAGCTCCAGACATTGTAGCTGCGCCGTCATATCCCTGTCCTCTGCATTTAGTAAGTGGGATATTATTCTCTTGAAGACTAAGTAGAATTTCTTCTTCCAATCCACCTGCTGATTGATCTTCCACCACTTTGAACCCTAAGAAACTCTCATTTATCACCAATGATATAGGTTTGCCTGAGGCATCTTTAGGGATTGTCACATATCTAATTATCGTGGACAATTGGTCTTTCTTGGTGATGTCTAGAGTGGTATCGAGGATCATTGAATAAAACATTGCATCGTTGATATCTCCCACTAAATCGCTCTTAACCTTATCACCTAGAACCTGAATCAGTTCATTTTGTATGGTCGGGCTAAGGTACTTTTGCTTTGTATTTTCATTCAACAGTTCATGTAACACGGGATCATATTCTGCTAAAAGTTCCATTATTGCCAGAAAATTGCCACTGTTAGTTTTTCCTATCTGTTCTCGATGGCCTCTAAAGGCCAAGTTACATGACGCAAGAGTAAGTGTTACATTAACTATTCTATGTAACACTTTGTACCATTTGGTTGTCTCCTTTTCTATTTCGTTTATGAAACTAGTATCGATTGTTTTTTGTTTTACCCAAAAATTAAGGGTGACACAAGCTTCTAAGTGAGAACTGCTATTTTCGTGCTCTTTGATTCTTTTCGCAATTCCTTCCCAGTACCTGACACCATTAACCCAGTTATTGTGGTAGTGAGGTGAGGATCTGTCAGCAAAAGCCAGCATGGATGGCAGTACACGTAGTCTCCCATTAAAGAGTAACATAGCCAATCTCTCTGAATACACATGCCGGTCTTAGTCCTTATTTCATAATATGCTTTGGAAAATGCCTATTTTTCTGTTTCGGGTCTTTTGGAAAAGGGCCCATGGGTTTGCATGGGCCATGTCGTACAATAAGCTGCTTTGTGAAGTCATCAACGTTTTCTGTGAAATGGGCCCGGTCTGTGGGAAAAATATTGTTTGAATTAAAACTAGTAACTGGCTCAATGTTACATTCTGTTTGTTCAGGCTCTTTAACCGGGCCTGATGGAATTTCCTTTATTTCAATATCTCGGCTTGTGCTACTGAAACTAGAACAAGGCAATACCTCAGAACTAGATGGATCTTCATCAGCAGAACGATCACAATTTTCATTGGGCTTTAGATCCAAGGTCAGTTTAGATGTTGAAGGTGATAAGTCGGAACTAGAAAACCGTCACCAGCAGAATGATCAACATTTTCTTCGGGCTTCGGAGTGTCTGAAGTCAGATTGGATGTTGAAGGCCGTAAGAAAATGTCTATTTTGGTCATTTTAGACCGTTTCTCACTTTCTTCCACCTTCTTTTTCCTTTTTGCGCTCCACTTAGGTGTTTGTAGGGCTTCATCATTATAACTTTATACACGCACACTCAAAAGTCAATACGATAAAAGTTCACTTTACAAACGGCCGTCAAAATTAGAAAATCGACACTGACGCTGAGGCGCAACGCACATCATACAAGTGTCAGACGCTGCACTGCACTGAGAGGGATGAGACTTGAGGGCTGAGTAGAAGATGTGGTGGGAGTGGGATGGGGAGTTGTGCAGTGCGAGGAGAGGGCGAGGGGCCTGCTTCGGCACGGCGCCGGCGCGCCAGCTAGCTCTCTTCTCTATACCTGTTGTCTCGTCACAGGGCAGACGCAAACGCAACCATTTGTCCAGATCGTACTGCCACCATACTCCTACTATAAATCGAGTTACATAATCACTCGCCTATACTAAACATTTTAACCAGGAAATAAATTACATAACCAGAAAATTATTTTTAATATCAATTGGTTCTTAACAAGATGAAGTAAAAATTAAATAAAAGGTTCAACACCTGGCCCCCAGACCCCGCCCCCCCAATGGGGGTCTGGGGGTGTAAATTACGCCACTGTATTATTGCTTTTTTTTTTTTTTTTTTTTTTCCAAAGAAAATTTTGGTGGTGTTTATAAAACGCCATCATCAGAAAAAATAATTTTTTTTTTTTTTTGTTTTGTTTTTTTTGAGGATTGTTGTTGTTTTTTTTTTTTTTATTTTTGTGGTTTTTTTTTAATTTTTCCTTTTTTTTTGGGGTTTTTTTTTTTGTTAAAGGGGTGTAAAAAAAAAAAAAAATATAGGGAAGGTGTTTTTCTAATATCTTACACATTATGAAGTTATTTTGGCTTTTTCCTTCAATCAGATACTAAGCAAGCATATTCAGATTTTGTTCAGTCATATATATTAAGAAAGTAGAAAACCATTTTTTATGGCATCTATTAATTAAACATTAAGTAATAAATAAACAAAAGGAAATAAAAATTGCCACCTAAATCAATGAAATTATTACAGCAATGTGGGAAGATAGGGAAACAACAAGTATACACTTTTTGTAAATGTCGGCGGAACAATAACGTGTTAAATAATGTTTGATTGACTCATAATACAGAATGTTTCGGAATATTTTGATTTGAAAATTATGAAGTAATAACCTATGCTGTTTGTTTGTGTAATTAATAACTTTATCATTACTTTATACCAGCATCGGTTATTACTTCATAATCTTCAAATCTAAATATTCCGAAAACGGCACACAGTATCGAGTTTTACCAAGAGTACCTTTTTGGTGTAAAATTTGATGAATAAATCTAACCTTAAAAAAGTTATGTTCAGTAGTACTTGGTACGAACCGTGTAACTAGCGCCCCTATGTGTGTGAGATATTAAAACAAATTCATGGGATGTATCAGCTTCGAAAACATATTTGTATAAAACTTCATCAAAATGTTACCAGTAGTTTCGTCAAAATTCTAAAAAATAGTATAACTTTTTTCTTCAACCCCTTTTATCTTGAATACGGATGACGTTCCGAAATTTTTTTACTAAGTAAACCCCAATTATTTTTCATTTTTCTATCTATCCTAAAGACGGGGTCACCTTTTGTTGAAACACCCTGTATATCTATTTGGAAAGTAATTTGATTGTTTTTTGTGAAAACGAAATTGTATATTTTGAATATCAATCTGAACACTCCAGAATGTGGTGGGTGTAGTAGTAAAGCTGAAAAGCTTTTGGCGGATTATCGAATCCGAATCAGTTCTTATTGTCTTGGTGACTTTTTCTACGGATCCATTCTTTTGCCTAAGTAAACCATTAAATATACAGTGTCCCCGGATAGTGAAACGACTCTTGTGAAAGATAAAAATTTTGAAATAAAATTTCATTGTAAACTAAGCAGGGCTGAACCCCAAACAATGATATTTTATTTCAAAAATTTTTTATCTTTTACAAGAGTAGTTTCACCTATCCGGGGACACACTGTATATATCTAGTAGTTTCAATACACTTTAAAATTGTCCATTGAAGACTATTATCAAAATTATTACCAAATAGACAGCAACACCTTCTTTGATTTTCGAAGTGATTGCAGCCATTCATCTTTTTTCGTAGATACCTTGATTTCTAACCTAAGATTTGTATCAGCTGACTATTTTGTTGAAATATTACAAAATGTCAAAGAAAATTCCAAAATCTACCTAGTCCAGTTTTTATTTGAACATTTGTAAAGATGAAAATCAATGTTCAATTGTCACTTAACCCATAACCCATTTTTTTTCATTTATGTAGAATATTTGCTAATACACATTTTTTTCAAATGATACTAAAACATTTAATAATTTTGTTTCTTTTGAACTCAGTTTATTTAACCTTTTTTGGTTTTATTTTTGAATATCCTAAGACATGTATTGTATGTTTTTAAATTCCAACGTCGAAGTTGGTGTCGACATGTTGTGGTTGTAAATTTAATACCGGATTACAATTAAATTTGTTTGGCAGATTTTGGCTGTCAAACAAATTCAATTGTAGCGCTCTTGCAATAATTCAGAATAATGGTCAGTGTTATGCTCAACTTAAATATAACACGAAGCTGCAGAATAATATGAAATAAAAATGTACAAATACGAGCGTGTAATTTTTGGGAGAGGTTGATTAAATTACCTAAAAAACACGGTCATAAAAACGTACACTATCTGAAAATCTTAAATAGTTCTTCACTTTTACGACGTAAATTCTTGCATTAAGTGATTGTATCGCTTTAGTATGTAGAAGATCTACGAGAATAGAGGATGTGAAGCCTCGGCAAAATAAGAAACATTCTCGTTAAGAAAAGTAGAAAAGCAAGTTATTGCTTTTTATCTTGGGGTAAAATTTACTACATTACAAGAAACGGCAAGAAAATACACTTAAAATTGTTTTAGAAGGTAACAGATGAATGACCTTTACTAATGGATTGCATATCTAATAGATACTTTAGTTATTTTTCTTGTGCCTTACCCTTACCATGAACTATGGTGCTATCGTGTTTCTATTTGGTTACGCTACATTATTTATTATTTTGTAGTTAAAGCCAATATAACGACATAAGTAGTGACAATTAATCGTGATCTGTATTCTGTACAAATTCTACAGAATTATGCATAATTATTTATTCGAATGTTACGCGCAGACTTCCACATCGTCTTGGTACTAACAAACGTGTGAAAGCGTTAGATATGTGCAAGAATGTGATGCAATATGCATAAAACATACGCACTTGCTCCCTTTACAAAGTTTTAATCGAAAAAGAGGAAATTGAGAATTGCGTTTTAGAAGAAAATGTTCAGATTTTTTTTCATAATTTCTTTTTCTTAAAGATATGGTTAAATAAAGATCAAGTAAATCAGTGCAAGTCAGTAATTAACCATCGGATCCAAAATTTGGATGTACGTAATTATATTAGCAACAATCGTTATTTAAAAAAACGTGAATAAATAATGTTTTGGAAAATAATCTACATAAACTAAAAATTACCTTTTGGCTATTCAGATTATAGCCAAAATCTAAACAAACCACCGGTACCATATAAACCATAGTATTGATTTAATTAAAAACAAGATAAAAACTGAGAGACAACTTCTTGAGCTTAAGAAAAAACTATAGGCTAGGTAAACTATTGGCATCGTTCTTATGAATGAAAAGCTTATCAGGAAATGAGAAAGCTGTACATCATACAAATACAGACTGAAAATAATAATGTAAAACAAACGTTTTAGGCAGAATTCCACATCGTTCTGATACTAACAATCGTGTAAAGGACTATCGAAAGCTTCGGCGATATAAAACAGTTTGCTCGAAAATAAAGTAAACGTCTAGCAACTTCGCAACTTAAAATTTTTTAAAAAATACGATACGTTGTAAGAAAAAATTAATGTTTAAGAAAGATGAAAAAGTACACCGCGAAACAATTTAAAAATTAAAGTGCGGTACAGAAAATGAAAATTGCGTTAAAAAATATGTTGATACAAAAGTTATAGACAATAAAATTTTCAACAACTTTTTTTTATAACTTTTTTTGTATAATTAGTATTGATGCAGATATTGTTAAAACAATTAGTGTGACGTGATAGTAATAATTACATATCGTATCAATAATAGTTTAAACAAAAGTTAAGTTGTGTACAATTGAATTATACACAACTTTTATTTGAAGAAAAATGTGTAATATTAATATTTTTGAAAATATTCCAAAATTTCGAAAATCTATTTAAGTTAACGGCTATTTTGGCTTGGTAGATTATGAATCTGCACTATCTATATACTAATATTCAAAAATTTGTCTGTTTTTTGTTTCTTTGTCCTTCTATAGACTCGGCCAATGTAGGTGCTAAGCCAAAGCCAAGTATATGGTTGGACAATGGAGCAAACGGGGCGAATGGGTGGGTGGGGGTCGTGGGTCTACCAACGTTTTATAAATATCTGTCCTACTAACTATAATTTGTCGAAAAAAATGAAAAAAGGGGTGTTAAAATTTTTGGGTTGGAAACCGAAAATTATAAGATGTGGAGCACAAAATTACTGAAAACTCAAGATTATATGGAGTGCGATAAATTCGACAGAAAAGAAGAACAAATTTTAGGTTTCGAAACTAATCCCAACAGATTTTAGTAAGCACTTAGAAAATGCAGCAGTAGACAGCTACAAAAAATATTTCAGCCAGCACATTCTTGAGTAGTTCCGAACAGTTACAGGTAGTGTTGTTTCTTTTTTCTGGAAATATGCTTGGCAAGGGGACGTAAGACATATAATTTAAACTTTAAACTCAAAAGAAACACAAGACCATCATGGGTTAACGTTAAGAAAAGTGGGCGACGCTTTAGTTAGTCCTTTACTCTACTTATTGAACAAGAGCTGGAGACTACAGCGACTGCTTGACCTATAGCCATTTTGCCCATGACAATCAGTTCGAGTACCACACGCAAGCCCCTTAAAAGTTACTTTTCTGATTGATATCAGATTGAATTTAGGAGTACTCCAAGGATCGGTTCTTGACGACATTCTATTAATTTACACTAACGACCTATTATACCAAACTGATGAAAGCTGCTCGCTATATGCTGAAGACACTTCCTTTTCATTAAGCGGAAAAACTACTACCTGGTTCATTACAAACTGTCTAGCAATTAAAGAACAAAAAACACAAGTTTTTGTCAAGATCTTACATTATCCATACCGTCACAGATCAAAGCAGTAACTAGCAGTAATATACTACGCCTCGTTCCACTTGGTCGCTTCATATGAGATACTGGTATGGGATGCTTACTTTAGGATCCTTACTCCTGCAAGAAGGCAATTAGAACACTCCACGACATAAACAACATGGAGAGCTGTAAGGAAGAGTTAAAAACCAATAAAATACTTATAACAACTTCTTTGTACATACTCACCTACTGTACCTTCGTTCACAACTCACACGGCCACATCCTACAGCTTACTTTTTATCGAATAAAATCACAGAATAGTCATATATGTATACAGTGTCCTTAAAACAACAAGTAAACTACCTGTGATTTTACAAACGAAAACTTAGCTTTTTAAATCAAAACGTAAAACAAGAAAAAACAACATTTTAAACTATTCGATAATCTCATTACCCTTTTCAGCACATCATTTAATTCTAAGCCGCAGCTCAGTATAGCCGTTGCGGATTTCTTGAAGTGTCAATTATGCAACAGCATATTATACGATTTTTTTTTAACATTTCCACATTTTTTTTACCGTCCCCAAAAAAAAAACCTAAAATTTAGCCCGTTGAACCATGGAAGCTGACAACATCTTGTTGAAAAATGAAGTTTAATTACAGATTTGGTTTGAGAGAAGAATATTATTTTTTTAAACAACAAATCATTTTTAATCGAGCTACTGTATATGTGTTACATGAATATATTGTAACGTTCGAGTAGTTCCTTCTGAGGGGTTTCCAAATTTTTTGTATAATGAGACTTATCAAGATGAAATACAAAACAAACGGTCAAATTTTTACCTTAGATATGGTCGGCACTCATCTCCGAATTGATGTTATTAAAGGGATGCCATTACATTTTAATTTTTTTGACCAGAATGTTAAAAATGCCAAACGATAGAGATAATATTTTGGAAACATACAAAATTTATTACATAATAGAAATGGCGTAAAGGGTTCGTATAAGAGAATCGTAAATAAATTTTAAACATTAAATACGTGAATCAATATGAATATAACTAAATATTTTAAACATTAAGCATATTTAATCGATTTAAATTTGGATCCGATTTTTACAGATAGGTACATTAAACATTATTTAAATTTTAAAGATAATTAATTTTAAAAATCGTACATGCATTCACGTTTACTATTCAAAATTTTAAACAATTTAAATCGTTTAAATCGCTAAACTTTAAACGCACGAATAAAGAGAATTTGATATTTAAGCAAAATGATACGCAGATGGCGGTTGGGCGTTGTCCATACGCAAAACTGCACATCGGTGTTGTTTTTGGAATTCCAGCGCTCTGACTTCATGGAGATATAGATATATAGTGACGGTTGCTGTTGGTATCCTCAAAAACTTGCATAAGAGATACGTTGGTTTATTGAATCCTCTAATAGCGAAAGAGAGACAGCAATTGCACATCGGCGAACAATCAAGGCAGTAAGATAATGCGGTAAGATATAAAGAAAGACAGAAAAACACCCTAAATGATAATAAATACTATTACTTAAGGAAATGCAAACGAAATATGCATTTCAAAATTACTTTTGGGCTTTTCAATAAAAATAATTAAGTCACATACAATAGATAGAAAATCTAACAATGCAATGCTTTCGGGGGTTACATTTACGTGTAAAGGAAAAAAATTAATACTCTGCATTCTACAGAATAGAATAATATAGAATTCATATACCGGGTGAGTCGAAGTTTAATAAATAGTGTCCATAACAAGATACGTACATTAAATTCGTTTAATGTAACAAGAAGGATTAATAAAAGACAAAACCAAAGTTACAACGTAAGAGTATTAAAAAAGAAAAAGAAAGAAAAGCACTTGTCATGTTCTAATACTAATTAACAGTAGTGTTTACATATTTTTACATTTATCGAGTCTGGCCATGGAAGTTTTGATGAAAATAAATTTTACATTTACATCTATGAATCAAATTTCATTAAAATCGAACCAGTGATTTTCTTGATATCGTGTTTACATGCTGAGAAACGGCCAGCCGGCATCTGGACAAAGATTTTTTTTTTGCTTTATTATAACCTACTAGCTCTGATTAATCAGAAAAAGTTAAGGAAAGGGTATGATGAAACTTTTGGTTTGGAAACTGTCGGATAACTCGACAATATCAAACTACGAAAAGAAGGTGAAGTAGATAAAATTGCTAGAGGCCGTAATTCTAGTGGCTTAATTTTTTTTTGTTATTTAGTTCAGTTAACTAAAAGGTCTGACGATGCTCAGTCTAGAAGTAATGGGACTGCTCCAACCCTACCATACTCTTTTATTATTTTTGTTACTATTATATAATAATTGTTTGACTTATTATTATATCTATTTATTTATTTAAATAAACCAAAAACAATACACTTGCCCTATCAAGATTTGTTGATAATTTTGTCAGTTTTACCCAGGTGTTCAAGGACGTTAGACTGTCACTAAGCTTGTGGAGTTCATTAAGTGTAGCGGTACCTACTTACCTTTCTTCTTCGATCTACCAAACTACCATTACTGTTTATTATGGCTTACTAATTTGAAGGACATCTGAAGTTAAGCAATATTTTGTATTATCTGTCCTGATTATTATCTGTGATTTCACTATTTTGTTTGCTATTTCTTTATCCTAATAACTTTTTTGTCATTGTCGTGACTGGAGCATGCACGGGTTCATTATATCTCATTATGCAATGGCTCTACTGTTATATTTTATGTTCTTACTTATCATCTAGAATATTTACACACTTAATCAGTATTACTATGTGAATACTAAGGTGGGTCAGGGTTGGTATGGTCAGGTTTTAGTGGTTTTCCTCAATCCCCAATTGTACACGGTTTCGTCACCACGCTGTACAGATTTATACTGATCTTCTGGGGAACCATACATTACACTTACATCACAATACAATAATAAAAAAGAATGTACCGTACGAATAAAATAAATAAATATTTGTCTTACCAATAAGTGTTGAGATATCTAATGTCGTCTCCTGTTATCGTAACCCATCCGAAAATTAACGTGCATTAAAGAAACTTTATCGACAGATGTGTAAGCAGTTTACATAAGTCGATTCTTTGATTATTATAATCAACTAAGTGTTAGTATAAATAACAATCTCGAATTACGAACTTACAACAAGCAATTCTAGATTGTTATTAGGCCATGGCTTAGTTGTCATAACTATTAAAAAATTGACTTATGTAACATCTTACATCTGTCGGCAAACTTGCTTTAATGCAAAACTTTATCTTTCTATTATGCGTTTACTGAAGTGAAAATAGTACACCAATTCCTTAACTTATGTATTTTCATTAATTTAAACTACAATGGTTTCGATGCATCGATATGAATTTTAGTTTTGATAACGATGCATTGTAGGCATCAAAACCATGGTCGTTTGTTTTAATGAAAATATCTGTTACTATATTTTCACCTTAGCAAATCTTCTTTCACACAGCTATATAACAAACGGAATGTTCACAAAAAATTTAAATGCTATTCAAATATTCTGATAACGTTCAAAATAGTCTCAAAATTAAATGTATAAATTTTAAGCAACATGCAATTACTTGTTATGTAAAAAAACTTAGCAAAAGTGTCGGAAATTAATCAAATACATAGAACACACTCTCAATGGCTTGACGTCACAACCTTTATCGTGAAAATCGCGTCAAGTACCGTATTGCGATTTTTATTTATATTTATTATTTAAATTTGGATGTAGTTTGGGAGTTCGCCACTAACAAACAATTGACCATTTTCTCAGATGACGTAATCTGGTTATTTTAATTTAGGGCAGTAGTGTATTGTGTACTGTTGGCATCAATTTTTATTTCTAGTTGATCGATTTAACCTTATTTTATAAAATTATATGGTGTTAAAAGTTAAGCGTTGACTGAATAATTGTTTTAATCAATGGGTTATGTATAGTTAAATAAACTATTTTCATAGTTTAATAATGGGCAGTGGATTCAAATTTTAAATTATGAAGTAAGGTTACTACGAGGTTGCGAACACTGAACTTATATATAGGTTAGAAATAATTTTGATTGGATTGGATACCAACAACAAAAATTATAAATATTTTACAGTACACACTACTGGTAGAGCCCTAAATTAAAATAACCAGGTTGCGTCATTTGTGAAAAGATCAATTAAAGTCAAAATGACTTATTCAAAAAACCTAAATTGCGCATGCATGGTATGACAAAAGTACTGAATCATCGCTCAGGGGTGCGTTTTATAGCCTCGTCAAATTCACAGATTTTATTTTGCGCAACACCTTGATTCTACAACGTAAATACCATGTAGCAATTAAATATAATTATAGTATTCCTCGAAACTTAGATTTTTAGCATTAAACGTTATACCATTATAGTGAAAGTAAAGCAATATAGAACACTCTTCAAAGTTGTAATTAGCTGACGTTTCGCTCACAAAATGTGAGCTTATTCAGAATCGGCGTAAATTTTAGGAAAATCCACTCCGTCTACTATAGAGATACAACATTTAACACTATAAATACGATGTGTTTTCGTTATAATCAGAAAAGAGCGATGATACAATGTGACTTTGTCTGAATCGCATTACCAATTATTCTTGCTTTTCTCAAATCAAAAGATATTTTTTATCAATATTTTACATTAGGCAATCAGACTCACTACTTGCACTTGTTCACTAACATTGACAACATAAATTCGGTGGTTTTTGTCCCTTTTTTTCGGTGGAATCAGCAATTAGTGTTTCTCAAGAGTTCGTTTCAGGACCAATTTTATTCTTAATTTGCAAAACTGTCCTTTACTTCGGTTTCGATCTTAGTCAGATGGCGTTAGTTTATACCCAAAGCAAACTTTAGGCGAGCTTAAGTAAGATCTACAATGAAAATAATTGTGACGTTGAATATAATTTGAGTGTCGGCGAAAATTTACGAAGGTTAATCTAATTATTAAGGGAGCTTAGATAAGACAAATTCCAGACTTGGTGATAAAGTAATAAGTAGTAATTACCCTTGCGCTCTTTTTTCACCGCCGACCCATATTTGCTCAAATTAAAAAAAATGGAGTTTACCTTTTTTTATTTTGATACTTTTAGATTTTTAATTGAATCTAGTTTAAATTAAAAAATATGTTACTTAATTTTTAACGCGTTTTTAACACCTAATAGGTGCATAAATAATTAAAATTTTGCAGGAAATTAATTATGCAAAAAAGCGCAATATGATTCCTTCTTCCTAATCGATTAACATATTTTTGTCATCAATTGTTTATGTAATAATGCGGAATAATGTCACAAATCTTACAAATAGTTGGTTTTAAATTAGATTTACGATAGGCGACATTCTAATGGCACTGTAATAAAAATACACAGAGGTGCAGTTTTTAGAAGTTGACGCAACTAATTGTACAAATCATAAAATGATGTAAATTAGTAGTTTTGTATTTGTCATGGTCATATTTTGAAGATATTTAAATCATATCTATGCATTATGGGTGACTATTGCTTTATGAACTTATATGAATTAAGTTCAGCTGAAAATTTAGTAATAAAAAGAAATTCTTTTCTTATGAAGTTAAAAAACCAACAATTTGATTTTATTTAACTTTTTTTTTGTAAAACGTATGGTGCGCTGTGGAGTTCTGTGACTTATCAATTATTGTTAATTTAAAATTTTGTGGGAATGCAATTTGAACTTTTTAATTTAATAAAACAATATGATTTTTGATAAACAGATAATTGACGTCCAACTTGTACTTGAGAAGACCTTGATAAAGCCCTCACAATCAGGGACAAAACGTCGGCATTCTCAACTTATCGAGTTGTTTGTTTACTCTACCTCCACAAAGAAGGGATTCTATAAGGCCATATTAAATTATATGATATTTTTAATTAAACTGGCTGTGTTGGCAAAAATCAGAATGGCTAACCTTATCGAATACACCCGCATCTTAAGGATTCATTGTATATGCAAAGATCAAGCGCTATAAGCCTAACTTTTCTCATACATTGGAGGAAGGTGATAATAATAAAAAATTAGATTATTGTTATTGAGCCCAAGGTACTTTTTTAAACGTCAGATATTTTCTAAAAAAACTACATTTACCACTAATGGGGTTGAATCGTTTCAAAACTATACATACTGGATCCTTATTGGGTTATAAATTGTAAAGATCAATATTCTCAGAAAGTAAAGAAGTTTGGACGTCTGGTGTTAGATTTTTGGAAACCGAATAATAAATTATTTCTTTTTACTCAGTTATTAAATGCTGTGAGCGTTTAGTTATTATCATCGATGGGGAATTTTGGAATAATAATGAAGATCTGGCTCTTAATAATGTGCGACTGGCTATGTATTTGCAGTTAGATGAGAAATTGTAAGTAAGTCGTTGAATAAAAAATTTCCTATAGACTGTATAGGAAGAAACTGTTTTTTGAACTTTTTATTTTTGGGGCAATACTGAAAACCAAGCCAGACTTTATTTTCACAAGAAAAAATGTTGTACTATCAGCTGTATTTACCGCACCGCAATAGTAAAAAATTTAAAAAAAATAATGGAATATACCAACTTATGTAACGCGTCGCTGACAGAATGTATTTTTTGATCTTCAAACTTAATAATTTTTCATAAACATGTGCTTCGTAAGAAAATTGTGCACGCAACTTTTTTCTTCATATATTTGAGTTTTCTGATGTTGGTGAATATTTATGCAACCACCCAGGACGTTGCTCACGAATGGGATGTTTATTAAAGGATAACTAGCTTTTATCAACTCCTAACAATACGAATTATTAAAAGAATTTACACATCCAGCTTTTTTAAAAATCATTGAAAGTGTGTGGTTTATTTATTTATTGGTATGGTACATTTTTAATATTGTATTGTGGTTATGTAGAACTCTATTTACCATTGCGCATTCAACTTCGTGGTAGTTTCCATCGTGGGTCCCGATTTTCTACAATTAAACGTCTCACTCACTCAATGTTTTTTGCAGTGGTTTGTCCCAACACCACTTATTACCACTTTCATTACCTCACCGCTAAACAGTGCAAGTTCGTACCTTTTAATTTATAAAATCTTATTCTGCAGTAGGAAATAATATCCCTCGCAAACTTCCTGATTTGAAGGACACTCGCACATATTACCTTCTACATGATACAAATGAACAGTTGTCGTCAGCAAATTTTTGATAGATGACTAGTCGGAAGTGCTACGTTACCACCACGTTGTGACACTGAATGTCGCACCACTTACTTGTCGTTTATTATTTTACTTGCATCATACGAGGTCTAATCAAAGAAAACCCGGATTGATTTTGTTGAAGGTGTTTTTTGTTTCTTCTTTTATTTTTCCCTGTGCGAGAACGTTCAACAACGCGTTTTGTAAGAAACTTACGCACACTCCTTCGGAGACTTACGAATTGTTTTCTTTAGGGTATAGGGATTATACCATGTCACCAACCAGTGTTAGTTTAAACAATTTAATGAAGATAGGACAAGCGTTAAAAGTGATGAACGGGAAGGGCATCTTTCAACAAGTCGCAATTGGGAATGATCAATCATTAACTTCTCATCTCATACGGATCATTACAAACTATGTTAAGTGTAGATTTGGGCATGAAAAGGGTAGCAGTCAAGTTTGTCCCAAAGCTGTTGACGCACGAGCAAAAACAAGAAATCGCAAATGTTTTGTTGGAATGTGCGAAATCTTTTTAAAATCAATTATAACAGGGTATGCGTGATGGGTTTACGGGTATGATCCAGAAACCAAGGTCCAATCATCAGCGTCGAAGACAAGTAAATCCCCTCGCTTTAAAAAATGTGGACACGTTCGGATCAATGTGAAAATAATGCTAACTGTTTTTTTCGATAGTTGGTATTATGAGTACACACCTAGAAGCTAAACCATAGCAAACGAGTATACTACAATGGTATACTCCACCGTTTACGCAATGTCTTCCGATGAAAATGGCTCGGGTTTATTCCGCAGTTTTTGGCCAAATATGGGATTCCTCTTGTACCACAACCTTCTTATTTAACCACACCTTGCTCCGTGTGACTTTTTCCTCTTTTATAAGCTGAAAATGACCTTTATAGGACAACGATTTTAAAATATGGTCGAGATAAAACGAAATGGGACGGAGAAATTTCTAATTTCAGATGAAAATGCTTCTGCTAGTGGCAGGACCGCTGTAAAAACTGTGTGGACTCAAACATTTCCTACTTTGAGGGGAATTAATATCACATGTCTGTAATAGCAGATTATATCATTAAGAGTAGAGGTAGGTGTTTTTGTGGTGAGCCCACAGGATTAACGGATGAGAACCCAGTCGAGGCTGGCAACTGGGCGAAGCACAAATACACCTTCTACTCCATAGAGATATATACTGTACCTAGATCCATAACTACAATCTATTCAACACAGTGCTGAACGTGTCTTCATGCAGAGGGCGCTCCGAGCCATTTGCCATTTGTCAATCGGGCATAAATTTAAAATTCCTAGGCAATAATATATTATAATGTTAATTGGTGCAACTATTTTATTGCTAATTTTATAATTATTTATACTATTCACCGATCAATAAACGGGTATAAAGAAGCCCACAAAATTGAACTGTAGATTATCTTAATCTATAAAGTTGCAATATAAATCCCCTCTTCATCTGATCAATAATTGTTAACGGATTGATAAAGCAACAAATGGTTTTTAAACATTTACACATTTAGTTGAATGTAACAAGAGAGTTAGTACGAATTCAAAACATATGGAAGAACTAATTTGTATTTCTCAAGGATGATACAAAAAAAAAACACATAAAGAAAAGTGTAATTTTATTATAGTAGAGATTACAGCTATACATATAAGTAACTTACAGCTATAAATTATGAATTTTTCAACACATCCAGTTTTATGCATTTAGAGTAGACCTACGTGAGTTTTTTCATGGTCCATGATCAGGTTTGATAAAAAAATTTTTAAATCACGGGTTAGTATGTCGCATTGTAGCATTTATTGCTTCAAATTTAATTTAATTTTTAAATATCTTGGCATATAGGTACGTATTATAAGACCAGATAAAGTAAGACACTGGTACAAATCAGAAATTTCCTGAAATAACCATTAAAGAAATCATAAACACAAACAATAATATAATAACCTCTCAATCACAACTCAAAATGTCCCCGACTGAGAAATGGTGGCGATTGCCTCACTAATCAAGTTTTGCTTCAGGATCTAGCTACTACGTATATATCTATATTCTACTCTGAATGATATATACTATTTAGCGGAACAATAATGACTTCAATCTTTGTACTTACGGCGCTTTTTGCTTTATTTTGACAATGACAGTTGGGAAATGGGAATGTCATGCACATGAACATTGGCGGCTGGTGTTAAACACCGTAGGGGTAGCCGAGTAGTATTATTGGTTATTAATTTCGTTATTTCGCTTTTTTTGAGTAATTTTTATTAGATAATTCAATTAATGAATAATAAGTGTAAATACTGATAAAGAAATTGTGATTTTAAATTCTATAAATGCTTTCAATGAACGTATATTTTGACTTCTTCAAGCCGACCATGGATATTCAACTCCTAGGATTTGAAGTATTTCCACTACAACTAGAAAAAAAAACAGCCACTTCAACGGTTTCTATAGAGATACACGAAGTCAACATTTTCGACAGCTTGAAGATAAATAATATTTCTTTTAGTAAAAAATCAATTTGGATGCCTTTTAATCAGATTTTGTACGTGGGTGTATTTTTACTTAACTATTTTTAATTATTCTTGTTTATTTATCCTTAATAATTTTTTGAAGTACAAACGCGTCTGGTAGTATGAACCAATAAAGTGGGGAAAGACGTCTCTCACGTTAGGCAGCTATGAAATTTGATTATAAGTCAAAAAACACTGTTTTTGAAGGTTTTTTAAAATTAGTTTAAGTCTAATGATATTATTTCACCCTGTGAAAACTATTATTAGTTACAGTATTCCACAATTTGTGTAAAAGTAATAACAAAAGCATACTATGAATGGATTTGGAAATTTAAATGTGCATCGGAATAATTTTGAAGTGTTAGTTAATGCAGATTTTTTGGATAATGCAGGGAAAACCTTGATCAGCATTCTGACCTTTGCTCATTAGATTTCGGACAAAGTTGATCACTCTCTACCCAACTAAAGCACTCATTTTCGAAGCAAAGTTTATCTAGGACAAATTCACCTCTACTGAAAAATTCATCTTTTCAGGCAACAGTGACAGGTTTTCCAAAAAGATAGCCCCAGAAATTATTAAATCGTTCCTATTAACTCACCCTAAACAAAAAATGTGACGAAGTTTGATCAAAACTCCAGTTAAAAATCATCCAGATTTAAAAATACCAAAAGAAAAAATTAACTCTTGAATTGCAAGAGTATCAATACTGTGGTGAAAGGCGATATTTCTTTGTGTGCAAGTTAGATACAGTCATACTTACGAAAGGTGTCTTATGAGTTATTGCATTAAACTGACTTGGTACGGCGGTAAACGTAATGTCCTCGTTCTTCTGCTAGCTAATCAATTAAATATTTTGTCTCATATTTTGTATTTAACAGCATTTGATTTAGGGTGATTAAGCTGAAAACCCTGACTAAATATAAGTACCTATAGACATGTAACGGGCACCTTTGTTTTGAAGTCGCCAGGACAGAAGAAAAGGTGCAAGGACAGAGCTATCACCGTCACGTAAGGCGGCGTCGAAAAATAACAAAAACGGCTTGTCACTGTTAACCTAAAATACATGTCAAATGTCATTGTTGACTTATAAAATACATGACGAATTTTGTACATCTCCCACTTCCAATTACCAACTTCCACTCGTCACGTGATATTTTAATGTCGTCCTTCATTGCTCTCTTTCTAGTAGGCACTTATATTTAGTCTGAAGAAAAAACAATCATGCATTACCTACTTCATTACAAAATTATATGTGGTTTGAGACAGATGTTAGGATTACATCAAAATTCCACTTTTTCGTTATTTGCAATAACTGAATATGGTACTTTACCAGAAAAATTTAACAGCTTTTGAGGTAATTATATTCAGCTTGGTACAAATATGTAATACGAAAATAATGTATTCAACTTTCATGTATCAAAAATATATAAATTCATTACAAATTTATAACTCCTTCTAAATCCAAATTTTTTCTAAAATTGATATTCTGAAATGCCCCCAGCTTCAAGATTTATAATGCTGCATCAAAGAAATGTGGTTGTACCAATGCCGATATACATAAATTTTGTATTTATGCAACGCCGGTATATTATCATACAGCGTTTAAATAAGAAGCATTTCATTTCTAAAGGCAAACCTTCTGACCGATCAACTGTACATATTAAGTAACGGAAGATGTTATTGATTATACCAGAACGGACCAATGCTCTATTATTTTTACCTACAAGTTCCCACTTTTCAAAGCGAAAATTTTGCTATTGAATATTTGCAGTTTTTAAATTTTTGATAAAACTGAAATCAACCCCTTTCAAAAGTTTAACAGTATAGTTGGTTAGAAAATAATGCAAGGTTTTATTTCTTTTAACAATAAACGAATATTGAATTTTTATCAGTTAAATTAACATCAAAAATTTATAATTTTTAGAAATTCTCAGTTTGGCTCTTTAGCTATTGGTAACTAAACATTTAACCCCTTTTTCTCTCATATTTTACAATACTTTAACACGTGGGATAGAATTGAGTGTGAAAAATTAAATGAAAGCAGAGGAAACAAGCGTTTCGCAAATGACGTGCTACCTTCCTTGAACTCGTTTTAAGAATAAAACTCAAAGTACCGGAGTAAGAGAAAAACATGCTTTTTAAAAAAAATTGTTTAAATGAAGGTTAACGATAATTAAATTTGGAACAACTTTTTTTTCATACCTTTTTTTGTATAATTAATATTCGTGGAGATACTGTCAAATAAATTAATGTCACGTGATGTCATATATCAGTAATTATTTATTGAATCAAAAAATAGTTGTATATAATTAAATTAAGAACAACTTTTATTTGAAGAAAAAATGTGTGAAATGAATATTTTGTAAATATTCCAAGATTGGGAAAATCTATGTAGGTTAATTATTTGTAATTCCGGGAAAAATGTAATACTATCATCGTCAGTAAAGTTATCTGGTAGCTTAATGTTTAAAGTTCTGACTCTCCCGTACTCTTAACTTAAAAAACTACACACCCGGTACCGTTTTAGAGATATAAAGCTTTGATTGCCCCATACTTTTCAACCAGTTGAATCTGAAAAACCTTAGTCAAGTTATCCACCAAGCAAGTTTTGAATTTCTTCAGTTCTCATACAGAAGATAAGGAGAAATACAATATTTAGATAAAAAACAGTAAAATTTTTTAGGTGAGGTTTCTTCCAAAAATTTTTGGGATCGATAATGTGGCCCCTTCTTGGCGGTGGTAGGAAACAACTTAAATGGTTTAAATTGCGGATTTATTAATGTTATCATCAAAAGTTGGTTATTCATCAAATGATGACAAGGTCAATCAAGTAAAATAGTTCAATAATCATGAAATTAATAGATTATTTGACAATTTGTATTTCGCTTTGAACTTTTGTTGATGTAAAATAGCGGTCCTTACAATAAAATCCCTTTCATGATAAAAAAAAGGTATAGAAAGTATGTGGAATAAGGTGAAGTTTTCTGTAAAGTCTTAAACTTGTACTAAGAGAAATTTTAGGATACGATATCGTAAGCAGTAATAAAGGTCCACAAATCTTTATATGTTTCACATTTCCAAAAGTTAAAATTTTCATTGTGGTTTTAAACTGACTAACAAAATCGTTGCACCTGAATTCGACGTGCTCGAAGAGCGAAAACCGTCACCACAAACACGGTGTACCGATTGGAAGCTACGGGGCCAGGTCGAGCTGTAAAAAACGTCACGTCATGTCATCTTAGTAAGCATCATCGGACTGTGTGTAGTCAAAAGGACTAACCCACGTACACTTTGGATCTTCCGGCAAGGTGAACAATAACAATTTCCGTCATTCTGCTTTTAAAATCACCAAAAATCGTAGAGGGAATCCGCGCATGTATTACACAACGGTATACGGAAAATCGATGTTAGACTTTACTAGTTAAAAGCTCGTCCTGTCGGACGGTTGGTAATGGTACCATCATCATCATCATCAACAATAAACCCTTTGCATCCATTGCTGGACATTGGACTCCCTCATTCGTGATCACCCATTTTGAGCCGTCTGTATCCAGTTACTCATTATTCTTCTAATATCGACCGTCCATCGAGCCTTTGCTTCTTTTATCGGCTCTTAGTCTCTACTCAAACAGTCTCTTCGTCTGTCATCTGGGCTATATGTCCTGTCCAGTTCCATTTCAGTTTGGTTATTAGTGTGATCACATCTGTTACGATTGTTCTTCGACTCAAGTTTTCGTTTCTAACATGATCTCTTAGGGAAACGCCAAACATGGCTCTTTCCATCTTCCTCTGAGTTATTCTGAGATTTTTAGCTGTTGCGATGGTTAAGGTCGCGACGTTTCTGCGCCGTATCTCATAGCTGGTAACACACATTAAAGTTCTTTTAACATTTTGGAAATATCATGTAGGTTCTCTGACATTAAAATTTGGTCGTCCGCATAGTGCAAGTTTGTTAGATTCTGCCCATCTATACGTAGGCTTTTTTCTTACCAGTCTATCTATTTGAATGCATATTGCAGCACTGTATTAAATAGTTTGGGAGACATTGTGCCTCCTTGCCTCTCTGCCATTAGGTACCTATGTGTTTGGTGTTCTCGTGTAAGTTTACCTTGATGACTGCATTATGTTATATTATTATACAGTGCGACGTAAATAGTCCCCCTCCGTTCTAAATTTGAAACAGTTTTAGATATCGAATTGAAATTTGAGAGCTATAATAAAGCATAAAATACTACAATTTGATATAACATTGATAGCTCTAAGTTCTAAGATGACGACTAGGCGCCTTTTAAAATTTATTTTTAAATGGAAGGGAGGCAAGTGATACCTCATTTGAAAGGTCTTTTTATCCTCAAATTATCCCCAGAATTTAAAGTTGCAACTGTCACCCCTACTACGGCGGTGTTTTGTCAAACTTATGATTGTTTATTAGAATTCAAATGGAAATATTCCGAAAATGGTTTGTCATTTTACAAAAATTTAAAAGCAGAATACAACACGCCGCACTCAACCGAAACTATTAATTAATTATTCATGAAGTAATTATCAAAGTGTTTAAGATAACCATTGCTTTAAGCCAAGTCTTTTATTACATGTTGAAAATCGTTAATTAATAACAGTAAAGATTTGAAATTCAGAGGATAACTTGAGGATAAAAAGACCTTTCAAACGAGGTATCACTCAACCCCCTTCTCCTTTAAAAAACATCGAGATAGAGCCCAGCCGCCATCTTGAAACTTAAAGCTATCAATTGTATGTCAAAATGTAGTATTTTATGTTTCATTATAGCCTTCCAAATTTCAAATCGATATCTTAAACCGTTTGAAATTTAGAAAGGGGAGTGGGATTAATTACGTCCGCACTGTATATTAATCTTGTGACTCGGCATTCTTGTAGTGCTCGTATAACTGCCTCTATCTCAACTAGCTATTAGTCTATTGTACTCAATTGATTTGAAATGGATTCTAAATGTGAGACCAGATCTGTCTCTGTTTCCTTTTGACTTCTATATAGCAGTTCATGGAACTCTTCTACCACTTTCAGTATTTCTTCTCTGTTTGTGATGCCAACTCTTTTTTGCTTTTAACTTTAATTACTCCTCTCTTTTCATTTCCAACACATTCATGCTTTTGTTGTCTTCTATTGTTTGTTTAATTTCTCTTGTGGTTTCTTTGTATAGCTTTTGATATTTGTTTATTCATTTCGTTTATCTCTTCAATAATTACTGTTTTTTGACTTTTCATTTATTTTCTTAAACTTATTATCCTCTTAGTTTCTTAGCAAATTATTAATGTCCATCTGGAATTTCTCTGTATCTGTTGGGTTAATCCATGTCTATTGTTTTTCGTGTTTACCATTTTATGTTTCTTTGCTGATAATGATTAATATTTTAGCTCTAACCATTCTGTGGCACTTCCAATACCAAAGTTATATAATACCGATACGTCTTTAACTACGTCTTTTTGTCAGTTATTATAAAATCAGTTTCATTTTTCGTGCGATCATCTAGCCTTTCCAAAGTCTACCTTTTGTTTGCTTTTTATAGAAGAAACTGTTCATCTGTAACATATTGTCCTGAAGTAGTAATCCTAGCATTGTCTCTCCTCTATCATTCTAGCCTTCAAATCCATAGTCTCCCAGTGTGGTTTCCGTATCATCACTCTTCAAACGAATTTTGGCATTGAAATCTGCACCCAGAACAGTGTACTGTGGTTTGATTTACGCGATTGCGATGCTATTTCATCATAGAATAGATCCACTTCTTCATCCGCATGATTTGTTGTTGAAGCGTGAACTTGTATAATTTTGATACAGTATCTCTTACATAACCTTAATATGACATATATCACTCTAGTTGAGATTTTCTTAACACGTTTACAATTTTGTTCTTATAGCGTTTGTTTATTGTAATTCCGGTACCTCCTATGGAATTATCATCCTTACCTACTACATAAAAGGTGTTGCCAATTTGAAGAACGCTTAATGGAACTTGAAAAAGAACTAGAAAATGTCAAATAGGACGTAATTGGCATCAGTGAGGTAAGAAGGCGAGGCAAACAACTCATAAAGTTAAAAATTGGGAACACTTAATAAATAGATTATGTAAAAAACTACATGACACTACAACTAGATATTGAAGGTTTGACTGATAAAGATGTCGCATGTCTTATGTATTCTCTGGTGACTTATTAACAATATTTTGAGGAAGCGACTCGTTTGGGATTGTATGTTTTATAAACCTTGCCGATGTCATTTATCTCAAGCCTTATCATGTCATTACCGATTCTGTTGTTACCCAGCATCATCATCTCCATATCTGGATACCCTCACTTGGTTTAGCATGTAGATCAATACAGTTTACCTATGTGTGGCGCTGGCTTCCATCTAGTGAGAGTTGTTTGAATCTCCCTTGACTATGTTACTTTGAGTGACTGTCCCAACAAAATGTACTACCTCTCTGCCTCAAACCCTTACACCCTGTAACTGAAGAAAATAGCCTGAGTAACTTGTTGATTCAGTTAAGCAAACCATCATATACTAAATCATCTACACCTGATTCCCAAAGTGGTCCAGGTGGACCCCAGGGGTCCACGGAGCCCGTAGGGGTCTACGCTTGCGTGGAAAAAATGGGGGTCCACACTCGTTAACGGGGGTCTATAAAAATGTATTAGGTGCCCGACTTGACTTCTCCTATGAATAAGGGGAGACAATCATTATAAGGAAGACAATATTATAAGAAGCTCAGCAATTGTTTTTGTAAGAACTTGCATATTCCATATTCAGAAAGAGCGTGTCAAGACTCGCCGATGCCACGCCGCCCGCCCGCCAAGTTAAAGTCGTGTCTGAACTTGCATGAACTTGTTGGATTTTTCTTTAATATAAATACGAATGCGAATGATAAACATTACTCAGTTGTTTCCGGAATTTCAAAAAGAAAGTGTACCTATATAAGTGTTCACCAGTGACGGAAGTAGTTTTCAGACTTTTGAAAATTAAAGTGAATTGATATTATTGTTTGCCAGTGTTGGAAAATAAGTACCTACCTATCTATTTGTTAGCAACTTGTATCTTAAAAAGCCACTTCTATTATGTTTGTTAAATCATTTTAAGATTACTTAACAAACATTTTTTCATATTTACAGGTAAGTAATTGATACGAAACATGGCTGAATCTAAGAAGAAGTGTCGACAGTACAGTGTTGAATATTTGAAATTTGGTTTTCTTCCATCAAATACAGACAAGCGATTGCCCATGTGTCTTTTATGCAACAAAGTCTTGAGCAATGACTCTATGAAACCATCGAAGCTGGAAGATCATCTAAGAAGGTGTCATCCTGACAAAATAGGTAAGGATTTGAAATATTTCCAAACATTGAAGGAAAAGTATGAAAAGAGACCCACCGTGCATAGTATGTTCGCTTCAACGTCTGAAAGCAACGACGATGGCTTGCGGGCATCTTACAATATCTCATTACTTATAGCAAAATCTGGGAAACCGCATACCATTGGAGAGGAGTTAATTTTGCCTGCTGTTGAAGAGGTCTTAAAAACTGTCCTGCACAAATCTTCATTTGACATACTTAAAAGAATTCCTTTGAGTAACAACACTGTACAAAGACGTATTGATGAAATGAGCTCTGATGTTGAAAGTTTCTTGTGTAATTATCTGCAAACAACTCATTTTTCTATTCAACTGGACGAGTCAACTTTACCTGGCAATGAAGCATTATTATTGGCATATGTTCGATTTATCAAAGGCGAACAAATGTTTGAAGAGTTACTATTCGCGAAAACTTTGAAGACTGACACTAAAGGTGAATCAATTTTTTAATGTTCTGAATGATTTTTTTACGGAAAAATCAATTGCATTCTCAAACATTATTTCGGTGGCAACAGATGGAGCTCCTGCCATGGTCGGGCGTATCGTGGGTTTATAAGTCATCTTAAAAGGATTATACCAGAGGTAATTGCAATTCACTGTGTCATCCACCGACAACATCTAGTAGCAAAAAAATTGAGTGATAGATTGCACCAAGCGCTTCAATTTGTGATTAATGCAGTTAACAAAATAAAAAGCAATGCATTAAATACGCGCTTATTTGCACAGTTGTGCGAAGAAAATGATGAGGACTTCCAACGATTGCTGCTACATACCGAAGTACGCTGGTTGTCGAAAGGTGCATGTCTATCAAGATTCTATTTGCTTTTCGACTCTGTTTTAGAGTTTCTGAACACTAAAGATCCTGTTTTTAAAAGAAAACCTCATGAATTTCAAAGCAGACATTGCGTATTTGACAGATTTGTTCAAAAATTCAATGACCTCAACCTACAGTTACAAGGGGACAGCCTCTAATTTGATAAAAACAAAGAGTGAAATTTCAGCTTTTCTTGGTAAACTGAAACTTATGAAGCAAAATATTGGTCGACGTGAATTTTCCCAGTTTCCAAATTTATCGCAGGTAGAATGCCTCGACGAAGATATTCAGACGTATGTTCAACATTTGATTGCCCTGTATGATGATTTTAAAATCAGATTTGAAGACATTCTGTCGATGGATATACCACCATGGATAATAAATCCATATGATGAAACTGAAGTGGAAAATGTGGTACTGCAAGAAGAGCTACTCGAGCTTAGCACTAATGAGGAGCTCAAAGTAGCATTCAAAAGAGGGTATCAATCATTTTGGCTGCAGGCACAAATACCTGAAAAATATCCAGGACTGTGGGGAATTGTGCAAAATTTCTCATAGCGTTTCCTTCGTCATATCTTGTCGAACGCAGTTTTAGTGCCGTAACAAACTTGTTGACAAAAACGGAGCAGATTAAATATTACAGAGCGAGGAGATTTACGGTTATACTTAACTAAACTCAAGCCAAATATTGATAATTTGCTGTCAATTCACCAAGTACATCCCTCCCTATTAAAATTATAACTTTTATCTCAGATTACAATGGTAATCTGAGTAAAGTTAACATCAAAATAATAATCATTATTAGTTTTGATGTTAAATTTTGATTCTACTAAGACTGTTATAACAACATAATTAAAAGTGTAGTAATTTTTGTGTTTGAATAAATAGCTACAAAACAAGAAAATATTTATTTTTACTTTTTACCACTCCGAAGTGGGAGATTATTGGTTTCTTGTACTGTGAGTCAATCTTAGAATACAAAAAGTAAAGTAGGAATCCAACTGTTGGATGAAGACGCTTTTAGACTGGCTTTGAAACTTAGCTTGAATGACAATACTCACAGCATAATCAAAGCAATATAAATTCTCACCTTTTTTTCGAAAACTTTCAACTCATAGTTGATTGAAAAATAACCACAACACAGATTTACATAGACATATACTTTTTCGGGTTTTGGAAGTAAGTTAGTAAATGTAATAGCTGCAGGGGTCCACCAGATCCAGCAAAATGTTTAAAGTGGTCTATGAAAAAAAAGTATGGGAACCACTGCACACCTACACCAAACCGTTTTGCATTGGCAAAAAATGCATGAGAAAAATACATTTAAGAAGAAAACATCCGCACTAAAGGAAAAAGTAAAAATGATTGAAACCACTACGATAACCGTACGTTAATCTAAGAGACTCTGTATAATTTGTTGTGAGTTTGTGTCATACACTCTTAATGCTCAATAAATATACTGCAATTGGGAATTTCATTTGTAGTATGTCATGGGATTAACCTATGAAATTTCAATTATGAGATTCGCATTCTTCTAAATTAATTGGTAAAATTTTAGATCTTTTATTCTAATTCGTTAAGAATGGATCTTCACTTGTTTGTTGCGTAAATCTCCTTTTATCGGTAGCAATTGGCATTTTTTCTAAAATATTTATTTGATAACATTTTCATAAAAGATAGTTCTTTAGATGTGAAATTCTGTATACTTATTATTTGTTTACGTTTGAAATAGAAATTGAAAAACTGCATAGTTTAAATTATTATGCAAATGAATTAGAATTCTTCTTCTTTTACAATTAGACATTCTTTCCTTACGTGTTTACATTTTTAGGTTGTGACACGCATTTCTGCAAAAGTTGAATTAAGTTTATGTTTTTCTGGTTGGAGTAAAGCAAGATCTCCTTAAATTTTTTTTATTATCAATTTTTAATATTAAATGGTTGTTATCACACTGCATTCTATTCAAAATATAATATAATATCCATGTCAAGGGTGTTTATTTGATTCGTGCAATATTTTGATAGTTGTAAGCGATTACAATTTCTAATTAATTATTTACGTTGTACGTTTAACTTCGCCTTTATGATAAAGAAAAACAACGTTGTACAGAAACGTAAGATTTCTTACAAAACCGGTAATATCTCGATCAGTCGATCAAGTAATGTGTAAAAACTTTTTTGTAACAAGATTCCTTTTAAGTTTCATTAAATATGTTGATTAGTTTCTGTATCAAGCAGTTGCCGACTTAACGGTATTCACATTTGCATATCTTTTGTTGATTAATGTTTCTTGTTGTTATTGTTGTTAATTTAATTCAATGTTGATTTTTCAGATGCTTCTTCCTCAAACGAAGCCGTTCACTTACAACAACGTTTACGCAGTTTAAGTTCGGAATTGGTTACATTAAGAAATCGTCTTCACGTCCAGGGACCTCCGACAACAAATTTAAAGGGAGTCCATGGAGGGTCGACGGGAGTACCTCCGGCTCAACCCGCTATACCGCCGCGTGCGGTTCCCGTTCTAGCCCCGCCGGTGGTCCAAGAACTTCGCTCTCAGTTACCGACCGCTGGTGCGGATCTCGAAGATCTTATTCATCTGCAGGGTCCGCTTACCGAGGATGCAGTCATGAAATGCCTCCAGGCGAGGTTCGCCGCTTCCAATTTCTATGTGAGTGTTGGTCATTGAACAGACCTGACCTTGAGCAGCACCTGTCGCGGTGCTTTCGGTCCGCCCTGTTCACGCCTGACCGTGAACTTGCTAACAAAACTTCTTCTTATGTATACATTTACATAATATTTTTGTAATCATTTCGACAGACAAACGTTGGCCCTATACTATTGTGCGTGAACGCATATCGGGACGTAGGCAATTCTCTTACCTTAAACAGCACAAGAAGTTTAGCTTTAAGTCCTCAGCTGAATAAAGTAGTTCAGGAAGCTGTACGACAACAATCGGAAACAGGTTACCCTCAAGCGATAATACTTTCAGGTACTAATACCGATTTTATACTGGAAAATCCTTTCATGTACTTCTTTAGGTACAAGCGGTTCGGGCAAGAGTCATGCCTCAATGTTGTTATTACGACAACTTTTTGCTGTAGCCGGCGGTGGACCTGAAACTGACGCTTTCAAACATTTAGCAGCAGCTTTTACGGTGCTCCGCTCTTTGGGATCGGCAAAGACTGCGACAAATTCCGAATCGAGTAGAATAGTAATGCAAATAAATTTTCCAAAAAATATAAACGTTAACCTTTGTTTTTTCGTTAGGGTCAATTTATTGAAGTTCAAGTCACAGATGGTGCACTATATCGAACTAAAATTCATTGCTACTTTCTGGATCAAACGCGCGTCATAAGACCATTGCCTGGCGAAAAAACTATCACATTTTTTACCAAATTCTTGCGGGATTATCAACTGAGGAACGTGCCAAATTAAATTTAGAAGGTTGTTCTCCATCTACGCTGAGATATTTGCTGCACGGCGACACTAGGCAGGACGTAACCGAAGATTCTACAAGGTACAATATGATAAAGTTTTGTTGGTTTTGTAAATTTAATTTCGTTTCGTCAGGTTCCAAGCGTGGAAAACATGTTTAGGTGTGTTGGGGATTCCGTTTTTGGACGTTGTTCGCGTGCTGGCGGCAGTGTTATTATTGGGGAATGTGCAATTTATAGATGGAAACGGTTTAGAGGTCGATGTGAAGGGTGAGACCGAGCTTAATGCAGTCGCTGGACTTCTCGGTGTTTCCGGTGCGGCACTGTTTAGAGGTTTAACTACGCGCACGCATAACGCTCGAGGGCAACTTGTCAAATCAGTTTGCGACGCAAACATGTCGAACATGACCAGAGATTGTTTGGCTAAAGCGTTATATTGCCGCACCGTCGCAACGATCGTTCGAAGAGCAAATAGTCTTAAACGACTCGGCTCTACCTTAGGCACTCTAAGCTCCGATTCCAACGAATCTGTTCATAATCAAGCCGAAATTGCAAGCCAGCATGCTTCAACAATAGGGGGTGGAACCAATGCCGGCAGCAAGTCTATGGCAGCTTTAAACAATGCGGTCAGACACGCCACTGATGGATTCATAGGCATTTTAGATATGTTCGGGTTTGAAGATCCGAAACCCAGTCAGTTAGAACATTTGTGCATTAATTTATGCGCAGAAACAATGCAACACTTTTACAACACCCACATTTTTAAATCGAGCATAGAATCGTGTCGCGACGAAGGTATAAATTGTGAAGTTGAAGTCGATTATGTAGACAACGTGCCTTGTATAGATTTGATATCGTCGCTTAGGACTGGATTACTTAGCATGTTGGACGTCGAATGTTCAATCCGTGGCACGGCAGAATCTTACGTATCGAAGATGAAGGTGCAGCACAAACATAACACCCGCCTTTTTGATCCAAAATCTATGGAATCTCGTTTGTTTGGCATACAACACTTCGCCGGACGTGTTATTTACGATGCCAGCGGTTTTTTGGATACGAATAAAGACGTCGTGCCCGACGACCTTGTTGCCGTCTTCTACAAACATAACTGTAATTTTGGATTTGCCACTCATTTGTTTGGAAGCGAATTGAAAGCGCTCTATTCTGTCGAAAACGTCCCACGAGGAATCAGCTTTAGAATATCTCCGACATCGCACACAGATTTATTAAACGGCGACGAGCCGGTCTCAACGTTGACGCAAGATTTCCATACACGACTCGATAATTTATTAAGAACTCTTGTGCACGCGAGGCCTCATTTCGTTCGTTGCATTAGAAGCAACTCTCAAGAAGCTTCGAATCGGTTCGATCGAACAACAGTCATGCGACAAATACGTTCGTTGCAAATATTAGAAACGGTAAATCTAATGGCCGGTGGTTTTCCTCATAGAATGCGCTTCAAGGCGTTTAACACCAGGTATAGATTACTGGCACCGTTTCCGCGTTTACAAAGAACTGAAGAAAAACTAATTGAAGACTGCAATCTAATTTTAGAATACGTTGTAGAATTAATGTCAAAAGAACAAAACGTATCGGTAGCCACTAGCTGGGCTATCGGAAAACGCCATATTTTTTTAAGTGAGAGCATAAGACAACACCTAGAAAAATTGCGCACTGATACTCGTCAAAAATCAGCCATTTTAATACAAGCAACCTGGCGCGGGTACCGGTTTCGTTGTAGATGGGCAAATATCCGACGGGAAAAAGAGTTACAAACTTCCAGTATTAATCAATCTACTATTAATCGTACGACGAACACGGGAACCACAACACGACCCAGACCTCAACCCATAGCGGGCACTCCGCCACCGGATCCTAACGAAAAATGTGATAATAAGATCATCCAACAAACTTGCAACTTATTCGGCTTAGATTTGGAAAGACCTCCGCCGGTACCGCCGAGCCGTTCTTACACCGTGGCTGGAAATACCAAGTTGGGGTATCCACAAACTCGTATAATGAAAATGACTTATCCCGAAGATGGTGGAGGACTAGACGGTGCGGTATTGTTAAAAGGCGAACCGGTGCTAGTTGTTGGTGCATCTCCGAAAAGAGGACATTTAATTGTAGAACACAAACACTGCACCCTACACGTACCTTTTCAGTATTTAGAATTAAAACAAAACGTTAATATTTAAGTTCTGTCGTAGATTTTCTTTTAATTTAAAAATTCATCTACAAAACAACCTCATGTGTTCATTGTAAATTACTGCATCAAACGCTTTGTATAAATGTGTACAATGTCTTACTTTAAAAAATCTTGCCATTTATAAACTGTACATAGTTTGAGATATTCCATATATTTAGCGAAATATATTTTTATAGTACCGGTTGGTTTATTTCTTCCCTTTAAAACGTTTATGCGAATACAAGAACAAAAACGTCTTCCGGGATTGGACCGTGTCGAAATGGTAAAGTTGCTAACGTTTCATCAGGGCGAGATACTTAAAACAAACAAACGAAAGTTCAAGATGGACTATTAAAAGTCAAGTAAAAAACTTTCCAACCAAGTCAGGTTCTAGACTGAAAGAAGTTTGAGTACTTAGAAAAATAGCTCCATATTATATCATGGTCAAAATATTAAAAAAAAAAAAAAAAAAAAAAATGGGTCAAAATATTGGATTTTAAAATAGCTGTTTAACTAATTCAACTAAATATTAAAGAATTGTTTAATACACATTGTCGAGTTTCTTCAAAAACAAAATATATAAGTAATATTAGAAATACATCATCTCCCCCGGAATGTATAAGGCCCAGATGATTCTGTATTTGCATATGAACTTCCCGAAGTTGCCTATAGGTGGCGATACTTGTTACATTATTATAATATTTTAGTTTCCTCTTATTTTCACACCTATAACTCAATTTAAAATTAACGATTAATTCAAACAAACTGAATAGTATATCCTAGTAATATTTATACAAATGAAATATTAAAAACTTAACTTAACTTAAATATAATTAATTCTGAATCGATATCCATCACGATACTATAACCGCGATATTCAATCAATGACGAAACCGGAAAGCCAACGCATAACGCCATCTATCGGCGACTGAAGGAAACACTAACACGTATAGAGAATCTAGTGCTTGCATCTATGGGACGTTCTACATTCTGGGGGAGATGATGTATTTCTGCTAATATGTATAATTTTATTTAAATATTACATAAAAACTATTTGTACGTGCTATCCCTAAATCATGCATTATAAGTAACCATTTCAATGCGTTGAATGATCTTGAGGTGCTTATAAAATTGTCTGAAAATTTCAAGTTATCAGTATTGTTTTGATTGTAAGATATAAAGAGGGGATTGTCGTGGTTGTAGTAGAATTTTGTATTTATTTCTGTTAAAATTGTTGGGTTAATTGTGCTATAAAATGTACAAATTCAAACATAAAAAAACAAAAAGTAAGCATTTTGAAAAAAAAGTAATACTACACCGACAAAGTCCCAAGTTTTGTCTTCTATAAAACATAAAGTTTTACTTCAAACATTTAAAATTAAAAGCTGTTTTAATGGTACTTATAGTGCCTGGTTTAGCAATGGCGCACTGCTAGTACGTATTCCTCCTTAACTATATACATTCTATACTTGTCTCGACGAACGCATGGAGTAGTGAACCGTCACCATATTCACATGGTTTTGCGTAATGCGGTTTAATGGAAAGTCAACGATATAAAAGAGCATACCCAAAAAATAGTATCCTTACCCTATAAAAGTGACCAATTTGTGACATTCTGTATCATACAAATAGGTAGTTTTGCCTTACATTTTCTATAAAACTGAAACTTTACGTACACTACACTGCATGTGTTCATGTCAATTAACAAAGTTTAAAGGAGGGTTTCCAAACATTCATAATTTAACGGATGAAGCAATATTATGGCTTACGAATCGGAAGGACATCTGAAGTTCAGCAATATTCTTGTCTTGATTATCTGTTTTTCCATTATTTTGTTGTGCTATTCCTTTAACCTACAATTTTTTGTCATTGTCGTGACTGGCGCTTGGACCGGTCCATTATATGTCGTCATGCAATGGCTGTGTTGTTATATTTTATGTTCTTATTTACCTTCTATAATGTTTACACACTTAATTCATATTATTACATGTGAATACTAGGGTGGGTAAGGGTTGGTATGTTTAGGTTTTAGTGGTTTTCCTGAAATGCTTTGCCAAGACGAACCAATCCACTATTGCACAAGGTTTCGTCACCACACTATACAGGTTTATACTGATCTTCTGGGCACCATACATAACACTTACATCACAATACAATATTTGTATAATGTACCATACAAATAAATAAATAAATATTACTGCATCAAACGTGTTGAATAAATGTGTACAATATCATATAATCACTATTTATTTCTTCCTTTTACTCGAAACTTTTTTTTCTGAATGCGAGGAATGCCATACGGATAAACTAGAAGAACTGTTGTTGGTGAATGTTCCCCATTTACCTGAACTTCTATTATCCCCTTCTTTGTTCTCGACTGGTGTCTCGCCTAGTAAACCTAAAATCGCTGCCTACGCAATAAGAATGAATTTACAAAAGTGATTTACTTCTTACTTCTAGCGAAAATTGAACAAGATACAATATTAATTCAAGCCAAAGAACCTTGTGTATAAAAGTTTCTAATTTGAGGCCGCATCCGTCTGTATTGATTGTATTCAGTCCTACCGTCAAATCTTTATTATTGCACGGAGCGAACACAGCTTTCGAACAACACGAAAACGGAACGGAATTAAGCTTCTCATCTTGTTCATCAAAGACTTCTGTTCTACAAAAAGAACTTAGTTTTGTGCTCCATGAATTATATACTTTACTCTATCCACATAGATGAAATCTGTTTCCAATCGGCGTAGCTATATCCTCCGCAGCATTCAAACGCAAACTGTATATTATCCACTAAAACTTTTGAAGATGTTTTAACTTCGTACGATTTCATCAATTTTTTGAAAGTGCTTCCCAACTTTACGGTTTCTAGTAAGGCGTAGAAAGCTAACAATATTGCTATGCAATGAAGCATCACAGCAACGCCTATAGTCAGCCGTTGATAGCACAAAGTGTACCCATAAATTCTATCCATTTTAGGTGTCCTAAAAAGTCAATGAATACTTTTCTGGGCATAATAGTATGTATTATGTACCTACATTCTGGCCGTTTTATATTTAATTACGGCGGGCAAAGTAATGAAGCCAGCAATCAAACCAGCCAAAGTTGCCAAATGACTTTTTGTTAACATTAAGATTCCGGGAATGCTCCATAAAAGGAATCCGACTAATATTATTTGTACCGTGCAAGTAAGAGTTAATAGAGCACAAATGGCACCGACCCATTCTATGTGTGCTAAAAGCATCAATTTAATTTTTACTTAATTTAATTTTTGAAAATGTCATCAGACTGTCAAAAATTTTGAACATCCAATTTTATCAAATGACTAGACACTTAAGAACCATAATTGGAGAATTTTATTACCGGTTTTGATTACAATTTATTTGTGCTTTGAATCATGTTATATTTTGTGCTTTTGAGGTTTGTGAATCTGTCAATTGAAGACAGGTCGTTTAGACAGTTTCTGTGATGTAGGTACCTATATAAAATCTTCTAATACCATTTCTAATAACTGCCACCATCGTATAACGCTCACTTAAAAAATGTATTGAAAAAATTATAAATGCTTATAAACAAAACATGCAACTGAATCAGTTCAGCGATTATGATAGTTTAGAGATTGCAACTGTGTTCGATTAGCTTTTGTGCAGTTTCCTTGTATATAAAGCTGCAATTATAACGATTCTATCATTTGAATAATAAAATAATTTTAAAATACCATAACAGTGGGTTTCTAAAATATAGAAAATGTTTCTATACAAAACTGGTGGTAATAAATAAAGTTCATCGTTCTCCAGTATATCCAATATGTTTGATCTTTTTGTTACACAAGTGGAGTTACTAGGATAAGTTAGAATTATTCGCAGTTCTAGAACTTTTGTATTCCTAAACGTTTGAGGCTTCAGCTTCTATAAAAGAGTTATTCGTGTAAGTTCTAAGTTGTCGTTGAATGCGAGTTATATTTACTATACGTGTTGAAAATAAATAAATTCTTAATTGTGAAATACGAGTCTGTCTGATTATTTGAATTTTTTATCATTTCTTCCGATTTAATCCGTTAGTGTTGGTTACCGGATAGTTTACGTCTGGATCCTTTTTAGTTTAAGTTTTGAGGAACTCAACGACAACCCGACCAAAGGTAATACTATCTGGCAACCACAATAACTTTACGCGTTGCTGCGAAATAAAAGGTTATTACGAAAAATTCACAACAGAATTCTTGTTAGAAGTAGGTCTTTAAGACAGGTCATTCCTTGTATTGAACATACATAAAATGAAAACAAGGTACTTATGTACGTGACCAAAAGTTGTCACTAAGCTCGCTAGGGTAATTTTCGTCAAATCTTCACGCTTCCAGCAAGAGGTTCGCGTAAATATCAAAACTAATCAAGAGCAAGGCAAAGCACCAAGGAGCATCGACTTAACAATCTTCGGAGTATTGAGCTCGAAGGATTTGTAAACCAGAGAATCTTCAGACAAAATTCGGACACCTGAAAACTGGTTTTGAGGATAACGGCTACACCAGGAAGGAGATCGAAAGTTCAATGAGGTACGAAAGATCAAAGTTTCCGGATTTCCATAGTCTACCTACTACCTCCCACGCACTTCTTCTATACATGTCACAGACCGCACAGAAAAAAATTAGAGAAGCACGACATAAAAACTCCAAAGCAACTAAGAAGATTTAGTAGATCGGGAAATCAACAAAAAACGAAAGAAACCTTCTTTCAGCAGCCGGAGTTTACCGAGTATACCTCACAAAAGTATACACCAAGAGATCGATGGAAACTTAAAGAATCGAGCAAACTGTCGTCTGGGAGATACCGAAAAGTCAGCGGTAGCCCAACATGCGGTTAGCAATGGGAATTACAAAATACTCTTCGAGAGCTCCAAGTTACCAACAAAGACCTACGGTTATCATTACAGATTGATTGAAGAGGCAATCAAGATCCATAAACACCCAGAAAACTGTTCTGATTGACAAGGGCGGCGAAGAACATTGTCCGCCTCAATGTCGTTCAAGTGCAAAGATATTTCTGCATAAGTTCAAATGGAAGTATGCATTGGTTTGAGAAGTAAAATAGTCAATCGCCCGGTACTAACAAATCACACTATTGATGGTTCTAGGCATATGTTCCAAAATCGCCCCGGAGCTAAGCGATTTTGGAGCTAACCGTCTGCACGATTATTGATGAGATGATCTTGGGAATGGGCTTAATAAAAAAATATAAGTTACATTTGAGTATGAATAGAGATTTTTTTAATTGAAGGTTTTTAAATGTAAAAAACAGAAAAGATTGATACATCCTGAAATTATGTCTCGATTGAGATCTCCAGTATTTGTTATGTAGAACAAATGCAAAATAAGCTGCTCGATAAAGGATTATTAGTTGACAGGACACTACTAAGGTTTAAGAACTTACTACCACTAAGAATCTTAATGTTAACATCTCTTAAGGGAAGTATCGTATTAGGAAAGTGAACGTCGGCACCTCAAATTACAAGTTGCGTGAACACGGCTGAAGGTATACAGAAGAAGAAGTGGTTATCACATCTATTTACTGCCTTATGTCAAGACTTTGACCAAAAAAAAACAAACGAAGTGAAGAGTTAGATGTGTTTATCCTGAATAGTAACTGTAAAAGGAAGATAGGTATTTTGATGCATAAACTAAATGCTGGAGACGTTTAATCGATGTGCATCATCTAAGATGGTTTTTCTTACAAAAGTAAAGAATCGAAGTCATTCGTCACCGACATACAGAAACAAGTAGTCTGCGTATTGAGTTGTGTTAGCGAAGAGAATGACTGTTCATCTAGATTTTGAGTCGATTACCAAAAGGTTCAGGTTCAAAATGGTTTACAATATTTAACCAAAGGAGCGGCTACTGAAAAATGATATGGAACTCAAAGATTGTAAGACAACTGTAATTCAGTGTTATTTCTTTCTTGCAGTTTTTGAAGTTTTGATGGAAACCGTCTTATGTGGATTGTCATAGAAAACGTGCCTGATATATTCTGGAAGTGATTGTGGTTGGTAAGTCGTTAGAAAAATCTTTGTTGAATCTGTGGGGGTGTTCCATCAGCTGCGGATTGCAAATTCAAAATGATGTCTAAGGAAGTGTCACATCTGTAAGAAAGAAACACAAGACAAAGTTTTCGAATCGATTGAGCGGTTGCAAGAATGTGACTATGACATAGAACAACATGCCAGAGTAAGTCACCTCAACGAACACTCCCTACTCAGAAGAGCATCCTCAGCGAAATAACTATTGTTCAAAATTAAAAGAAATGGTTAACGTCGTTAGAAGAGCAATCATTTTCGTCGAGCCCGATTAGTGTATGCAAGAACCAGAACTAAACTCCGGACTTTGAAAGAAGTGACTGTTTAGATAAACAAATGTAAGCACCTCCTAGAAAATATACAATAGAAGATGGTCTAGAGAGAAGGCAACAGTTAGTAGTGTACAAAAGTCGAGTATCAGAAATATTGCTGCACGTGCATGAGTTATTTTTGGAGGACAATTTGGTGTGAAGCAGTTAGTTGGAAAAGTAAGAGACATTTTTTATTGAATGAACTATAAAGAAGGTTTCAATGAGTGTTACCGAGAGTCTGTGGTTTGCGAATCGGGTAATGACTCAGTGAAGAAAAGGAGAACACACCATGAGGCAACAGATTGACAGGAACTAGTTTGCAGAGTAGGGATGACATAAGACTAGTAGCATAGTTTCCTGGAAGTGATACTGGAGACAAGGTGGCAATGAATTGTGTCGCAAAATGTACGCTAACTCAACGACAATGAAAGTAGCAAATTGTTAGTGAATGAGTCGCTTTGGAATTACAAGTCGAACCAAGCGAAATTTTGAGTTCGCACTTAGAGATCAAGAACACCAGAACGACCCTCCTTCTATTTCAGTCAGATGAATTTTATCCAGATCATAAAAAACGAAGAAATTATTATCATTTTCAATCATTTGTGTCAGTTGACAGTGGTACGACCAAAGCAGAATTTGGATTGTTACGGCAGAGGTGGTTTAGAAAGATCTTGTACAAGAAGACAATACAAAGTTTCATGAGGTTGACCTTCAGCGTGCAAACTAATTTGCACGGCCCTTAAAAACATTGTTCTATTCTCGCTGATGTGTATGTTGAAGCTAAGTGGATATTGTTACCATGTTCGTACAACAGATTGTCTTCCATCTAATGCTTGATGCAAGTATATACAAAACCTACAAGTAGTCTTTTTTTGTGGCTAATTTTGTGTTAACTTTTTCACATTTAACATAAGAGGAGAGTTGACAAATTGGTCGTATTGTGATTTAAAAAAAATACAGTTTTCATTAACTTCTTTAATTTGTTAAATATTTTTTGATGAGTAGTTAGTAGGATTAAGTTAAGTAAATAAATTATTACCCGTAAGTAAGTACTATTTTTAATTATAAAGCCCAAACGCGTACATAATCAATAATTAAAGAGCTACTGTTGCTCCAACTTTTAGACCAAGTATCTACAGATCTATAAAAATGTAACTGTCCTTTCGGATCTTCGTTGTTCCAAGGTTTCTTGCCATCTTTTCGGTTTGGAAACACTACTCCGCCAACTCCAACACCAAAAACCAAATACATCTAAAAAATTGTAAATAATATATTATAATCTTTGTTAAAAGTGTACATAATCTACCTCTTTATCAAACGGCGCAATTGCTGAACCTTTTCTCCATCTTTCGGCCGTGGCAGGATCAATTTTTAGATCTTCAAGTTTCATCACAAACCCTTCATCAGGAGGATATACGTTACCGTACACTTCGTTATCGACGATTAAAGAAATACCATCCGGTCTCCACTCCAACTTAAAAATGTGAAAATCTTTTGACCATTCTTTTACAGACTGAGTACTTTTAATGGCGTAATTTCTTGCATAAGCAGATTCTCCCAAAACGCAACCACCGCTCAACACCCTGTTCATATCGGCATTTCCAGGAGCGTGCGCAACTTTGATAAGTCCCGAATCGTAACCTTCACCGTAAAAGTCATTTTTCGATTTCAAATAAAGTTCTGCAAAATTTAAGCGTTTAAGAACGTAAGCGTTTGTTTTATTACTTACGTGGATAAATCCAATCGCCCTTTGGAAGTTTCGCCCTAATTTCCACAACGCCATACACGAAAGAAAATCTATCTTTAGTTGATATTTGTGATGCAAACACCGGTGGCAAGATAAACCAAGCTCTAGGAGTTTGCATGCATTGATAAGATTCCATAATTCCTGTGCAACTAGTAAGGATGTATTTTCAAGATAAAGAAAAACTAGTTCTTACTTTTCGCCCAAGTCTAACATTTCGTCCTTAGAAACGAAACCTGGTCCTAATCGTGTTTCGACGAGTGTTGGTGTGAAGTGAATCATGTTCTTGCTTATATATAAATTTTGTGGATCGTCTTGATATATCACAAACTCGTAATCCTAAAATTTATCTGTGCAAAATAGTTTCAAAGCAATTGATTTTCTTACAGGTTCGCCAGCATATCTGATTTCAGTTTTCCATCGTTTTTCTGATAGATCATTGAAAACATCGTGGAATATTAGTTTACCTTTACAACTGCGTTTTCCTTGTACTATTGTGGGAGTGTACTCACACGGCGGTGCCGGTGTCACCGCTTGTATTTGGGTAGAAGCTTTGATTGCTAAAACATTTATATTTATCTTATTTTTATATTGAGCCATTGTTGAACACTTACTAAATTTTTGAATACCCTTATCTAAAGTAATAGTTTCTTTACCATCAAAGTAGGCAACTTTAACTTGGTAATAGAGAACATCGCCGGTATTGAGAGAGATGTTGTTAAATTCCATCATCCAAAATCCATTTAGTGGGTTCACAACCTCTTCTTTTATTAAATTAAAGTCCTTGTTAATGCTGACGTAAAAAGTTACCTTTTTAATACCTTGGTTATCTATAAACGCAGTCTGTGTTTTTAATTTACAGTAAGTAATAAAAGGACATACCTGGAATTGAAATTTTAAATCCTTTCGGCTGAGAAGTTGTTACACTTGGGTCTGGAATTTGATATTGGGCCCGAAATGAGGTAAAACATAAGAAAAATACTACGATGATCAACATCTTCAAGTAACGAGTATTATTTGCCCGCTTTACAATGTTTGCGATAGTTAACGTGTTATCGTAACTTGGTATTAAATGTGTGTCCGTAAAATTTAGTTGATTATTTGTATGGACATTGATCTTATTTATACAAATAAAGTAGTAATATAATGGAATTTTTATTTTGAGTATATATTTTTGGAGGATTTTGTTCAGATTCTGAATTAGAAGTATTTTTTTGCTGCAGAAAATCATACAGAAAAGCTTTGAAGTGCTTCTTTGTTACTAAATGTTTTAAAAAATTTTTTAGCCCAATTACTTGGGGCACTTCGGTTAAGCGCTTGTAATTTTGTTACTAACTATTGTATAATCCCTAAGCTGATACCACTTGAAAGCTGACTTAATGATCAATGACGTTTGTTTTAGTTACTTTTGTGAGAACTGCACCAGAAAACCTGATATTGTCAATAATAGAAAGTAATTTTAAATATTTGAATTTCTATGTATTTTTGTAGCCATTGGGTCAAACCAGGTGTTAGAAAATTAGGTCATAAAAACATTAAATGATGCTCTGTTAATACCTCTTTAATTAGACACTTGATCCAGAAAAATCCTACTAGCCGTTTGCACGCATTTCAAGTTCTAGTGGTTTTCTGGAATTCTCCAGCACTACAGATTTTGAATGCATGAACATTAATGAAACCGGCACAGGAGAGCTCAGATTTTTTTTATATGACGTTTGGTGCGGAAAGTAAATCATATGTACCAATTTTCAGCTTTACATAATTTAGTCCTGAAATCCTGAATTATTCTTATAAAACTAATGAAAACGAATAAGGAGACACTTCCGAAAATTCTAATATGTTTGTATCCATGCAATGGAATTTGCAAATGTTGTATTTACTTGTTTCATAAGAATGTGTCTCCCAGTGTGACTCATTACAATCGTTTTCGAATAAGCAGTTGAAGAAAAAAAGAAGGAAATTTAACATTTAAGTACAAATCGTATAATTGGCAAAACATTAAATTATTCAAAACAGAAGAGTAAAAGCAAAACTCAATAATAAGTTAGCCTTCCTCTTGCTCGGAGGAGTTTAGTGGATCGACGGGGCATACTTGCAATTAAGTTGGAGATGATGTCTTGTGGCAGTACTTCCCATTTCTGAAGAAGAAGTTCTTTAATTTGTTGAAGATTTTGAATGAGTAGGTGTTCTCGGATTTGACGTTCCATGGTATCCGATAGATGCTCAATCGGATTCACTTCTGGGCTGTTGGCTGGCCATTCCATAGCATCGATAATCTGATTATTTAAAAATTTGTCACTATTCTCACTTTGTGGGGCCTAGTGTTATAGTGCTGGTAGATAAAATCAGCTCCCATATTTTAAGCAAACGCAACAATTTGTGGTTCTAAAATGCCTCTGTTAGTGATATGTCTCTAAGAATCACTAGTTCGGTACGGTCATTTAAAGTTATACCTCCCCAGACCATAATAGACCCCCAACCAAAAGGGACAATTTTTTGACATTATCATCGAGGTAACGTTCCTCTCGCCGTCTCCATACACGCAGGCGTTCATCATTGTGATCTACACAAAATCTGGACTCGTCTGAAAACATTACATTGCTCCACTGTTCCATGGTCCAATTGCTATGGATATGAGCAAAGTTTTGTCGCGCTCTGCGGGCTACGGTTAACCTAGGTACTTTTGCTGGTCTTTTTGCATTCAGCTCAGCTTTATGGAGTCTATTTCTCACCGTTTGAGTGGAAATTCTAGTTACAGAAGCGGTCACTAGGTGATTGTGAAGAGCCCGTGCCGTAATTCTGCGTCTTTTGATTGCCCAACAAGTCCACAAACGATCTTTTCGAGCAGTAGTAGCCCTTTGTCTTTGAGGATAAGGACGTCTTTGAACGATTCTATTATCTAAATGCTTGAGCCAAGCTCTAGATATGGCAGAATGACTTACACCCATTAACTGTGCAACTCGTCTTTTTGAATAGCCTTCTTCTATCAATGTAACTGCTCTTGCTACTTCAATTTGAGTTAGGTACACTCTTTGAACCCTTCTCCTACCTAACACGTCTACTTCCATGTTTTTACAGTGAAACTATGCCTCAAAACTGTAAAATGAGCTCCAAAATGACGTTTCGTTTCAATCGAAAATTAGTAAGTCAGTAAGTAGTATTTATTTCGTGACCAGTAGTATTGAAATGCATACATTATAAATACACGTATATACATAAAATTAATATAAATAAATAAATACATAAAAAGTATAGGTTATGGTGTTATTTTTTTTTGTCTGACAAAAGGCACTATTCAAAGTTGTGCATACTATTGCTAATCTTTAATTCAAAGTATCTTTACTGTTTTTGACAAATTTATAATTGATTGTACTAGATGTTTAAAAAATACAGGTAGAAATGAAAGTGTCTCCTTTTTCGTTTTGATTAGTTTATAATGTCAACTTGCTGTTTAGAAAACGAAAAACACAACAGACTAGCGTCTATAAGTGTTGCGACAAGCATCTGTTTAAATTTTTCCTCCTACCTGCGCTTGTCTGAATAAGAGTATTATAAAGACATAGAAATGACTATACCCAGTATACTATTGGCGCAGAGTAATAAGCCTGTCAGAATTATGGAATCTCCCGTATTGCAGTGGCGTAGGTACCTGATACGTTTGGAAAATCATATTTTTAGTAGGTAAATATATTATAATAGTAAAATCTACCTTGTATGATTATTATGTGGTTATATGTTATTTATTTTATTTGTATAGTAGATCACATTACAAATTTTACTTCTTACGTATTATATACCATTATTTTTGTATCTTGGTATAATACCCACATCTACGGCTATGATTCTCGTTTTGTCAGTACTTGGGCTGATGACAACGTGCTTATACAGATTAAGCTATTGTTCTCATACCCTAGATGGGTCGATATGCTGCAAGAGCGGCACAATGATCGTATTTTGGTTAGAATTTATTGATTTTACTTAACCGTAGAAGTACCGCTTTCACAAGAAAATAAAGAATTATTTCAAGCAATTGTGATTTATTACTCCGCGCCAATAGTATACAGACTATATCAGTGAACACAACACAATAGAACCTTAACCGTTAAGCCACTTTATTAACATTTGTAACTAGTTATGGTACTTTAATCATCAGTTATTGATTTATCATGGTTGAAGAAAACCAACACTACTTACACTAAATCACTAGATATTATATCAAAATGTCGTTAAGGTAATCAATATAAACAAAATTTACTAGAACATCTGACATCAGTTTCAGCTGTGCATTTTTTGAAGTCACTAAGAACATTACCTACATGCTTTAAAATTATTGCCAAACGAAACTAAAAGACGCTCACAGAAAATTACTAGCAGCACTGGTACATGCGCATTTTGTCTGATTGAAGATAGATAAATGATATAATCTACTAAGGTCTGGTCTTTTCACCTTCAGTTATTTTTATCAGTCGGTTAATCACATTGGAAACGCGACTATCTAAAAATTTGATTGACTTAATGCTGTGTTTCCATAGTAGTTAACCGACTGATAAAGTTAACCAGACCTAACTCTAATTTGTCTCATTTTACAAAACGTGTTGAGTAATTAGAAAAATCTTTGCAAACACAAACAGCATGAAAACAAGTAAATGAACAGATGAAAAGAAAACAATAAAATAATTTATAAAAAATGAATGAGCTGATAACAAAGACAGATAAAGAAAACTGTGTAGATTGGAGATAAATTAACATGAAATGACAAAATGAATATATCAGGGGCATTTAGTGAGAAAAAAGATAAAAATAGTAACAAGAATACAAATATGAAGAACAGCAGGAAAGAAAAGTAATAAAAAAGAAATTAAAGAAAGAACTTTAAAAATAAGAAAAGTCGTGGCCAGTAATCACGAAACAAAAAAAAGGCAATGACAGAGAGATATAAAGAGAGAAATTGAATACACGAAAAGAAAGGAAAAACAATTAAGGAAATTAATTAAATAACCAAAAGTCTCAAAAAAGACATGCAACGAAATTAAAGAGATGTATTTCAAATTGAAATCAAAATAAAATAGGAAAGGAACAAGTGATAGGTAAAACATAAGAAAAGATCAGGGTGAAAATTTTAATATTTTATACATGAAAAGATTAAAGCGATGCATAAAAAGAAAGAGTGTTGAGATATATAAAAACCAACAAAAATAAAGAAACGAGAAGTGAAAAAAGATTAAACCCTTGCCTAAATATTAAATTTAAAGTATATAAATATACAGAATGTTCTTCAGTACTCAGTTATTCAAAACAAATAGTTTAAATAAATATAGTCCTAAACGATTTTGATTTTATTTCTTATACAGCGTGTTAAAATAATTTTTTAAAAACGTTTTTCGTAAATAACTAGGAGACTCAAATTGAAACTTGGTGACAGTTTTCAACACAAATGCCCTTCCTGAACTTCAATGAATGCATTAGCTCGTCTTAGTACCAAACACTTTATTGCTTATTCTCGGCATACGTCGTTATTGATCACATGAATCTTGTATCCGTTAATTTCTCTTCGGTATTGAGTGTAGTTTTAAAACGAGAGACTTTGAATGTTCCAAAAAAAATTTAAGGGATTTAGATTAGGTGGTCATGACTGTGGACCCTCGCAACAAAACCGGTGTCTTCGGCTAAGTTCATACTGGAGCAAAGCAGCTACGTGGACAGTGAGCAGTGCGGTCAACAGCAACGCGACTTTAAATGTTCCAAAAGAAATTTAAGGGATTTAGATTGGGTGCCCTAGGTGGCCATGACAATGGACCATCGTAACAAACCCGGTGTCTTCGGCTAAGTTCATACTGGAATAAAGCAGCTATGTGAACAATGAGCAGTGCGGTCAACAGCAACGCGACTATCAATAATATGAGCAGCACATAGAGAGGAGTTTATCAACTCGCCGTAGACATTTGACCGTCAACAACCTCGCCATCGACATCTCGTCATTAGAAAAAACAGCTATCAGGCAACTGGTTGTCAAAACAACTGGTCATTAGAACACATGGTCGTCAGGCCAACTGGTCAACTTGCATTAAAAAACAATTTTACTCTACGTTCATAAGATGAAGAGTTATGCGACGGTTTCCAAGCCAAAAATTTTTACATCCGATTTTTTCATTTTTTCCGACGAATTAGAGTTAGTATATATAGCTTAAAAAAAATTCTGTCCTGAGGCCGTTCGTATGTGAACAAAATATTATAAGACCCGCTGGTTCGATTGTAATGAAACTTGGCATGCAAGTGTCATCTGATTAGTTTGAATTAGGGATGCAACACCCAACTGCAAAAAGTGCAAAAACGGAGAGATTCTTACAAGATTCGTGTAGAAGATCATCAACCTTCTTCAAAATTAAGAAAATATACAGACACCGATAACCGCATTAAAAAACTTTCAAAACGTACTAAGATTATAGACTTTCTTGAGGTTTTTCCCACAATTACGACATGTAATGCAAATGTAAATAATTTTAAAATAAACTTCTCGTACTTTTGATTGTTTAAAAATCCTGTATTATTCTTTAAATAATTGATATTATGATCAGTTACAGAGCGAGTTAGAAATATTCCAAAATAGTATTGGAAACAAAATAATGGAAAAACAGATAATCAGAACACAGAATACAGAATATTGCTTAACTTCAGGTGTTCTTCAGATTACTAACCACTAATATAGTTATACTTTGCATGGCCTGATCTTATGCGATTTACTTTTGACCAAATTTTTCTTTTTTGATCAAAGCCCGGGTTGGATCATCAATGAGATGTTTATTTAAAATATCAACTCCAGATCATAATTTTTTCCACTCTTTAACTTCAGAAAAAGCCGTAGTTAAGTAATCTTCTAACCATACAGGACTTTAAGCAATAGTAGGTACATTTAAGGTGGAACATTGACTTTTCTAACGATGTTTGAGTTGCACTGACAGAATCATCAGCATCTTCAATAACTTCTAAATCTATAGAGTCTTACAGTAAATTTTTATATTCCCAGTCAACATCTAGCAGATTTTTATCACTTGATCTTAGAGTGAAACTATCAAGAAACTTTGTCATTGATTTTTGTCTGTTGGTTTTCTAAATTCTTTGATTTATTTTATCTAGTCTAACTGATCAAAAACGAGTAGAAGTTGTAGCCGTTGTAGATTTGTTTAAATTTGGAACATTTGCTTCTTCTAACGACGATGTTTGAGAAACACTGACATAATCATCACAGTCTTTAATTACTTTTAAATCTGAAGTGTCTTCTTGTAAAAATTTTCCCGCTCAATATCGGACAGATTTCCACCACATGATTTTGTGGGACTATGAAGAAACTCGCATCTTCGTTATTGGTTTTTGTCTGTTGGCTTGCTAAAATCTGTAGTTTATTTTCTTTTAGTCTAACTAAAGTTGTGCCAATATCATCATTTTATTTTCGTTTGTTATTCCTAGTAGAAGTTGTAGGTATGTTTAAGGTTAGAACAATTGATTTTTCTAACAACAATGTTTGAGTTGCCCTGACAGAATTATCAGCATCTTCAATTACTTCTAAATCTGTGGTGTCTTCCTGTAAAATTTTATTTTCTCGCTCAACATCTGACCGATTTCCACCACTTGATCTTGGAGTGAGACTTGCATCTTCGTCATTAGTTTTTGTCTGTTGTGGTGCAAATATCATTATTTTGTATCAGTTTGTTATTGCGAGTAGAAGTTGCAGCCATAGTATGTTCAAGGTTGGAAGAATTGGCTCTTGTAACAACGATGTTTGAGTTGCACTGACAGAATCATCAGCATCTTCAATCACTTCTACATCTGTCTTCCTGTATAATTTTATTTTCCCGCTCAACATCAGGCAGATTTCCACCACTTGACTACGGAATAAGATTATCAAGAAACTTGCATCTTTGTCATTGGGTTTTGTCTGTTTTGTTTTTGTCAGTTGGCTTCCGAAAATCTTCAATTTATTTTCTTCTAGTCTAATAGTCTAACTGTACCAAAAGTAAGTATCTTCAAGGTTGGAACAGCAATGTTTGACATGCACTGATAGAACCATCAGCATCTTCAATTACTTCTAAGTCTATAGTGTTTTCCTAAAATTTTATGTTCCTTGCTCAACATCTGGCTGATTTTCGCCACTTAATGTCGGAGTGACAGTATCAAAAAAGCTTGCATGTTCGTCATTTGTTTTTGTCTGTTGGCTTATGAAAATCTTCAATCAATTTTCTTCTAATCTTATTAAAGCTGTACCAATAGTAGGTATCTTCAAGGTTGGAACAATTGGCTCTTGTAACAACAATGTTTGACATGCATTGATAAAACCATCAGCAGTTTTAATTACTTCTAAATATGTAGTGTCTTCTTGTAAAATTTTATTTTCCCGGACAACATTTGGCAGATTTCCACCACTTAATCTCGGAGTGAGACTATCAAAAAAGCTTGCATTTTCGTTATTCGTTTTGTCTATTGCCACAAAGAATTTGTTCGTTATGAAGCTCAATATTTCCACAAAAAAAACAATCTTCACAAGCTGCACAAAACATAGATGTAACATAAAGAACAGAACATAATTCTTTTGATATGTGTCTTTCTTTTTTGTTATTTAGCCACGGGCATTTTCTTTAACAGCCTCAGCTTTACGTTTTGAATGGGTGCTACAACGGTTTTGTCAATTGTACGAGGTACAATACAACGTATTTGGGTAACACTTCAATCCATACTATGTGAGGGCTTCTACAGAAGATATGTTCAAACAAATTGTTAATTATTTCTGTACTAAATGAAATTTCAAACTGTTTAAAAGCAATGATGGCAAATGCCCTGACAACTCTGGAAATCTGTTTTGTAATTCCAAATATTTCTTTTCTGTAGTGCTTCGAGCAGTAGTTGATGCACAGTACAGATTTATTACTATTGATATTGGTGAATATGGTAAGCAATAAAAATGGACATAAATAAATCATTTCTTGTTAATCATCTGGCATACGCGGGAGTACTGCCAAATTTTTGACAGCGAAATTTTTAGTTTAGACGAAAACCTTGAACTTTGACGTCCATTTGAGAAAACTATCCTTAAAACTGATTTATTTATGGTTTAGGGCCCTATTTTTTAACATTTCCGTTAATTTTAAAGGTACTTTATAGTTAGTTATTTATGTGTCAAGGGCATAATCAATATGTTTATTTGAGGGCAATAGTTTACAAATCCGAGGCCTCTGGCCCGAGGTTTTTAATTTGCTCGAGATTTATAAACATCGATTATGCCCGCGGTTCATATAACGTTTTATTTTCCACTTGAAATATGAAAATTCATTGATAAAATACTTGCAAACATTTCATGTGGATGAAACGCGGCTGCTTTGTCCGTGTACTTTGTTTTGTATCCATGACAATTTGTTTGTTTATTTTAAAAATAAAATTATAAAACCCCGCGAAACGAAATTTCGGAAAAAGTGTACGAAAGAGCGTTAAAAGCTGATGGGGAGTTGCTTCCTAAAAAGTCACGGCCACTGTACGAGAGAGAGCTCCAGAAAATTGAAGACTGGAAAAGAAAAATTCTGTCAGTGAATCAGTTTTAATGGGGTATTTCCAGGAATTGGTACGTATTTTTAGTTGATTTTTATTAATCGTATTAATGGTATATATTTTTAGTCAGAATTATTTACCCCGAATTCCTTATGGTCTAAATACTCCACGTTGAAGGCCACATTATTAGTATACAACAAACTAGACATAGGAAAGTTCAACCGGCTGGAGGCATTCCTGAAGCAAACTTCAAAAGGATACATTCCGAGAAAGTCTAAAATTTTAACACGCGAAGACGTTTTAAAATTTTTCAAGGATGCTTCAAACGACATGTACCTTTTGGAAAAAGTATGTAAACATGGCACGAATTTTACATTTAACTGAATGATGTTGATGATTATGTTATAGGTTGTTCAGGTGATGAAAGTGTAGTGAAATTCAATACACAGACTGGCGGTTCAAAAAGTTTTAATATTGTCGAGGAAAACGAAATGAGTGCCTTGCAAATATATGGAAAATATGCAGCATTGCGTCCAAAAGGACTAAAGGAGCGGCGCTTTTTCTTGTGCTACCGGAATGGGAGATGTACGGCCCAACCAGTTGGCAAAAACACGTTTGGGAGAATACCTTCAAAAGGGGCAAAGTATCTGGGTTATGCAGATGCGAGAGAGTGCACAGGACATTGCCTGCGCCGTACATCGGCAACTCTGCTGGTGGATGCTGGTGCTGACATGTTGACATTAAAGAGACATGGTAAATAGAAAAGTGATGCAGTGGCATCATTTCTAGGATGATTGCTGGAGCCAAAGTAACGGAAGGCGAAACCTCCAACAATGTTGTGAATATGTCTTCGTTCACTAGACCTGAGAACTCTTCGCTTGAAGGCAATATCCAATTTAATGGATCATTTTCCAATTGTATTTTTAATTTTAAGGATCAAAAATATGCTTTAGTATGAGCATTAAAAAGATTTCTAAATTGCTGTGTTTTTATTTTTGTCAGCATTAGTAGGAATTACCAACTTTACGTAAATGTCAAATGACGACATGTCAAATTACAGACGACGCCGACGGCCATTTTGTGATTTAATACATACATGACGTCATCGTTCTAAAGTTATCAACTTCCACTTGTCGTTAATAGCAAAACCATGCTTTTCAGTACAATGAACTTATTGCGTACTGTTTGCCCCTAAATTTTGGTGCCACGGACAAATGTCCTAGAGCGGGCGCTGAAAGGGGGCTGTGAAGCAACCGTACTTGCAACCTTTTCCAAATACATCAAAAGTTTTCTTAAAGATTTAAATCCGAAACGCCTTTAACACCATCTATAGAGATTTCATGTTAGTCGCTGTCCGAGAAAAAAAATCCCAGAAATATAAAATTTCTTGAAACAATGTTACTGAAACCCCAGTTTTCTTGTTTTTGGATCTCACACAATTATGTCTCAAGTTAATGATTTTTGGATTAAGAATAGAGCCCATTATAGAAGAACTTAATCCCGAGTTTAATGTCTGGTATTTGAATGACGGCTCTTTAGCTAAAAATCCCGTTACGACTTTGGCTGATTCCATTCAACAGTTTAAAAAAATCTAAAAATCTAACAAGGAATAAAAATTTTTGACGATCATTTAAAACTTCTTGGAGCTCCTTTTCATTACCAGTCATTTTCTAGAAGAAATACGATCCTATTCTATCGATGCTGGAATAAATTATTGATTGCCCTTTTACGAGCAGCGGTGAACAATTGCAGCCTTTCCAATTAAACACGATGGTTTAGGAATCAGGAAAGTGGAAGATCTTGAGCTACCACTGTGACTGATTTGATCAAACTAATGGTAACTCTTCATAATCTCTCAGTTGCTTATCACACGGAAGGTCTTGAGTCTTGGTCGAAGCAACACTACAAAATCAATAACAATTAGCCCCTTCAAAAAGAATAGAATGTTATTAACGTTGAATCTTTGCAACAGTTATTATCGTTTGTTGACGACGCTAACCTAGCACGCTACAAAGCATCTCTGGAGCTCGAATCCAATGCATGGTTAAATGCACTTCCATCACGCGCTGTCAGAACACTCCGCTACAACAATTCGTTTAAAATTCTGTTGTATTACGTTTTGGACTTAAGATATGTGCTCCCACACTTATATTTCTGGTAATTCTGTGTCAGAAAACGGTATACACAGTATAAACTGCAAAAAAAATGCTGGCCTTCATTCCCGACATGCAGAGCTAAACAGTCTTCTCCGACGTGTTCTTCAATCTGGTAACATCCCAACAAATTGAAACCCGCTGGAATATCACGTGATGGTGGAAAAATACTAGACGGAATGACACTTGTCTCCTGGAATTGTGCTTAAATTCTTGTCTGGAATGCGACGGTTTCGGACACTTTAGCTTCATACGTTGTTGACCAAAACTACATTTTCACCCTCTTTGCACTTGAAACATTTGGACCATGGTAAATCTGTTAACGGCCTTGGAAGCAGGATGATGCACTGGAGACGTAAGAACAAAATCTTATTTGAAACAATGGATAAGCATTGCTCTACAAACCCACATTGTGTGATGGGAACCTTACCCAGTGTTTTTCTAACTACCCAAGCTTCATGAATTTTAAGAAAATTTTCTTATTTGGTGACATTTATTTTGTACCACAAGAGACAAATATAAATACGACAATAGTCAAGTTTTTATGACGTGCATTTTGTTTATAGAATCGCAAATGTCAATGACAAATTGAAGTTTAAAGTAATTAAAATTATCAGTGCGTTTATAGAGGTAGAAGCGAAAACATTCTTATTGTTGCTAAGTTTAAAAAAATGCGCGAATTAAGGAATTGCAGGTAAATTTCAATTGTCAGTTTGGCAAATTGTCAAGTAATTACAATTACAGATTTATAAGCTTTCGGTTTTCTATCTAAATTTTTTTTTAATTCTACAAAGGATTTCGTAAGTTACTTGCACAAAATCTTTTTGTCTATGTTTTTTATTTGTTGCCTTTTAGATATTCCAATGTGCAGCTTCCAATCGAAGGTAAAGCATTAAAATATTTTTTATTGTAAACCCGACATTAAAGCGAACTTGCAAATATTATAAAGCCCAGATTTTAACATAGTCAACCACCAGGTCGCTGTTGTCACCCCAGGTTTGATGCCAAACGTCTTTTTCTGTAAAACTGCAGAGGTCCTTTTGGATTGCCATTTTCCCAAGGTTTCGCTAAGTCTTCGCCGTCGGGAAACACTAAACCGCCGACACCTACACCTAATGCCAAGTACATCTGAAAAAACATAATAAGTTCGACATATCACCGAATGCATTTTCAGTACCTACCTCTTTATCGAACGGGGCCAATTTAGAACCCTTTTGCCACTTTTCTGTCAGATCGGGGTCAAGCTCCAATTCTTGTAAGCTCGCAAACCCATTTTCGGGGGCTTCAATAGTACCGTATACTTCGTTATCTACACTAAAAAATAATGGCGTCTACAAAGCATGAGGTTAGTATTTGGTCCTAATCTTTACGAAAACTTACCAGGTTTCCATTCGACTTTAAAAACGTGAAAGTCCTGATTCCAGCGTACGCGAGAATCGAGTGTTTTAATACCATAACTTCTCCCAAAATCTGTTTGCCCTAGAACTACCCCACCGGATAGCAATTTACTCATGTTAGCATTACCCGTCGTAAATGCAATTTTGATCAAACCAGAGTCGTATCCAGTTCCGTAGAAGTTACTCTTAGGTTTAAGGTACAATTCTAAAATGAGATTAGTGAGTAACTTGATTACATTTTCAACAAACTCACCAGGATAAATCCAATCACCTTGCGGGAGTCGAGCGCGTATTTCCACAATTCCGTAGATAAATGACAATTTGTTTTTCGTTGTTATCAAACCAGAAATAGTGGGTGGCAGAATTTGCCAAGCCCTTGGATTTTGAACGCAGTCCTGGGTAGTTGGTTCTCCAGTACACCTATTAATGCATTACTAAAATTTTTCACATGTTTGTAGAAAAAAATTTACTCATCGCCCAAATTTAGTTCTTCTGGTCCCGTAACGTATCCTTCTCCGTATCTGTCGTCAGTGAGAGTGGGTCGTATGTGTAAAGTATTTTTGACCAAGTATAAGTTTTCTTCATTATTGTGATATATTGTAAATTCGTAATCCTGTGCAAAAAGAGTCATTTTTAAAGCGTGATGATGTTTGGGAACTTACTGGTTGACCGGCAAATCTAATTTCCTTCATCCATTTATTATCCATTAGTTTTGCAAAATTTTCTTGAAATATGAGTTTCCCACGACAACTTCTCTTTCCATTGACAAAAGTTACTGTGTATCCACAAGAAGCATCTGTTGGTTTTTTTGTTTTTGACGTTGTCGAAGGTGTTGGTGTGGTAGTGGTTGTTGTTGTTGGCGATGTTGTTGTTGTTGGGCTGGTTGTCGTTGTTACAGGAGTTTTAGTTGTTTTTTTCCCACCCAGTCCCAGCAAACCTTATTAATCTACGTTTTAAAGAAATATAAAGAAAAGGTTTTAAGTTCTTACCCGGAAGTGATACTTGAAGACCTTCTGGTTTTAGAATATCTAATAAACCTCCATCTAATTGCACCTTAACTATGTGTCCGCACAAAATATAAAACAATAAATAAATAAGTTTTAATTTCAACATATTGGAAATCGTCCACGAACTGTTCAACTCGAAATATTTATGCTATCTGGATTAAAACCTGTTTCAAACGATGTTACGTCGAACGTTTACCATCTTTAAGCAAAATAGAATTCGACAACAATTTAAACGTGTTTGCATTTCAAGCAAATCGTATTATTGACCTTGAAAATTACGATAATTACAAAGAGATTGTTTCAAAAATAGTTTAACGATTCAACGTTTTCTACAAAAAAATGTAAATCAAGGTCTTAGAACTAATTAAGACAATTTTAAGTTAGAAATCTAATGCCATAATAATTGCATAACATATTAGATCATTGATATATTGAAGACTGTAAATTTTTTTTTAAATTAATTTACGGCGTATAGTTTACGAAGATTTTGGAATACTACTAACAAAAACAAGAAATTACCGACCGTTGTTAATTAATTTCTCATTAATTAATTGCTTGGTACCCTATATTAAATCGTTGAGGAAAATGTATAAACCTGTTTGCAATTTTTTGAAGTTTTTCTCCGATTTTTTTTGAATTAGTCCAGAGAATCAAATTTGATGTGTACTCTCCCTCTTTTGTTATTGTTTTTAAAATTTATAGTCCCTAGGGTGGTTAGGTTTTAAAGCACTAATATTGACATTCAATTTCTATGTGGCATGGATGTAGCCAATTTGTAAAATTATCTAACAAACTGTACCATCAATACCGTTCTCTTAATCCCGTTATTATTCTTCAAGACGGAATATCTTTTTATACAAAAAAATTATGCTATAACAATAAAAAACGGATGACAAGAAACAAATTAAAAGCTAAGATTATCTTAAAAAATAAAAAAACCTTCGTAGAAAATGGGCATTGACAAACCATGATGACTTTTTTTAAGGAACTTTTCGTGCAACGAGGTGTGAACTTCTTCAGGCTTTGAAGTATTAAATGGAGCGGTTTGTATATTTTAGTGGAAAACTATTTAATGTTCAGTAGGCATGAAGAAATGCTCTTTATACGAAACGTCATCTTAAAAAAACAATTCTTAAAATAAGTAGATGTAAAAAACAGTGCTATGCAGATTTATTTAGCTTCTGTAAGTTCATCCATCTAATTGTATAAGAGCAAGTACAAGTGAAACCTTAAAATATGGTTTGCCACCATGCTGATCGATTCTTGTGAAAAGTCTACACATTATAGTATGTGCTTTTCTAAGAAATGTGACGGCTCGCTTTTCTCAAAATAATGAATAATGGCCATTATCGCTGCTTAAAGTCGCCATTTTAAAAAACTTGGTCCCCAATTTATTCAGCGTAGGGTCAACATATTGACATGGGGTTTTCACTACTGTGCTTTCTGATGAGTTCCCAAGAGGGCTTTTTCAAGTTTGTCCTAGGTCATCAGATGGACTTTTGGGGTGATGCGTCAAGCATGATTGCACATAAATCGCACATTAGCCCAGAATGTCACCTGATCACCTATGATGACCTGGGTCAAAGTCGAAAAAAAACTCTCTAAGGAACTCATCATAGAACACAAACTATTATTTTTTCAAATATCGATCACAAGTGAGAACTTGTACGGTCCAAATTTCAAGGTTTCACTTGGTAAGTCAATAAACAAGTAAACATTCATAAACCACAGTACAAAGCATTTGAAATACTCATTGTTCTACATAACACTACTATTTACTTACAATCTGTTTTTTTCTGAGACATGGTTCTGTTTTGTAAAGTTTAGATTAGGATAAAGGTTATTATACAAAGTGCCATTTTTCATTATCAAAGTTGATTACAATATGATCTATTAGTGTTGTCAAGATTTAGGTCTAAAGGCAGAAACGTAGAAAAGGACATTGTCAGATGAAAATGCAGTAAACCACATTGTCATTCTGCCAGCTGATAAGGAAACACTAATGTTCTTCTAAAAACCGGAGATTACAACTGAAAAATTATTGAACTCATTCATCTTGATCCGACACAAATGAGACTACGCTGACCTATCGACTCATCAATTCATCATCTCTACTTAAAGATACACAGAAATGAATTTTAAAATCCAAATCTCCTTCTCCAAGTATCTCAAGCTGCCATCCACAAGAAAAATGTCCCTGTGAGATCAATAGTGACCGCTTCTGGAAAAAGCAACATACTACTTGGCATCTTTGCTCCACCACATATAGGAAACACTAAGTTTTGTTAAAGGATTCAGCAGACTTTGTTCGCAAAATTCGAAACATCAACATTGTAAGCTTTAACGTTGTCTTGCTATTTACCAAAGTGCCATTGAAGATATGTCTCAACGGAATCTAGAGGTTCGTAAAGTTTCATCACCATATCACCAATTTTGAAACTCAAGGGCTAGAAATTATATACTTTTTATGTGCTAATTTTGTACTCAAAATTTGTCATATTTTTTTAAGGTCGAAATGTGGGGGTGTGGTTTGCGTAAAAGCTTAACACCCCATACCAGAAATCATTGAAAGGGTGATCCAATCGCAAAAGATAAGTACAGGAATTATGTACTTTTTATGTGCTAGGAGATGAGACAAGGCTTGGTACGCTAAGGTCATCCACTACGAAGATATGGAGAATGAATAACGTATTCTAAGCGTGTAATGATATACATACAATTTTGAAACTCAAGGGCTAGGAATTATGTACTTTTTATGTGCTAGGAAATAAGACAAGACCTGGTACGGTAAAGTCTTCCCCTAAGAAGATATGGGGACTGAAGACTATCAATTCTAAGCGTCTAGTGATATACATACGATATGATCTAACGACACCAAGTAAAATATTCAAAAACTCATCTAGTAATAAGCCCCGAAAGAGGAAAAATTGGGATTTGTTATACTTCATTGTTGGTAATAAGAGATGTAAAAATTATGTAGCCCTGATTACAAGGTGTCATGATATTGTACTATCGATAAGCTATCTTTTGACACTATGTCTGAATTTTGTACCAAAAACTCTTGCAGTAATATGCTCTGAAATGCTCCGGTAAGGTCGTACCAAGTCTTGTCTCATCTCCTAGCACAGAAAAAGTACATAATTCCTGTGCTTTTCTTTTTGCGATTGGACCACTCTTTCAATGATTTCTGGTATGGGAGGTGTAGCTTTTACACAAGCCACACCCCCACATTTCGACGTTCAAAAAGTATGACTAATTTTGAAGTACAACATTTTTAAAGTCTATACAAAATTAGCACATTAAAAGTATATAATTCCTATCATTTCAGTTTCAAAATTGGTGATATGGGGGGTGCAGCTTTACGGACCTGAATCTACTTTGTTTGGAAAGGAGAGTTCTTCAAACTCTGGATGTAGTGGCAATGGGAAGTCCACTGAGTCCAGCGAGCAAATTTCTTCATAGAGAATTTTGAGAAGAAAGCTACCGAGACCGCGGGAAACAAACCAGCGACATGGTTCCGGAACGTAGATGATACTTTCATCGTTTGAAAACACGGCATAGAGAAACTGGTTCAGTTTTTCGGTTGTAATCTCCGGTTTTTCAACTGACAATGTCCTTTTCTACGTTTCTGCTTTTAGACCCTAAATCTAGACAACACTAATAGATCATATTGTAATCAACTTTGATAATGAAAAATGGCACTTTGTATAATAACCTTTATCCTAATCTAAACTTTACAAAACAGAACCATGTCTCAGAAAAAAAACAGATTGTAAGTAAATAGTAGTGTTATGTAGAACAATGAGTATTTCAAATGTTTTGTACTGTGGTTTATGAATTTTTACTTGTTTATGGACTTACCAAGTGAAACCTTAAAATTTGGACCGTACGAGTTCTCACTTGTGATCGATATTTGAAAAATAATAGTTTAGTTGAACACTATAAAGTAAACTAAAAGCGTAGCACCTCGGTTTTTAAAAAAAACGCATTATTGCGCCGTAATCGCTGCTCAAATTGCCATTTTGAAAAACTTGGTCCCCAATTTATTCAACGTAGAGTTAACACATTGAGCCGGGGTTTTCACTATTGTGTTCTATGATGAGTTCCTTAGAGGGTTTTTTCGACTTTGACATCAGGTGACATTCTGGGCTAATGTGAGATTTATGTGCAATCATGCTTAACGCATCACCCCAAAAGTCCATCTGATGACCTATAATGACCTAGGACAAACTTGAAAAAGCCCTCTTGGGAACTCATCAGAAAGCACAGTAGTGAAAGTAGTGAACGATAATTTTAGAAATTGGCTACATCCATGCCACATAGAAATTGAATGTCAATATTAGTGCTTTAAAACCTAACCACCCTAGGGACTATAAATTTTAAAAACAATAACAAAAGAGGGAGAGTACACATCAAATTTGATTATCTGGACTAATTCAAAGAAAATCGGAGAGAAACTCCAAAAAATTGCAAACAGGTTTATACATTTTCCGCAACGAATTAATATAGGGTACCAAGCAAATAATTAATGAGAAATTAATTAACAACGGTCGGTAATTTCTTGTTTTTGTTAGCAGTATTCCAAAATCTTCGTAAACTAGCTATACGCCGTAAATTAATTTACAAAAATTTACAGTCTTCAATATATCAATGATCTAATATGTTATGCAATTATTATGGCATTAGATTTCTTACTTAAAATTGTCTTAATTAGTTCCAAGACCTTGATTTACATTTTTTTGTAGAAAACGTTGAATCCTTAAACTATTTTTGAAACAATCTCTTTGTAATTATCGTAATTTTCAAGGTCAATAATACGATTTGCTTGAAATGCAAACACGTTTAAATTGTTGTCGAATTCTATTTTGCTTAAAGATGGTAAACGTGCAACGTAACATCGTTTGAAATCTACTTTGTTTGGAAAGGAGAGTTCTTCAAACTCTGGATGTAGTGGCAATGGGAAGTCTACTGAGTCCAGCAAGCAAATTTCTTCATAGAGAATTTTGAGAAGAAAGCCACCGAGACCGCGGGAAACAAACCAGCGACATGGTTCCGGAACGTAGATGATACTTTCATCGTTCGGAAACACGGCATAGAGAAACTGAACCAGTTTCTTCAACACCTGAACAGTCAACACCGCAATATTCAATTTATATTGAAGATAGAAGATGAACAACAACTGGCTTTCTTGGATGTACTGGTAAAGAAACAAGGAAATTTTCTACCCTGGCGTAACGACCTCGATACATGAAACAGGACTTAAAGAACATGGAGCAAACTGTCGTCTGAGACACACCGAGATCTGCAAGTTACTAAAAGAACCTAACGGTTTTTACAACAGATTGGTTAAGGATGCCAGCGAGATCCATACACATTCAGAAAACTTCAACAGAACGAGATTCACTAGAACCTGCGAAGTGGAAATTTGAGAGCGAAAGGACGGCCTTTATACCTGAATCTAGAGAACACTGGTTTACAAAAGGCTGCCAAAGCCTAAACCAATTTAATTTACTTGAATAGTTAGAAGCAATCGTTGCTATGTTATAGGTTTTTAAGCATTGCTTAAGTTTAAGTCGTTTTGGTGCGACCGCTCATTGGTCATTTGTTAGTTCATTTGACAGCGGTTTGTAAAAATTAGTAACGATAGTAACTTGGGATCGACTTATACTTGCTTACACATCAGCTTACACTAGATGTCGCAATTTTTGAAAATTAAAAAATCCCTCGTCCCTCAACCGAATGTGATCGTTACAAAAACCATACAGTTTCTCACTGCTTACATAAACACTTATTTTATTTATTTATTGATTCATAATTGACTCTGAAGTTCTGACTAATTGCTACAAATTTGAAATAATTAATTCGAATAAACAATAGAAATAAATCATCTACCAAAAATAATGCTTTGAGTGACTTGAACAATATTTATTTTTTCAGAAATAAGAAAAATGAATCACATCTCATATTTGGCTAACGGTAAGCATCAATCCAACAGTCAAGGCGGCAAAAGGCTGTTGCAAATTGGGGCACGTATTGACATTCGAAGAACGGACGGCCGCGTACATTCAGCTTACATTGCTGCCATCAATTATGGCGCAATGTGCGTCAGCGTCGAGTGGTACGAAAATGGTGAAATTAAAGGGAAAGAAATAGATTTACCCTCGTTACAAACATTAAATCCGCAAATATTGTTACCGTCATCTGACAACGGGGACCAAGACGAAAATTGTTTGCAGGTCGGTATGACTGAAACTCAAGCGGCATCAAGAACTCACGGAAACGACATTAATAATTTATTAACTGCTAATAGTATTGTTCGAACTGCGAAAATACCATCAAACAGGGCGACTCTAAAAATTGCAAATTCGGAAGCCGAATCGGTATCGGCAATGGACTTGGTTCACGTTCGTACGAGTAGCGTAGTTAAAAAAGTTGAAAAAATTAAAAAAAGTCGCGAAGACCGGCGTCAAAAATATACCGAAGACAAAATTGATAGAATCTCAAATTTTGGCGGTCCGGAAAATCCTCACCAAGCGCTTGCGCGAATGATCGCCGAATATCGTCATGGCTTGATTATGAAACCCCTCACTGATCAAGATGTAATCGAAAATCATTTGATAACAGTATGCGTTCGTAAAAGACCTTTGAACAAAAACGAAATTTCTCGTCACGAAGTCGACGTTATTACGATTCCATCGACAAACCAGTTAATAGTTCACGAACCTAAGAATAAAATCGATTTGAGAAAATACATGGACAACCAAATATTTAGATTTGATTACGCCTTCGACGATAGTTGCAATAACGAATTGGTCTATAAGTACACTGCGCAACCGTTGATTAAAGCAATATACCAAGGAGGTTTTGCAACATGTTTTGCGTACGGGCAAACTGGCTCCGGAAAAACTCACACAATGGGCGGGAACTTTGTGGGTAGAAACCAAGATTCCCAACAAGGTATTTACGGAATGGCCACTAAAGATGTTTTCAATTTTGTTCGTGCTGAAAAATATTTACCGTTAAAGTTGGTGATATCTGCTAGTTTTTTTGAAATTTATTCGGGAAAGGTATTTGACCTGTTGGCAAATAAAGCAAAACTTCGAGTACTGGAAGATGGAAAGCAACAAGTACAGATTGTAGGTTTGACTGAAAAAGTAGTAGAATCACCTGAGGAAGTACTGAAATTGATCACACGAGGTAATATGGCAAGAACGTTTGGGCAAACTGCTGCTAACGCATATTCATCGCGTTCTCACGCAATCTTTCAGATTATATTACGATCATCCGGTAATAAACATAAAGTTCATGGTAAATTATCGTTAATTGATTTAGCCGGTAACGAAAGAGGAGCCGATACTGCTTCTACAGATAGGCAAACACGGATGGAAGGTGCTGAAATCAATAAGTCATTGTTAGCACTAAAAGAATGTATAAGAGCATTGGGTCGCAAAAAGGCGCATTTACCATTTCGAATGAGTAAACTGACGCAAGTATTGAAAGACTCGTTCGTGGGACCAAACTCGCGCACTTGTATGATTGCAATGATATCGCCAGGTGTGTCGTCTTGTGAGCACTCATTAAACACCTTAAGATATGCAAATCGCGTAAAAGAGTTGGTTGCCGTCGATGTACAATCTAACAATGTAGACGAAGATTCGGAAAATCTTACTCCAAACGACGATACTATCTTAGATCAGCTTGACGATCAAGAGATGTCGGAAGATATGATAAATTTTCATCACATTGTTTCGGAACTTCAATTGGCGGAAGACAAGATGGTCGAAAATCACAAAAGTGTCGTTAAACAAATGTCATCGGTCTCTGAAAAAGCAAAAATATTATTGCGAATGGCTGATGTAGTGGATTTTAATCAAGAAGAGTATTGTACATCATGGGACACTTTGTTAACTAATACGATAAACACTTTGACCAAATCTAAAGCGATCGTTTTAGATTTTAAAGCCAAACTGGCGGACGAAGAAAAATTGAGTCGAAAGACGAAAAATTATTAAACGAAGTTTCTTGCTTGAAGAAATTAAATTTGAGTGTTAAAATTTTTTTGTTTTTTTTGTGCCGTTTCGCGTAGTAATAAGACTAAAACAATTGAAATGTAGTTTTGGACAATTTTAAATGTGTATGTGTTGGACTTTAATTCAAACATCTTGCAATTTTATTTTTTTTTAAATCTATTTGCATCATAACAAAAAAACTTATTTATATACAACCAAGAGAAAGTCCCTGTTGCTGCAGCTTAAATAAATAACCAATCCTTAATTCGACTTCGATAAATAAATTTGTCACAGGATAACTCAACGTAATTGTCAATAAATTTTCCTCATTCTTCGGGTTTACATTAAATAAAATGTTCTCATTGGAATAACACAACGTAACCAACAAATCAAGTCACCTCTCGAGTTCGGGTTTGCATTAAATAGGGATCCAAAGGTTCAAATCGTCGCTAGACGAGATGAAACGGTTTTTAGTGACTTAACGCGTTTCTCAAAATAACTTCATACTATCACCTACAAAAATAATTAAAATATTTCGAAATTTACTAGGCGACTATACCTAACCCAAAGCATGCTTAGAGTTCAATCGCAAGTGAGGGGTTAATATTTTAATTTTACTGAACCACCACTACACCCAACAATACTTATTCAAATTTTTAAATCGATAAACTTTACACGACCGTAATAATCCACAAATCTTACAAATCTCAAAATCTCATGATGTCACATAAGAAATTTTTTCAAGAGTTGATTGTTAGTTTTCTTCTTGACGAATCAAGTTGGTGCTTTACTGTTACATTCATAATATGACATAACCGAGGTACCAACCTCTAAATAGTTGTAAAAAAAAAGAACTGTTGCTTTTAATGTTTAGACAGTAAAAAGCCTTTTTAGCGTCTGCCAGTAAATAGTATATTGTTTTATTAGGATGCGAGACAAAAACGCACTTTTAATCCGAATAAAACATGTTATTTTTTTTCAACCGATAACATCCATTTACCTATTAATTTTTGCTTTGAAGTTATTGAAACCACATTGGGACACTAAAACAAAGTAGGTAATTAAGATATATAGTCGTAGTCATGGATACTTTCTCAAACATTAGTCGCTATCACATAACATACAATTAGGGTATAAATGTAACTTAAGTGGGAAAAACAGAGAACAAGTTTGTAGTTTTTGGATTAACCACGGTGGCGTTGCATAGCACGGTTTGGGTTGTAGCGGCATGATTTGAACGTTGCGATTATGTTATGTGATTATAAACTGTAAATCTTGCGATATTAAGTTCCATGTGCTGTGAATAGTTTGTGTTCGTTTTCATTCTTCGATAACATAAAATAAGTTCCTTTTATTCGGTTTCTTGTTATTCGTAAGTATAATAATAAAATAAGTGAGTATGATTGTTTTTATTTTAAAATCCACAATAGTATAACATTTAGAAACATTCAACAATTATTATTTAAACAAGACAGAATATTTCCTCCATTGTGGCCGTAGGAGGAAATGTTCCCGTAATACTAGCTGCGTTTCGTTTTTTAGATTGTGTGGTTAATCGTTTGAGTCAAATAGAAACTTAAGGTTAAATCACTTGACCTAATCCAAATTTCACTTACCGCCACTTACATATTAAGTTATGGATCAACCAGCGTTTTATGCATTGGTGCAAAGAAAAAAAATTGGATTGTATTCAGAAGATTATGCACAGGGCTGCGTTCAGAAACACTTAAGGTCGATTTACATACAACCGTGACGTGACAGTGCCGTGACCGGCCCGTGATGCAACCGACACCCTTAAAAATATTCTTCTAGGAATCTTAAATGGACTTGTTCATACATGTCCGGCGAGTGAACGTGCCAGTGATGAAAGTGCTCTCGCAGTGACCGTACAGTGAATTTGAGATTAGTCTCGGACGATATTTTTCCATTATCACGGCCGTGATTTTTATATTATTTTGTACTCGTCTGAAGTTTTCTGGGTTTTCTTTTACGTTTTTTTTTGTGTATGTACAATTTTCCATATTTGTTTAAAGAAGATGAATGACGAAAAACTAATAGAGTTAGTACGGAACTATCCCGTATTGTATGATCTGTCCAATGCAAAATATATGGACACAAATTTCAAGAATACTATCTGGCGAAAAATAGGGGACGAAATGAAAACAACTGGTAAGTAAAAATGATATACATGTATATTTTTTATATTAGATTATAATACACATTTAATTTATTAAGCATTTAATACCAATGGAAGTGACCCAGCATCAGATGCAAAATAGTCATTGAAACTCTCTCTAACAGAAAATGCATCAGTCGTTGCATTCCCTCCTTGCAAACGTAAATTCTGTAGTGTTTGACCTGCACTTCTTGAATTATCTGTTTGCTGTGTAACGTAGTTATATGTATTTCGGTCATATTTTTTAATAAAGTTATGCAGTAGGCAAGTGGACCAAATTATGTAATCTATATGTTTGGGAAAGGCCTGTATTCGCCGATTGTAAAGTCTAAATTTTTGAGATACACCACCAAAGGTGTTTTCTGATGTCCTTCTAGCTCGACTTAAACGATAGTTGAAGTTTCGCTTCCTATCATCCAAATTATCTCCTGGATAAGGTCGCATTAAGTACGTTTTAAGAGGAAATGCCTCGTCCCCAACAATAACGTATGGAACTTGAGTATCTGTATTTGGTATAACAGAATCTGCTGGAACATTCAATGATTTATTTTGAAGAGCTACGCCTAATTTTGATTTAGCAAAAACTCCCCATCACTATTCTTGCCGTACGCCCCTATATCGACAGCAATAAAGTTACAGTGAGCGTCTACAAGAGCCAACAAAATTATAGAGAATGTTTTTTTATAATTAAAAACTGTGATCCGCTGTTCGGAGGAGCCTGAATAGTTACATGCTTTCCATCAATAGCTCCTATGCAGTTAGGAAAATTCCACATTTTATAAAAATCATCAGCAATGGTCTTCCACATTTCCTCTGTCGGAGTAGGCATCATCTCGTCCTTCAGATTTTCATAAATTATCTTGCACGTTTCACGTACGATCCTATAAACTGTACTATGTCCCATACGATAGCTAAACGCAATTGTGTTTAAAGCATCACCAGTGGCCAAATAGCTGGAAAAAAAAGATAATATTAGTAAAAACAATTTATGTTGTTGGAAGATGGGGAAGATAACTAACTATTTGTTTATATTTTTCAGGGACTTCATGTAAAACTAGGTGGGGCAATATTAGAGACAACTTCAGAAAATCTCTGAAGAAAACTAAAACTGTGAGTGGCCAAAAGGCAAAAACAGCGAAGCCATACAAATATTCAGAGCAGTTGAACTTTTAAAAATTCTTCGATGACAGGGAGACCATGTCTAACATTGATGCCGAAGTAACGAGCCAAGACTTCTCAGGTGATGATGAAGTTAGTGAATCACCTGAAAATGAAGAAAACACCCAAAACGACACAGTAGAAGATAATAATTCTGTGACTGTAGAGTTAAACAGTCCTACACCACAAAAAAAGAAAAGGTCAGTGCCAAACTCTCAACCTCCGAAAACTGCTGCTGCTACTGTTATGGAGTATTTCGTTAAAAGAAATGAAAATATCGGCTTCTCACCTTCCACACCGCAGCATCCAGTTGACGCGTTTTTAGCAGGCATAGCTCCAGCTCTGAAAAAATTACCCCAACGGTATTGGCATTACGCCAAAGCCGATATTTTGCTGCAGTTCAAAAATATGAGTTGAAAATGATAATGGACCAAAAGCAGATTTTGGCACCACATCCAGCCTCGTGTTCTTCCCCAGCATACTTTCAACAGCCTTCCCTATAGAGAGGTATCAGCAGTCTAATAACTCCTCCACATTGGCTTCCCCACCTTCAGAGGACTTCCAACACGAAACAAATTCATCTGCTGATGGAAATCAACAGGCAACTGCGCTCAATAATACTGACTGTTCATTACAAAATTATTTTCAAAGATATACCGAATTATAAAATCTTAAAATAAATCATTATACAAAACCAGTTCTTGTTACTTTTTATGACCTTATAGTAGGTAGTTCAACAGTCACTTACCGCAAACAAACAGCTAGTCGTTCTCTTGATGTGATAGCTGTTCTGAAATGTGTGTCTTGCTTTTTTAGATGAACTTCTAATTTGCTTAACAGTATGTTGAACGAATTTTCGGACATTCTAAAGTATTCATAAAACTTCGCACCATCAACTATCAATTCCTTATACAGAGTGGCAAATTCTCCTTCTGTCGCTCTGGTTTTCCAGGCCTGATGAACTCACATTCGTTTTTTTTTCACTGGAACTTCTTCTTCCTCTTCATCAAAACTAGAGCAATCATTAACAATTCATCGTCCGAAAACATCGCCATACTGTAGGACACTCAAAAATGCACTGGAGAACGACGGGACAAACACGGTCCAGTGTGAATAGAAGTCACTGTGAGATCACGGCCAATAGAATCACGGGCCGGTCACGGCACTGTCACGTCACGGTTGTATGTAAATTGACCTTTAAGGTACGTTTTCGGTAGGACTGCCAGTCGTCGCGTCTGGCCGCGACGTCTGGCAGTTACCATCAGCTTTACGAATTTTAATGCATGTGTTTTTGGTCGAACGTCTCAACCGCCGCGTCTCGATCGTGAGCAGTCGACTGCTGCGTCCCTACCGCTTTCATACCAGTCGGGACGTAGCGGCTGGACTGATCGCAACGAATTTGGTGTTTTATTTTACGTGTGCTGAGATCGAGAACAAATATGGCTAAGACATTTACATCAGAAAATGATGAACTCTTAATAGAAGAAGTGAGTAAATATCCCAATTATTCGATCATGCCCATAAAGATTATAAGAACTTGGAAATAAAAGACAATCTCTGGGGTCGAATAGCTGCGATAATAAAAAGACAGTAAGTAAAACTTGTTTTTATTAACTGTAGCATTATAATAATAATAATTAATATTATAATAAAAACAAGTTGAAAATGCAAGGCATTGTCGCAACGAACTTCGTATTATCCAAATATGAATATCGCGGGGGCTCGGCGTCCCCGTTGCCCGATTTTAATGCACATCAAAACTTAAGCTTTGGACACCAAGCTGAATCGATTGATGTAATCACACAATGATGTCCGACCATTAGAAAGGCCTCGGACGGACGCACACACGGACGCACGGACGACAAATCGATTTCATAAACGAACGAAGTTCGTTGAAAATATTTAGTTTTTATGTTAAATTTCAAGTATGTAGGATTAGCTGCTTGTTCGAAAAACTCGAGTATTTTGCCATTCAACTGCCCCTTCTTCGCTAAAGTAATCTTTAAATTGATCTCTAACCTCAAAACCTTCTGCATTTGCATATCCTCCCGTTTTAACTAAATTACGAACATTTTCTGGAAGTTCTTCTGTTGGGTCGTATTCAAAATATGGTTGATTATTTTGTTCTAGATAAGCATCTCTTAACAAGTTATGTAAACAACAGGTGGCCATTATTAGTTTATCACACGTTTCAGGTTTGACGGCTATTGGTGTATAATATATTCTAAAACCTGGCACAATAATCCGAAAGCATTTTCAGTTACACGTCGAGCTCTACTCAACCTATAGTTAAAAATGGATTTTTGTGATCAGATCTAGCAGCTGGCTTGCTGTATGGTTTTAGTAAATGTCTGTGTAATCGAAAGGCTTCGTCTCCTACAATGACGCAGGGTAAAAGTTTTGTTGCTTCCTGGAAGCTTTTTATTGGGAGGAAATAACTGACCAGAATATACTAGTTCTCCCATTTTAGATTTTGTAAATATGCTGCTATCTTCTTCTTTACCATATGATCCTATATCAACAAGAAGAAATTCGTAGTTTGCGTCAACCATAGCCAGCAGCACCATGGAAAAATAATCCTTATAATTAAAAATAGTGAACCACTTTTTGTGAACAAAAATACGAATATGTTTGCCATCAATACCGGCAACACAATTAGGAAAATTCCATTTTCTCCAAAATTCTGTTGATTTTTCTTCAAAACCAATGTCATTTGGTAGTTTTAGAAATATAGGTACCAATCGTTGACACAATGCATTTAAAGTTTCTTGTACAATAATACTAATGTAACTGTATGATATTCGGAAGGAAAATGAGAGCGACCTAAATGTTTCTCCGGTGGCCAAAAACCTGAAACAGAATTAATTAATAGTAAATGTTTTCATATTCTTACTTGATATTTTACATCATTATTTTATAGGTGAAGTGTGCAAGGGCCGTTGGAAAAATATAAGAGATAATTATATGAAACATAAACGCAAAAACTAGGAACCGGTAGCTCTGCTATTGATCGCCCTCCAAAGTGGCATCTTTACAAATTTTTAGGATTCTTAGGTTCCGTGAGCCATGAGAGACAGTAAGTTTAAATACTTCATTTATTTATATAATAAATTATGGTAAACTTATACAAGGTGTTTTGTTAGTAAGTACAAAAATTTTAGAGCATATTTCTAGAGTACGTTTTATGAAAATTTTTGTACTTACTTAGGAAACACCGAATATATGAAACTTATTATTTACAGATCGATCAATAATACTGGTATACAAAATAATACAGATACTATTTGCCATGAAGAAGACTTTGACACTATGGATTCTCAAAATGATAATGATTTTCAAGAGGATGATGCTTCTTTACTCTCTCCAACACAAAATGAGTTCTCAGACAGTGACACTGCCATCAAAAGACTTAGAGTGGCAACTCCAGATTCCCGAAGTACAACGCCAAATTCTGGAAGGGCGTCAGTAATAAATAAAAACAAAATCATGGAAAATTTAGAGCAACGATCTAAGCAAAGGCTAGAACTGTTAGAACATCTTACTAAGCAGAAAGAAAAAGAAGATGATGTAGATCTATTTATGCGTAGTATCGCCATGACGGTTAAACAAATGCCAGCCCATAAAATTGCTCGTGCTAAAATGAATATTTTGCAAGTGGTTACTGAATTACAACTTTCCAATGATTTGGAGAATCCCTCAGACCTCGAAAATACGTATATATTAACTAATCTATAACTTTAAAATGTTCACCTTAATTTTAGAAAAATAAATTTTAATTTTGCTAATACAATAATTTGTAATTATTTACCTTAATGTAACCCCAAGCTTTTCCTCTGGTGATATCGGACTTTTCACAAAATGAGTGTAAGGTTTTTCAAGATCTTCGGTAATAAGGCTTAATACAAAGTTAAACTGATTTTTTGTATAATCCTAAAAAATTCTCTAAACTTCTTTTCATCGTTTTTTAAATGTGAGTTGATTAATATATTAAAGTAACCCTCTTCCTGTCTTGTCCGATATATAGTGGATGTTGTGGCACGTTTAATGTTCAATAGTTGAAGTAGATCCTCTTCTTCCTCGTCTTCCATTAAAAATAATGCAGTTAGTGTAGCATCCATTTTTATTTTGTTGTGTACGCTAGGAAGACAACTTTTTAACTGGCCAAGCCAGACGTTATACCGAAAACACCTGGCCGTGACTGCTAGCCGTCGCGGTCAGACGTTACCGCCAGACGCGACGACTGGCAGTCCTACCGAAAACGTACCTTTAGATGATGGTGGGTGAATGTGATTCGAGGTAACTCGACAATATCGCTCGCTAACGTAACGATTACATTACCATCAATTAGAACAACTGACAGTGTTGACATTGACAGTTGACAAATAACGACTGAGACTGAGCAAACAAAGCACATTTTTTGAGCTGACAAGTAACTAACATTGTGTGAAAGTGATAATAATATGGAACAAGAAAAATAGCACAGAAAATACTATTGAAAATTTCACGACTACATGTTATAACCAATCAAAACTCTATATTTTACTTCGTTACCATGACAACTAAAATTTTTCCGGAAATATTTTGCTTCTAGGGTACCCCGGCAAATTCTTAATAAGTGAAAATATTTCTGTCATGAAACATATGACCTTTTCCGCACAAAATTGAATAAACTGTTTCCATACACTTTCTCTACATCTCTTTGTGTTCCGTGGCACTAAGTTTACTACTTCCTTCTTAATATTTTCTTGGTTTTCATAACCAAAACGGGACATTTTTTGCTTGCTCTTGAAACACACGTTGACAAATTGTTGGTTATCTGTCACAAAAATTCTTAGCCAACTTACTTTTAATTTTATGTGACATACGATTAAGTACTTTATTGTCAAATTATGTTCATATTAATATTATTTTAAATTTATTTTGGTCGTGAAATTTTCTTACCGAATCCCCCACGTGCATGAATTAATAGCAGGAAATTTTTCCAGTGAACGAATTTTTCAAAAATTCGTTCACTGGAAAAAATTCCGGCAATAATTCAAGCACTAGGGAGATTACAAGTGAAAATATTTAACTTCAATATTGCGGGAAAATGTGGAAATTAGACTCCACCAGTTGACACTTGACAGTATCATCATCGCAGACGGCGCATGTCGGGTAACCTTCAACTATGTACAAACTGCGGCGAATAAAATTTATAAACGCTTCAGAGTAGTGTTCCTTGACACCGAACTGATTGTTTCTGAACGGCAAAATTCACCAGAGTGACACGGAGTGACGTTTCTAAACGCAACCCTGATGGTGTATTTCTCAAAGTTAGCCAATAAAATGAAGCCGTCAACGCTTTGGTCACAATATTCTATGTTGTGGTCAACGTTGGATATAAAGAACAGGATTGATATGACAAAATATTCAAAGTTACGGGTCTCCTCAAGAGGCAAAACGAAAGATGTTTACTGAAAAAATCCCGAATATTTACAAAGGAGCAAGTTGATCGCTTTTTGAATAATGCACCTCAAAATTTATATTTGATGATGAATGTAAACTCTTTCAAAATAAAGAACAACATTTCTAAAAAGCTTTTTTTATAGGTTATCTTTATATTGGGAGTTGCAGGTGCATGTCGTTCTGATGAATTAGGCAATTTAACAATTGAAAATCTGCCTTAATTATAAAAATTCCCAATACCAAAACCAAGAGACTGTGCTGGGAGAGAATTATTTAAGTTCCTATCCAAAATATGTTGCTTTACGACCACTCGGATTGGTAGAACGTCGATAGTTTTTTTAGATATGTCAATGGAAAGTGTCATCAAATGGTGGTAGATATTAATAAAATCAGTATCGTCTCGAAGTAGCAAAACTTTTGAAGCTAAACAACTAGAAAGAGTACACCGGACACGCATTAAGACGGGCGTCTGCTACTCTCTGAGTTGACAGCGGAAGTGACCTCACATGTCTTAAAAGGCATGGAGGATGAAAATGAGAACGTGTTGGACAGCTTTGAATAAAATAAAACAAAGATGTTCTCTTTATTACAAGGCCCAAACTTTTACATAATCTACTATTAACTCTGTATCGGAATTCCAAGTACTACTCCACTCGTTTTGCTTTTTGTAAAAATTAAGTTGAGCTTTCGGATCACCATTTTCCCAAGGTTTATTCGCATTATTTAAATTGACAAAACAATCACCCCCGGCACCCACTCCAATCGATATGTACATCTAAAATCAAACATTATAAACCTACCAAATAGATTAGTTTATACCTCTTGATCTAAAGGTGCCAATGTTTTCCCTTCGCTCCATCGCTTTGCTGTGTTTGAACTTATTTGCAGATTAACCTGATCGGCAACAAATCCTCCAGAAGGAGGATAAACAGATCCAAATTCTTGACCATCTACACTTACAATGAGCCCATCTAAATATTTACTGATTATGTGAAACTTAAATGTACTTCATGTCATATTTACCAGTGTTCCAATTCACACGAAACACGTGAAAATCGTTAGTCCATCGTTTACTTGAGTATTTTTTTTTCATTCCGTAAACTCTGCCAGCGGGTGTTTCGCCCAAATTGCACCCAGACATCAAATATTCGTTAAAGTCCTCGTTACCAGCTGTGAATGCGATTCGTATGCGACCTGAATCGTAACCTGGTCCATACACTTCACTTCTCGGTATCAAAGTTAGTTCTAATTATTGAGAGTTACAGCTGATTTTAAATAAATACAAAGGAAATTCAAACCTGGGTAAACCCAATCCCCTTTGGGTAACTTAGCTCGAATTTCTACAACTCCGTATACAAAAGAAAAGGAATCGATCGTGGAAATTTTTGCTGATATTACTGGTGGAAGAATCTGCCATCCTCTTGGTTTCATCACGCAACTTTGTTTCAATGTTCCGGTGCAACTAAAACAATCGATTGCATTATTTTAATAGTTGCAATTACTTTAACTCACCGACTTCCTAAATCTAGTCCTGAATTGTTATAAACAAACCCTTGTCCGTATTTGTTATCGGTTAAAATTGGCTTAATGTGTAGGTGTTGATCATTTACAAAAAGATTTGTTTTATCGTCATCATAAAAGACAAACTCGTAATCCTGAAATTTTATGATGTTAAAGATTTTCACAAGAGGGAGAAATAGCTTAAAACTAGACGATAACACTTTTTGGTAACACATTGATTGGAAACTGCATAGTACTATTTCGTACCATGTCATATTGGGCTTCCAATTGAATGTTTCTATAGCTAGATGAACACTTGTTGGTCAGTTTTTAAATTAAATAAATTAAATTCGATTTTATACATAGATCAAATAATATTTGGATTTTCTGTCCTTCTTTCGATCCTTTTTTGACTTCTATAGTTCTGAGGAGACGTCGTCGTTGAAATAATTCAAATCAGAAGGAAAATGTTGGAAGCTCATGTTGCTAACACCGGTTTAGTTTCTAATCGTGATGACGATCTTCTTGGTGTTTCTACTGACTTTTTTTGCTTTTCGCAGGATTGATTTGGAGGACATTGATACCAAAGCCTTTATCAGACGTCCTCCCTTTGATCAAGTACTAATTTGATTTTTCGTCTTTCTTTCGGTGCTTTTTGGCTTATGTAGTTCTGAGGAGATAAATAATTCAAATCCGGTTCCGGCGCCGAAAACTGTGCACCTTGGAACTGATCGTTGAAGTGCTTCAATTGCCAAACAGATTCTATTGTTGAAGGGCCAAAAGTGACGGGGAACACCGTGGTGTTCGCCGGAATCTCTATGTTGATAACCGAGGTCACTGTATTTCTATAGTGTTCTCGATATCCAGAAAAGAATTCAAACGAACGATTTGCTCGCCGGCAGCGGAGAATAGTTCGGATTATCGACACTCTCTTGAATTGCATACCGCTCTTTCTTCGGTTTTATCTAAGCTGCTCTTAGGCTCGATCTATAATCACCGACACTCGGTTTCTCTACACTACACTTGCGTTCTGGTTTTACCTCACATTCCGAATCTAATTCGTTGTCGAAAAGAAGTAGTTTCTTATCGTACTAGTAGACCACAAACAGTACATCCTCCTCTTCATATTCGCCAGATCCTTTACCTGCTTCTTCTGCAATCGAATCACGCCGTCATCTTTGTGGGCAGCCATGCTCTCGCATTCGGTATGGTTTACGGATGATCCGCACATACAAATGCTCTTCCGGATGGTTTTGCTAAGCACGCCCATGTTGACGTTTTGACGTCCTTTCGACGCGCAAATCATTACGGCGCCGAAGATGTAATCTTTGGTCATCGGACTGAAGGGCGAATGTTCAAAAAGGTTTCAGTCGGTGATTTCGGCTGATAGGGACCGATTGTCGCCGCTGACCAAGGGGCTGATATTGGTGCAGGACGCGAAATATTCGGGTTGGTGTCATCTGAAACTTGGTCGATGGTAGTTCCGGTTGTGGGGTCGTCTAATACTAGAATATGCGTTTTGTTTTGTATCGGGTTTTCTTTGCCTAATAAAGTAAATGCCAAGCAAGCCACTTGAAAAATGTCAGGTCGCGTTTCACTTCGTCTTTGATGACGCGACGGTGAGGCAATGATTCAAAGAATTTAGCGCCAATTTGCCGAACCAAAATCGCATATCAGATAATTGCCGTTTTCTCGAACTAATATATTTTTACTTTTAAATTCCTTTAAATGATTAGAGTGATCTAACCACGATTCATCTTTGCATGTGTCACAGAACATATTTAAAACTTTAATCTCGGTAAAGTTAGCCTTTCCTCGCAATTTTATCAATCCTAACAAATCATCTTAACAATAATAGCCATAAAAAAGGCCGAACTTCAAAGTAATTTATAACAAAGTGATTGTTTTTTTAGGTTGTTAGGGACCATACCCTTTCCCAAATATCAAAGGTCCCAGACTATCCCCCTTGTACGTCACCTCAAAATGACGTCATAAAGATGGCGGTCCCCAAATTTCTCGTGTAACTCAAAATCTGCTTGACGGGACGGATTTTTTCGTTTAACTCATATGAAAGAAAATTAAATTTTCTACCAATCATGTTATCTTACTTCTCTTAAAATACCTAACGGTTTCTTAATGATTGGCGATTTTGTTGATAAATTACCAAAAATTTAATGATTTTCAACTGGTTTTTTGTTTATATTTAAAGAATTGTATGAATATCTAAAATAACTACAGAACATAAATTGTAGAGCTATTTTTCCTTTATCCAATAAGCTCTTACTTACTGCATTACCACTTATAGTTCTCGAGATAATTTTTAAGCTGTATATCAATAATTTATTATTAATATTCAAGAAGTGTATAATACGTACGCAGGAAAATCCCACTTTGTTTTTAATATCGTACGTTGAAAATTTAGTGATAATATCTGGAGAAGTTTCTACAAGGGTTCGACGTACACGATCCTTTTGCAGAAATTTTCCAAAAGACCACTTAGTTTCTGTCTTCGGAAATATTGCCAACCAGGAGATTAACTGCGATACAGCGGCAGAAGTTGGTTCTAGAGCAATGGAAGCAATTAATGGGAAAACCTTCTATAAGCTCAAAGAACAACGGGAGGACAAGGTCAAGTGTTTTTCTTCTATTAAACCTGCTCTAAAACTGGGGAATAAACCAGTCGATATCAACCCGCAACAATTTTTCAATCGAATTCTGTGCGTTATACAGAAAAGGTGCAGATCTTTTGGATAGCACGAGATAGCAGCACCATCGTGTACCATACTAGTAGAAATGTTGATATAAAAGTTTTAAATTAAATTTTATTAATTTATATGTCAATACTTTTAATACTGAGTTTGGAACAGTATACAGGTTATGTAAAAATTAACACATATTTAAAAAAATGGAACTACACTTATGTCAATTGAAGAAAATAAAAACGCAGGAAACTATGATGAAAAAGTAATTTCACTATTTTCATTTTTTAAGTATTGTTCTAACTTTCTAAACATTTGGCATCTGATTGACTTAAAATAAAAATTTTAGTTTTATTATACATTTAAAAAAATAGACAAGGTCTTAAAGTCAAAAACACAAATCTACAACGACACGGACTTTAAAAATTAAATCCCTAGTTAATTTTTGAATTTAACTAGGGCTTAAAAACGTCATACCATTAACGCCAGATTTAAAGTCCATCTGTACAGCAACCAACAATACATTAATATTGTTTGTTGTGTTTTTTCTTTATGTCGTGAAGTTTAAGTTGATTCCAATCATAACTATTGCAATCCTCCATGTGACGTTTTAGGTTATCGATTAATACCGGTTTCAAGGTAAATTTGTTTAAAAGGTGTGGCGGATTGAGTGACGCCCTTGTGGTGGCAGTGTTAGATGGAAGGTATACGCCGCGGTGGTTGGTATATAATTTACTGTTGACAAACTTACATTATAATCTGTACAATATTTACATTCACGATTGCTGACACATATACGAACGCGTACTACGTTACTACTTGTTTACGCTACGTAGCAACTATAGCTTACTAAATACTCGACACTGTATCGTGAACTGTATGTGTCTTGTGCTATCGCTGATCCTACTATTTGGATGCGTTTAGTGGGTTATTATGAAGTCATCAAGGTCGCTTGAATTGTTCTCCCTGGTCGTTAGCATTTGACGTTGTTTTGTTTACATTCCACATTTTTTGGAAATATGTTTTCTCATGCGGAAATTATGTTAATATTATGGGGTTGAAATTGGCAACCCCATATGAGTTCTTCCTTAGTAGATTGGCGATCCACGTTCAAGTATGCTGGGGGTAGGTGAGCAAAAATATGCAACAAACATGTATTTGCGAGTTTATCTTCTTGCTTGAATTTTGTTGTTTGTGTGGGGTGCTCTTGTTAGCGTTGCTGCGGATGCTGCCGTGTTGTAGGTTGTGTGGTTGTGCTACGTACTGCCGTTGGGAGGGGTGTGTTGTTGTTACTGTTGCGGATGCTGCAATTACATATTTGAGATGCTGTTTTTGGGCAGCCGTTGCGTGTTGCTTGCTGCAGAGGTGAATTGGTGTGATGTGAGTGCTGTTAAGACGTCCCAACTGGATGCCCTGAGCTTTGTGAGGTATATGTCGGATGATGTGTAGGCGAGAACGTTGCTCTAGCACAGTTGAACGATGAAGACTTGGACCTGTGGAGTTCCGAGAAACGTATGCGTATCTGCGTTTGAGTGTGGACAGCTTTGTCGTTTTGAGACGTAGGTGTGTCTTTGACCGGTAAGTTTTTGAAGTAGCGGTTGTAGCTTTGCGAATGTTTCAGCAGGAAAGGTGTTTAACTTGTCGTTTGCAGATGTTTCAGCGATTGTTACGATTGTGGATGTTCCAGTAGTGTTCCGTTTCGGGTGTCGCAGCAGTTTGGCGTTTTATTATTGCGAGTTGTTTGTTGAGCGATTGAGTTGACGAAACGACTTTGTGTGTGTAGTCCATCAGCCCAAGTCGATGTGGGTCACATGTGCGAATATTGGAGAAAAGTAGAGAAGGCTCTCTTGGGTCGACATTATTGCTAGTATCGACGGTATCCATGTCTCAGTGTTGGCGGGCATAGCGTTGACGGCGTAATGTTGACGGCGTAGCATTGGCGGGCGTTGTAGCGTGATGGGCGTACTTTTGACGGGTGGCGCGGTAGCAAAGGTAGTGGACCAATAGCGGTCGTTTTCCCGTTTATGTTGTGGGTATTTTACAAAATTTTTGATATGAACACTCATGAAATTTAAAACTTGGACACCACAATTTCTGTAAAAAAAGTTTGCACATTATGAAGCGGGCTTGAGGGTATCATTTACAATTCTAACAGCAGGTAGTCTCAGCAGGGGTTATCTTATAGAAGGACTGTAGAATGAATCATTACACTAAGCACGTTTTAGAAAATAGGTAATTTACGTTGCTTACTTAATTTTTTCTTTAAAGAATATATTTGAAGGTATCGCTAATTAAACACCATAGCTCGATTAATTATCGAATCAAAATTTTGTTTAGGAAATGTTTACAAAATAAAATTAGAAATAATTTTGATTTAAAAACGTCTACAAGCAATAACTTTTAAATTAAATCAAAAACTAAACATGGTTATTTGGGTTGACTGATTATTACTTATTTTTAAATAAATCTAACCTACTAATTATTGTAAGTTATTAAAAAAATCATTAAACTCTCTATTCATAATATTTAGTCCTTACAAAATGTATATTTTATGACGTTTCATTTTTTCTGTAGTTAATATAAAAGTGAAAATAAAAACTAAGGCAATTCTTATTGTCAACGTATATATTTAGTTTTTGACAAGAATTTATTACATAATTATAATTAAGATACCAAGTTATAGTTTAAAATTAAATGAAAACGTTTTTTTTTAAATAAAGGTATTACTATATAAATAAATATAAGAAATCAATAATGGGTGTGACCTCCATTATTATTGATACATTCTTGGAGGCGTCTGCTCATTGACGCTATCAAGGTATCAATATAATTAATATTAATCGTTTCCCATGCGGTATCAATGGCTGCAATTAGTGCATTACGGTTTACTGGTATAAAATTTGGCCCTTGTTGTCTTCGGATAACAGCAAGTATTCGAGCCTAAACATTTTCGATAATTTTAAAATCTGGGCTTTTTGCTGGCCAGGGTAACAGCTCCAAGTTATTTGCTTGTATCCAATTGCGCACAACCTGCGAAGTATAGGGTCATCATATCCCGATAGTTAATTATCGAATGTTCCAAGAAAATATGTGTAAATAGCCGTTTTGTTTAGATTTGTCCAAACCTGCAAACACATTTGCGCGCATTTTCTTTGATGTCGGAGAAAAAACCGACAAGTTGCGGGAACGCCGCAAACCGTTCGTGGAACAATCAAGACTTGCGAATCTGTTCTAAAATTCGTACGTAGCACCGTCCAAATTAATGTTCCGATTGCCGTTCGGTTCGTTGTTCTGTTTGTTCCTCGGTTTGTTGTTCAGGTGTGTACGAAGTTTTACAATAAGCATATTAATATGAACTATATCTTATGAAAGGAGAGTTATGTAACTATAATTAACGACTTAACGTTACGTTAGTAGATTCCATTTACTATTTACACATATTTTCTTGGAACATTCGATAATTAACTATCGGGATATGATGACCCTATACTTCGCAGGTTGTGCGCAACTGGATACAAGCAAATAACTTGGAGCTGTTACCCTGGCCAGCAAAAGCCCAGATTTTAACATTATCGAAAATGTTTGGGCTCGAATACTTGCTGTTATCCGAAGACAACAAGGGCCAAATTTTATACCAGTAAACCGTAATGCACTAATTGCAGCCATTGATACCGCATGGGAAACGATTAATATTAATTATATTGATACCTTGATAGCGTCAATGAGCAGACGCTTCCAAGAATGTATCAATAATAATGGAGGTCACACCCATTATTGATTTCTTATATTTATTTATATAGTAATACCTTTATTTAAAAAAAGTTTTCATTTAATTTTAAACTATAACTTGGTATTTAATTATAATTATGTAATAAATTCTTGTCAAAAACTAAATATATACGTTGACAATAAGAATTGCCTTAGTTTTTATTTTCACTTTTTATATTAACTACAGAAAAAAATGAAACGTCATAAAATATACATTTTGTAAGGACTAAATATTATGAATAGAGAGTTTAATGATTTTTTTTAATAACTTACAATAATTAGTAGGTTAGATTTTTTAAAAATAAGTAATAATCAGTCAACCCAAATAACCATGTTTAGTTTTTGATTTAATTTAAAAGTTATTGCTTGTAGACGTTTTTAAATCAAAATTATTTCTAATTTTATTTTGTAAACATTTCCTAAACAAAATTTTGATTCGATAATTAATCGAGCTATGGTGTTTAATTAGCGATACCTTCAAATATATTCTTTATAGAAAAAAATTAAGTAAGCAACGTAAATTACCTATTTTCTAAAACGTGTTTAGTGTAATGATTCATTCTACAGTCCTTCTATAAGATAACCCTGATGAGACTACCTGCTGTTAGAATTGTAAATGATACCACTTAAGCCCGCTTCACAATGTACAAACTTTTGTTTACAGAAATTGTGGTGTCCAAGTTTTAAATTTGATAGTGTACTCTGATTGCGCTGCGCTTCTGATCTTCGTTTCCTTCCTCCGCCACCGATTGATCACGTCAGCCGGTCACCACTGTGGCGTTGTTGTGAATTGATCAGGGACGCCTTTGTGTCCGCAAAAGGTGTTTGAAATGTATACGCCCGCGACGGCGGTGGTTGGTATGCACTTTATTGTATGCAAAACTTACATTATAATATCTACAATATTTACATGAATAGCGCTACAGTTGACACTGATATGAACGCTTACTACGTTACTACGTGTGTACGCTACACAGTAACTGTGAACTGTGTCTGTTTGTTCTGAAGATGATCCAACCATTTATATGCGTTTAGTATGTTAATGTGAACTCATCAAAGTCGCTTGAATTATTCTTCCTGGTACTCAGCATTTGTACATTGTGATTAAAGAAACGCTGACGCTGTTTTGTTCACATTCCGCATTCTTCGGAAATATGTTTCCTCATGTGAAAATTATGTGAATATTATGAGGTTGAAGCTGGCAACCCCATAGGTGCAATTCAAAAATTTACTAATTAAAAATACGTAAATAACGGACAACATATTCATTCGAGTCTAATTAACGATGGTCGTTTGAAAAACGTAAAAATTCAACATTACTTACGTTCCCCTCTAATTACCTGGATAACATTCTATAACATTCTACTAATCGCCTGAGGAGAAATTTCTTTTCTGATAACAATTGTGATTTGAACTCAACATTTGCAACTTTAAAACATAGTGAAGAAACCAGACAAAAACGATTGGTGTATTGTTGCTTTGAAGAGGGTCATTTAATATGTCACTGTTTGTACCGGAATGTAAACAAAACAGCGTCGAATGCTAACGACCAGGGAGAACAATTCAAGCGACCTTGATGACTTCACAATACCCTACTAAACGCATATAAATAGTAGGATCATCAGTAGCAGAAGACACATACAGTTCACGATACAGTGTCGAGTATCTAGTAAGCTACATTTGTTACGTAGCGTAGACAAAATTATTTAAATTTTTTGAGAGACGAACTTCCAGACCGTTTGGAAGATGTTCCTCTTCAAATTCGCCGTGACATGTTCTTCCAACATGATGGATGTCCATCCCATTTTACAGCAAGGGTGCGAGAGTTTCAAAATGAAGCTTACCCCGGAAAACGGATAGGAAGGGGTAGCGTATTTCCATGGCCACCTAGGTCCCCAGACCTAACTTGTTTAGATTTTTATATGTGGAGACGATTGAAATACTTAGTTTATGTAACACCCTCCACTACAAAAGAGAACATGGTTCAACGAATTCCAACGCGATTCGTAGCCTTTCGGCGGCTGAAATTGAGACCAGCGTGTTGGCTACAAGACAAAAACTTGAATCTTGTATTGAATATGATGGGCGTCATTTTGAACAGATTTTGAGTTATTAATTACTTTGTTAAAGTTATTTTGCTATAATTTATGTTTTTGTTGTTAATTGTTGTTATTTTGCAATAATTTACCTTAGTAAAGAGATGTTGAGATGCGGTTTTTACTAAATTCTTACAAGTGTATTGTGTTATTATTTTTTACAAAAAAAAACTATATAGTTCCATTTAATTTTTTGAGAAAATGCATTATATTTGCTGTTATGTCAAAAAAATTATATAGCGGCGGCAGACAAAACAATAACAGTTACATTAATAGCACGTCTAATACCTTCTGAAATACTCTTTTCAAGGACACTAAGTTTGTTGAAATCCGTTTAGCCGTTTTAAAGTTATTTATATATATTAGAAGACCTCGATGATCGCCCCCCACTTGTTTTTAAGAAGTGAAGTACGCCCTCTGGGGGCACCGTAGAAACTTGAAAATAATTTTCAATGTTTTCTCTTGACCACTTTAGTGATAAAATTTTTTACCCCAGGTTCTTACGACTTCTAGTTTTCCAGATATAGCCAGCTGCCTTTCTTGGTGGGCCACCCGGTACATACGTTTTATTACACTTTTTGTAACATGCAATAATTACACTCCTTACTTTTGTTAGTTTCAAGCGAGGTTTCAAGGATACCAAAAAAAACAGTTACTTACCGGTCCTTCCGAAAATTTTACATCAGGCTTCCATTTTTCATTATTTAAAACATGAAACGAGTCGTGGAAAATGAGTTTTCGCTTACAACTATTTTTTCCTTTCAATAAAGTACGACTAGGTGTACAAAAACTGCGTACTGTCGAAGTTGTAGTCGTAGTGGCAGCTGCACTTTCGTCCGCTATCAGTTCTAGGAAAATCGCAATATTAACTGCGACACTTTCATAATTATTATTCATACCTGATACAATATAAGGATCCCCATCTTTAGCATATCCTCGCACACCATTTCCATCATCATAATGTACACCTACCCAATAATGAACCGCATCCCCAATTTTTAATTTCGGGGCCCTGTTATAGTAAGTCCATCTACCATTTTAGGTTTTAGCACATCTATAGAATGCGTACCGGCCTCTCTACCATTCATTTCACTATTAATTTTGCCGTGAAAGGCAAATAATGATATCCCTTCTTCATCTGCAAAACCATTATTATCTAAACCAAATGTTAAAATATTCTATCAAACCTGGAATCGATACTCTAATTCCTTTAGGAGATAACGCTTCAATTAACACTTCAGGAACTACGAATTGAGATTTTACGTAATTCGCACACAACAAACACAAAACGCAACTTAACAAAATCATGATGATCTAGCACATGTACTCTAAAGAAATAACATTCACTTATGTTTATAAAGGTTCGACTGTTAAAGATAAAATCAACTCAAAGTCAAAGAATTTGTATTTGCCAACAGGATATTCTTTGCCGTTAAGAACCTGTAAATTTTTACTGACGTGTGACAAATAAAATCGGCCATATTTTAATAATTTTTAGTTTAGCGACGAAACTATGTTCAATGTTAGTTAGGTCAACTTTTGATAACCTCTTTTTTAAATAACATGTATTTGAATAAATTTAAGCATATCAATACAATGATCGCCGAATATTGTCATAGTTACCAGCTAATATATCACGAACCTAAGAATCAAATCAATTTGAGAAAATACATGGACAACCAAATATTTCGATTTGGTTACGCCTTCAACGAAAGCTGCAATAACGAATTAGTCTATAAGCAATATTCCAAGGAGGTTTTCCAACATGTTTTGCGTACGGACAAACAGGCTCTGGAAAAACTCATACTATAGGTGGAAACTTCGTGGGTAGAAACCAAGATTTCCAAGAGGGTATTTACGGAATGGCTACTCAAGACATTTTCAATTTTGTTTGTGCTAAAAAATATTTACCGTTAAAGTTGGTGATATCTGCTAGTTTTTTTTAAATTTATTGAGAAAGGTATTCGGTCTGTTGGCAAATAAACCAAAACTTCAAGTAGGTACTGGAAGATGGAAAACAACAAGTACAGATTATAGGTTTGACCAAAAAAGTAATGGAATCACCTGAAGAAGTATTAAAATTAGTCACACGAGTTAATATGGCAAGGACTCTGGACAAACTGCTGCTAACGCAAATTTTGCATTATATACGATTTAGTAATGATGTAACCGAACTTATCAATAACTACCTGAGTGATCGAACCCAAACAGTTGTATTGCAAAATAATTACTCCAGACCTATCAATGTTACAAAAGGAGTTCCTAAAGGATCCATTTTAGGACCGCTATTGTACAACATTTATACTTGCAAGTTCTATGAAAGTGTTAATTACGCTAATATTGTAATGTATGCTGACGTTACCCAGCTATACTATTATTTTAGACCGTCTGAAAGTTCGTCTGCATTAAATGCCAGGCGTGATGATCTATCCGTCATTTAACAATAATTAATATTTCTAAATGCAGTACACTATTATTTTTGTAAATAAATCAGAATGCCAAAAATTAAAAACATTTTTAAATTTTTTATTAACTAAGAGCAAATACCTTACGTTGAAGAAGCAAAAATCTTGGTCTAGTTATGGATAATTCTTTTCGTTATAGAAAACATGTTTATAATATTGTAAAAGGAGCTAACATGAATCTTAAATTATTATTTCCGCACAAATCGTATCCAAACCAAAACACTAAAAAAGTATTATGCGAATCATTAGTTTTATCACAATTTTCATATGTTGATGTAGTATATGGTCCAAATTTAGATTACGAAACCTCACAAAAAATACAAAGAATACAAAATACTTGCATCAGATTTATCCTAGGTATCAAATATGATCAAATATCGCGTGTGATGCAACAACTGCAATGGCTCAACATGTACCATCGTAGGCTTTTACATTATGCGTGTTGCATATATGTACAAAATTATTAAATATAAGACTCCTCCCTCTCTATACAAAAAAAATAACTTTTTTATGTACATCATCTACATTTAAGAAGCATTAATTTTTTGCTAACTACACCTCTCCACAAGACAGATTTATTTGAAAGATCTTTTCAGTACTTATCATCCAAAATTTTTAACTCTATATTTTGAAGATTTTTATTTTGGTAATTAGTACTTATATACTAGGGTTAAGTGGTAGAGCAGGGCAAACTGCTTGCAGTATGCATCTGAACTTCCCCTAGAGATTAGTTTCTTGCGACACCTCCATGTACTTATTTATTTATGTATGTATAATATTATCACTTTTTTTTCGTAACTAAATACATTTGTAATGATTGCCGTAAGTTATTATTATTATCCATCGTTAATCTCCACAATTTGTGGGTGAATAGCAAGTATCGGCCGTAGCAAGAGACTTGTGTCTATCGATTAATTCTATGGTCTAAAGTTCATGAAAGAGCGTACATTTGATCATGTAGAGAGTATGATGGCTTTCTGGATTGCTGCAATCTTGTTCTTCACACCGAGTTCTTGTAGATGTGTTTTAATGGTCTTCGGTACCACTCCAGTTGTACAGATTATAAGTGAAATTACACCTACTGTTTCTTGATGCCAAATCTGTCTAACCTCCTCACTAACCCGCTGATATTTCTCTTGCTTCTCAGTGTAACAAACTTTGATGTTATGACTATTCGGTACTCCTATATCAATCAGTAATGTCTTCTTGACGTTCTTATCAATGAATATGATGTCTGGTCTATTATGGGTCAAAACAGAGCGGTTCCAATATAATTTGTGGGTGTTATTTTCCAGAACTGAACAGTAAGTATATACCGATAATAAGGCAGTTCGTCAGTTGTTAGGTCATGCGCCAGATCTTGATGTATAATTTTTGCTACCTGTTTATGTCTAAAGAGGTATTCTGTGGTCACAAGAGCTTGACACCCACCTGTGATGTGTTGAATAGTCTCGCTTTGTTGATGATATCTTCGGCACTTGTCATCTTCTGTTTCAGCTCTAACGACATACTTCAGGTAATTTTTAGTGGCGATTACCTAATCTTGAATTGCGATGAAAAATCCTTCTGTCTCAGCAAACAAGTCGGCGTATTGTAGTCAAGTATTTAATGCGTGTTGCAAAATGTTTCCGGAGGGTCTAAATTTGCTTCCGACATAGTCTGCTGTTGTCTATGAGACCGCGTCCTCCTTTACAGCGCGAAAGTGTCATTCGCTGTAGAGCTGACTTAGGATGATGTACTCTATGTTTTGTCAGCAAAACACATGCAGCTCTTTCCGGTTTCTCAAGCTCAGTTTGCGACCATTTCATCACACTGAAAGTATTTGTGAGAACAGGAATTGCATAGGTGTTGAGCGCCCTGAACATGTTTTTCCTATTAGGCCCAGTTTGGAGGATATTTTCCACTCTTTGAATACACAGTTGCCGCACATGATTGCGAATGTCGGCGTGTTCTATTCGCCTGCTCTGTTGAAGACTAAGATATTTATATGTCTTGCCGGAGGTCATGGCGTCGATCTGACCACCGTCTTCCATATCAAAGGCTCGAAGAGCTAAAAAAGACGGGTGATCTGCCTCTTTGTACTAGCATATAGCTTGATGTCATCCATATACAGGAGGTGAGTTAACCTGTATTGAACTGCGTTCGTGCCTTTTATTAAGAAACCGTAGACAGTTCCATTGATGAGGGCAGATAATAGCAACGGGTGCTGTTTGAATACATCCCCTCTGATAGTGGAGATATATTATAGTTTGCCAGGATGACATCAGGTATCTGAGGGTTTCTATTATTGAAGGCGCAATCTTGCAAAGTTCCAGCACACGCGTGAGCCATGAATAAGGTACACTTATTATTATTATCATTATTATTATTATTATTAATTCATCGTGCTCTCACATAATGCTCTAGATTATACTAACATAAATTATCATTAATTGATTTAGCTGGTAACGAAATAGGGCCGATATTGCTTCCACAGATAGACAAACACGGATGGAAGGTGCTGAAATCAATAAACCTTTGTTAGCACTAAAAGAATGCATAAGCGCATTGGGTCGCAAAAAGACGCATCTACCGTTTCGGCTGAGTTAACTGACGCAAGTATTGAAAGACTCGTTCGTGGTACCAAACTTGCTCACTTCCATTACTGCAATGGTATCGCCAGGTGTGTCGTCAAGTGAAAACTCATTAAACACCTTAAGATATGCAAATTGTGTAAAAGAGTTGGTTGCCGTTGATCTACAATCTAACAACGTCCAAACACAAGTTGATCAAAAACACAAAAGTGTCGCCAATCAAATGTCATCGGTTTCTGAAAAAGGTAAAACATTATTGCGAATGGTTGATGTAGTGAATTTTAGTCAAGAAGATTATTATATATCATGGAACACTTCGTTAAAGTAATACAATAAACATTTTAACCAAATTTAAAGCAATCGTTTTACATTTTAAAGTCAAACTGGCGGACAAAAAAAATTGAGTTGGAAGACAATACACAGTCAAAAAATTTTTTGTACCGTTTCGGGTAGTAATAAGACTTAAAACCAGCAAAAAACAATTGCAATGTAGTTTTGGGCAATTTTAAATGTGTATAAGTTGGACATTAACTAAATAATCTTGCGAATTTATCATTTTTCTTAAATCTAATTACAATAATAAAAAAAACTTATTTATATCCAACCAAGAGACAGTCCCTGCTGCTGCACTTCGATCAAATAACCAATCCATAATTCGGCTTCAATCAACCAAGACTTGATAAATAAATTCGTCACGGCATAACTCAACGTTTGTCAATAAACTTATCTTCAATTTTCCTGATTCTTCGGGTTTACATTAAATAAAATGTTCTCATTGTAATAACGCAATGTAATCAACCAATCAAGTCACCACAGTTTGCATTGAATTTGCGACCGCTATGAATCGCCAGATGGCGCTGCGAATTGGGGCACTGAACAAATCTTTCTGGACTTTGTTGCCACCGATTTATGGATAGTTTGCATTTTATCTGAGAGTATTTGCGTTAGTTTACTGATGCTCTGCTCTGCTGATGCTATGCTGAAACCAAAATAATCAAAGTGAACAAAAGCGAAACATGGGCATACCAAACCTACCTGTGACTGGGTTATTTTTCTGTATCTTGATTTATATCATATACCTGAGCGACTAGACGACTATAATACTTCTAAAAGGTAAAAAACGATAGAATCCAACACAAAACAAGCGCTTAAACATCACTAAGTTCTTCCACAAGCACCCACTTCCATGATTTGTATCATATTTGCATATGAAAACACCGTGAAGTCGCTTTGTTGTTCACCTCTATACTTGTACATTAGTTCGATACTAGATGTCGCTTGATTTGAAATTTTTGCGAATAGGGTTCCAAAAATTCAAATCGTCGTTAAGCGAGATGAAACGGCTTTCAGTGACTCATCGCGTTTCTCAAAATACTTCATACCTACAAAATATTATCTTAAGTACTTTAAAACGGTTTGAAATATTTCGAAATTTATTCTCCAAGTATAACCCAAACGATGCTTAGGGTTTAGTCGCAAGTTCGGAAGGAAATGAACCACTAAATGGCGACAGATTGTTGCTGATAAGAGATTGAAAATTAAAATACCTTAATAACCACTTCTCTGTTCAAAAAATCGCGTTCTACTTCGATCGTTTAAAACTATCTTCGGCCATTCGTCATTATCAACCCGTTATAAGTCGATTTACAACCTTTATATCTAATCGTATCATTTTAACATTTAACGCCCAAGGCAAAATGCATTTGATTGAAAAAATCCGCACAACGTGAAGCTACACGGTTTGGATTCTCCTGGTTTTTGAATAGATTTGATTTGCTTTTTTTTGAAGTAACTGAGTTGAAAATTTTGACTTCGCTAATAAGTAATAAGGTATTTCGATAATTTTTTTCTTTGACTATTACTTTTCTGTTGGCAAACTTGATATACCAGCACTGACTAGAGTTTGCCAGTACACCCAATTTGCTCTGTAAAACAGTTTGAGAAAAATTCTTAGGTAGCCTAAAAAGTTTTGAAATATGTCATTTAATAACGTTCGCCTTATATTGCTGACCAAAGGTCATTCTTGACTAAATTTCGTTCCCTCAGATGTGCAAATAACCAGTTTGTACAGAAATACCGTTGATGTAAACAACTTAATGATAGATTTACCTTCAATTTGTCTGACAATCCACTAGCCATATGCTAAAAACTTCATTCTTGCCTCTAGTGATCTACGTACATTACAGTATTTCAGAATCTAATCAGCAAAATCACATCCTACTAAGTTTTTGCGAGATCCTAGATTGACATATATACACGGTATAAGATCAGATACAGTTCTAAATTAAAGGTCCTTAAGCCCATTATCCAACGATTCTAATGACACACTTCCCTTAAAGGGTTTCCCAGAAAACGGCCTAAACCATTTTTAGCGTTTATCATCATCTTAGACGTCCCGTAAGGTTCTGCCTTAAATGGTCCTCTCCAGCAAAGTCCATTTATTGGCATATTCTTTGTGTACAAGATTGTTAATTGTTTAATTTCTTTAGTTAAGTTTTTTGTTATATCTTAGTAGTTTAAGGTTATCGGTATGGTTAAGATATTGGTTTATGTACCAAGTACAGCTGTTTGTCAATAACATAAAAATATGGTGTAAGGCAGAATTATTAAGTACTTTTAAGCAGGCGTTATCAGAACTTATTAGAATCCATTATGAATTCATGTCATACAAAGTTCGGAAATCACCAGCATCATCCCTATTACTTAAAGAGTAACAACTTCAAAAACACATAAAAAATTATGATGGTTTTAAGGTTTCAACAATACAGGTAAATGACGAACCTAAGTACATTTATTTTCTTAAATCAGTAAAGTAATAAATAATGAAGTAGTTTGTGTATATGTTAAAAGTAACAATTTGAAAATAAAATTCTAGAAATCTGTATATAGTCAGATGCCAGCTACGAATTCATCAAAGCTGCACTTGAAATTTTGTAGCTATTCTCAGTGACGAGTCTCAATAATGCGAAACACGTGTCTGTAGATGCTGTTCGTACTTCTGCAATTATTCCTGACACTAGTAATATTCAGTTGGTAAGAAATCAACTTGTCGCGGTAAAAAACTCATAGCTTTTATCGTAGCATTGATGAATTCACAGCTGGCGTAAGACTATCTATAGATTTCAACAATTTTGTTTTCAATGTATGATTCATTAATACATAGAAATGATAATGTTCCCTTGATTATAAAGCCCAAACTTTTACATAATCCACTATTAATTCCGTATTAGAATTCCAAGTACTGCTCCACTCGTCTTGTTTTTTGTAAAAATTAAGTTGAGCTTTCGGATCACCATTTTCCCAAGGTTTGTCCGCATCGTTTAAATCGACGAAACAATCACCTCCGGCACCCACTCCAATCGATATGTACATCTAAAATCAAACGATAAAAACCTACCAAACAGATTAGTTTATACCTCTTGATCTAAAGGTGCCAATGTTTTCCCTTCTCTCCATCGCTTTGCTGTTTTTGAACTTATTTGCAAATTAACTTGATCGGCGGCAAATCCTCCAGAAGGCGGATAAACAGATCCAAATTCTTGACCATCTACACTTACAATGAGCCCATCTAAATATTTACTGATTATTTGACAATACAATGTACTTCGCGTCGTATTTACCAGTGTTCCAACTCACACGAAACACGTGAAAATCGTTAGTCCATCCAGTTTTTGAGTATGTTTTTTTCATTCCGTAAACTCTACCAGCAGTTGTTTCGCCTAAATTGCATCCAGACATCAAATATTCGTTATAGTCCTCGTTACCAGCCGTGAATGCGATTCGTATTCGACCTGAATCGTAACCTGGTCCGTACACTTCACTTCTCGGTATCAAAGTTATTTCTAATTATTGAGAGTTACACCCGATTTTAAATAAATTTAAAGGAGATTCAAACCTGGATAAACCCAATTCCCTTTGGGTAACTTAGCTCGAATTTCTACAATTCCATATACAAAAGAAAATGAATCAATCGTGGAAATTTTTGCTGATACTACCGGAGGAAGAATCTGCCATCCTTTTGGTTTCAGCACGCAACTTTGTGTTTCAAATGTTCCGGTGCAACTAAAACAATCGATTGCATATTTTTAATAATAGCGATTACTTTTACTCACCGACTTCCTAAATCTAGTCCTGAATTGTTATAAACAAACCCTTGTCCATATTTGTTATCGGTTAAAATTGGTTTAATGTGTAGGTGTTGATTATTTACAAAAAGATTTGTTTTATCGTCATCATAAAAGACAAACTCGTAATCCTGAAATTATATGATGTTAAGGGAATTGCATACAAAGGGAAACAGCTGAAAACTAAACGGTAACAGTCTTTAGGTAACACAACAAAATCTCGGAAACTGAAAAATACTGTTTTGTAGCGTGCCTTCCAAATGAATGTTTCTGTAAGGTGCGCGTTTGCCTAAAGCTAGATGCACACTTGTTGATCAGTTTTTTGCCAAGTCCAATAGCAAGATTCATTTGATTTATTTTTTTCTTCACATGTATTGTTACTGTTTGTTCAATCCTGCCATTGACACTTAAACATTTACAAGTCGATTCTTCGATTATTAATGTTGGCGTTAATAATCGAAGAATCGATTTTCTACCTGCTTACATATCAATCGGCAAAGATGCTTTAATAGATTACATTCTACGATAACACTGGATGTTTCAACAATTATTAAATTGATAGAGTTTAAATGGTTAAACGCAATAATCTCAAGAAACCCTGTTTAAAAAATACATTTTGTAACAGATAGGCGCTATATTTAGGAGAATTGCATCATCGGTATAAGCATGTACAATTAAATTTGAACTTCTAATCAATTTTATACACAAGTAATACTTGCATTTTTCGTCCCTCTTTCGGTCTTTTTTGACTTGTAAAGTGTTTGAAGCTCATGTTGCTAAAACCGTTTTTGATTTTATTCTTGATTTTGATCTTCTTGGTCTTTTTGCTAACTTTTTGTAAGCTTATTGCTTTTCGCGTTCTAGATTTTCGACACATCAATACCAAAGTCTTCATCAGACGTCCTCTCTTCGATCAATTAATACTTGGGAGTTTTTGTCCTTCTGTCGGTCCTTGTATAGTTACGAGGATACGGGGTTGTTAAAATAATTCAAATCTGGTTCCAGTGCAGAAAACTGCGTACCTAGGAAGTGATTGTGAAGAACTTATGAGTTTACTTTGCGAAATGATGCCATTGTTGAAGGGTTGTGGTATTCGACAGCATCTCTATGTTGACAACCAAGTTTACTGTAACCGTTTCGTAACTCGATTTATTCTAATTTCTAGTTATAGTGTTCTTGGGATCCAGAAAAAGATTCAAACTACAGAACGATTCGCTCGCCGGCAACGGACATTAGTTCGAATTATCGACGTTTTCTTAAATTGCATTTCGGTCTTTCTTCTTGTATAAAGGGGCTAATGCAAAGACATCGTGGGTTTTATCCAAGCTGCTTTTAGACTGTAGCCATAAGTCACAGACCCTCGGTTTTTGAATACTTCACTTACGCTTAGATTTTACAGTCCTCTCCGTTCTATTCGCCATATCCCTTTCCTGCTTCTACTGCAATCGAATCATGCCATGATCCGCTGGTGCGAATGGTCTTGTCGATGGTTTTACTAATGATGTTAATCGCTTCACCGAGGTTCTTTCGACGTGCAAATCGTTAGCTAATTCAATCGAATCCACCATACTCCTTCGCCTCTATCTATCTATCTTTCTATTTGTAATCAGATTATTCACAATCGGCTTCTTCTCTGGAAGGTTCTTGATCCTCCTCTTTGTCAACTTTTCCTACTTGAAACGATCTTCCAAAGGCAAAAACGTACGGCGGTCGGTACCGTGATGTTATGCAACGGGGATTCGCCCGTTGAAAACACTAATCTTGCTCATTTGATTCCGTTTCGTTACAAGACTAAAAATGTGCCCTGCAAAAAGGATCTTCCGTCTCGGACATAATAGACCTTCTCCTGACTTAACGCCTAGTATACTGCTTCGACTGCCTTGACGGATTTTGTCGAACTCGGCGACAAAGATGTGGTCTTCGGTCATCTAACTGAAGGGCTGATATTCGAAAGAGTTCGAGTCGTTGATTTCGGCTTATAGGAAGCCGTTGTCGCCGCTGACCAAGTGGCTGATGTTGGTGTTCGACGCGAAACATTCGGGTTCACTTTGCTTAATAATGCAAATTCCAAGCAAAACACTTCAGAGCCCGTTTGACTTTGTCTTCGACCGCGCGGCCGTGAGGCCATGATTCAAAGAGTTTAGCGCCATGTTGCCTAACCAAAATCGCATATCACTTTTAAATCCCTATACATGATAGAAGTTTGTCACTGATGTAACCACGATACAGCTTTGCATATATCACAAAACACTGATAAATCCTCCTTCTGCTAGAACTTCTACGACGGTCACTGAAAGTATCCCAACATTAATTGTATGTTTCTTTGGTCGATTATCAATTTTTGAAAATATTTTTTTCATTTTCGTTGGCTTAAAACAATTTGGAACTTCAAACTTTGTCACATCGTAGTAGTTATTAGAACCAGCTCGCGCCCGTATCGTCACAAAACTGTTCGACCCTAAGTCTTCGAGGTGCACTGCCAGTCACATACATGTACCAAATTACGCGTACATGTACCAAATTGCGTACCTTGACCGATCACTGAATGAAATGAAAACTCATTCATCCGCCTGACTCACATGTCATATACGTATTTATGTGTTCGTGATAATGACATATTTTACTTTAATTAGTTTCAAGGATACCATAAAACAGTTACTTACCGGCCCTTCCGAAAATTTTACATCAGGCTTCCATCTTTCATTATTTAAATCATTAAACGAATCGTGGAAAATGAGTTTTCCTTTACAACTACTTTTTCCTTTCACTAAAGTACGACTAGTTGTACAAATGTTGCGTACTGTTGAAGTTGTTGTCCTAAGAGTAGTTGTAGTAGTAGTGGTTGTAGACGCACCTTCGTCCGTTATCAGTTCTGGGGAAATCACAATAACTATCGCACTTTCATAATTATTATTCGTACCTGATACAATAAAAGGATCCGCATCTTTAACATATCCTCGCATACCATTTCCATCATCATAATCTACATTTACCCAATAATGAACCGTATCTCCAATTTTTAATTTCGCGGCCCTGTTGTAGTAAGTCCACCTACCATTTTAGGTTTTAACACATCTACAGAATACGTGCCGGCCTCCCTACCATTCATTTCACTATTAATTTTTCCGTGAAAGGCAAATAACGATATTCCTTCTTCATCTGCAAAACCGATTATTATCTAAACTCGAATGTTAAAATATTCTATCACACCTGGAATCGATACTCTAATTCCTTTAGGAGATAGCGCTTCAATTAGCACTTCAGGAACATCGAATTGCGATTTTACATAATTCACGCACAACAAACACAAAACGCTACTTAACAAAATCATGATCTAGCACATGTACTCCCAAAGAAATCACATTCACGTATGTTTATAAACAACGTACGACTGTTGAAGATAAAATCAACTCAAAGTAAAATAATCGCGTATTTACCAACAGAATTTCCTTTGACCTTAAGAATCTGTGGAATTTTCTGACGTGCGACAATAAAATCGCGCATATTTTAATAATTTAGCGATGAAACTATGCTCAATGTTAGTTAGGGTCAACTTTTGATAACCTCTTTTTTTAAATATCTATGTAACAGGAATAGATTTAAGCATACCAACGCAATGACTCAGTTAGATACCTTAATTATTTGGATTTTCTGTTCATTAGGTAACTGTCTTGTTCGAAATGCTAATGGACAACATTTATCAAAACAATAACAAAGCTATTAAAAGTTTTTATTTTAAAGCCATTTTTTGTGTAGATATCAAATCTGTCTAAATTTGCCCAAGCGTATGAATTAGTCAGACCAAAACGAAAGTACGTTTAGCAATGACGGTATGGGTAATTACCGAAACTAAGATGACTCTAAATCCAAAGTACATATTTTTTTTATTTTTAGAAGTATTGGTAATATCAGTACCTATATTATTTATATGTTTTCTGAAAATCTACAAACCACGAAAAATGCGAAAATAAGTCGCATTGTTATTTGAGTATCAAGTTATGAGTTATGTTGCTCCAGTAATCTTGGCCTGTACCTACACACAGTGGCGTAATTTACACCCCCAGACCCCCCATTGGGGGGCGGGGTCTGGGGGCCCGGGTGTTGAACCTTTTATTTAATTTTTACTTCATCTTGTTAAGAACCAATTGATATTAAAAAATAATTTTCTGGTTATGTAATTTATTTCCTGGTTAAAATGTTTAGTATAGGCGAGTGATTATGTAACTCGATTTATAGTACGAGTATGGTGGCAGTACGATCTGGACAAATGGTTGCGTTTGCGTCTGCCCTGTGACGAGACAACAGGTATAGAGAAGAGAGCTAGCTGGCGCGCCGGCGCCGTGCCGAAGCGGGCCCCTCGCCCTCCTACTCAGCCCTCAAGTCTCATCCCTCTCAGTGCAGTGCAGCGTCTGACACTTGTATGATGTGCGTTGCGCCTCAGCGTCAGTGTCGATTTTCTAATTTTGACGGCCGTTTGTAAAGTGAACTTTTATCGTATTGACTTTTGAGTGTGCGTGTATAAAGTTATAATGATGAAGCCCTACAAACACCTAAGTGGAGCGCAAAAAGGAAAAAGAAGGTGGAAGAAAGTGAGAAACGGTCTAAAATGACAAAATAGACATTTTCTTACGGCCTTCAACATCCAATCTGACTTCAGACACTCCGAAGCCCGAAGAAAATGTTGATCATTCTGCTGGTGACGGTTTTTCTAGTTCCGACTTATCACCTTCAACATCTAAACTGACCTTGGATCTAAAGCCCAATGAAAATTGTGATCGTTCTGCTGATGAAGATCCATCTAGTTCTGAGGTATTGCCTTGTTCTAGTTTCAGTAGCACAAGCCGAGATATTGAAATAAAGGAAATTCCATCAGGCCCGGTTAAAGAGCCTGAACAAACAGAATGTAACATTGAGCCAGTTACTAGTTTTAATTCAAACAATATTTTTCCCACAGACCGGGCCCATTTCACAGAAAACGTTGATGACTTCACAAAGCAGCTTATTGTACGACATGGCCCATGCAAACCCATGGGCCCTTTTCCAAAAGACCCGAAACAGAAAAATAGGCATTTTTCCAAAGCATATTATGAAATAAGGACTAAGACCGGCATGTGTATTCAGAGAGATTGGCTATGTTACTCTTTAATGGGAGACTACGTGTACTGCCATCCATGCTGGCTTTTTGCTGACAGATCCTCACCTCACTACCACAATAACTGGGTTAATGGTGTCAGGTACTGGGAAGGAATTGCGAAAAGAATCAAAGAGCACGAAAATAGCAGTTCTCACTTAGAAGCTTGTGTCACCCTTAATTTTTGGGTAAAACAAAAACAATCGATACTAGTTTCATAAACGAAATAGAAAAGGAGACAACCAAATGGTACAAAGTGTTACATAGAATAGTTAATGTAACACTTACTCTTGCGTCATGTAACTTGGCCTTTAGAGGCCATCGAGAACAGATAGGAAAAACTAACAGTGGCAATTTTCTGGCAATAATGGAACTTTTAGCAGAATATGATCCCGTGTTACATGAACTGTTGAATGAAAATACAAAGCAAAAGTACCTTAGCCCGACCATACAAAATGAACTGATTCAGGTTCTAGGTGATAAGGTTAAGAGCGATTTAGTGGGAGATATCAACGATGCAATGTTTTATTCAATGATCCTCGATACCACTCTAGACATCACCAAGAAAGACCAATTGTCCACGATAATTAGATATGTGACAATCCCTAAAGATGCCTCAGGCAAACCTATATCATTGGTGATAAATGAGAGTTTCTTAGGGTTCAAAGTGGTGGAAGATCAATCAGCAGGTGGATTGGAAGAAGAAATTCTACTTAGTCTTCAAGAGAATAATATCCCACTTACTAAATGCAGAGGACAGGGATATGACGGCGCAGCTACAATGTCTGGAGCTTACACTGGAGTAAAACCAGAATTTTGGAAAAACAGCGAACTGCTAAATTTGTGCACTGTGCGGCACACAATTTAAATTTGGTAGTAAATGATGCCATGACCAGTATCCCTGAAAATGTTTCATTTTTGGAATCCTTGAACAACTCTTTGTCTTTTTTAGTCAAAGCAGCAAAGATGGGACCTTCTCGCTTCGTCTTCTCGATCTTTAAAGAAGCTTTGCCCCACCAGATGGGCCTCAAGAATTGATTCACTGAAATCGCTTAGCCACTGCTATGTAGATGTCATGAAAGCTTTGGCTAAACTAATTGTTATTTCTACAAAACCCAAAGAAAGAGCCGAAGCGATGGGATTAAAGAAACAGCTTGAGAAGTTTCTTTCGTTTTTAAAGTCGTTATTCAAACAAACATCCTTGAAGCTATTAATGTAGTATCAAAAACCTTCAACACGAAGGGTATGATCTATTTCAGGCAGCTTCACAGTTAGGAAGAGCAGAAGAAAAACTAATCAATATGAAAAATAACTTTGAAGAAATAAAAGCCTCTGCCATTACACTTTCAGAGAAATGGGGAGTTAGCCCCGAGTTTGATGAAAAAGAAATAGAAAAGTTAAAAAACACTTTGACGAGCTTTGCCAAGATGAACGACTATTGGATAGTGAAAGAAACTTCAAAGTGTGTGTTTTTGCGCGACTCTCGACGTAGTAATTTATCAGTTGAACTTGAGATTTGAGGCAATGTCTGAAGTCAGCAAACTCTTCTCAGTGTTGTCTCCAGCGTTTTTGTTACAAGAAGAAGACGCAGAAATTACCAAACAAGTGAAAATTCTTGTACATGAGTACGAAGAAGATTTAAGTATTGACCTTTGTTCTCAATTGAAAGCCTTTACAATAGCTCTAAGGCCAGAGATTGCGAAGTTGTCATCGATCCGGCAACTAGCAGAACTGTTGTTTTGGACAATTATTGGATGACGTCTAGCTTCCCGGACTTATGCACAGCGTTTCTTCTTTTCCTGACTTTACCAGTGACAGTCGCCAGTGCGGAGCGATCGTTCTCCAAGTTAAAGCTCATCAAAATTATTTACGGAATACCATGGCCCAAGAAAGACTCAGCAGCCTCGCGTTATTAAGTATAGAGAACAAAAGAGCCAAAAGGTGGATTTGGATGAAGTTATAAGGGCATTTGCTGCTAAGAAAGCTAGAAGGCAGAAGAAGATATTGTTGTAGCACCAGACCATCAACCACCGTCAGATCATCGCTGTCTTACAAAACTAAGTCTTTGTTTACAAATATCTATTTTTTTAAATCTATTATATCTTGTTATCTTGTATCTATTATACATTGTAACAATTTTTAAAAGTTGATTAAAACCAACGTTATTGTGTATTTCAGTCATATCCTGTTTTCTTTTCGGTTCAAATTAATGCAGTTGGTTTATTGGACTACTAGTTTCTACAAAATAGAGTATAGTCCGTTCACTTTTATAAAAGCACCCGGGAGGCTATGGAAATTTGACATATTCCACTCTGTATACTAAAATTTTAGGTTATGTTATTTATTTTCTTGTCAGATTGATGCACAATGTTGTCATTATCACAAGAACTGCGACTGTCAAAATTGAAAATCCTAAAGAATGAAGTACGGGCGCGGATCGACTCGGCAACGTTGAATTAAAAAATCGACACAGAACATTAATATAGAAATTGCTGCCAACTTATGATAATGAAACAAAGGCCTACTTTGTGCTTTTTAATATGTGAATGGAGTATAGGTACTATGTTTCACCTACAAATGAATTGTTAGACAGTCATATAAAATAATAATGGTTGAGTTGAGGGTTGAGGTAAGCCTATAGAATTGACGTTGATAATGAATAAAAGGAGATACAAGATGATGGGTAATTAGGGGTATGGTGATAGGTGCTGAAGGAGTGATGGGGCCCGGGGACAATCATGGGGGGGCTGAGTAACGTTACGCCACTGCCTACACACTTCACATAGGAATTCTACTATAGGATTTCAATAAGAACTCATTACCCAACGAAATGTTTTAATTCCACCACTAACTGTCAAAAGTTGCCTTTTTCGGTAAAACTTTTAATACAAGCACACAAACGTAATTTATATCGTATCAAAGAGTTTAGACATTACTTCCTGGACGTTTTGAATCAGTTAATTTTTTCTTCAGTATGTTTTTAAAATAAATTTCCTCTTTATTAGGTGTTTCAGACTAATCTAATTTTCCTACATTCTTGTTCTATAGTTCGTTCGTTTTAAAAAAATTTTCGTGTGTTTTTAATGATTAACTAATCATAATCAGATGAAATATTTTTAATTATTGTTCTGACCGAGACGATTTTTATTTAAATAAATTTAGTCTTGATAAAGCCCTCGCTTGCTAGGCCAAAACGTTGACATGTTTATGTAAAACAAAGGCCGTTAGTTATTTTGTCTACCTCCACCTAAAAATAATAGGTACACAACATCATAAAATTCCTTTTTTCTTCCTTATTGCTTTTTGGAAATTGCACTTTAATATGAATTTGTATTGATTTAACTGTTCTTCATCTTCAAAGCAATCTGAGTCATCCATATTTTTGAGATATTCTTCCTTCATTAAGGATTACATCGCTTCCTATCAGTTCCTATAAGGTAAATCGCTATTTTTAATATTATCTTCATGCGTGAGATGTACTACAATTGTAGGTATTGACTGAACATTCTATCCACGTCGTGAAAAGCGCGGGAAATTATCAGAACGGCCTCTTTTCGTTGAGTGTCATATTGTAGTGCCAAAAGTTATAAATTTATTTGTAATGTTAAGTGTGGAAGCTCTAGACTCGTCAAACACTGTCGATTAAAATTACAAAAAGTGTAAGAATTAATCAGCATACCTTTTCCTTGAATGTCTTGCTAACTGTAAATGAAAAAAAAATATTTGAAAGTAGTTAACCATAGGAGATTCATACTAGTATAAAATGTTCACAAATTATTTTGATATCGCTATCTATCAATCAATTTCTAAAAATGAAGGTAATGAATGATAACATTTATTAAAATTCGTTAAAAATTATACATACATGAGAAAATAGGAAAAATCATCAACACTACTTCTTTTTGGGGAATGTCGTCCTGGTACCAAGAAGTACAAGATCATCAAAAATCTCTGGTTATTATTCTTTCTCCCGTTTTTATCTGATATGTATTTTATGCCAAGAAGTAGCGGTGTCTTCTGGACCCTTATGTAAATTGGAGGATATACAGAATTTGGCCAAAAACTGGAAATAAATCACTCATTCCAATTCTGTATATCCTCCAATTTACATAAGGGTCCAGAAGACACCCCTACTTTTGACATAAAATACATATCATCAAAAATTGTTATTGGAATTCTATTTAAAAATGGTGATCCAGCCATACACAAAATGTATGGCATCTAGTTTCCAATGTTGCGTAAAGTGGTAAAATAACATTATCATATAAGAAACTAAACACACGCATTTACGTAACTTCTGAGTTATTTAAAGATACGCTAAAGATCCATTAGCTCATTTGGTTAGAACGTCGTGCTAGTAACGCGAAGGTTGCGGGTTCGTTCACTCAATGGCTCATGTTTTAATTATGATAGGTTGGCCAACCATGCATTTCATATAAGAAACTGAACACACACCACAGACAGCCACGCAGTTATGTAACTTCTGAGTTATATACCGTGTGTCTCTGGCAAGATGCAACATATTAATTTCACTGTAGAAAAAAATTGAATTGTTCCACTAAGGCTATGAAATTTTCGTATTGACGTATACGTTACAATTAATTGTTATTGCGTGTTCCTTATCGTAATATTTTCTAATTTAATTTTTGTAAATGAGTGTGTAAACAATCCCTTAGAAAGTTCAAATGGGGATATACAGAGGTGAAAGCTATAGAAACACTTTTGCTTTGTTTGCTGCACTTTTTCCGGATCGGCACAGAAGAGGCAGTGTTCACAAGCATTCGAAGCAGGTTCAACAAAACCAGAACATGGACACCGATGAAGAAATTGATGTACTCGGCGCTGTGCTGTGTTAGTATTCGACAACTAAGTATCGACTGTGGTGTAAATAGGTGTCGAGTTAATAAAATTTTAAAAAGCAAAAACCGATGCTGACAAAAGACAAGAATTTTGTGAAACATTAATGGAGATACGCAATAATGATATGAATTTTGTTTGCTTGACCGATTAATGTTCGTTCAATCTCAATGTAGTTTGCGGTATCAGCCTGATCGGTCTCCAGCACATAATGCGAATCAAATAAAACTTTTAAATGAAGCACCTCCTAGAACCTGAATTGGAAGAGGTGAGGAAGTTACTTGGCCACCTAGATCACCAGGCTTGTTCCCGAACGACTTCTTCTTATGGCCTTACATATCTTTGAAGGTTTATACCGACAGAACCCACGACACAATTGAGTCTTTAAAATATAAAATTGTGGTAGTTTGCTTCAATATACCAGCAAATATGATTTGAAATGTGCAACAAAACTTTTATTTGGGGCACTGTTTTGCAGTAAATGGACAGCATTTTAACCAGTTGTTATAAGCCAAGCACTTCGCATGTAATAACTATTAGCTTTGAGTTCTGTATATCCTCAAACAAATCGGCCCTTTTCAGGACCACTAACACATTTATAGAAAAGAATTTTTAATACGATGTAATTAAAACTTAAAACGACAATCACTTTTAATAAAAAACCGTATTTGAAATTACAACATTTCTTACAATTGTTCTTGGATGGTTTTAAAATAATAATCTTGTTATCTTGTTTTTTGACTCCTGGATTCTAGTAAAACCTGAAATAAAAAGTCAAAAGAGAAATAGCAAATTAAATAATTTAAAGCACAAACCTTTACGCTGTCATTATTTATAATACTAAAAACCTTCGGGCATTTTCTAAAAATCTTGATTAATCCCATGAGTTTCAAATTCTTTACGATGAAGAAGCTAAAAATGTATAACACCTCAATTCTGGGTTATACTTTACTTCGCTGATTCCGAATAATAGCTATTTATTGTATATGTGTTATAGTAGGCAGATTATCCACGCAAGAATTTTTAATCGAATTTTCTTAAGGGGATAATATGTCACTAAAACACCAATGCAATACAAGATTTTATCCACAATCAAACCAATTTAATTGAAAATAAGTAACCTGACAGTTCTAAAATTTCAATGTAATAGCAAATATTAGAAAATTTAGTGAAACTTTGGGCGGCTTTGCATTATTAGTTGCTAGGATGTTTGTTTATTAAAACAATATTTGTGAAAATTTAGAAATCGTTTGTGTGCGTCGTTTTGAAAATTGTCAGAAAATGATTCTTTGCCGGTAGAAATTAAAGCAGAAGCTGAAGAAGTAACCCTGCAACTGTTGCCGGCCAAATCAAGATGCATACATAAAAAAATTTGCTACCTTTAATGAATGGAGAGAGAAAAGGGGTGCAAACATCATAAACGAGGACATCCTGTTGGCTTATTTTTTAAATGTAAGAAGCAAGTTTGCCTCCTCGTCGATGTGGACGAAATATTCAATGTTAAGAGCAACTTTGAATGTGCATAGAAATATTGACATATCAAAAAACGGTAAATTAATTGCTTATCTCAAGAGCCAATTAAAAAACTACAAGGCAAAGAAGGCAAAAGTTATTGAGAGGGGCACATCGAATAATTTTTGAAAACAGCATCTGATGAAAAGTACTTAATGATGGAGGTACAACCAATTTTCTTTTCTTTTGTATTGGTATCTTAATTATTTTAAATATTTCTAGGTTGCTGTCATAATGGGTGTTTGTGGAGGTTTACGATGCAATGAACTGGTAAACTTAAATATTGAACATGTGAAAGATAAAGAATCTTTTATCTACGTGTCCATCCCAGAATTTTTTTAATGATGTAGTTTAAAACACCAAGTCGCCAACGCTATTCATCCAAAGACTGGTTGGTATTTAGCCGTGAGATCTTCTTGTTCGTTAAAAACACAGAAATCTTTAAGAAAATGTGTTTACCGATTGTCGGGGTCAGATTGTTCGGCGTTTTTTAATCAGGATTTATTTCAATTTCGTTAAATGATAATTTTAATGAACGAACTTGATGGTTCCTATTCATACTGTAGGATTTATTGTACAGTAAAACCTCTACTTTTGGCCACCTCTTAAAAGCGGCCACCTCTAAAACCGGCCAAGTTTTCCAAGTCAAAAATCAATTATACGGAAATATCCATATTAATGACCCTCCTAATAGCGACCACCTCTCGATAACTTATTTGTATACTTTTTTGGAAAAATACATGTAATACATCTACCCCCCATTTCCGGGCATTCTTAAGTAAGGTCATTAGTAGACAACAGCTTAGCGTTCAAGTTGTGCATCTACACACATAAAATCGTGGCCCGGTTTGTCTGTGGGTGTGTGTCTGTCTGTCTGTCTGTCTATATGTTCGTCTTCTCCTCCGAAACGGCTAAACCGATTTCGGAGATCGATACGTCAAATTGTTCAGGAGGCCCAGGCGCTGATCTTAGGCGTGGTCACAAGTTGATTTGACCTTTGACATCTGACCTGGAGCGGTGAATCCAGGAAAACATAGGCATGTTATATATCAAAGTGTTTAGGATGTCAAGGAGAATGTTTTAAGATAGGTCCCAAGTTGACCTGACCTTTGACCTCTGACCTGGAGCGGTGACCTCACGTCTTTAATTTCAGATTTGTCTAGATTAGGCCCATTTTCAAATGGGTTTGGTTACTAGTAATATATAATTGTTTCATTGTGTGGGGCTTAAGTAATTACCAGTATTTAAGAACGAATTTAAAGAATTTGTTCAATTTACAATAGACAGTCATTACAGAGATTTAGGAATTATCCAAAACTTTAAGATGGCCTACAGCAAGTTTTTAATCAAAAGGTTGCTAACATTCACAAATACCGAACGTCCTTTTGAAGATACGGAAGAAAGTATCAATTTAACCAGCGCTTTAACTTTTATATCAGTAGCCTGAAGAAACGTTTCACCTATTACAATTGCCAAATGTTTTGCAAAGGCAGGATTCTCGGAAAAGGTCTTGATAGAAGGTTTCGATGAAGAAGACGAAATTCCATTAGCTCAACTTTTTCCTGTATTACTAGAAGGTAATCTACGTGCAAGCCTTGAAAATTATGCACCTATTGATCGTGTTGTTTTGACCGAAAGCCCCAATTTAAGTATTAAAGACATAATCAGTGAAGGCTGTGATTCGAACAATGAAATTGGTGCTGAAGAATCCGAAGTTTTTTTGTCAAACATTAAAGATATGGGTGAAGTGTGTGAAAAACTAAGAGATGTGCAAAGTTTTCTATTTTCTGAGGATAAGAGTGAGCTAGCGGTAGAAGTACTTAAAATTTTATCAAAATGTGAATCTTTTGTTTTAGAAACTAAACTTAAAAATGTAAAACAAACTTCAATACAAAAATATTTCACAAAAAATGTAATTTAATGGTATGTATTTGTATGTAATTAATTATTGTAATAGGTATAACGAGCAATTAGAAAATAGGTACATATTATGTAAATGTATAACTCTTTCATTATTATTATTATTATTATCTAATTATTTAATATTGCATCAGCACATTTATAGTTATTTTTTAATGCAGACATATAGTACTCTATAGCGAACCGTATTATGTTCCATACTTAAAAGATTTTAATAAACAACGCATAGAAAAATATTTTTTTACTCCCAATAACGACCACCTCCATATACCGGTCAGTTTTGCAGCAAAGTTTTACTATATAACTTTGTTAAATAATTGGTCCTGATTAATCATATTTGCTTGACTTTTCTAATTTTCTAATTTAATAGATGATGGAGCGCATGTTGCAAGACAAACCTTTTTTTACAATCAAATAACCAACGAAATCGTTGTGCAAACATTGTTAACAACAAAGTATGTGAAATTAATATGAATCAACGTGTAAGTTGACACTTGAATTATTTCTGTTGTCTAATTGACAAGCTTACCTTGAAGTGTGTTCCGGATGAAGGTAATCGTTAATAAACTAATTTTTAAACAAAAACTAAGTTCATGCTATTTAAATCAAAGACAGGCTGAATTTTACAGTCTATTTTTTTACTGAAATTATCAAAACCAAACCATGAAAATCAATCGGGTGACACCCAATTCGTAGACCTAAATATTTTAAATGTTTACTGTGGCACTAATGATTATTGATTACACTCGAAATAATTAAATTGAAGCAAGTTTATATGGAATAGTTTTTTTAGCAATAATAACATGATTCTTTTGTTTGATTCCATATCTCTTATATTTGACAACCTTTGATATCTTTTGAGCAAACCAAAAACAAAAAGGTTTTCATTAGATAAAATAAAGAGTAAAATCGGTCAAAATTGTTCAATGGAATTACCAAAATTTACCATTTTAAACAAATCGACAATTTAAATTTTTTCCTGTTATCTCGCAATTTGACTATAACAGTGTTAATCGCACTATACCTTGTACATTCATACGCGCCTGTTCACTTGTTTGTTCTACGTGGTCCCACAACTCCACGTAAACTCATACAACTTAAGTTTTGACGTTTATTGCACCCTGTCGGATACAAACTTTCTTAGCATCGCATTGCATAATCACTCTCTGGCGCATCCAGGAACAACTATTTATCTATACAACAACTCCACACAATAGTAACACTTCAAAAAATTAGCGTAGCAGCACCAAAAAATATCTTAATATATGAAACCAACGCACCATCCGGAATAACTATTGCAGTTAGCATAATGAAAGCCAACAAACAGCTTAGGAAATCAGCAAAACTAGCAATCACTGGAACAAACGCACTCTAAGCAGTGGACGTCTTTGCCACTAGCCAATCAATTCAACGTGATCCTATAAGGACATTATCAGAAAACAATATTACACTAATTGCATCTCGTGTGTGAGATCTACCTTCTGAGAAGCAAAACTGCACATGATACAAGAACCTCGTTAGCACTAAATAAACAACGCAAATTAGATAAAGTTGTTCAACTTATTTGGCCGTTCCACCGACAACAGGAATCAGCATTTGTATTACAGTATAATGTGATGCAAGTTGTAGTGAATATAGTAATTTACAATAATATTATGACCATATTGTCTTTCTTCCATCCATTTTGACAGCAACCTCTTATCTATAACGTAATAATTTGTACGTCCGAATAAAATACGCTAGAGCTGTATCAAGATGTAGGTATTCAATATTGTCTTGTGATATTAAAATAGAATTTTAAAATATTTGAGATAGTGGGGTACACCGTTTGTTACGTGCAAAAAAAATTTCACGTTAATTATGAATAAAAAAGCAACATAAATTCGGAGTGTGCGACGTAGCTCAGAGGGGAAAAGGGCGTGGTTCGCAAGAAGTCTGTTTTTTTTTAAATAACTTCAATTGAATTAGAAGGTCGGCCGGGACGTCAAACATTAAGAAATTTGTCAAAGTTAAAAGGGCGCCAAACGAGAATGACTTGTTGATTTGTACAAAATTGACCGCAAATATTTAGCTTATCCACAACAATGCACCCGCTGTGTGCCGTACTGTGTTGAAGGAATCACACATTCACTCTGTAATCTTTTAGGAGCGCCAGTCTGGTACCAATTTAACGTCTCATTTTCACTGGCATGCAGAATGCATGAGTCTTCCTTATCAACATTATTGTATAGTAAGAATTTTCTTTGTCTTGAAGAGTATAAGAGCGACTTTCTGATTGCACGTGTGTATCAAGCAAGGTAGAGAGATAGGACGTCTGCAAGATTGGAAATGGACCGAGTAATTAGAAGTCTCGTTTAGTCTATCAGTAAGAAACTAGTTACGGTTTGTCAACACTAGGATTTATAGTCGACTGAGTTGAGTGCGCCTGGAGTTACATAATGTCATTTTCTTCAAAAGTATCGTAACCTCCAAACTGTTGACTAAATGAAACAGGTCATTGTGATTATAATGGTTGATGAAGTTGTATTTGATAAGTAATTTGTCATTTTAGAATTTAAGATTAAGGTATTTTTTCAATTGTTCTAATTTTTTTGTCGTAGAACATGACTAAATTGGGGTGAATGTGGACATGGCAATGTATAACGTTTTAAACGTTATATGCTATGATTTGATTAAGTTGTTTTTTTCTATTCAGGTGGTGTTCAGAAATGTGTAAAACGTATAAAAAGGACCCCATTGCTGGTGAGCCGGAGTGCTTTATGAATCCAGTTCTGAATGTAAAAAGGAGGATGACACTGAGAACAGTAGCAGCTAAACGAAAAATTTCAAAGTCCGATATGCATCGATATTGTTGTATACCCAACCTGGAAATTAAAAAAAGTGCCTAGAGTGGGGCTATCCGCTCAGCATTTTAGATATTCTATGTTTTATTTAGAGCTATAGGGAAAAGTCGTATTAAAGTTCAAGGACAACCTCTCGATTGGGCTTTATCAAAAGGCATTAAAATCAGCTTTCACAACGAATATGCCAAAATATTAAGCGACGTAGGGCCGCTGTAGATACTGAACGCATCGACGCCTATTTTGAAGAACTTGGTTCTACTTTTGGAAGATGTATAGCTTTATCACATAATAAATTACGACGAGTCTGTTCTATCGAATGATCCTTTGAAGGCGCAAACTAATCTTTAAAAAGGGATGCAAATATCCCGAACAAATCATGATCCAGACTAAAGCCGGGGTCACAGTGATGTTCGTTGCAATTGCATCGGGAAAACTCCTTCCACCTTATGTTATGTACAAGGCGGTACATTTGTATGACTTGGATTCAAGGTGGTCCCGAAGGGACAAAATATAACAGAAGCAAATCAGGGTGGATTGATGAACACTGCTTTCTTGACTGACTGACATATATCATTTGAAGGGCTTCACATTTGTCTCCGGCTGTAGGTCAGGTGTACTTGGAGAATAACATCTCATTTTCTTTCCAGCAAACTCAAACTACCTAACCCAGCTATTAGACGTTGCTGTTTTTAGATCCCTTAAGACCCACTGGAGAGCGATTTTAGAACAAACGAAGAACAACGTAAAGAATACCAATTAGTCATTTGATAAAAAAATCTATCCTTGACTCTCAAATCAGACTTTGAACAGAATGAAGAAAGGGGATGGCCTTAAAAAAACCACATTATCAGATTTGCTTTCTTTAAACAGATACAGGATTCTTGAAATACTTTTTGTTTTTGAGTCGAGAGAAAATCAACAAAGTTTTACTAAAGAAAAGTATAATAAAAATTGTTTTTATTGAATTTGTTAAAAATACAATAATATAAGATGGCACATTTATTTCGCTTACTATTCTTAATATTCTAAACCGCAGTTACTTTAACGTAGTCCACCTGAAGAGCACTATTATCTCCAGCCCATGTTTTAGACCAAATTGGTTTTGCTTCAAAAAATATTTTTAAGTAATTTCTTTCACCCTCGACCCAAGGTTTTAGATTATTTCCTGAAACTACGTTGTCAGGAAAATCTGTAATGCCTCCAACTCCAACACCGATGCCCAGTGTGTACTGAAAGATTGTAGTGATATTATTTTTGTCTGTTGATACTCTCACCTAATAGTAATAAAAAAATTCCTTTTTGGATACAGAGTAAACTTAATGTGTAATGCCCTTATTTCCTAGCATTAATTTGTATAATTAGAACTCCACTATTTAAGTCAAAGAACATAATCTTTAAAAATAACACTGCGAATTATATTAAATAAATTTCACCAAAAGAAGAGTTTGAAGGAAGAGTGCCTAACACCCAAGCACTATTTCCACGTTGAATAGCGAGGCTTATCCGCTGAGCTAAGAAAGAACTTGAACCATCTTCTCTTGTTACTCGTCTTATACGATCTCCCAAATTATTAATAAAGGAAATACAGTCAGAACTCCAATTTCCAAGAGTCTCGACCGAAATTGCCACAAAAAACTAACCTTGATTGATTATGCCCTTACAATGAATATATTTTAAATGGGGAGCTTTCTCTGCAGTACTACCATGCTTAATAGCGGACTCAGATACATGAGAAGGAGTAAGTGCCTCACAACATGTTGAATCTCATGTCATGGTTCCAAGTGGTTAGAGTAATGCCATCCGCTTTTTACCGACAAATCTTCATAAATTATTTGACTCCAGTCTAGACAGATTTTTTTCTGAAGATAATGCTCGATGAATAATTTGGTTTAAATCACTGTGTCGAGAATTCCTGCCCACACTCTTTGAACATGAAAGTCCGTGGATACCATTTCTATAAACTTCTTCTCCACATTGACATCTTTGAGGTTTGCACAAATCAAGCACGCAGTTTTTCATCGGGGAATGCCTAAAGCCGTGCTCCAGAGAATTGATATTCGGAGACTAGAAAACGGGTTTTTTGATATCTGTCTTTACCCTTTTGATATTATAATAAATCCCATTTTTTCTGATAAGTTGATTCTTTATATTAATCTATGTAACACTCATCGAATCCACTAATAAAGGAGAGGTTAGTTCTTGAAAAAGGGATAGTATAGAAAAAACCAATCCAAAAGTCGAGGACACAAATGAAAGGAAGGCGGGATGGTATATATCTGAAACTATACAAAATTCCTATACCTCCAAAACAGATGAGTAGAAAAGCAATCTGGGACTGAATAGGATTAGAGAACTTTGTGTTCAAAAAGGATGATAATCCTGATTCAAAAGATTTGTCTAATTATGGCAGAATGTGTTTATATTCAGGAAATGGTGTACTCCAAAGGAGATAAGTCAATTTAGGAAATCCTAGAGCATTCGTCAGCAAAAAGAAAGCGGAGTAATGGTTCGATTGCTTCAAATTAGAAGTAGAAGGTCTAGTTCGTTTAACTTTTTGTTAAAAACCGCATCTATAGCTGTTCCATCTAACCGTGTTTCTAGTAATTAAGGTCATCCGTAGTTAATTTGAACCATTTAGCTACCCGGTTAAAGTTCGAAATGATATCGTGATTAATGCACTTTCAAGGATGCAGCTAGAGTCCAATCTTTTGCATTCAAAATTAGGGCTCTAAGATCAATCAAAACAGTATCAAGTTCTCCTCATATAGTTCCATCATCCAGGAACAAAATATTTAATTTTGAAAACAGTCTGGAGATAATAGGTTTAAATTCCTAAGCAGAATAGTGAAAAGAGTTGGGACGCCTTTGGAGTTTTAGCATGAAGTTCCTTGAGAAAAATCTCTATGTCAATGGTATTAAAGGAATTTGCGAAATCAACTTTCGCTATAACTTTTGCTTAGCTTCTTTGATGCATCTTTGCATAAGTTAAATATTAGCTTCACACCCACCCTTTGTCCCAAAACTAACTTGATACAGACTAAGGAAATCTCCAATAAGTTCAGAAAGTTTTTTGCAAATAGACTGCCAATCTTCTAAACATAGAACCGACTGCAATTAGACGTGTTAAACCACTTTCTTTTCAAAGGGCAAACAATTTGGCTCCGTATTAAAAAGAGCCTATAAATTGGTTTACTTCTCCACATAGCATTAAATTTATTTGTTTGTCTAGGGCTGCCAGAAGACGGACGCCATTATCACCACTGCTCTTAGAAGTAAGGTCTTTCAAATGTTGAGATCTTAATCCATCATATCCACTGACAGAGTCCGAGTGGTAAGATGATATTAAATTGAGCGTCTCTTGTATAGAACAATTGAAGTTGGGATCTTTAGTTTGAGTTCGTTAAACGTCTTACTATCAATCTTGGCGATAGAGTCAGAACTGGTTAAAAGCACGATCACGTAATGAAATTTTCCCGTGCTTGAAATCTTTTTGGGTATTTAGTCGTATTTAATTATTGAATAAATAAATTATCACATTTGAGACCTCTCTGCGTTTCTGATAAGAAGGGGACAATATAAAGACGACAATGTGTGCAACAATATGATGCAAGTTTGTTTTCTAGTAACAAAACACAATCCTTGCAAATTCAGTCCAAATGAAGAGCTTGAAACTTTATTAGATCTTTTTTAGTAATTTGGGCGCAGGTCATGTGAAGCATTTTGGCATTGGATAGGCTAAGGCTTGGGTCGTTCATCTCCCGAGTAATCTACATTCAGTTTACCTTAATAAAAGGTCATCCATGCAACAGTTTCAGAAGGTGAAAGAACAATGGAATAAAATTTTATCAAGATTTAGGAATAAAACGCTCTCACAACTTGTGTCAAATTCACATAACACAACCAATCAAAACTCCACCTTTTACTCTAATAATTTCAGTAACTTCCCTTTCAAAAATAACAAGATTAATGGAAAGAAATAATTTTTAAGTGTTAACCAAATTCGTTGTCAATGTCACTTTTTATACAAATGATAAAAGAAATTGCCAGTAACTAATAATATCTGCACGTTTTTTTAAAAAGTTTTATAATCTGAGGTTTGAAAACATTTAATAATGAAAATACACTAAATTACCTCTTGGTTATAGATGTTTGGTAATTTTTTGAGATCGACCGAACCGTATTCCACGTTATCAAGAAAACACGTAATATTATCTGAAAAAAATAGATTCAATCTAGTCTGAACATATAAATTACTTCAAATACCTGGAGTCCATATTAGAGAATAAACATGAAACCCTTCATATAAAGGTTGATTTTGGTAAGTTCCAACTAAGGATTTGTGTTGGTCAAGTCCTTCACCAGATGAACTAGATCCACCCATTAGCAAGCGAGATCCAATATCGTTCTGATTTAGACTTTGCACATCTTAGTGAAGGATCAGATACACTTAACACTTTATTACCTCTACTATAAGCAATAATTATATTAGCTGGGCTCACTGGGCCTCGTTGTGCCGGTTCCAACTGTAAAACTAAAAAATGAACCGAAATAAATCTTTGTCTTTTCAACAATCCGTCATACTTGGTACAATCCAATCTCCTTGCGGAAGTTTTGCTCTAATATCTATTTTCCCATGCTTAAAGGTGGTTTTAGAAACTATTTTAGCCGATTTTACTGGAGGTAATATAAACGAAGATATTGATTTATAATAACATTCGAAATCGTTTGTAGCGGTGCACCTGTGGATTAAATTAGTTGGACGATTTTAAAGGTGCTATAAATAACGATACGCACCCTTGTTTCAAATTTAATATACCTCGAATGTCTGATTCTGAAAGAGCAGTGGGTTTAAGAAACAAAACGTGGTAATTTTCTACAATGAAGCGCGTTTCGTCTTCATTCAAAAACGAGTTAAAGTAATTATTCTGTAACAAATGTTTATAACATTTGTGTATACAAAAACCTTGCTTACTGGGCCAACGTATGTCGGAATTCTGTGTTCAACGGTCCAAGTGTTTGGATCAACAAATGGTCCAACAAAGTCATCGTTGATGATTAAATCGCCAACGCAGGTAGACATTCCAGAAATAACGGTGGACCCTTCAATACACATATGAGATAAGGTTGGATAGGAATCCAACAAACCTTTAAGAAATGAATGCAACAAAATAAACTTCAACTATATTAATATTATACTCTGAACTTTCCAAGAATTTCCATCTCTGCGGTAGACAATGTTATTTGCAATCACAAAAATCCAGTAATTAACATTATCTCCCACTTTTAATTGTTCATCAAATTGGAGTACCCAAAATCCATTTTTTTGCGTCTTGGTTTTGCCGTTAATTGATCCAGGATGTATCCCTATGTTATCGTTTACGTTTGCGTGAAATGCAAATGAAGTGGTACCAGGAACATCTGCAACAATAATGTTTCAGACACAATAGTATATCGTTTATGTAGTGGGTGAAGAAATGTGTGTGTGGTTTGCCGAACGAGCGGCGAGTGTCGTAAACCATACGAGTGCAAAAAATTCTTCCCGCACGTGTTCAACACCTTACCTTTCTATTACTTTCATAGGTAAAAAGCAAAAAAATAAGAAATGAAACGTAAGTGTGCGTAAAGAAGATTCCATCATAATCACTTCACGCACCTATGTATTTCACTTAACTGAACAATTTGTGAACGTTTACTTCGCACATTATTTTTGGTTGTTCACAGAATAAAAGTATAGGTATAAGAAATGATGTGTCTGTATAACATTTGTTTGAAAACTAAACTCCAAAATTAGTAAACATGTTATTCGTCTACCGCCAGAGGATAACATTTCTTTGACCAGTACATATCGGATTCTTTTTTCTGTTATTAATAAGTAATACATAAATATTTCGACCGCAAAGCGTAAGGATTTTCTGTCAAACTGACACCATGAATAAGGTTCCATATTTCAAAATCTCGTATATACAGGGTGTTTCATTAATCAGTACAGAAAATGAAACTGGAGATTCCTTGCAAAATTTAAAGGGGGGTTTAACATAAAAAAAATTCCTTAAAGCCTCCCCTGAAGAGTTAGACAATCTGTAGCAATGCTAGGTAGCCTTAACGGAAATTTGTTCAAAAGAATAAGAGCCTGTATTCAAGAAAATGGTGCCCATTTTGAACACTCTCTGAAATAATATTGTTAATTTAAATTAAAAATGATAGTTAATAATAATATTGTTATTTATGTCAAACTTGCATACGCAACTTATTAATTAAAAATTCTGCAAGTTCGTTTAATTTATTTTTTGGTGAAAAAGTATTGAGTTTACGTGAAATTTTTAAGAGACAAAAAAGTTTTTAATTGAATTGGCCCTCCAAAATCTGAATTTTAAAATTGCAAAAAAATTAGTTAAAAAGTTTTGGTAAAAAACTCTAAGGGTAGTAAGAATCACCCCTTGCAGAGAACAAGGGTGAATAAAATTATGAAATTATGGAGGCTTCTTGGTAGTAGTATTTGAATGTTTAGATTTCTTTTTTTATTTCAAGTCATTTCAGAAAAAATCGATTAATGTGAATTTTTACACATCTTTAAGGGGCTGTAACTCTTCAGGGGAGGCTTTAAGGAAATTTTTTTATGTTAAACCCCCCTTTAAATTTTGCAAGGAATCTCCAGTTTCATTTTCTGTACTGATTAATGAAACACCCTGTATAATAAAAATTATGTTTTTATTGAATTTGTTAAAAATACAATAATATAAGATGGCACATTTATTTCGCTTACTATTCTTAATATTCTAAACCGCATTTACTTTAAGAACACACCGGAGGTAGTGATTACTAATAACTTCCTTAATTTTTCGTTAATTCAAAAACGGTTTTGACATTAGTCGTAGAAAATATACTCAAATGTATGTGACTGAAAAATTTTGTATATACATATACAGGGTGCGGCATTAGTGTGAGAAGGCTCGATATATCCGTTATTATAAGGAATATCAAAAACGTATTTAGATAAATTTTAGATATACTTAGCGCTACATGTTTTAAAATTATTTACAATTATACAGTGTGCTTCATTACTTGTGTGTAGCGCTAAGTTATGTTTTTTTTAAATGGAACACCTTGTATATTATTATGAATTTGAATAGCACGTTTCAGTCAAAGCGATGTAAGAGAAAAAGTTCCGTCCTAGTGTTATCTTTTTCTATCAGTTTTACCAACACGAACCTTCAAAAACACTCTGAATTTTAAATTATCACCAAAAGTCAACCCAAGTCACAGATTATTAACCTTTTCTGTAGCCATGTTGATATCTTAATAAAAATAAATTACAGGTACTTAATAAAACAATTTTAAATACTTACAGAAGACAGAGGTAATAGTAAACAATTTAGTCTTAAAAAAGACTGTTTGTAAAAAAAGCAACAAAACGATCAAAAGAAGATAAACACCACACAGAACAAACCCAAACACAAAACTCAAACGAATAATTAGAAATTTTAAGGTTAGCTTGGCTTGGGTTGATTTTTGGTGATAATTTAAAATTTAGAGTATTTTAGAGGATTAGTGTTGGTAAAACTGACAGAAACAGATAGCACTAGGGCGGTACTTTTTTCTCTTACATCGCTTTGACTGAAACGTGCTATTGCACTTACTTTATCCATCATATCAATATATTATACAGAGTATTTTAAGTGATATTGCCATTTATAACATAAAAACGTGTTGTATTCAACACCCGGTATCTCTTAAATTAAACAAAAAAATAATTTCTACCTGTACGAATTTTCTAGTATCGTCTAGTTTCATCTCAAAGTATTAAACATTTGATAAATCTTAATTTGGATTACAGTACGATCCACTCGGTGACATCATTTTCTTATTTTTTTTAATAGAACACCCTGTATTTTATATAATCATAAGAAAGTTAATTAAGTGTACTTTTAATTTTATTAAGTATTCCCTATACTTAAATTTAATAATTACCGAGATATTTCGTGTTTAAGTTTACTTTTAGATTTTCTGTAAATAACATTCATTGTAACACGAAATATTCGGGTTGGCCGTAAGTTTGACTATTTAAAAACATTTAACATTTGATATTTTCTTTCTGTTGTTGTGGTTTATATTAATATGTAGTTTTGGATCTTGTAAAAACAAATACAAATGCGCAATGCATGCGTAAAGTCGTTTGCGCATGCGCAGAAGAGACTCGCATGAATTTACTGTGGTTAGCCCGGCCGCTAATTGTGGTTGAGTTAACTACATGTTGGCAATTTGTTTGTAGTTGCATTGTCTTTATATGGCAACGCACTCCGGCGTCGCTCGGACTGAATGCCCACTGCAGACGCCCGTTTTAACTGCAGCGACGAGACTGCATTTTTGTGATCGTAACCGACTGCAAAATGTGTACGGCGGCTCTATCCGTAAGTATCTTATAACCTAAATGTCAAAGTTATAACCAATTCAAATATTTTCACCTAGGTGTCGCAACACTTATAGTTCGTGTATGATGTGCCCTCCAGTAGGGAATATAGTCGATAGCACGCATCTGTACAATTGTGAACTTACGCCCAAGTTCTCTCACTCCTGAAGAGTCCCAAAAGGACGAAACCGCTGTCGAGTGATTCTCGGTGTTTGTTTGCTATTGTACAACCTCTTGCGAACTTACAGCAGACGCTTCCAGATTGTCATTTTTGCCAACATATAGTTGGCTATGATAATTAAAGGATCGAATATGTAACTGCTAACACATCTGTCGACAAAGTTGCTGTCAATGCAAATGCATTTTCGTACGTGTACGTTACACGAGTTGACACCTAGGTGTTGCAACACTTATAGTTCGTATATGATGTGCGTGCCCTCCCATTGGGAATATAGTCGAGTGCACGCATTTGTACAGTAGTGAACTTACACTCAAGTTCTCTCATTTCTAAAGAGTTCCAAAAAGACCAAATAGTTTGTTTACTATTGTACAACCTCTTGCAAACTTACAGCATTTTGTGTTACAATAAATGTTATTTACAGAAAATCCAAAAGTAAATTTAAAGCACGAAATATCTCGGTAATTATTAAATTTTAAGTATAATGAATGCTATATAAAATTAAAAGTACACTTGATGAATTTTCTTATAATGATATAAAATAAAGGGTGTTATAGTTAAAAGAAATAAGAAAATGATGTCACCGCGTAATGGATCACACGGTATTCAAAATTAAGATTTATAAATAAATTAATACTTTGAGAAGAAACTAAACGATATTAAAAAATTCTTACAGGTAGAAAATATTTTTTCTTATGTTTAATTTAAGATATACCGGGTGTTGAATATAACACGTTTTTAGGTTATAAATGGCAATATCTCTTTAAGTGCTTTGTATAACACTTTAAACCCTTATATTGGCGTGATGGGTAAAGTAAGCGCAATTCAAATTTATAATAATATACCAGGTGTTCCTTAAAACAATATAACTTTGCTCTACCCACAAGTAATGAAACACACTCTGTATAATTGTAAATAATTTTAAAACATGTCTACCTGAAGAGCACATTTCATGTTTTAGACCAAATTGGTTTTGCTACAAAAAATCTTTTTAAGTAACTTCTATCTCCGTCGACCCAAGATTTTGGATCATTTCCTAAAACAACGTTGTCCGGAAAGGAGGGAGCATTTTCTGTCAAACTGACACCATTAATAAAGCTCCAGTTCACATTTCAAAAACTCGTGTGTATAATAAAAGTTATGTTTTTATTGAATTTGTTAAAAATACAATAATGTAAATTGGCACATTTATTTCCCTTACTATTCTTAATATTCTAAACCGCGGTTACTTTAACGTAGTCCACCTGAAGAGCACTATTATCTCCATCCCATGTTTTAGACCAAACTGGTTTTGCTTCAAAAATCTTTTTAAGTAACTTCTATCACCCTCGACCCAAGGTTTTGGATCATTTCCTGAGACAACGTTGTCAGGAAAATGTGTAACACCTCCAACTCCTACACCGATGCCCAGTGTGTACTGAAAGATTATAGTGATATTATTTTTTTGTCTGTTGATACTCTCACCTAACAGTAATAAAAACTTTCCTACTTGGATACAGAGTAAACTTAATGTATACTGTCCTGATTTTATAGTATTAAAGCCAATATCACGAATGAAAAGAAATTGCCAGTAACTAATATGTCTGTACTTTTTTTGTCCAAGCTAAGCTGTGATTTGAAAACCTTTAATAATGAGCATACACCAAATTACCTCCTGGTTATAGATGTTGGGCAATCTTTTTAGATCGACCGAACCGTATTCCACGTTATCCAGAAAACATGTAATTTTGTCTGAAAAAAAAAGATTCAATATAATCTAAACATACAAATTACTTCAAATACCTGGAGTCCATATTAGAGAATAAACATGAAACCCTGCATATAAAGGTTCATTCCGGTATGTCCCAACTAAGAGTTTCTGTTGGTCGTGTTCTTCCCCAGATGAACTAGGTCCACCCATTAACAAGCGAGCTCCAATATCGTTCGGATTTAGACTTCGTACATCTAGCAAAGGATCCGATCCGCTTAACACTTTATTACCTCTACTATAAGCAATAATTATATTAGCTGGACTCACTGTGTCTCGTTGTGCCGGTTCCAACAGTAAAACTAAAAAACAATACGAAATAAATGTTTATCTTTTCAATAATCAGTCATACTTGGTACAATCCAATCTCCTTGAGGAAGTTTTGCTCTAATCTCAATTTTCCCATGCTTAAAGGTGGTTTTAGAAATTATTTTAGCCGATTTTACTGGGGGTAATATAAACGAAGATTTTGACTCATAAAAACATTCGAAATTGTTCGTAGCGGTGCACCTGTTGCAAAAATAAGTTAGACGAGTTTATTTATAAAAAACAATACGCACCCTTGTTTCAAATTTAATATACCACGAATGTCCGATTCTGAAAGAGCAGTGGGTTTAAGAAACAAAACTTTTTCTCTAATGAAGCGCGTTTCGTCTTCATTCAAAAACGAGTTAAAGTAAAAATTCTGTAACAAATGTTTATAACATTTGTGTATACGCAAACCTTGCTTACTGGGCCAACGTATGTCGGAATTCTGTGTTCAACGGTCCAAGTGTTTGAATCAACAAATGGTCCAGCAAAGTCATCGTTGATGATCAAATCGCCAACGCAGGTAGACTTTCCAGAAATAACGGTTGACCCTTCAACACACCTACCACGTAACTTCGTGTACGAATCCAACAACCCTTAAAAAAACAATTCAACAAAATAAACGTCAACATATTGAAATAATACTCTGAACTTTCCAAGGATCTCCATCTTTGCGGTAGCCAAGGTGATTTGCATTCACGAAAATCCAAAAACTAACAACATCGCCCACTTTTAATTGATCCTCAAATTCTAGTATCCAAAATCCATTTTCTGGTGTCTTGGTTTCGGCGTTAATTTGTCCAGGGTGTTGTGCCCGTATGTTGTCGTTTATGTTTGCGTGAAATGCAAACAAAGCGGTTCCGGGAACATCTGCAACAATAAGTTTCAGTGGCATTATTCAAAAGTAGTTTTATTTATTTTGATTTTGATTTCATACACATGTTTTGTAGTCACTGCACTCCACACCATATTTTTTGGTGTATGAAGCACTATTTCACACACGAAAGTAGCTATTGTTTTATTGAGAGCAAAAGCAATACTTTTATCTAGGTATACCGTACAAACGAAGCCAGAGGCAGGCGAGAATTGCTTTTACTCCGTTAAAGCATAGTGTTTTTTTCTTCAAACGATGTTTAAACACAAAATAACCGTCCAGAAACTAGTCGTTGGCCGAGCCAAGCTTCAAAAAGTTACTTTTTTAAGTGTCTGTTGATATCTGTTGATACTATTAAATAACTTATCAATAATAGTGATTTGGGTCACTAGTCCAAAAATTATATTTTGGGAAGGCTAGTGGTATTGTGCAGCCGAGGCGTTTAGCAGTATCAAGTTTGGTACCAGTTCACCTCAACACTAGAATTCCACCAAAAAAAGGTGGGAAAACGATTGAAACGTAAATGACAATTTATACAAAACAATTAGTCACTATGATTGTACTGGCTAAATTACTATTTATCACATAATTTAATGCTTCAGATAGTTTACAGTTGTCCATTAAGTTGTAGATTATTGTTTAATTACATTAAAGCAGACTTTTTCAAGCAAAAGTTAAAATAAAAAAAAGATTAAAAAGCAAATGAGGACTACAATAATCCAAGAAACACTCGATTTTCTAAATTAAGATCGGGAGATGTAAACCCATCGAATGTAAGCCCGGGGAAGTCACCCACGACTCTTTAGTCATAGGTTCTCGTCAAAAAAAAAACTTTTTCTTTAAAGAGATTAATTTCATTTCAAAGTTCATCTATAACAATATCCCATTGCCTACTTGAATCTTAAGAAAATAAAATTGAAGTTAACTAATCGATTCACAAATCAAATCTATGTATAATGAGATTATTGGAACTATATTAAATTAAAAAAAAATTGTGGTTGCTAGTAGTTATTCCTATGATAGCATCAGGTTGCAGCACTAGATGTCACACCAGACTTATTCGTTATATCAAATTACTTACACAGTGTTTTGAGTGAGAACAACTGACAAACTGTTTCGGCCAACAACCAAATACTAATTTGTACGGTACTAATAATAATAATAAAATACTAATGAGACAGACTTATACTTTAGGTTTTGATCAATAAAAAAAAAGCTGACAGTAAGATACGAACAAAACACCATGCCTATTGTAAGAGTAAAACAATCACTTCGTAGTTTAGTATATCAACGGAGCAGCAGAATATAGAAGTTAGTATGATGAGTGATAACTTACCGTTGAATAGTGAACAGAGAAACACTATGGGGTCCATCTCGACAGTAAACTGAACTGGTTTAATCACTTTCACTACATTCAGGACAAAGCTACAAAAGTTCAGCTCAGATGTGGACAATTTAATAAACGTCCTATTGAAGAAATCAATTAGTTTGCTTTGTGTATATTAAGTAAGACACAGTTTATGGGGATGTAGATTTTTTTGTTTTATGGAATTCCAAATACTTCATAATTGGTCTATTTTTATAAAATTTCAATTACATGCAATCAACTGAATAACTTCTTGACTTTTGGTGCACGGGCCAGAATGGAACAGTAAAAAAATTATTAATTATTAAACTTTTCGGACTCGAAAGCATTTAGTTTATGGTGTCACATTGAATTATGTTTGATATGTGCTCCCAAAATGCAGAAAATGAAAAAGTGTGTTGATGCGCAACCTGAATATTTTATTGAAAATGTGGTACAAATGTGAAGAGTATTTGTTAAAATAACAGACAAATACAATGGATATGATTAAGGCAAAGAATCCTACTTGATCATACGCATGGCAGCTAGTATTAAATTTATTAAGTAGAGATAAGGGGAAGGTCGAAGGGTGAAATGAAATAAGCGGGCAAGAAGTTTTAGCTTCATCCTTTTGACATTTTTGAATGCAATATGGCACATTTAACTGTACCTTTTTTTAAATAGTTGTAATATTTTCAGTGTTTTATGGAAAGAACCAGAAGAAACGGAGTAAGCATTTTTGCTCTATTTTTATTTTTCTGATACTGAAAACCAAAAGAAAATGGCAATTGATTCTTACAAATAAAAGAGCAACTTTTAGTTTAACTACAACCGACCTTAAAACACAATATTCCAATTTGCTGTAAAGAATTTCTTAACCTCTTAACCTGGAAAACAGGTTGTTAGAAAACATTGCAATTAGGGTTTCTTAAAAAAGTATGGGGTTGCCAGCTTCAACGAGGAAACATACTTCCGAAGAATGCGGAATGTAAACCAACAGCGTCAGCATTTCGTCAATTGCAACGTACAAATGCTGACGATCAGGAACGATAATTCAAGCGACCTGGCTGGCTTCACAATAACCTACTAAACGCAAATAAATATTATGATCATTATCAGCACAGTACAACAAGGTACAGACAGTTCAGATATTTCAAAGCGTACACACGTAATAACATAGTACGCGTTCATATTCAGCAATCGAGCTATTTATGTATATATTGTACATATTATAATGTAAATTTTGCATACCATAAAACATATACAGTGTCCGCCATAAAGTTGGAACCATATGGCAATTTTTTTTATTATTGTAGTTAAAAAAAAACTTTGGGGGGCAACCGCTTCTGAAATAAGTTAAAATGCGCTAAGTCAAAGTTGACAGGTAACATCTGTCAATTGTCAAGTTCGTAATTTTGAAAAAAATGTCCTAAAAGTGGGTCAATTTGTTAAAATTTTGATAAATGTTACTAGGAAATTATGATGCCAATCACATTTTATGCCCATGTGCCGATTTTGAGAGAAATTTTGATGTTCAATAAATTTCATATTTTCGTATTTTGTATTCACCCCCGTAACTGCCTGCTTCAAAAACATTTAAAACGGTTTAAAGCAGTCTAAATGCTACCTAAAGCCTTTTTTTTCAAAATTACGAACTTGACAATTGACAGATGTTACCTGTCAACTTTGACATGGGTGCATTTTAAGTTATTTCAGAAGCAGAAGTGATTGCCCTCCAAAGTTTTTTTAAATACAACAATAAAAAAATTGCCATATGGTTCCAACTTTATGGCGGACACTGTATATACAGGCTGTCCTGATATTCCGTGTACATAGAACTACTGTAGATTTCTGGGACTAAAATATGCCGATTTAACCCAAATTACCTTAGTCCAAAAGTTTGCAGTAAATTGAGTACTCTGTGGTTTTTTGAGATGAGATTTTGAAATCCGATCTCATTTTTGTGGTAAATTGCAGAGGGCGCCACTTAGAGCACTTTTTTTGCATTTAAAAGTCCTAATTTTTTGTGCCTTCCTGTATGAAATTTTTATTTGAATATGTTTATACTACAACTTCTTCTGCTCCAAAAAGGTGTATTTAATAAATGACGCTCCGAGGAACAGTATCTGGGATAGTTGGATTTTTGCTTTATCTTTAATTAAATAGACACATTCGCCATTGCCTTTCTTCACACTTTATCCAGGCTTAAAAGCTAATCGTTCAAATTTGTTTAAAATTTACAGCTGAATACCACGACCGCCATATTTTGGATAGCCACTCTATTCACATAAAAAGCTTGACCTTCTGACAATGGTTAAGCAAAGTTTGTTGATATTCTAGTTTTACCTTCACATTGTAACGGTCGATCGGTTGCAATCTCTCGTTCTTATCCTTTATGTTTTCAATTTCACAGTAGGATTATGGCTATGAGAACATCTTGAAAAAATTGTTACATTCACCAAGTTGCCCCACTGCTGAACAAGTCAAGACCAAGAACAAGACAAATCATCAATGGCTTTTATAAAGGTATTATTGTGACTCGTCAAGTACAATCAAGCATGTGATGAACGAAACAGAACAAAACGCTATGAATTCACTGCGGTCGTAACCTCAACCTTTTCATTAAAGAGCTAAAAATTTCCAAGCTTCTAAAAGCACCAGCAAAACGGAATGGTTAAAAAATTATGTTTATTTTGCAAAAATTTTTAAAACAATAGGAGTGATGGTAAAATGTATGCAAAATCGTATTCTTATTTGGCCAGACAAAGAAGATATAATCACTTATAAGTAAGAGGGAATTCATATGATCATATGATAGTTTCAAATACATTTTTCAGTATTTCATTGAAGTATTTCCAAATTTACACTTTCTTTAGGGTAACTTAAAGGTATTGATTTTAAAGAAAATTCAGAAGATACAATAACTAAGAAATCTTTTTCATAATCTTTTTCTCAAAAAAGTTCAAGTTCTTGCGGCTAGTGTCACTTTTTTAAATGGAGTCATGAGTTAAGCATTATGTTAAATTAAAGATACTTAAAACTGCAAGAAAATGACTTTCAGCATTAGAACTCATAAATTTGTAAAATGATTCGTATTCTTCTGCTAAGCAACAGACCACTGAAAGAAGAAGGAAAGTACTTTTTTTTATATTATCATAAAATTTACTTTTAACAAAGTCAATAAACCTTTTTTTCTAAACGTGTTTCGATTGCTAAGCTGTCAATCAGTTCGCTGATGATGATAACTTAGCTGCCGAAACACTTGTTCGAATATAGTTTTTGTTTGTTCTTCTGTTACATATAGACGTGAAGCGTTTACAGTTCCACTCCTTTGATCTAAACTAAATTTCCGGATTACTCGATTTACTACAAAAGCAGTTCATCTCGACAGCTAACATTTTTTCTTTAAGGCCCATATTGCTTCTATATGTCAGCACAGTCTTTACCATTGCCTTCCCTATATTTTTTTTATTTTTTAATTTTTTTAAAATATTTTTGTCCCACCATATTGAATTTAGTGTCCCAATAACTTTTCTGGCTTTTTCCATTCTCTGCCGCACCTCTTGATTCCCTATTCCCGATTCTTCTATACTATACTCCCCAAATATTTCAAATTATCAACCCATTTAACTTCTGGATAGAAGCACTTTAGAATGAATTCTAAACCATAGGTATCTTTGGGCAATCACTACTTGATCTTCAGCAAACTGAAGTTACATAGTATTTGATCTTGGTTAGGAATTCCCATTCCCGCACAACTACGTTTCCAGTTTCTTAAGGCTAGATTTAGGTATATCTTAAAGAGGAAGGGAGATTGTTTTGTAACGATATTATAACGATACCTTCGAACAATTCGTTCATAAATTTAAGTGAATACGTTTTTTAATGTAAATTAATTACGACTTCAATTATTGACTACTTCATGTAATAATTTATGTTCTTGATAAATCCAATATTTTATTGTCGAAATATTGAAAATAAACATTTTAAAAATTACCAAATTGCGTCGGTCTAATCACAAACAACTTAACTTTACACTCAATAAGACCAGTTACTTGCTTCAACTTCTTTTTGTTGAACTATTGCCTTAATTTTCGTTAACTATTCTTGAATAATTCTAATTAAGTGATTATTAGTTTCCATCGCTTTTAACGCTTGCCATAATTTATTTTTTGGTATACTATCGTAGGCTTTCTGCATATAGATGAAAGTTAAATGTACTTCTTGATTTGGGTTAATTCTCTTTTTGCACAACTGTTGCAGAATAAACAAGTTGTCTTCTTGGGGTGAACCTTCCTTGTTCTTCAGTGACTAAGTGTAATTAACGCTGAGTCCTCTATAGTTATATAGGTCTCTAAGATCACCTTTCTTGAATAACGATATGACGTGTGACATTTGTGAGAAATTTTAATTTGTTGAATACATTTATTCATTAGATTCGTCTCTACTTCCGGTGTATCATCTACAAACTCTGGCTTTCTTTCTATAAGTAATGCTTCGTAGTGTTCTTTCAACTTATCTTTACTCATTTTCATGCTTTTTGCGTTTTCCAGACCCCTGTCAATTTTGATTCTCCTATATACGCATTAATTTGAGCATATTTCATTTCCCAAAAATTGTTTTTTCACTCTTCATCATTCTTCTTAAGTCTTTGTTTGGATCTTTGTAAAGGGTTCTTGACTATTCTGTTTTTTTCGACAAATATATTTTTTAGAGTCTATTCTTTTCTCTATATCGTCATTCAACCGCATTTGTTTCTTATTTGTTTCATATTTTCCTTATACCTAAAACTTCAAATGCAACATCTTTTATAATTGACGTTATATCACCGTGCTCTGTATCTATATCTTTTTCTTCTCGTAACGTTGATAGTTTATTCTCCATTCTTTCCTGGTAAACATCTCTCACGCTTGGTTGTTCCAATAATTGTATCTTGAATGGCTTACCTACTTTTGTTCTTTACTCAAAGTTAGTTTTTTTTGTTCTGTTGATTATTGGTCTTTTTGAATGGGTACATACATTTTGCGACAACAAGATGATGATCTGTCCCACAGTTTGGACATCTCATAACTCGACAATCATTTACTCTATAAGTTGGGATTTGTTTAAATATTATGTAGTCGTAGCTCTGCAGTTAAGTGCGTTAGCTGTTAAGCAGGCACCTCGGGTTCAATGCCCGGTGCAAACATCGAATTTTTCGGCCGTACTGTCTCGCAAGGCAATGGCAAACCAGTGAGAGTATACTTGCCTAGTAAACCTCTCAACTAAGCCGTTCGGAATCGGCGTTAAACTGTAGGTCCCATGTATATGTGTCTACTGTCACGCACAACACATATACATGCGAGGGGTGCGCAACATCCGGTAACGGATATGCGACTTCAAGAAGAAGAAGAAGTCTATTATTGATTTTTGGTGTAGTGAAGGTCTTTTGCATGTGTGATGATGAATATCCTTATGTACACAAAGGGTATTAACTATCTTCAATTGAAGCTGATGATAGACTTCTATTAGCTCTTCGTCATTACCATCTTCTTCCGCGCCTGCATACTACTTCATCTTTTAATCTTCCTTTTATTTTTTACATTTATGGCGTTTACTAGAATTGTATCTTGAAGCGGTTTTATGTTGCTTACTTCTTCTAATATATTTTCAAAAAACTTATCTCTACTTAATGAATATTTGTTATCATTTGGTGCATAAACTCCTATTATTCATGTTTTGCATTCAAATATTTTTATTGTTAGTATCAAAATTTTAGGTGACACAACGTATTTCATTAAGGTGGTTGAAATTAACTTGGATATTATACCGGCTTTAGCTTTTCTGATTTGTCTACTTGTCTACTCCAGAGCATAGATGTGTACATCCTCGAAGGTGTTCAATACCACTTTCTTCTTTTTAGTTTTTGTAAGTACAACCAAATTAAGCTTAGCTTTCGTTATTTCTCTGACAATCTCGGCCATCTTGTCCATTACAGATCTAATGCTCCACGTTTCCACTTTTGTAACCTTTTCCATGCCAATACTGGTCTTAAATAGTTCCCGTAACTGATTCCGAGGCTTCGAGTTGGTATTTTTAACGATTTAATATTGTTCCGAGAGATGAGTTGCTAGGCCATTGCTCAACCCCCTTACTAGGAGGATCAGGATCAGGTGACCCTAACGTTAAATTTCAAATTTGATTGAAACACCGTTATTCACTAGGCACCGCCATGAAAAAAGAGCTTTCTAAAAGGCATGACCAAACGTCAAGCTTTCAATTTGACGTCAAACACTAAATTAAACAAAAGTGGCTGAATAATAATAGTTATTTGTGTAACAAAATTTAAATTGTTTAATTAAGTTCCAAGTGACATTCTTGCAGCATAACATTTTTTTCCTCACTAGTGAGGGGAATACAATTTTGTCGTGGAAAAAATACGTTTAACACACGTCGTATCTACTTTGAAAATTAATCTTTTCATTGGTATGTCAAAACTCAAATGAAAAGTGACAATAGTGAAAATAGTGAAGAAAGTTGGCAAAGACTTTTAACATTCTCCTACATAGAATTAGCAAAGAGCGACACCTTAGGAAACAACCTTACAACAAAAATTAAGAACAATGAGGTCCTTCTTAGCACCATTACTGATCAAAACTTTCCCTACATAATAGAAGATATCACCCGCTTACAAACTATCCCCGCCAGAGAACATACAACTGCGGACTCGCCAAAGAGAATTGCCACTATTTCTATCTCCAAACTTGAAGCAGGCGACCTTAAGGGAGCGGTTATAATTCTAGCATTTGACGACATTCTAGCGCCGTATGACGAGGAGACCTTTAAATCCTTATTGTCTAAACATCCACCTCCAAGCGCTTGCTCAAACATAGTTGACAGTTCGAAACAAGACACAGAGCCAATCCGAGTAAATTCGGAAGAAGTTTTGAAAGCCATCACGTCCTTTAAAAATGGTACTGCCGGAGGAATAAATGGTCTTGCTCCCCAGATACTGAAGTATCTCCTCAATTTTCCTTCGAAGGAGGTTAATAACGAGCTTCTGGTTCAAATCACAAACTTGTGCAATATCATGTTACATGGAAACGTTCCTGCCGATATCTGTCCTTTCCTCTACAGAGCAAACCTAATTGCTTTGAAAAAGAAATGTGGAGGGATTTGTCCAGTAGCAGTGGGAACCTGCTTTAGAAGGTGTCAAAACTTTGCTGCAAAAACGTGAAGGAGTATATGGCAAACTACTTTTCCCCTGAGTAGTTAGGATTTGGCATTAAATTTGGATGTGAAAGCGCGGTTCACGCTGCGAGAATTTTTGTGGAAACCCCTCATGAATCCCCAAAAGTACTGCTAAAAATTGACTTGAAGAACGCTTTTAATCTCGTCGACAGAACTTGTTTTCTCCAGCATACTCTTAAACTATGCCCTCAAATATTCTCATTTATAAAGCAGTGTTATGAAAAAGATATACATTTGTTCTGGAACGGAAGAAAGATTTCATCGCAACGCGGGTCTCAGCAGGGTGACCCATGCGGAGGACTCCTTTTTTGCATGGTCATAAAGCCGATCACTGCAGCCTTAGCTTCGGAGCTTAATTTATTCTTTTTTGATGATTGTACACTTGAGGGAGATGCAGAAGTGGTATTAGAAGATTTTAAACTACTCATTGACCAATTGCATATTATTGGATAGGAAATTAACTTCAAAAAATGTGAACTTGCCTTCCTACAAGGAAACATTGAACATAAAGCCGGAATTAAACAACCTGAGAAACCTTATCTTCCTTTAGAAGCATTGCTCCAACAATAAATATACAAGAAGACGACATAGAGCTATTAGGATGCCCTTTAACTGAAGCCGCAGCTTTTCGGATCTTTGAAAAGAAAGTGGAAATGTTCAAGACACTAGCCAGCAAGTTAGAATATATGCCAAACCATCAAGCTTTCTTCATTTTAAGAAACTCTTTGGTCATCCCTAGAATGATCTTTATCTTACGGTGTTACCCTTTTACAAACATCGTTCATTGATAGAGAGATTTGACTCACACCTAACATCTACTCTAGAAAAACTGACAAATTGCAGACTAGTATCATCATTACCAGAGATTGGATTACCAATCAAATACGGGGGAGTTGGAGTCAAAAATTGCAATAGTATACTTTACCATGTTTTCTGTCCTCTTTACACGCTTCTTCCAAACTAACCAGTTCCATTCTGCCATCCCACATCAATTCCGTTTTCGAAAATATGATTAGGGAAGCAGTCCAAGATTGGTCAGTGCTTTTGAAATGTGATGTACCCACTGTAGGCCAGTTGCTTCAAAGAACATGGGAAATTCAACTTTTCGAATTGATTCGCTCTAACTTCAAAAATGACGACGTTTTTCAAAATGCAAGACTTTTGGCGAACTGTCAGAAATACAGCGGGCGTGGCTTCAAGCCCTCCCTTCCAAAGCAATAGGGACACTCTTAGATAATGAAACTTTCAGACTTTCCTTGGGATTAAGATTGGGACTCCTAATATGTTACTCCCATAAATGCCGCCACGGATTAAGTCGTAATAGCCCTAGAAGAATACCTAGACATGCCTCACTAAACGACATTGTTAAAAGATTCCTAGTATCCGCTGGAATACCGGCACGGAAAGAACCCAGCGGTCTATCAAGGACAGATAACAAAAGACCCGATGGAATCACTTTGCCAATGGCAGACAATTGATATGGGATGTGACTTGCAGTGATACTTTCGCCCCAAGCTACATAACCAAGACAAAAGAAACCTGTGGTGCTGCGGCCGAGTTGGCTGAGAATGAAAACTTTAAAGTTTATAAAGAATTATGCAAGGATTTCATCTTCGTCCCAATAGCCGTTGAGACCTCAGGAGTATGTGGCATTGTGGCATTGTCATTTAGAGAGGTAATGCCACCTCCATTTTAGGTTCATTACCCACCACTGAGAGAATGGACGGTTTGTTTTATATCACATAATTTAACATTTAACAAGTCCGAAATTGTATTTGTTGTCATTACAATTAAATTGTAGTACAAAAGTAACATATCTGTTTTGAAAAGTAACGTTGAGGAGAGTGGGGAATAGCCAATTCCAGTGGGTAATAGAGAACATGTTCATTTTTTAAATTTGGTAATTAATTATTGAATAGATACCAATGCCTCCATCTAGTGGTGAAGCGACTAACATAGCTTAAAATCATTTTTGCTGAAATCTATAATATTAAATGAGAAAGAATTCACTCTGTGTTTCGGTATCTGTTGATGTAGTTTTTGCGTCCACTGTCAGAAACCATACAGTCGGAGTAACGGGATTTTTTTAGCTGTGGAGTATATAGTATATAGATTGTGTACTTTCACATGTGTAAACTCAAAATTGTTATCTGTTCAAGTTAAAATTTTACTTTAAAAAAATATTTTGTATGTGTTCTGGTAATGACAACCAAATTCATGGGGCAATGGTAACTAATGGTCACCATTACCCTTACGGCAGTGTAAAATGATTTTCATAATTTTAATTAAATTTTAGTATGCGAAACATCTCAGCGCTACATATGTAAAACAAATAGAACATAACGGATCCTGTACGATTTAGAGCAACCCATTGAAGCTATTCAAAATGGTACAAAAATTTGTACTGCAGCCAGACAGACATACATTACGGAACGTTGCAAACAAAGCTGTAAAAAGTATCAAATAAAAATGCTGCACCAAGAATGGGGAGGGGAGTTGTTTTTTCATCAGAACAGGAGCATGAAATTACTGCTCACTTCAAAAAATTATCGAAAATGTTTTATGGTATAACCCCAAAAGAGTTATGTCAAGCAGCATTTCAATATGATGAAAAAAATAATATCAGGCAATTTTAATAGGATACACCAAAGTACTGGTGGACTGCTACTACAATTTTATAACGAGAACCGTGCTGTAAGTCGAAGTAAACTAGAGAGCACTAGCCACCACAGAGCGACAGCTTTTAATAAAGATGAAGTAGTTCTTTTTTATCGCCTCCAAAGTTTGACAAAAAAATAGAAATTTGAACATGGAAAATTTTTTAACGTGGATGAGACCGGGATTTCAACTGTACAGCAGCCTGAAAATATTTGGGCAGAAAAGAGTCAGAAAAAATTGGGTGCGGTCACGAGTGAGGAACCATAATATGCGCTATGGTTGCTTCTAGAAGACATATCCCTCCCATGTTCATTTTCCCTAGGCAACGTATGTCACAACTCTTACAAAAAGATGGTCCAGTCATTCCATTTACAATGTCTCAAAAAACGGGTGGAGCAATGAGTAGCTGCTTTTTAGGTTGGCTTCAACATTTTTCCAATCAAGTAAAACCAACTTCTCAAGAACCAGTTTTATTGATTTTTGACAACCATAGTAGCCACATCTCAATCCCTATATTTGACTATTGCAAAGATAACCACATCATAATGATATCCATTACCCCGCATACCTCTCACATAGTCCATCCATTGAACCTAACATTTTATGGACCTCTTAAACAAGCATATAAGAAATAATGCGACTTATTTCTTAAAACTAACAAATTTAAAAAAAAATACCCATTATGACTTGACGTCACCGTTTAACAAGGCCTATTTAGGTGTAACAACAATTAAATAAGCAGTTTCTGGTTTTGTGGCCACGGGGATCTGTCCACTAAAACCTGGTGTTTTCGGTGAAGAAGACTATCTTGCAGCTGATGTTTTGCAGAATCAAGAAACATTCGTGGAGGATTTATTTGAGAACAGTAATATCATTAGTTAGGATGTACCGATACCACCATTGCCAGAACCAGCAGATGCACACATAGCAGTGCACACAACCTCATTAAATGGTGCTTCAGTAAAGGACAACCACATAAATATTACCGCATTTCACGATACTGCTCCTGTTCTAACACCTGAACGAAGCTCAAAAGTGGCTACAACAAAACAACATAATTTTAACAGTTTCACCGATGAAGAACTATTACTCGTTAAAAAAGGGACCCAAAAATTAAAAAAATGCATGTATAAAAAGAAAAAATAAGAAAAATATTAGTCAACAGATTCATCTGACTCTTTAGATTATGATGAAAGTAAATTGGTTGATGATGACAGTCTTGACGACATAGAAAACACAGCAGATGATACCATCAAATGCCTGCACTGTTTTATTTAGTAATAATAATAATAAAACGGTTCTCCGTGTATGGATATATTTTTGACACAATTTTTATATGTTTTTTTCTGGCCCATAAAACTGTCAAAGTAGTTTGAGCAGTTTCAAATTTTTGGAAAAGAAACAATTTATTTTATCTTACACCAGCAGTTTTTGATCCATTTTGGTCACTAATTTTAGTGATTAAATTAGGCTATTATTCACTTGTGACTAAAATTTTTAAAAAGGCAAATATTTCTGTGTTAATGAAAATAACCTTCACAACGAAATCTGGACAACCATGATAAAATTACAAATTACTTGAAAATTTGGCTTTTTCGCAAAAGTAATTTCAATCCGTTACGAGTTGCAAAAACTGCTGGTGTAAGATAAAACGTCGTAGATCACACGCGAGAGAATAGCCATTATAAAGCTCGTGCTCACTCACATTTATAATGATGCATTTCTCTCACTTATAATATAATGTACTATACCTAATTTCTCCGCCAACGAATTCAATTTTGTCAGAATTTTAATGTGACATTTTCTGGCTTATCAAACTATCTAAACGTTAAAAAATTTAAGAAAATCACTAAGTGGTTCAAAATTTCATAATTGCAACTCAAGACCGTAATCGAAACTAAGCAAATTGTCACTAAGGTAAGTTTTGTTAAATCAATTTAATTTGGTTTGAAAAATACGTGGTAGAGTTTTGTAAAGTTTTTTTTTGGACACCCTTTAAGCCTGTAATGACATATCCGAGTAGCGTCCGCACCCATGTCCGAGTAGCGTCCGATGTGTTATCCGCATGAAGAGGGATTGAATCTTAAGTAAGGCATTAAAAAACTAATTTTTTTTTACGTAAATTGATTTAATTAATTTAAGTTGTTTTCATTGTGATCCGGAGTGAACGGTGTTAGTTGGTAGGTTACAATTATTACAATTTCTTTATACTGATCTTCTGGGGCACCATACATAACACTTACATCACAATACAATATTTGTATAATGTACCACACGAATAAATAAATAACAATTTCTTTTCTTAAAAAAATTACATTCATAACAATTTCAAAAACAATTTTTTTGCTGTCATTAGTGGTACGAGGGATTATCTACATCGGACATTACTCGGATGTGTATATTTTCAGTCTCCGGAACAAAGCTGGTAGACGGTATCCTACTCGGATGTGCCCATTTTAACACGGCACTTACAAATATATAGGGCTTATGGTTTTTTCTTTCAAATAAAAAAAAATGAAAGGCATCGAAAACCAAACTGAATCTCCCGGCATACCAAGGCTTGGATGATGTCTAAAGGTTGAAAATGTCTTTTCTTATTGTTGTAAAATTTGGTTAGGAAGACAGTGCGAAATTTACTAAAAGTGGTTATTAATATTGGATGGCGTCATTTCTATTACTTGGTATGCAATTACGGGTTTTATTATTTGTAAACAATGTAATTTTGTCATTCTTGCGACCTTGATATATTTTCGTTCATCATTGCTGGGATTTTTACTTTCACAACAGTTCTTATCTATATCTTTAACCTTTGAATTGTGTTTCAAAGATTGTTTTTCGCAGTGGTTAACAGGAAACTAATTACACCTATAAATACTGAACTCATTTGTAGGTGCTTAAAAAATTCATTTCTTGACCATTAGAAAAAAATCATTAAATTCTGCCTATATAATAGCGACATTTATCGCAACTTGAACCTTGCGCAAGAACAAACTTACCAGGAATATAAACCCGAAATCCACCTTTTTTTAAAGCTTCCAAAGTCACTGATGGCACCGCGTACTGTGATTTTGTCGTACACACCAAAACCGCAAAGAAAAATAACACCCTCACAACCAACATATTCGTTATTACTACACGTTTGACTGTTCACACTATATTCAGTATCGGTCAGTGCCGCTATCTTTCTTGACGCTAACTAACTTTAAATTACACACCAACAAACTCGTCCTTCGCGTTCTCTAAATACATGTTAGGTGACTTAATTATAAGCATGTATGTCTTTTTCGATTGTTTATTTTGTTTTTAGACGCTCGTTTAGGCATCCCGCTACCATCGTATTGTTATTGATTAATTGTTTATTGACGAATAAAACACGACTGTGTCATCAAATTTGCAGCAAATTGCATCCGGTATTTTCTATTAACATTTTAGTGACGACATTGAATTCCAATGTCAAGGTATCATAACATTGTCTTATGCAAGTCGACTTAGTACATATATGATTTTTCGCCCAGCCAATCCTTGTCTGTTCGTTCAGGTACTTTCAAAAACCAATATGTGATGAATCTTAGTTTGGGTAAAATAATTAAAAAAACCTTTACTTTATCAGGTTTCCTTAAACGTATCGTTTTATATATGGAGTGATATGATGGTTCACTTGTTTTGATATGATACTTAAAAATTGATAGGTAGACTGTTTTATCAAATAACATCTCAACCCAAACGCTTTTAATTTAATATTAATATTAATACTCATTAAAATTACGCCAGTATTTAAAAGTTGAAAGTGCGTTAAACCTCTACTACAATAGATACTGCATACTGTGATATCAATAATAAATTTGCCCTATGACCGAGGGATTAATAACCGTCACCCTAATCGTGTCTTATGAATAGTAGAGCCAATATTCAGTAAAGATAATGGACATCTGGTGCTAAAATATATCATTGTTTGAATTTTGACGTTAAAGTTGACTTAGTCTCCGAAAATCAAATACTCTAATTTTGATGTGTTTTTACCGATGGTGGCAAAGAAGATCTACATCCTAAACCCCCATCGTTTCCTAACGGATAAGCATCACCAAAGTAGTTGGTGGCCCCGATCACCAAGCTGAAGAAGGCATGCAATCCTTAGTCGAACAGTTGCCCGTAGAAAACTTTTCGGAAACGTAATTTCCAACCTGATCATCAAGATCACGTAATTGAGAACATAATTTTGTACGATTTTGTCACATTCAAAGTGTAAATAATTAGTTATTTGAACAAACATAATAATCTAATTTTAAGACTTAATTTTAATTTCAGGTTCAGTTAATTAAAGTTAATCTTGGATCATCGCATTTAAATCTTAAATCAAAATAATCAAGATTTCAAAACCACTGGTTTTACCGTTATTGTTTAAAGTTTAAAAAAGTTATTAATATTAATGATATAACGTACAGACAGTTGTCCTGCCAGAACACCCTTCCTGAAACCTGTCATACATACGATTTGTCTTTCTGGCATGACTTGGGTTGACAATCACATAGATTGGTGCACACTTTACGGGCTTGTTGCCAGCGGCGGTTCTACAAGGGTTTTACAATGCTTAAAATAAAAGTTGACATTATTTGTGAAATATTTTATTGATTGAAAACAGATCTGGATGTTACAAAAATGTAAAACTGACATACCATTGCAAATATGGTAGGAAAAGCATTCTTTTCCAGTACAAGGGTTACATATAACTGTTCTGGAACCACAGGACTCACAGAAACAGGAAACCGTTTACAAATTTGTTTCTCTCTGTTTATGATTTCTACATGGATCCGTTAAAATGAGAGCTTTTAAATAATGAGCCTTGTTTCATCTTCCAGAGGAACACTTGAGCGGGCTGAATTTGTATTTTTCACAACCTCATTGTTGGTGGTAGTGGGGTTACAGATGAATTACCGTCCCCGGCATACAAAATAAGTATTTGTTTCTATAATTCCTAGCTAGCAAGCATATATCGTATGTTCACAGTTCTGGCTATTCTATACAGCTTTAATCGCTAGCCCACTTTGCTTTACTAATGTAATAGGAATGTTCACAAAAATCTAAAAAATCGTTGAAATATTGTGATAACGTCCAATACAGTCGCACAATTAAATGCATAAATTTTAAAGAAACACTTAGCCAAAGTATCAGCATTTATTCAAATACCTGGTGCCACCAAAGAAGATACTTGCGTGAAAGTGATGTAATCTAACAGTAAAATATTGGTTCAAACATATGTGAAACCGTTTTGTCAAGAAGCCTTGCGCTCACAAAGTTTATCACAAAAGGTGCTAATTATAATTTAGTGTCGAATTAAACTGATCGGTTTTTAAAACACATTCAACTACAATCATAGGTTTGAAAACTATACGCGTAAAACATAAACTAAGACTAAGATACTTAGCTGTCAAATTGTTTTATTTGAAGTGCGGCAACAATAGGTGCTTCAAACAAATGTCCAATTGATACGGATACAAAAATAACGCAAGTTGATTGATTGACTACTGGCAGATACGGTCATGACGTACAGGTGTGGAAGTGGAAGACCGCCGATAACTCCTGCCTTGTAGAGCAAAGTGTTGTAATACCAGCATTATAAGTAAATAATAGAACGCAACTTATAAGCTAGTTGTGTTGGTCCCTCTGGTAGAAATTCTAAAAATGATACCAAAATAGTACTTGCATACATAAGAAAAATTCGTTTCACTTACGGTATTCGACAGTCTGCATAATACCAATTATTACAGATTGTAAATAATAAAGGAACTCGCCGCCCTACAATTAATTAAATAATTTAAGGATTTTACTTACTAAAAGAAAGTGTTTCACCTTTAGCAATAATAAGGGTCACGTGTACGATTGCCGAAGCCAACTCCGAAATAAATATGCGGACGTTCTAAAGAACAAATTCTACGCAAGAAGGAAGTCAATTTCAACGCAATCTTTAGATCAAAATTCCGACAATAACGTTTGGTTGTCAAAACACCAGGCGGAAAGTTATACGAAACCAAAATTTATTAAACCAAAATTCATAAAAGATAGAAAGATAAGTTTGACCTCATTTTGCAAGAACATTCAAAACGAATAAAAACTAAATACATTCATGATCATTAATTATGTAAAACCATTCAAAATGAGCTCATAAATTTGATGGCTGACAAAGTAAAACGTCAAATAATTATCAGGGTAAAAGAAAATTTTCTTAAAACCAGCCGCAAAGAACATGTGACAAAAATATTAAGGTTTCTGAATTTCTCAAATGAGGCAGTTATGTAGAAGATTAAGTTTTCTACTTTTTCTCTATTACTTAAATCAATTATTGATAAAAATTTAATATAACCTATCTAATTATTATCATTTCCTTGAAATCTATGTCTGTCTGTCTGTCTGTTTATCATCTCCTCCGAGATGAAAAGAAAAACTAAATACACCAATACACCATTCCTTAGAGGATTTTAAGGCGGTCTTGATGCAAGGGTTTTTGAAACTCTTACTTGACCTCCTGGGGGGCTGGCCACACCCACTCTCTCCAAACTTCAAAATTAATTTTTGTTTTTATTACCAAATATGTTTGTCTTATCAGGTACCAGGGAGGCTTGGGCTCAGTAGTGGAATTTTTTTGTACCATCTGTCCGATAGAACGAGGGCTTCCAACTAGAAATACACGGGAAATACTTTTAAAAGTGAGGTCCTTTAAATTGCCAAATGAGCTGATGTCGAAATATTATTCGAAAATTGATTAAGTATGGAAAAAGTTGACTATAATATCAAGTCAAATGCAAGATATCGCAGTTGCACATTTGCATTTTCTGCTTTATTCACTGTTGTCGCAGAGGAATTAAACATCAGTTTGACTAAAAGATGAAGTTTTTTAATATTACTATTTTATCAACAAAGAATTTTATTGATTGATTGAAACTGAAAAATTTGATTCACTTAAATTTTTAAATAAATTCATATACTAATAAATATGTAATTAAAAAATTGGTGTAGCAACATAATAGAAATAGTACATTACTCTTTTTTTTTGTAGGAAATTAAAGTTTCTTTAATAGATTGTGACCTTTTTGAATTTTTCCTGTAAAATAATCGACAAGTCTTTTTTTTATGCATATATAAATTGTGTTGAATTTCATTCACACAGGAACGGGAATTAAGTTTCGAGTTTGAAGTTAGTTAGGTGTGTTATTCCCCGTTTCACAAGTGTGCGGATAACAGAATATCTTCAAACCGAAATGTGTAATCTTCAAAGTATACTAGGAATTCAAGTTAGTACCCAATTCATGCGATAATGCGGTTTTAAAATTTCCATAGCACAAATATAATTGCCTACTTAGTATAGCATTTATCAAAAAAAATTATTATGTCAATATGCCAGTTTTTGGCGTCTATTAAAAAAAATTACTTTAATACAACTTCTCGATTTTATTTCTAAGGTCTACAGATCTGCCCAATTTGACTTCGTTGTCATCCGTTCTGTCGATACAGCAACCTGTCGCATCTCAGCTAGTCCGAATTCATCGTAAGCTGCGACTTTGAGATATTAATGTTGTTTTTATTTAAGTAATATGAACAATACCAAAATTAAAAAAACTCTCAATGTAAAATCGTAAACTGTCGCGAAGTGTTTACTTATTTATGTACATATTATTAACTTACGGTACATTTTCAATTGCATTGATTGGACTTAATTCATTAATACAAAACGTTCAGGGTCAGATTTACGTCTGATTTGTTTCGAATTCTTCCAGTATAACGCAGTTATCATTTAATTAACTAAGTTGATTTTTTACAGTAAATTTGCGATCACTTGATCAATTAGATTTCTTTTTACCAGTGTCAACCACGTATACGAGATACTTTGTTTATCTGGCAAGTTTTTTTTTTGTTTTTATGATGTTTTAAATGCAATAAATCTTGTTAAGTTTTCTTTGTAACAAGCCTTTTTAATTTATAATTCATTTTATTTTTGTGTGTTGTGTTAACTTTTAACAGTTTTGTGACAATACTTTTTTAAGGTAAGTCAACTGGAAAGTACTCTCACATACTGGCTTTTAGTGAATAAGGGCTGGAAGCTATTTAACGTCGTGACCTTGTTTGGTGCCTTCTCTACTTTGACCAATTCATTGATTGTTATTGACGATTTTGCAACCATTTACTTTGACCTTATCATTTCACAAAGGTAAATCATCTCGCGAACCACCCCCTCCCACTGAGCTTCGGAGGATCCTCTATTTATGTTACGTTTTTAATTCAAAATTGTCGTTAACCTCTTTTGCATATAACAACATACTTTATCTTAGTAGTCATTACATTCCATGTTGTCCACATTTGCTTAGGAATAAATAATAATGTTTATTTGTGTTGAAAAAAAGGGTTACACAAAAAACCACTTACACTTGGCATGTGCGATTTCTCCATCAATTTTTGAAAAATTTCTTTAAGCAGGCACGTTTTCTTGAAAATACTGCCAATATCTAGCGAAAGAATTTTCAGTACATATAGTAATATTTAGTAATTATTCCACTTAATACACAAATGTAGAAATTATTAAAATATAAATTGAATCTATGCTTCAGATTCCGAAAATGTGTAAACTACATATTACAACAAAAGTCAAAAAAGTTACTAATTTTTCCGCGTCACGGATAATACACCATGTTGCAAAAATATTTTCATTTAAAAAAGTTGTATACGTAAGATGTAGTTCTATATTTATAACAATGAGATACAAACAATTGAACTTTTGAGAAAAACTCCAAAATTCAAATACGGTTCTTCCCGTTAATGTTTGTTTTTCTTTAAATACCAGTTTTATCTGTAAACCAACAAGTATATTATGCTGAAACATAAAAACTTATCGGCATCGGAGCTTCTTATGTTATCGTTAGTTGTGAACCTTAAATGTGCGTATCTTTAGATAGTTGAGTAGTGTAATTTAATATGCGTTGGTTAATAAGTGTAAAGTGCTTTTGCATTCTAATTACGGTACATCAGATTAACGAAGTACGATGTTGGAAAAACGGATTTACAGGTACCTACTCAATTTACTCAATTTATTGTTATCTGAATTATCTATTTGGTTATTTTGTTGGTTTAATTTTTATTTGTGAAATTCTTCTAAATTGTACTTGAAAACAGTCTTATAATGGACGTTCAGAATCAAAGATGTTTTGCTTCTACTGGAAGTCAGCTTGGACAACAAATGATATTGAATACTGGTTTGAGAAAAATTAACAAAAACAAAATTTAAAAATGCCTCCCATTGTAACTACATCTGCTTATAAACCTGCAAACATTTTAAATTGGGCGAACGAAGAACCTCCAGACTTTACATCTCGGTCAGACACAATAAGTACCCACCTCGCTTGTAACATAATAGTACTTATTGGCTATGACTAACATGTGACCATCCGATACAATTTTTTTTGTCTTGAAGATATTGGTTTCATAATGATTATAGCCGTTCCATAACATATCCTAAACCAATAATCCAATTTTGATGATAAGCATCTTAAGTGAATATCAAAAAATGTCACCATGAGGGTTTATCTCAGTTTACTTCCCAGAACTCAAGAAAACCATTTCAAAAGTTGACTTATTTCGCTATATGGAACAATCATCAGCTTGGTTGAAATACAGAAACGGAAATGCTCCTGATTCTCTTTGCAATCTAAAAACTGTCTCACTACCTCTGGTCCCATTCAAAAATAACTCAACGTAGTTTTCATTAGTGTGGACAGCACCGCCGATTTTTTGCACAACTTCTTCTCTTTGCAAATTTTATAAGGTGATTCAAGTATGAAAATTTCTGCAGTTGCAGATACTTTAACCCTTGAATCTATGACTTCCACAGCACGGAAAAACTTTACAGCAAGGATTTGTGGCTGCCATGACTGCCTTGTTGTAATCGGGACCTCATTAATTGTTGTCGTGAATAACTTCGATCATGTTACAGCGCAGAACTTGTTTCTGTTGGTAGCTGGATTTTGAGACGATCTGCTGCTATGTATTGAGAAGCATTCGTCTTCATCTTTTTTTTCTTAAACACCAAAACTTGGTTGACCTTGCCGATAGAGTTGAAGATTCAGAAGGTTGAATAAAATAAGAATGAAATGTTATTATCCCGTTGACTCATCCGCCAAATGTATATCCGGTCCGGCTTCCTCTATCAGGACCACATCTTTTTTTGCGTTATGTTCTCCTTTCCTTCCTCGCTCTCTGCCTTTTGATCCTCCCTCCTATATTCACCTTCTTTGGTCTTCCTTCATGTTGCAATATTTGTCTGTCTCCTCTTTATAATTGACATTAGAATTTAATGCATAGACTGATATTTTCAGACCACTCTTTGTGAGAAGAGACGAGGAACAATCTTACATTCTTTTGGATGTCACTTTATGAAATGATTTCTTCTTCTGGTATGGGGAAGTCCCAAAAGATTAAAGCAGAAATCCTAGCTATCCCTAGATAATTAATAAAATGATTATCTACAATCTTTAGTTGAGAATACTTTTTTCCTTCAGTTATTTTTAAGACATTGTGTATATTCCTTTTAGGTGGAGTGTAATAAAAAAACAACATTCTTTGTTTTGTATAAAACTAGCAATGGGGTCATCGGCAGTTTTACGCTAAACAAGAGCTGTTAGTTCTTTTCCAGTTCTTATAGAAAAAAGAGCATCGATCGATTTTAGTTGAGAAATGGCACTAGTATTTTGAAAACGAAATTTGCATCTCCTTACGAGGGATGTCGAACATTTCAATTTGTTAGCGGTGTTTGGTTTAACGGAAATAGTTAGTTTTAGTTTAAGATATTGGAGAAACATATGGACGGACATTAAAATTTACTTTTCAATCAGTCGTTTTCAAGAGCTGATTTTAAAGTTCATCGTTTAGTGGATATAATATGTGTGATCAAATGAATGTAATCACACAAAAATTAAACAATCTCCAAATCACTTATATGGCCATCCACTGTAACTCGGCGTAGTTCTGCTAGATTTTAATACTTGTTAATGTTTTTAAACGTAATATCAAAAACCACCTTCTAACAACTGCATAAGAAGTATAAATCCCAAAGGATGCAAATACGAAAACTTGAACTTCAGCAGTTCTATACCACAAACAACAATGTGGTGACGATGAGAAATCGCGTAATTACAATAACCTTGTCGATTCAGCACCGACCTTTTCGATCACATATAAATGGGGTTAGCAAAGAACAATAACCAAGATTCACAGAATCAGAATCAAGTTCCCATTTCGTCAGTATCAAGTCGCAATGCGTCATCTTGTCATGTAATTCGTTGCACAATAAAACTCGTAGACGCTTGTAACTTTCATTTACCGTGACGACAACAGGAGTTTATCGTACATATACCCAATCAACAACGATGATACAATGACGACTGTTTTTAATTGTAACACTGGTTTATTATCTTCTCATAAGTTTTTAGTTTAGTATAAATAGAAAGTGATTGAGATTTTAAGTGAATTAGTAGAATTGATCTGAAGGGATCGAATCGCCTCTCCTTCTCATTCTAACAGAAATTGATTGACTTCACTTCACTTACATTGCTGCAAGAACTGTTTAAAATTTTGTCAGTTTATTAGAATACGATCCCTTACTAAAATTTTTAAAATAAGATAAAGAAATTCGATCGTAGTGTGTAAATGCAAGAACACTGTTGTTATAGAGTCATAGTGTTGTATTAAGACATTGAGCCTATATTTTTTTGTATTTTTGAACACCTATGTCTGACCATTTGAAAATTTTTTAAAATTTCAGATGACATAATGACAGTGTAATTACATCTTACTAAAATATTTTTCTCACAATTTCTCCCAAGTAAAATTTATAACAGGTAGTTTTTAGATTGATCAGGAAGGCAACTGAGGATATTTTAAAGCTCTTTCTTTGGTTTGAAGTACCGATCAAACATTGTTTGATTTTTTTTTTTATTTTCTCTTGCGCTTTTTGATTAAAGGTACATTTCAGAAATATCCACAGAAACATCCGCAGCACCGTTTATCACTACAGGCAGATCCGGTACAACCTCGAAATTTCTAAACCGTAATATGTGCCAACTAAGTTTTACCTCTGTCGGTGGAAAGCGTAGTTGTAAAGGAAAATTAATTTTTCACGAAGTTTTTTTCAATACATCAGACAAGTGGACACCGGAAAAGAGATTTGCCGGAGATCCTGTAAGATATCAGCATACACAAGATTAATAATTTTATTAATAAACTAATTGTAGGATTATGAATTTGCGATGTACGAAAATAACCCAATGAATCTTTTTGTTGAGTATAATTTTTTGCACATAAAACCAACTTTTATTGAAGATCGGTACGGAAAAGATGCTGTTACAAATCCAAAAGGAATAGATTTTGGATCTGAGTGAGTATCAAAAAACTATAAATGTTCTTTATTTAACATGCTTGATAAGGTGTAAAATAACGGATATGAGTCAATAAACTGGTTATTTTATCCTCCAGTTCCAATCCGTTGTGAAAACTTTCTACGATCCATCATAATTTTTCCCAATTGACTAAAAAGTTAATATTATATTAGTAAGGAATGAAACTAAAACACTAAAAATAAAAAACTTTTTATAAAAAGAATATCTGCTTGATAGAGATTTCGGGGGTAGGGCTTCCATTACACTTCCCGCGTTCTCCACTGCAAAGGACAGGAAAAAGTAGTTTTGATCATTGAGAATTTCGTATTTATTTTTCTTCTTATGAAAGGCGATTCTTGCAGCATTGTCTGCGAGCTTTCATAAGAGCTAAACGAGAGACTGTGCTAAGTTGTCTGTACACGTGGCATCCCAAACCAGGGTTTGACCTCGCCAACAAAGACTATTGTCATCCTGTGTGGTCTTCTCCCGTCATTCTTGCTGACGCCGTCAGGTTCAAGGGTAGAACGAAATTGAGGTGTTTGAAGCGCACGCTTGACGGTATCGTTTAGTAGGTGATGTCTATGAAAACGACCGACACTTTTCTTGCAACAAAGACCGTGAATTCCGTGATGTCAACTTTTTCTCCACATTTGCAAGTGTATGTATGGGGAGCAAATATTGCAGCCAGAGCGTACAGCAATGCGGAAAGCGTTATTGTCCAAAAAAAAAAAAACAAAGCCAGGAAGAAGGCGTATTCCTGTTAAGATTTATTATTCCTGGAAAAATATAGTAAACCTACAAGTTGTTTGGTCATAATGTTATCCCACTTCTTTTGTTGGCAAGGATTAGCAGGAATCGGTTTATGGTTTTGCTCCCACAACTTTGCGGCATCACGCTCAATTTCTGTGAAAATAATGAACAACATCTTGACAAAGTGTGTGACACTGTTAACAGAAGCCACAAAGACATGAAACCGTGATATCCTTTGCTTTCCTAATTCCGAGTCTTCCTGCATTCACCGGGAGAGTCCAGTGCAAATCCGTGAATGTGGTAATCGCGATTACTTCAATGGAAGCTTTTGTTTTGCATTCATTATCTTGCAAAATTGTAGGGACTTTTCATGTGGGGCAAGATGTGTTAGTTCTGGTATCGCAAAACAATTCCTCAGCAAAAAATATACTACATGACGGTGTTGAGCTTTGAGACGTTATTAAAGCATCCTTAACTCAATGCGGTTTAACTGAAGTGCATCAGGTAGGGCAGAGTCAGTGAGAGGAGCACCAAGAAGGGATATATTGTTTTCAAAAACTTCTCTAATTTCTGAGCATATGTTTTAAACCTGAGAGGGTGTGTTTCTCTAATTGACTTCTAGGCCCAATTGACCACATCTCACCATACGGCCTGAAAAATCACCCAAGATGCTATCGGATTCTCCTGCTATTGTGCCGTCATCATGCTACCATATATTAAGTTTAGAAGTGATATCTTTGATGATATTTTAAATTTCAATGCTAACGGCCCCGCTGGATCTTCTTGTTGCACATCTACACAGAATTGAAGTTTGTAAGGGCCAAATAATAGGAATTATTGAGTTGCATCACATTGCCACATGTATGACTAGATTTTTGGTAGTAAACTCTAATTGCCAGCAGCATGTTGTTCCTTTGCAGGGAGTTGAAGGCGTTCTTGAAATTAATTTTGAATAAGATTTTGCTGCTCTCTTTGTTCAGCTGGAGGAAAGTTCTGATTGTATGTATTGCGGCTTAAGATCTGCCTTTTGCCCAAAACCAAGTAGCTGAGGACGCAATTTTTCACCTATGTTCTGACTTTAAGATTGACAGCCAAGTTTTGAACTGTCTGCGAAATGTGTTTCCCACCACAATGGGGCGAATCCCGCCGTCCTTTTCGGGTAGGAGTCAGAGTAAACCTCTATACAATATCTCGGTAACAACGTCATTTACTTTCCCGGGCAACATAAAGTTGTACAGAAATGTTGTTGTAGAGAGACGATTCTTTCCAGATTCACCAGTCATCGTGAAGCAGAGATTCTGGAGGCCGAGCCATTTGGAAAGAAAAAGGTTAGCGGACAAAACATCAAGGTCAGTGACAAGGAGGCAATAGATAGCTTGTTCCGGGAAGTCTCAGAAACTAGGGGCTAGGTTGCTTATCTAAATTAATTTTCCATAAGTTGTGTCATTCAAACTCGCATGTGTATCGGATGCGGCTAGGATGCGGACCGCTGTTGAGCTTCTCTTCTTGAGCTTGGATTGTTGTGGCGGAAGAAAAGTGAACTGCGTAATATTACGTTTGACTTTACTACTCAAGGATTTTCAGTTTGGGTTTCTGTTGGGAATTCGAAACACTTTGTAGGTGAAGGTGAGCAGAGATTCCTATAATGTGAGGTCATTTTTTGTGATGCAGTTTTGCATCGATTTAGACAGTTTGCTTGCGGCAATGAGTTTTCCTCTTTTGGGGTTCCGCTTGAGTACTCTTACACTTTTTGCTTATATAAACCAATCTCATTTTTAAATGATTGATTCCTATTGTGAAGATTTTGTACGTTTTTGAACTCTTCTAGACGGCCACGATGGTCTCTAGCAACGTGGATTTTTAAACTCCTTTCTCCCTTCAATGATTTTGAGTCTGCACAATTGGGGCATGTAACATTGTCTTCTGAAGGGACAGTTGAACTGGATGGGACACATGTCTCACAAAACCACGGCTGGTTATACAAGCTTAGGGTGTTCAGTTAAATTTGCGGTAGTCCGGCACAGAATTGGTGAAACCAAGTTATACATTCATCACAGAAAATTAATCTCCACTGTGATTTCCTTTGCTACAAAAGTTTTTCATCCATTTTTTAGTCAGTCAACTACTCTTAATCTATCAGTTTTTCTGTGTTGTAAAAATATTTGGAAAGAAAGAACTGTGACGTGATGTGACAACATCAAACCTGATCTATTGTGGCAAATTGCCGACTATTCGTCTCAGTTTAATTATTGAATGATCCAAAGTCTCGAATAGACAATAGGATTGTTTAAAATTTTTGTTTCAAAAACCTGATAAAGTGCTCAAAACGTTGCCTGTTATAGTGGTTTTTTGGTGCGTCTCCTTGAACAAGAACAAATCATATATCTACAAGTTACACGATGAAACATCAACCTATCGTCAAAATAAAATGAAACATATTTAGAATTCAAACTTTGATCGAATATCACCGGTGTTATTATTGTTACTATTACGGTCGTTTTTTTAAATGTCAAACTAGTACTAAAACTACATCTCTTAACGTATACTTTGTTTTAATTTTCAAAATTCAAAAACGAGATTTTATTGCAGATGCACAGGATTTCCAGGAACAATAGATTGCGTTCAACACCCAAGAGCTTGGCAAATTCTACCACCGGTTATATCGGCACAAATTTCTACAAAAAATTCTTTCTCGTTCGTTTATGGAGTTGTAGAAGTTAGAGCAAAGTTTCCAAAAGGCGATTGGCTGTATCCGGGTAAAAAATAGCCTAATTTTAATAATATTTGTTTTTAAGGCTTGTATAGAGATTAGTTTGGTATCGAAAGGTGATTCTTACGGTCCTGGCTTAGAATCTGGACGTATACGTATTGCATTTTCGCCCGGAAATGAAAAATTAAGCACATATTTATCAGGAGGTTGCACTTTGGGGTATTCGAATGGCGCCAGAAAGTTTGGTATACGTTCATATAACGTAGATAAACCGTTATATGAAGATTTTCATATATATAAATTGCAATGGAAGACAGGTTTGCGCACACTAAAAGCAGCAGATTTGATACTATAATTATTTTTGTAGATAGTATCAGTTTATTTATTGATAATGAATTATACAGTACTATTTATCCGCCTCAAGATGGATTTGCAAGTGAACCATCGTTGGAACTAGATCCCTTTACTCCAAAGAGGTGGTCAGAAGGCACGGCTTTGGCGCCTTTTGATCAAGAGGTGCTTGTTAATATTCTTGTTCTTTTGTTGGGTTCATTTTTATTTTCTAGATGTATATAGTAATTGGAGTTGGTGTTGGAGGGCAAATGTTTCACGAAGAATTGGAACTTGAAAAACCTTGGATTAATGACGACCCGAAAGCGCAGCTGCGGTTTTATCAAAAATCTAAGGATTGGAAGCAGACGTGGAACAATGACAGCGTATTAATAGTAGACTCTGTAAAAGTATGGGCGGTTTAAAAACGTTAATTCTTTCTGATTATTATATTGTTGACTAAAATTTATTCTGATTTGGAAGATAATCTTTGTTATTAACATTTTGAAGTACACTATTTGCAGGTTTATTTTCGAGTTTTATTTTGGTGTAGGGTAGAGTCGGCTATATCGTACCACTTTTTAGAGTTTACCGTCCACTGGGTCTCATGTTTACACAGAATCCGTAATAAAAAATACGATTGAACACTTCCAGTATTTATTTATAAATATAACAAAACTTTAGTATCTTATAACGATAAGAACATATTAAAAAAATATTTTGCACAATGATGCAAAGGTACGATTTCACCAACTCGTTCGGTAAATCGTACCCAGAGATAACTAAATCGTACTTATAGGTTTTATATAAGAATGAGGTATTATTTTTAATGTCATCTATTTGCAATAACTACAAATATATTTTTTGCACCTTTGCGTACTCAGAGCAAATTTCATGGGCCCAACGTTTGCATTTTTGCATTGTAACATATTTTCAATTACTTTTCTTCGCAAATAATGCAGTACCAGTCATCTGGGTTAATCACCAATTCAACATCTTCTACTGGTACACTGACTTTTGTGATGATTTTGACTTGGAACTTTTGATGGGCCTGCTATTGATTCAATGCAGGTAGCACCTGCTTTTCTAATATTTTTAAATTTCGTTTTACCTTTACAGCTCTTTGTTTACGTGTTTCTTCTTTAGCTTCTAGTTCATTTTTGTACGGAGTACTGCTCAAAAAAAGCAGCTGGTTGAGGTAACTTACGTTTTTGCATTTCTAGTTTTTCTGCGAAATGGAAGAATTTCTTGCACTGACACATTTATTAGTTGATCTGATGGTTCTGGTGTAGTTTGAATTCTGCATCATTTGTTGTTTCCGTTTCTACTTCAGGAACTACTTCTGTGTAATCACATTGATCATTTGTGGTTCTGGTGCCACTTCATTTTCATCATCTAGTAAGCTGCAGCAGCCCAAATCGGATCACTGAAAACCCATCTGTCGACTGGCCATATTTCCGGCCGCTTTGAAACCGTTACTGATGGTCACTATGGAAGAGCTCTCGAATACGTTTCATTTAGTAAGGCCGTCATATTGTATTGTGACAAACTACTTCCTGGGTTGGTCCTCAACCATTTTTGTACTGCTTGTGTAAAATAGGCTTCCATTGGTTTAAAAAAACTTACGTCTAAAGGCTGAAGACGATGAGTGGTGTGTCCTGGCAACTGCAGTAAAATAACTCCGTTTTCACGTGCTAGGCAGAGCGTCTAAATTTTGAGTGGGTGGTGTGACCATCTAATAGTAATAAACTTTATTTTCTTTAGAACATTTAACGATGCTAATAAAATGTTTTAACCACTCCAAAAAGGTCCGTATTTATGTACCCTGTGTCAGAAATCGTTACAATGGCACCTGGTGGTGCACCAACTTTTAGTTCGTTTGCCATACGCTTTCGCTTAAAAATAATCATGGGAGTACACAACCACCGGCAGCATTTACGAACAAACAATGGTAGTGTTGACACCACGCTCTCCACTAGAAATACCTCCTACTTGATGTTTTCCTTTTTTAGTACAATTTTCTGATTCTTTTTTGGACTTTTTGGACCGTGGAAAACCACTTTCGTCAACATTATAGATATTCATAGCTGTAAAACTATGTTCATCAATAGTCCTCTCAAGAATGTCAAAAAACTCGTAAACATTTTTTTATTGAATCAGAGCTCTAGCTAACGAAACCTTCTCTGGCTGCCTCAATGAAAGATGGATGACGTTTCATAAAATTATAGTACCATGCTTTTCCGGCCATACCGTTTCTACATTAAAGTTATTGGGAATTTGATTTCGGTTAGCTAATTGGAAGGCCAGACGGCGAATATCGTTTATGCTGAGTCCAAAAGTTTTCCTCCAACTTTAAAATGTGCTGCGCCAATTCCTGTTCCAATTCCAAGGAAATTGTTGTTGCCGTCCATGATGATGCACATCGGTATGTGCCTTTTTATTAAGACCTTTACATGTCGCGAAAAGTTGGCTTTGGAATGTTGTATTGTTCGAACATTTATTAAAACCTAGCTTCTTTTCACTAAAGGCGCTTAAGGCATGTTGCATGTCCTCTTCGACCATTGATAATATTTTCTTTTTGTCGAAGACATTCTGTTTTCAATTTTCTAAATACTTCTGCAACAATACACATATTTTTCAAAACACATTCAAATTTCCACCGTACACTGAAGTTAGTTCGACAAATCGTACTTGGTACGATATGCCAAACTCTTAGAGGTACCGATTTGAAGAACTGTGAGTTATTAGCGATTTTAGGAATAAAACAATATCAATTGATATTTAAAACCGCTAACAAAGTCTCATTTTATAGGTAAGAAGCTGTACAAATTCAGCTGTAAAAAGCATATGGAGTTTAACTTACCCTTTTAATGACTAAACACTTAGGCACGAAGACACAAAATTGCAGTAAATGGCGTCGCTTTCTTGTTTTGGGAATTACCGCAGAAATATGATATTATCGATAAGTATGAAACTGTTCACAGTTTAGAGTAAAAGCTTTGAAATGAACCTAAAAGATGGCACACTTTTATGCCCCTCTAATGTGAAAACCACACGGTGGTACGATTTGCCAATTGATACGATTACACCGACTTTACCCTATAGGTAAACCACACTAATAAGAAAAGTTCATACGTTCTTTAAGGTAAAGGGTAGTTAATCAAAAGTTTTTCAATTCATCACGATATTAAGTTATAAATATTGCCAGCGTGTCTTAATACATCTATGTCAAGTTTAGGTTTAGGATTTCATTTCAGTTTTATCGGAAATTGTTGAATTGAAATTTAAGCATTCTTGATAGTAAATCTGCCATTAGGGATTGAGTTTGTAACAAAGCTTATTTTAGTAGTGTTCTTTGTAAAGAAGTGGTAACACACTTACTAATTTACAATTTATATTTATTCTTCTAAATAGATTATTTTTTAATATGTCTTTGGCGCTCAGCCAGCTTACTTAACGACCTTGTAATCTTTGGTAGGCAGCTTATTATACTGTAGCAGCAGCGTTCTTCGTGAGAAATTTTTCGGATCAGAAATTTCGAAAATTTTTTTTTATCAAAATTATTAAGCAAATACCCAGTATTTTAATACCGTGCTGAAGTTCAACGTCAATCTTGGAACAGCCAAGTGGTCCACAAACTCTTTATTACAAACTACCTTTTTAGAAAAAATTTGGTGTATATGTACAAAGTCTAAAGTGCAGGATCGAGCATCATGTACACGGATTTATAACATCCCTGCAAACTAACAAAAATTCTTCAGCTTATAATTGTCGTCAACCTTACCAATATTCATACATTTGAACTGACGTACTATTTAAAAAGCGAGTTATGTACATATGACAGAACTATATTCTAATGGAAAAGGTTTAGTAAGTAAAACAAAACGCTAGTTTTAATAGTATCTTTATTGAAGAAAGAATCCTAGGAACGTTGTATGAAGCATTGTCTCAATATATATGAGATACTGTCGTGCAAAGTAACAATTCATCACTGAATTTATCCCTTGAATTTGTTCATTCTTGCAAGAAAATTTGTCTGAATATCAAAACTGCAATGATTTATAATACCCTCGAAAAATTTAAAATGAGGCTAAGTAGTTCTAAACGGCCTATGCAATGTCTTACGATGATTTCTATAGTTTCTGGTACAAAAAAGAACCATAAAATTATTTTAAAATGTGATTAATTTATTTGCAGTCTTTTTACGACTTTTATTGGTAAATGAAACAGAAAATCAGCTCAAAATTCATTAATTTAATTTTTTGTAATTATAATGAAAAAATTAAATTAAAGAATTAAAGAAGTGTCACGTATAAGTTTTAGGATTATTATTTATTTATTCGTATGGTTGATGTAACCTTCTGCGACGGTAGAAGAACACCATTCACCAAGTCGTTTCAGTAAAAGAAGATCTCCATCTCCTTCAGTTAGCAAAGTTGCAAAGCTTATTCGAAAGCAGTGTCGCGTATAAGTTTTGAGATCATTTAAATTAAGGCACCAATATTAGAAGACAGTAACCGAAGGTGTTTATTTCCACAGGATTTCAATGATATGTTATAACAAGATATAAATATACATTTTTTTATATATGATTAGATGGTTAACCGCAACTACAAACCTTCTCCAACAATAGTGAACTTTTTATGTAAAAATAAATAATTTGTAAAATACAGATTTCTACAATTTATTTATTTTTGATAAATCTCAGTACCTGGCAACTGTCCATGAGGGACGACTCTAACTATCACTTGTTTTTATGAAAATGAGTTTTGGTATCTTGAAGTGTTACAATGAGGACTTCTACAGTATCTTAATGGGATTCACAAAGAGGCCACATAACTCCTTGCACCGACAATACGAATAATACGTCAAAGTGATGTAGGTGACAACGTTTCTTGCTTCAGATCTAATTAATTATATAATTATAATTGCAGACGTGCTTTCTCATCTAAATAAGCGAATTTATCTCTTCTGTTACCGTAGAGACTTTATTATTTTCTCGCCAATGACAGAAATTTGAATAAACCTTCTCGTAATCAGCTTTAAACTTCACGGGTAACAATTTCTTACTGCAAAAAGATCTCTTCATTTAAAATATTTTCAGGAACTTCTTTAAACTTTTTCATTTTTGTTTATAAATTAAAAAAAAAACCTATAACAACATACCTATAGCAACTCGTTGAAAACAGAAAAAAGTACCAACCTTTTCATTTTTAATTTAAAAAAATAAACTCAAAATACATGATTCTGTTGTAAAGATATTTACGAATTTCTAAACTTATCAAAACAATTAGCATTAGTGCCTTAAGTTGATAGTTATTTCTTCTTGACCACCTATTAGACTTCGATTCTGTAATTAAAACTGTAGGCGATGTGGGCATAGTCGGCGTTGTGTCTACAGAAAAAAATTCGGCGAAGTGTTTTTGTATACTTGTCGACGATGTTGGTTCTGTCGACATAGTGTCCGTCAGCTTTGCATGGTCGGCCTTGGGTCCTTTGTCACATGAATTTTACTATTTTTTGAAGCCATCCTATACTTTTCAACACAACTAGGATTTTTCCGAGCTCTTTTTTTCTTAATCATTAATTTCCCCTGTTATTACTAACCTCTTGTTTCAGTAGATTCAGTAGTTTGTTATGTATTCCTTCAAACATCCATCTATCTAGGAATTTTGTTTATTCTATTGAGTAGCAAAAATACCACATACACTTCTATTTGTAACTGTTTCTACGAGACTGGTTCAATAAATACAAATAGACACGAATGTTAGTTTTGTTATAACCACAGAAAGTTGCAAAGAAGGCCGCCGGTAATGTAGGTGTCTACTGGTGGGAGGAGGGGGAGGGAGAAGAGAAAAGGAAAGGAGAAGGGAAAAATGTGTCAAAAAAAAAAAAAGAAAGTTGGCCGCCCGAGAAACCAAACCAAAAACCAAGCAGCCGTTGTGGAGAATTGGTGGTTCTGTTAGAGAATTGGCAGATTGACTTGATATCAGTTTAGGGAACGATCTCTGCTATAATTTGTGAAACTGGATACCGAAATGTGTATGCTCAATGAATACATAGTCCACTGACTGAAGAAAATATAGTCAACCGCATCTGCAGCGGTACTATGAAGGAATTTTCTCTTGCACCGCATTGTTGCCGGTGGCAAAAGTTAGTGTCTCTATTATGAGCTTGAGTCGAAATGTGACAGTATACAGTGGAAACATTCATCGTCTCCAAGGCACCAGAAATTTAAAACTCAACCTGCCGTTGGCTTGGTTATGCTTATCTGCTTTTTCGATCACCGTGGGCCATTACTTGTTGAGTTTAAAGACTCTTATGTTAACATCAATGCCACCAATACAGTGATACAATGACTTATTTGCGTACAGCCATAAAGAACAAACGTCCTGGGATGCTTACGAAAAGCGTGATCCTCCTTCACGATAACGCCTGTCCGCATATCGCTAACATCATCACGTCACAGATAGCGCGTATGAGGTGGGAGGTATTAAAGACCTCCTCGCAGCCCGGATTTGTCACTTGTGAGTTCCATGTCTTTGGACCATTAAAGAAAGCACTTGGGTGTATTTATTGAATCTACCTTTCTTATTCTTTAACCCTTTCCTTTCACAGTCTCATTATAGTCCAGGGAAAATGTCATTTGGATGGAAAATAATAGGCTTTTACGAGAGTTCTTACCAAATATAAATCTTTGATTTTTTGGATTTGTATCTTCCCTAACTCCCCCTTCCGTCCATCCCATAATCGCGAAAAGAGATAAATTTGTTTGTGCGCTTATAGATGGCGATGATTATTTTACCGGGAATTCTAGGATAAAGCTAGAATTATCGCTGTTTTTTCTAGCGGGAATGGGCCGCGAGAGACAAAATTAAAGAAACTTCATCTTCGGGACGCAATAACACGAAAAATATGGGTCCCATTCATTTGCAGGGAAGGACCAAAAATGTCTTTCAGAGACTCCTGGGCTCGTATCGTATTTTCGAGCTTAGATTTATCTAGAAAAATATGGAAGTAGTGTAGTAGTGGCGTTCCTGGCTCACGTTTGGCGCATAATTTGAATTTATGGTGGGGGAATTTGAACTTCGGTTGCGATCGGGGACAATCGGGGGCGTTCGGGGCGGTCTCATGATTGATCGGGGCCGCTCGGGATGTTGGGGCAAGAGGCAAGGGCCCGGTAGGCTAAAGACCTTTGCCCTCAATTTAATGCAACGCCCTAAATTGGGGTTAGTGATTTGTGATCTCAATTGCTATGTTTCAGCTCAATGACATCGACTACTGGTTGAAACTTGCTTTTGAATTAACTTAATAGAATGCGTGTGTAGGTTAAAGAAATTTGATATTCAATTGCAAGGATATGAAGTAAACAAGTAGAATTTTAATAAAGTTACATTAAACATATTACGTAAATTACAAAATAATTACAATTACTTTACTTATTTTAAATGTAAAAATATTTAAGCGATACTGCTTTTATCAATCCAACTGTTGTGGTTTGTATTAAAACCTAACCATTTTACATATAGCTTATTTCCTTTTTTCTTTAAAATTTTTCAATCAAGTGTACATCCGGATGTCTTACTTTCTGTAGCTCTGCTTCGTAGAATCCTCCAAGTATATTTTCCCCTTTCTTATCTCTTAATAAATAAGTAGTTGGATTTGTTAATTTAACTTTTCTTATTACAAAAATCTCATTTGACCAGTTAGTTGTTAGTATAACCCTTTTGAAATATTTGTCTACTTTTACTTATTCTAACATGATCACCAATTGAATATTTATTGTTAACATTAACAATTTTACATTACTGTAGCTAGAGTTTAAAATAAGTTTTTCGTTTTTTTTGTTAACCATGGATGGCTTCATTTTTATTGTTCGGTGATAGCTATTGTTGTATCGGTTTGTTATGCTTTCTAAAATATTTACCCATTTGTAGTGTCCTTGCAAACTAAACTGTTTCTACAATAAATTTTTTAAAGTACGATTAACACGTTTTTTGTGCTAAAAGTACTATAATGATTTATATTATTTTTCTTCATCAAGGTCTGAAACGTTTTATTATAAAATTCCTAACCATGATCGGTTTGTAAATGTATTGACGAAGATTTTAGTTGCAGCAGGATTAATTTTATAGCTTTTGCTACATCTTTACTATCTTTTGATTTTATAGGAGCAGTCCAAACGTATTTAGAAAAACAATCAATTACAACAAGTATGTATTTAAAATTATTATTTTGTTTCGCATAAGGAATCATTTCAACGAGATCGGCTTGTAGAGTTTCATTAATACCTTTTACGATGACCCGACGTCTTTTAAGGTTAATTCTTGCTGGTTTGTGTAATTCTGAAACCACGTCTTCTTTAATCGTAGAAGGCTTATATTTTTAAGTTGCTTTCGTGGAGCCATTACAAATACTGATTATCTTCAAATTTAATTGGACATTTAAGAATTATTTCAACAAACAAGGTTTTATCCGTTGAAGTAGTTTTATATGTTTCAGATGCGTTTAATAATAATTCATTGTCAAAGGACCGCACACTCTTAGTTTGAATAATATCTAGCTCAGCACCTTCAAATTAACTGACATTTCTTCATTTTGTTTTAAAGGTAAGTCGTAGTCAACAAATCGCACCCTCTTGGATGGAATAACATCTTCTTCAATACCATTATCCAATCGGAATGATATAGTATCATTTAATTGTAAAGCATAGTTAATCGCTTCTTCTTTTGATAAAGTATTATCATTTATATTAATAAAGACATCATTTCTATTTATCAATATATTATCAATTATTCCATATTGTAGTGGAAATACGTAGTCAGTGTTACTTGGAGTTAGTACGTACTTATTATTAAAAATATTACTAGAGGTAAACGTTAATATGTGGTTGTAAAACATTTCTTGATTAACAACAGATACTTGAGGATGTTTAATTATATGTCGTTCAAATTTATCCAATGTCATTTTAGTAGATTATACCTGCTTCCTGAAGTTCTTCTATTATCGATACAATTTCGTTTCTGTGACTTGTATTACCAGCAGCCTGAGATGCAACTAATAATTTAAGTCGATCAACCAACTCATTAGGGTCATCCCAATATACGTAATCGAAAGGTGCACCGCTAACCTCTTTTAACATCCCTGTACCTAATTTCACATTTGTTCTTTTTGCTGTCTCATAAGTTCTCATTGGTTGTTTGAAATATAAAGGACCTATAATAGTTCTATATTTCTTTGACTTTGTTCCAAGTATTTGTTCGTTAGGATTAAAGTTACTTCTGCATGCGTTGCTGATATCTAAAATATCTTTATACGCTTATAAATCTTTGTCCGTATATTTTGTAAGTTGGTTTTTAAACAACAGTTCATATAATCCTGGAGTTCCCTTAAAATATTGATCATCTACTTTTATGTCAGATCCTATAAAGTCTACTTTTGAACTTTCTATGTAATATTTTTCTTCAAAACTGTCATGTCTTATTCCAGTTCTGTGATCAAATTCTCCTTTGGTATCACGAATCATAGCATCGATATAATTTCTGGGTAATTCATCAAAGCTATTTAAGTATTCTTCATAATCCTCTGTATCAATAATATGTTCTATATTCCTTTTACTCTCGTTAACAGATTCATTAATTAAATCTTCCAAATTATAATTCTCTAAATCATCGTTTTCAGTTGGTTCTGCAATATAAACTTCTTCATTTAAATTAGGTGTGGAAGTTGCATCACGAGGAAACTCATCATCATAGTCCGGTAAAGATACTTTTATCATCTTTTAGCGAGCTTATTTGCGACTTAATCTTTCGCTCTTCAATTTTGCAATTGGTCTAAGTGTACCACTATCAGAATAATGCTTAAGCGTTTTACCTTCTAAATGATCGGATATTGTTTCTAGACGTTTAGTAATAGGAAGAAAGGCATTCTCCTGAATGTCCTCACTTTGTTTTAGTAACTCTAATTTTTGTTTTACTTCTTCTCGTTTTCTAATTAACCTTTTAGTTAATTCTGTTTTATTTGAATGATTGCTTCCAGAATTCATAATTTATTACGTTTCAGATAAAGTATACAATAATGTAACAAGGAGACTTCTAAGAGGAACCAACTCAACCGCTGAAGCGTTCACTTGTAACCGTTTAACAGAACAGTAAACTGTTTTAAGCGCGGTTAATCGCTTTTAAACTGTCACTTAAACGCTTCTATGAAACCGCTTAAAAATAAAGAAGCAACGGTTTGAAATCTGTTTTTCAGTAATTGAATAAGTAGTTTAAGAATTGTTAATGGTGCTTATTAATTGGAACCCAGAGGTTGAATAAATATATCAAATCCTTTCCTATACCGTCCTGAATCAATAAATCTCTCTTTATCGATAACTAAAAAATCGTATGGGTTTTCCCAACATAATGAACAAATCTCCTTAAACTTATCAAACGTTAAATCTGTACTGACATTGTCTTCATACGCATGACGCAAATTCTTAATATCTTGTTTGAATAGTATTAGAAAATTTGCGTTGTCTCGAATCAACTGTTTTGGAATACGGCTATAAGTTTGACACAAGTAGAAACAGTCTATATTTTTATGCCGACCCATGCTGAAATATTCTCTCATTAAATTTTGTTTGTCACAAGCTACATCATCAAAGATGAATATACAATTAGATTTTGCTTGCGATGAAGAAGGAATGTTGTTTTCTAAGTCGTAAGCAAAATAATTAATACCTTTGATGGGTTTTAAAAGATTTTCTAAATATTGATACTTTGTTTGGAAGAGAGATTTGGAATAAACGTAAACGTTTTCAAATTGTAGTCCGCTCCCGTGTTCAATTAAGCTGATCATTGTGTTAGTTTTTCCACAGTTCGAGGGTCCCACAATAAGACAACGTATTGTTGATGGTAACAATTCACCATGTCTTTTACAAAATTTGGAAATTTGTAAATTATTATTTGATACCGTTAAAGTTATTGGCTGTTGCACAGTTCGCATTTTGTTTAATACTAAACAAAATTGGTGTCTTATGCTATCAAATACTATAAATAACAGCGCATTAAGAAATATGTTTAAGAAAGAAAAGTTGTCGTGAAGAAACGTCGTGGTGACGGTCTTGTAAATTCCGTTATTAATAAATTACCATTCGAACTCCACATTCCGGGTCATAAATTTTGTGGTCCTGGAACAAAACTGTCGAAGCGATTAGCTAGAGGTGATCAAGGTGTAAATAAGCTCGACGAAGCTTGTAGAGTTCATGATATAGCTTATAACACACATAACGATTTAGAAAATAGACACAAAGCAGATTTGGTTTTATTTGAGAGAGCAAAGGATAGAGTTTATTCATCTGACGCTTTTTTTGGAGAAAAGGCTGCAGCACTTGGTGTAGCAACAGCAATGAAAGCTAAAGTAAAACTTGGTATGGGTTGTTTAAAAAAAAATAAAACGTCCAAACGTAAGAAGAGGAACACATTAAAAAAAGGAAAAGGGTTGAAGTTTAAGGATGTAATAAATGTCGCACGATCCGCAATAAAAGGGTATAAGTTCAACAATCCATCTGATGCTATTAAAACTGCAGTAAAATCAATAAAATCTTTAAAAGGAAAAAAGTTAGTTAAACCAACTCGAGTAATACCAATACCAAAAAGTGGGGGTTTTTACCGTTAATTCCAATTTTACTGCACTAGGAGCTTTGGGAACTTTAAGTGGTGGTGCAGCTGGAATAGCAAAGGCAGTTAATGATGCTAAACAAGCCAAAAAACAACTAGAGGAAAATCAGAGACATAATAAAACCATGGAAGCTATTGCTTTAGGAAAGACAGGCAATGGATTATACTTGAAGCCGTATAAGAAAGGATTCGGTCTTTTTTAGGACCACAAAACTTTCGAAAAAGCTACCGATAAAACTCCCAAAACGAGCACTGACTAACATAGATCTAAAAAGTATGTAAAACTATTAAAAATATCAAATTTTCGAGGAGTATTTATGAAAAACTCATTACCTACCGCGGGAGTTCGAATGAACGAATGTGGTATAGTAAATTTAGATGACGAAGAAGGAGAAGGAACACATTGGACTGCTTACCGAAAAATTGGAAATTGCTCATTTTATTTTGATAGTTTTGGAAATTTACAACCGCCAATGGAATTAATACAGTATTTAAACAGCAAGATACCTTGCGAAATAAACTATAATCATAAAAACCTTCAATCATTTAATACTGTAAATTGCGGTCATCTATGTTTACAATTTTTGTATAACTATAACTAACAATATATTTAGTTTTAAAATTCAGTTGTTTTATTGAAGCCTATCAAATATCATGTCATTAACGTTTACATTGTCTGGTACAGATTCGATACTTTTCAGTAATTATTATCCCCCTATTGTGTTAGACGATAGTGAATATGTATTGGGGTTGATCAATTTAGAAACTTTTAATTCAATTGCAAACGTAGATAACACAAATAACAAATTTTATTTTACACTGCAAAACGGTGATCAGTTTTTTATGAAAATAAGTGAAGGTGCTTACGAAATAGATGACCTCAATAAATACTTAATCAGAGAACTTGAAAATTATGCTAAAAGAATAAATTCCACTATTCCACTATATTTAAACATTGATGGAAACAATAACACCCTAAGATGTCAAATTAAAGCAAATTTTGATATTGATTTTACCAGAACAGATTCAATTGGAACTTTGTTGGGTTTAAAAACAGAAAACTAAAAGCGGGCAAAACGCATGTATCAGATTATCCTCTAAAATATCTAAAGTAAATGCTTTATGTATTGAATGTAACATCGTTTCTGGTGCATACAGAAACGGAGAACAAGTTTTTTCCCTCAGTTCCTCCCGGATGTAAAATTATTGAAACCCCTTCTAATGTAATTTATCTACCAATCAACACCAAGCAAATAGACGAAGTTATTATTAAAATAACAGATCAAGATGGAAATATAGTCAATTTTAGAGGAGAAGTGATAACAGTACGATTGCATCCACAAAAGTTCCGATAAATACTATTATGGGTATAGTGTTTAATAAATACAAATCTGTTGGTAAAAACATAAATACAACCAAGAGAAGAAAATCAATCATTCGATCACCGATAACCAAACAGTTAACAAGGGAAAATCAAAATTTCTTGAAGTCTCTGGGATTTAAATTACAAAATGAATTTTGAAGTTTTGAATGTCACCGAAAGTCCTCTATTTGACAATGCTATTGCTTACGCTGAAAAACGAACCCACCCACCATACGCATCAAGTTCTTTCAACAACAACGATGAAATAAGGATACCTATACAACAACAGGAAATATACACCCTTCCTTGGTACAGTTCTTTACATTTTCAAGGAAAAGTAGAAGTACAAGACGGTGAAACCGTTATGGAGACAAGCAATGTCAAATTTGTTAACATGGGTATTTTCTTCTTATTCGATGAAATTCGTCTAGAAATAGCTGGAAACGTTGTCGATCGTGTTAGAAATCCAGGAATTACATCTGTTCTAAAAGGATACGTTACGTATAATAATGAACATAGCAAGGCGCTACAAAATGGAAGTTGGTTTCCAAAAGACGGTTCTACATTAATTGATGAAGCAAGTGGATATTTTGATGTTGTTGTACCGCTTAGATTAGTGTTGGGATTGTGCGACGATTTTAAAAAAGTGTTGATAAATTCGAGACAAGAATTAGTATTACTTCGAAGCAATACTGATAATAATGCTTTAATACTAAACGATTTAACAAAAAAGTAAAGGTTCACCTACATAAAATAGCTTGGCGAATGCCTCACATATCGGTCGCCATCAAAGAACAGCTAAAATTACTAGACGTCGTTAAGAATGCAAGAGAACTGTATATTCCGTTCCGAAGTCGAGAGTTACACGAGTATCCACTATTACCGCAGACTCAAAAGCAAACTTGGGCTATTAAAACTACCGTAGAAAAACCTCAATGTTTAATTATTGCGTTTCAAACAGATAGAAAAAATCAAATAAGCAAAAATTGTAGTCATTTCGATCATTGTGATTTAAGTAATATTAAAGTGTTTCTAAATGATACCGTTTACCCTTATGACAATTTAAATTTGAATTTTAAAAAAATCAGTTTGCACTTCTTTATGAAATGTTTACAGATTTTCAATCAACATTTCTTTACAAAGAAACTGAACCGATATTCACAAGACAAGAATTTAAAGAAATTGCACCTGTAGTGGTTATTGATTGTTCCAAACAAAAGAGGATCTGAAAGAGGACCGGTAGACATAAGAGTAGAATTTGAAACTAATTCTATTATTCCGGATAAAACCACAGCATACTGTTTAATTCTTCACGATCGAATTGTAAAATACATTCCAATAAAAATATTGTGTCATTGGTACAATAAATTAATTTTGTGTTAGTGTAATTTACAGTTTTCAATAAATTAATACAAAATACAAAGATATTCTTTTATTTATAACAAATTATGTTTAAATCTATAAAATTATTCACATTATAATATAATGAACATTAAATAATCATTTAGTTATCATCATCATCAACATTGTTGCATTCTTCGTTGCCATCAATAAACTTCTTGATATCTTCAACAAAATGAGCTAATTCAATATCAGTCAACAAATCTACTAACATCTCAAGGGTTAGTATGTCAGCTAAGTATGCCCGACAAAGAGCTGCTCCTTTTTTATACTTCTTGGCTAATACGTAACACTCTTACTCGGTATTAAATCCCCGATTGTAATTTATCTCATGTTCGACTTCAAACTCCAATGCACTAAACTGTTCTGCCAACCGTTCAACAGCGCTACGTAAATTAAGACCTTTGGGCTACGATTGTTCGGCGTAGCACATCCACATTATTACGTTACGCGAAATTCGCTTAAAGCAAATGTAGTTTAATTATTAAACTCTGCTTTCCCCTAAAAAGGGGTAAACCCTCTTTATTGGGTTGAGGTGTCAAATTACACCTCTTTTCCTGCGTTTTAGAAGCCAACCTAACATTGTTCAAAATCACCTAACTTAACGTGTTTTAATGTCATTTAACCTAACTTTGTGCATAGTCACCTAACCTAACGTGTTGTAAAGTGATCTAACCCAATCTGACACCAAAAGTGAAATTTGAAACCGGAACTGAAATTGGACACCGGAAATGAAACCTGACATCGAAAATTAAACCCGACACCAAAAATGAAATTTAACACCGGAAATGAAATTTGACACCCCAAAAAAAGTAACTTAAAATTGAAAGTGTAATATGATACTCCTAAAGTGAAAATTGACACCACACAAATGTAATTTAAAACCGTAAGTTAAATATGACACCTAATAAAATTTGAAAACGGAACTTAAATTTGACACTTTAAAAACTAAGAAACTAAATTTCAAAGCAGTGACATTTTTCAGGTTGTGATGTTTTTTTTTATTGATAAAATATGCACATATGCCATAAACAATTAGAAGGTATTGGTTAAGTACAATTTCACACTATACAAAATGTTCTACCCCAACTTAAAAAATAATTTTTACAAGGATAACTTTTTAGAAGCTTGTTTACTAGATAGATGCATATGATGTATTCAAGATCATATTTTAACATATTCAGATTTTTAACTGCGTCTTTCTTGTTTAGAGTGGTGAACTGCTGATAGGGTTACTCGTAGCTCATATTTTAGCATATTCAGTTTTAATTCATTTTCTTAATAGGACTTGCTAAATTAAATAAAAAAACTAAAACAATCTAAAAATTTTTTTATTTTGTAGTTTTATAATACATTTTTTTTACATTTTATTTATTATATAACATTATTTTATTTTTTTTGGCTGCGGCACCGTAAAGGAAGTAAGATCTTCTTCCCAGTATTCAAAGGGCTGTGGAAGGTCGCCACTGCAAGAGGCGATGGGGTGATTGGGACCCGGTCTTGTTCTTTCAAATTGCTCCCATTCTTCCAATTTTCTTTTGATGTTGTTTTCACTCGCTTTTTTCGCCTCTTGCGGGTGACATTTACACATATGAATTGATAATCGGTGCCGCAGCATAACATGAAACGGGTCTTTGGGGCACTGGACCATATCTTTAAAAATATCAAAGAATTAATATTAATTCATTATTCAAATTTTTATATTACCTCTCGGCAGTTCGTGCTTGTAAGAGTTCATCTTTAGTATGTCTAAAAAAAACGTTAAGTATCAAGTTACGCTGACACGTATGATAATTTTTTTTACTGTTTACACAATACTTTCTTGGTTCATATTAAACCTCTGATATCAAATTCCTGTGATTCACCTCAATTTAGGTCAATAAACGTGATTGACGATCATTATCCTCTTTTTAGATCAATGTCCTACATATTTTCTAGTGTACAGTTTTACTTCCCGTGTTACATTACAATTTTGTTGTAAATATATAAGTACATCTATTAGGTATCATGTTATTTTTTAAATGTCAGCTAAATGGAGTGTGTGACAAGTTTGTGTAAACGTTCGATAAGTGTATTACGAGTTTATATCGATAAAATAAAAAAAATGGAAGAAATTGATAATATACTAATTTACATCAATCGCACTATACGAATAGTTCGCAGAGCAATTAAAAACGAGATCTATAAAGAAAATGTGTTTGAATCAGCTTCATCTCTAGAAGCTAGTTTAGCATGCCTCATACAATACAGATTCAAAATTAAACAGCTTAGAAAAAGCTTTCTAATAAAATCTGGCACGGGTCTGCTACATCGGCAACATTAAAACGAACAAAATGCAACGTTAAGTGGGAAGACGTCGAGTCGTGCTTCAATAACAGAATAAGAACTGGTATGATATCAAGCGTTGACATTAAGGATCCTTTAGTTTTTTTAATAAATCATTTAAATGTTTTTCAATTAAAATTAAAAAAGCTTTAACAGATTCTATGATTAAAGTAAACGTAATTTTATCGGCTAATTTTATAAAACCTAATAATGGAGATATAGATTTAAAAACTTTTGCTACTAAAAATTATCCAATTGATTGTTCTACTAATTTGAAAAAATGGTATCATGACAACGTCATAGATAAACTCATGACAAAATTACAAGAGTTTTCTGAAAAAGATTCTGGTTGGGCTTTATTAGAAATTTTAGGTTTAAAAGTTAACGTTAACCGATATGATATAAAAGTAGGTTACTCAACATACGTGCCCGTCCCAAATTTTATTAAAAATAAGCATGCTGTAATTAATGTTCAAAATAATGATAGTAATTGTTTCCTTTGGGCTGTAGTTTCGGCTTTATTTCCAGTCAACAAAATTCTAATAGAATGTCCTCCTATCCTCATTTCAGTGATGTGTTAAATTATGACGGTATTCAATTTCCTATCACTATAAAAGATATACGAAAATTTGAACATCTTAATAAATTAGCTGTTAATCTTTACTGCATAGAAAATAAAAAAATTTGCCTTGTTCACTAAGCACTAACGTTGAAAAAGATGTTAAAGTAATTAACTTGTTAATGTTGTCGTTAAGTTCAAACTCCAATTCTACCAATAACGTATTAGATGATGAATTTTTATTATATCATTTCGTTTGGATTAAAAACATGTCGGGTCTTTTGTCGAAGCAGTTATCCGTAATTCACATAAAATGTTCATATGTGAACGTTGTTTGAATTACTTTACTTCAGAGATTTTGCTCGAAAAACATAAGGTAAACTGTATAAAAGTAAATAACTGTAGAATAAAATTACCAAAAAAGCAGACAAGTTTTTGTCTTTTAAAAATTATCGTTACCAAGAAAAGTTCCTTTCTCCATTTATGCCGACCTAGAATGTATTTTAGAAGATTGCTGTGAAACGAATCAGTTGTTACAAAATCTAAAACTTCATCATATCAAAAACATATTCCGTATAGTGTAGCATATTATTTTAAATGCTCGTACGATAATCGTTTATCAAAGTTCTCTATATATCGAGGGCAAGATTGCATTCGTTGGTTCATAAATGAATTGAAAAGTATTGCTTTTTATTGTAATGATAAATTACAAACAATTGTACCGATGAGTACCCTTGATGTTACCCAAACTCATGATTTTGTTAACACCGATACATGTCATATTTGCAAAAAACCAATTTCAGATAATGAAATTCGTGTACACGACCATCAACATCAGACGGGCCTTTACAGGGGCGTGGCTCATCAGGGTTGCAATTTGAATTACAAAGACGATCATGTCATACCTGTGGTATTTCATAACTTAAGCGGATATGACGCACATTTCATTGTAAAAGAATTGTCATCATCTTTTGAAGGAACGATTAAATTGTTGCCCATAAATAAAGAAAAATATATATCTTTTACGAAACGAGTTTCAGGAACAAATATTTCTCTTAGGTTTATAGATTCCTTTCCGTTTTATGTCTCAAAGCTTAGATAAGCTTTCAAACAATTTAAACAATGAACAAAAATTAATAACTGCATCCAACTGTAATAGTATTGAAGAATTCAATTTAATTAATAGAAAAGGAATTTTTCCCTACGATTATATTGATTCGTGGGAAAAGCTTAACGAAAAAAGTTGCCATCTATAAATAAATTTTATAGTCAATTACATGATCAACACATTTCCGATGAAGATTATTGTCATGCTGTAAACGTATGGAACACTTTCAATATTCAGACAATCGGTGAATACTCAGATTTGTATTTAAAACAGACGTCTTACTTCTGGCAGATGTATTTGAAGCGTTTCGGGAAACTTGTTTAAAAACATACTCCCTCGACCATCTTCATTATTTTACTGTTCCAGGTTTAACATTTGATGCCATGTTAAAAACAACAAAAATTTCCTTAGAACTTATAACTGACATAGACACTATTCTTTTTATTGAGAGAGGAATTAGAGGCGGCGTTTCTCAATGTTCAAATCGTTATGCAAAAGCAAATAATAAATATATGAAAACCGGATATGATCCAAATCAGGAAAGTACATATTTGATGTACTACGATGTAAATAACTTATATGGCGCTTGTATGTCTCAATATCTACCCTATGGCGATTTTGAATTTATTCAAAACTTTGATATTTCCGAAATCTTGAATACTCCAGACGATTTTAATCTTGGATACATTATCGAATGTGACTTAGACTACCCACAACACTTACATGAATTGCATAGCGATTTACCATTAGCGCCGGAGCATTTGATTCCACCTAATTCAAAATCTAAACTTAAAAAGTTATTATTGACCTTATATCCAAAGCAAAACTATATAATTCATTATAGAAATCTAAAAATGTATTTAAGATTGGGAATACATATAAAAAAAGTGCTCAAATTTAAACAATTACCTTGGTTGAAACAGTACATTGATTTAAACACACAACTACGTCAACAATCCAAAAATGATTTTGAAAAGATTTCTATAAACTAATGATTAACGCTATATATGGTAAATGCATGGAAAACGTAAGAAAATATAAAGATATTCGTTTAGTGACAAAATGGGATGGACGATAGGAGCGCGTTCACTTATTTCAAAACCTAATTTTCACAGTTCAGTTGTATTTGATGAAGATATGACAATTATAGAAATGAATAAACTAGAGGTATTATGAACAAACCCATCTACGTTGGCTTTTGCATATTGGACTTATCGAAAACGTATTTATATGAGTTTCACTATCATTATGTCATGAACACGTTTGGACAGAATGCTAAGTTACTTTATACCGACACAGACAGCTTAATTTATCATTTTAAAGTTGATGACATATATGAATACATTAAGAGAGACAGTAATAGGTTTGATACTTCCGATTATGATCCTCAAAATATATTTCAAATTGAATTAAAAAACAAAAAAATTCCCGGTATAATGAAAGATGAGAATAATGGTAGAATAATGTTAGAGTTTGTAGGGTTGAGATCTAAAATGTACGCTTATAGGGTTGACGATCAAATTCAAACAAAATTATTTAAAAAATCTAAAGGGTCCACTAGATCTTCTATCAAAGCAGTTACATTCAATGATTATAAAGATTGCTTATTAAATAGAAACATTATTGAAAAGACTCAAGGGTTTATCAAATCTAAAAAGCATGATGTGTATTCAATGAAATAAAACAAAATTGTTCTTAACCCTTATGATGACAAACGCATGCTTGGGTACTGATACAAAACCGTGGGGTTATGTATGTGATAAATAACTCTTAGTAGGGTAAATCTTTTATAAAAAAAACAGTGAATTATTTTAGGATAATATTTATTTTATGAACTAGCAATCAAGTGACAGTGCTTCGTTTTATAATAAAACAAAAACAATGGATACGTCACTACAAATTGAAATGGAAATCTAAGAGCAAATCCAAGATATTTACGAAAACCATTTTAAAAAATCGATTATGTCCTATAACACCGGCAGCGCAAAAGAAGCCTTCAATTTCTTATTAAATAAAGATGACTTTGTTATCACTGAAGGGATAACTTCATTTATAACTACTTGTGGTGGACTTTTTGGTGTAAATGAGCTGTGCTGTTTGTTAGAAAAAGAAGAATATTGGAAAATTATGTTCAGACAATTTTTAATATCTGTAAAAAACGTAATTATGAAACCTTAAATATTTTTAAACTTGATGAAATTTTAAAAGAATCTAGTTTAGAACGTAAAACTTCGCACAAACTGTATATAATGAAATTAGTGTCGGGATATAAACTTACAACAATGTTTTACATACAATATCCGGTACAAAATTTAATTAAAATTTTTACTAATATTCAGACTTGGATTGATGAATTAGTATACCAATCAGCATATGTAGCTGATTCTGAAATCCTTAAGGTTATCGTAGCAGTAATAGTTTCGAAAAATATCATTTATAAGTTTAATCCTTCCAAAAATTCAAAACATGCTGACCTATGAATGTGGTTAAACAAAAAAATTTCCAAAGGAAGGACAACACCTCAACAACCATTGGGTTGGATTAGCGGTCCAGAAAGTGCAAGATGGCCTTCTTCTAATTTAAATGATTATGAGAGTACATTATCTCTGTTAACGTTAGTTATGCATGAATCAAAAGTATAAATTCTTGTAAATTAAAACTTGTAATATTTATTGTTAATGAGACATTAATGAAACTTTCAATTTATCCAACTGTTCTTTTGTACCCTCCTAAAACATTTTTTTAGAATAAACTGTACCTTGCAAATCTGTGTGTCATAATTATAAAAGATTTATTGCACTTAGCGTAGGAATGCTTAGCAACAATTCTCATGGGAAGTGCGGCTTCTTATTTCAATAATGTGCAAGTCGGCTAATTGAGTGCGTTGTGACATCTGATGTTAAATTGACTCAAAGTTCATTTGCATTTGTATTCAAAAATGCAAAATTGCGTTTTTTTCTTTCCTATCTCTTTCTATACTTTCTATCTTTCTGAATTACACAGTAGGGTTTTTACTAGATTCATCACTTTTATTACATTTAAACTTGTACAAGTTTTACAAATTAGTTGTTGCTTTTTAGTTGAACACTAGAGTTAATAATGTCACGTTTATCGTTAAAAAAACCAATAGTTTTTTTTGTACCAAATTTTGTTGTGAATTTTAAAATTAATGCCAGTATTTTCCATATAATTATTCAAATTTACACAAAATTTTGCATAAATCACAACCAAGTTTTTGTTGCGAATTTACACTAAAAATAACATTAATGTCAATCCGGATTTAGTTATAAGAAATCAACCTAATAGAGTAGAAACAATTTCATTTTATTTTTGAAGGGGTATTTCTTAAAATTTCAATTTCTTTGTGAAAATGTATCCACTCTGAAATCAATGATTCAATTATAATTTTAAATTAAAATAAAAAAGAAAACATTACAACTTTAAATTTATGAATTGCTTTTTAATTTCATACATTTGAATTACATCAGACAATTCTTTCAACGACTTTAAATACATTTTCACTTTATGTTTATATAATTTATTCAAACAAATTTTCCTATTCATTCTACACGTTTTTCAATGAATTCAATATTAGTAGTTTGACCAACTGGACCGCGACTAACGAGATAAACCATTGTTCCGGATCTTATAACTTCATTAATTTTATTGACGTCTTCAATCGAAATTAGGTCGGTAAATCGTTGTGGAAGCAAAGTCTTGAAATCGTTGCATCGTACTTCAACTTTTTCTCCGTATATTGTATTAATTTTAGTTAAACACACTACCACATACTTTTTGTCAACAATCAAACTACTTGCACTTATATAAGGAAGTACACTCATGAAATTTAAAACTTGGACACCACAATTTCTGTAAACAAAAGTTTGCACATTTTGAAGCGGGCTTAAGGGTATCATTTACAATTATAACAGCAGGTAGTCTCAGCAGGAGTTATCTTATAGAAGGACTGTAGAATGAATCATTACACTAAGCACGTTTTAGAAAATAGGTAATTTACGTTGCTTACTTAATTTTTTTCTTTAAAGAATATATTTGAAGGTATCGCTAATTAAACACCATAGCTCGATTAATTATAGAATCAAAATTTTGTTTAGGAAATGTTTACAAAATAAAATTAGAAATAATTTTGATTTAAAAAACGTCTACCAGCAATAACTTTTAAATTAAATCAAAAAACTAAACATGGTTATTTGGGTTGACTAATTATATATAAAACCTTTAGTCGAAGTGTTTTATCCAGACGAAGATTATATTTTCCAACAAGTAAGTATTCTTATTTCACTATACTTTCTCCAAAAAATAGTTCGGGATCTGTTAAATTAACATTTTCATAATGTATTTTTGTTGTTAAAAGACAACGTCCCTATTCATACTTCGCGGGTTGTGCGCAATTGGATACGAGAAAATAACTTAAGAGCTGTTACCCTGGCCAGCAAAAAGCCCAGATTTTAACATTATCGAAAATGTTTGGGCTCGAATACTTGCTGTTATCCGAAGACAACAAGGGCCAAATTTTATACCAGTAAACCGTAATGCACTAATTGCAGCCATTGATACCGCATGGGAAACGATTAATATTAATTATATTGATACCTTGATAGCGTCAATGAGCAGACGCCTCCAAGAATGTATCAATAATAATGGAGGTCACACCCATTATTGATTTCTTATATTTATTTATATAGTAATACCTTTATTAAAAAAAAGTTTTCATTTAATTTTAAACTATAACTTGGTATCTTAATTATAATTATGTAATAAATTCTTGTCAAAAACTAAATATATACGTTGACAATAAGAATTGCCTTAGTTTTTATTTTCACTTTTATATTAACTACAGAAAAAAATGAAACGTCATAAAATATACATTTTGTAAGGACTAAATATTATGAATAGAGAGTTTAATGATTTTTTTAATAACTTACAATAATTAGTAGGTTAGATTTATTTAAAAATAAGTAATAATCAGTCAACCCAAATAACCATGTTTAGTTTTTGATTTAATTTAAAAGTTATTGCTTGTAGACGTTTTTTAAATCAAAATTATTTCTAATTTTATTTTGTAAACATTTCCTAAACAAAATTTTGATTCGATAATTAATCGAGCTATGGTGTTTAATTAGCGATACCTTCAAATATATTCTTTAAAGAAAAAATTAAGTAAGCAACGTAAATTACCTATTTTCTAAAACGTGCTTAGTGTAATGATTCATTCTACAGTCCTTCTATAAGATAACCCCTGCTGAGACTACCTGCTGTTAGAATTGTAAATGATACCCTTAAGCCCGCTTCACAATGTGCAAACTTTTGTTTACAGAAATTGTGGTGTCCAAGTTTTAAATTTCATGAGTGTACATGTGCTGATTTGTTCAAGTTAGCAAAATAGGACATTTGCTATGTTGTTATTGATTGCAAATTCAATATTAAATAAACCTCCTTAATCCTATCTTTTATATAGGGTTTAAACATACCGTTTTTTCGCGAATAACTACGAACCCCTCAAACACCCTCCACTTCATATTAATTAACCTATTACAAGAGCATTGCACTAAATTAAGAGAAAGGTCTTTACCCTACCGCGCCCCCACCCCTTGACACAACGGTTCAAACGCCCCGATCATGCGCGCACGCCCCCAACGGCAAACGATCGCAACCGAAGTTCAAATTCTCCCACCACAAATTCAAATTTTGCGCCAAAAGTGAGTTAGGAACGGCACTACTACACTACTTACGGAATTTGGTCTAGAGGACTAAAATTGTAGAATGTAAAATCCCATGTAAATCCCCAATTTCTGGTATTAGTGGATGGTTACGGGAGGGGGGGATACGCCCGGCCTTCGCAAATAGTGTTCTTCTACCGTCGCAGATAGATACATCAACCATACAAATAAATAAATAATGATCCTAAAACTTATACGGGGCACTGCTTTCGAAGATGATGAAAATCTAATATTACTGAAACGACGTGGTGTTCTTCTATCGTGTATGAAATAGGGTAGTTGTAATGTTTATTTATCATGTCATGTACAGGGTGTCCTGTTTTCGACACTTTTGCAGGGTATCTCCGTTATTATTGCAGTTCGAGTTTTGGGGTTTTCGCGAACCTGTGTCACTTTTTTGTAAAACAAACGATAGCGCAGACAGATTTATTATGGCCCTCTTTGTTTTTTGAAATACTGATTGAAATTGAAAAGTGTGCATTTTCAGACACCCTCTGTAATTCAAGTATCTGATAAGTTATCGACTATGTAAAAACGGAATCTTACACATTTTCTATACAGATTCCAGTGACGTGCTTAGTTTTTTTCTAGATGTCCCCATTTTTGAGAAAGTTACCAAAGTTAGGATTTTTTAAATGGGACACCCTGTATGTCAATTTGTATTTACATTCCACTCATTAAGAGCTTTCCAGAAATGTATAATAGTCGGAACTTTGTTCCCAATCGAAGGTTAGAATCTCCTTTTTTTTTAAATAACCCTAGGAATTAAAAGCCAAACAGATTTATTTTTATTAAACTTATAGTACAAACCAATAACCAATAACGCGTATATATATTTATAGGTGTTGATCAAAATGGTTGCCATTTTCCCTAATGCAAAATTGGCATTTTTGCGAAATTTTGTTCAAGGCATTTAAAATTATTATGGGGTGACCTATAAATATATATACGCGTTATTGGTTATTGTTTTTACTATAAGTTTAATAAAAAATAAATCTGTTAGGCTTTAGTTTCTAGGTTTATTTAAAAAAAGTTATATAAATAAATTTAATGCAGATATACAGGGTGATTCAGCTAACCTGTTCATTAGAAGTTTATGGACTTCCCGTTGAAATATTTGTTTAAAAATTTGGAATAGGGGATTGCTCAAAAAGTTTTATTTAATTAAAATATTTCAGCTCTTCTAGCACTTCCGGTTACACCTAAAATCTGAGTTGCTTTTATGTAGCACAACCTATATGAAAAATCAATAGTTTTTGGGCTATACTTAGGAGGACTGTTAAGTTTCTAAATGATGTGTAATTTGACATCTCATTATTTACAGGGTGTACAAAATGTTTGGCTAAATCTGACTAACTTCAACTGCCCAAAAGTCAATTTTTTTAAATAGAACACCCTGTATTTTGTTGCTCTATGTGATAGAGAATTAAGTGGTCTTTCAATCTTCATAAGGGTTTCCTATACCTATCTGTTACCATTTTCCTGCTATCGATGTATTTACATTCGACACACAATATTTCTCTATTTTATTAAATAATTTCTGACTAGTGGCCTGTGAAAATTAAAACAATGTGCCTTATTTATCAAACTTGTAAACGTCGACGTGACACATTATACACGATATGGAAATCCACCAAGAATATTCGAATGAAGACATACTAAATTTATTTTTTATTCATGGAGAATGTTACAAAATTATTAAAAGAACTTGCCGTTTGTTTAACGAGAGATATCCACACTTGCGACCTCTAAATAAAACTACGTTTAAGAGAATAGAAGCAAATTTTAAACAATTTGGAATTCAATGTACTAGAACACGCCCTAAGGTAGTCACCGGTGATGAAGACAACGAAATAAATGTATTGGTACATTTTAATGAAAATTCACATGGATCGATCAAAGCTGCGTCTGAAGATTTGGGATTGTCCTACTCGTCGATACAGAGAATTTTGGCACAACGTAAAATGCATGCCTTTTTTCTATTATAAAACTACAAGCTTTCCGCCCAGGTGACGAAATATGTCGTGTAGCATTTTGTGAAAGCATTTTATAGAAAACGCAGGAAGACATAAATTTTTTCAAACAAATTATTTGGACCGATGAGTCAAAATTTAGTAGAGAAAGAATCATTAATAGGAAAAATTGGCATTATTGGGTTGAACAAAATCCTCGGATGGTGCGTGAAGGTAACTTTTAAGACACATTTAGTTCTAATGTTTTTTGTTTGATTATGGATAATTGTGTTTGTTTTGAAGTGTATAACGAAAATTTTAATTCTCGCAAATATTTAGAAACGCTTAGAGGACTGGTTTCAATTTTTTTGGAAAATTTATCCCTAAATCTTCTAAATTTATGTTGGTACCAAATGGATGGTGCTCCAGCCTATTCAACCCATGAGGTTTATCAAGAATTATCAAATATGTTCGAAGATGGTTTGTTTAGACGTAATGGTCCATCTCTATGGCCTCCCAGATCACCTGACTTAACACCCCTGGATTTTTTTTATAGGGGTATGTCAAAACTAAAGTCTATTCAACGCCAGTCCATAACAGAGATGACTTATTACATTAGGTTCGAACTGCCTTTGCTGAAGTAGATGTGCAAAAATTCACAATAGCTGAAGTTAACAGAAAAGTTTTATTGTGTTTAGAAAACCACGAACGGCATATCGAACAGTTGCTAAATTAATAATTAAATTAGTTTGCTTCTATTTTTTGCAATGTAATTTTATTTAGAGGCCATAAATGTAGAACCTCTCATTAAGCAAACGGCAAGTTCTTTCAATAATCTTGTGACATTCTCCGGTGTAACCGGAAGCGCTAGAAGAGCTGAAATAATTTAATAAAATAGAACTTTTTGAGCAATCTCCTATTCCAAATTTTTAAACAAATATTTCAACGGGAAGTCCATAAACTTCTAATGAACGGGTTAGCTGAATTACCCGGTATAGTAACCTATAGCGAACCGTATTATGTTCCATATTTAAAAGATTTTAATAAACAACGCATAGAAATAATTTTTTTTCTTCCCAATAACGGCCACCTCCATATACCGGTCAGTGTTGCAACAAATTTTAGTGACCGTTATTTACAGGTTTTACTGTAGAATGAAATAATAATCTTGCTTCTTCAATAAATCCATGCTTAGTACCAGCGTGAAGAACAATAAAACGATTTTCATCAAAACGTTCTGGTTTCCTTACACTTCTTATATTATTGTCTTTCCAAGATTTCATTTTACTTCCTTTCGCGTATATCCAAGTTTCATCTAAAAATATGATTTGCCTTTCAGATGTGTTCATGTTTTCTAAATACTTTCTTAAAAAGGATGATCTTATTGAAGAAATGTGTATTTTTTCCGTTAGCGCTCTTCGATTATCTCATTGTTTAAATTTAAGACATATTTTGTACTATTATGTGTAAATACGATATTTATAAGTACTACAAAAATTTTCCATAAATCTCTCTCATTTATTTCGTTTAGAATTTTTTTAAGGTTAGGTTATGTTTTTTTCTTTATACATATTATACAAACAGTAACGAATTCTCATTTTATAAGTTTCTGCCAAATCTTTAGTTAAATGTTATTTGCGAGGTCGTTTTTTTTTCAGGAGACGAGACAACTTTACTATTTCTTCGATATCGTGCCTGAATGGTATAAACTGCCCTTTCCGATATTTGGAGAGCCTCAGAAACTCTAACTTTAATGTTAACCCCCGTTTTCCTTCTCACTCTGGGACTGCAAACTTAAAGGCTTTCCTGGCATCGTCTATAACAAGAAAAGCAGAGTTTTATAATGTTTCGCCAAGTTACTTCGCTAAGTAGGTATAATTATTGCTCTATAAAAATTTAATATGCTAAGTAAAAAAATATAATCTTGGTTAACAATTCAATTATTATATATTTAAATATATGTCATAGTAAGTAACTATATTTCTCAGTTTATTCATTTTTTGCTAAGTTCATATTAATATCTTTAAATAATAAAGTCAGAGATATTTAATAGAAATAATACATGCGTAGTAAATATAATAGATGCAAAGTATAATAAATTAACGCTAGGTCGATATAACGATGAGTGATTTTTGTATCTTGAAATAGAGCCAAACCTCACCTTTTTTGTTGTTGTGAATTATGTTACGATTATAATCAAATGTAAAATTGAAAAAGATGTCATAAATGATATAGTAAGTATTCAGTTGCTTTTAATTAAGGTTATGTAATGAAGAAAAATTTCCGACTGTATTAGAATGTGATTGGTTCAGAAATAACAGTTGTTTTACCGGAATACGACTCTTTGGAAGAAGAGAAGAACGAAAATAACAAAACATCTAATCTCCTTGGTGCCAAACGTCTTAAAAAGCAGACAAGCAATGGAAGTTAGAGAAAGTGTACGAAGATCGTTCATCTGCTGAATAGGATATTCATCGTGAAGATACATGGAGCTATTTCTTTAAAAACAAGCTAGTTCTTGGTGCCGTTAATATTTATTATCGGTGCAATAAAGTCAAATTTAGAGGGTAACAGTGCCAAGCTTCAATTAGTGTAGATGTTAAACAAGAAATTAAGAAACTCGTTGACTTTGATTCTCGAATAAAACCAAAGGCAGTATTGGAGCGTCTATCACAGAAAGGATTGGAAGTACCAAAGAAAACTTTAGTTAATAATTATTTAGCTTTCTTATAGAAAAGTCCAAAATTCCTGTTGATGATAACGACGGTTTTGCAATTGCATATATTGTGGAATACGAAGAACCAAAGTTTTTCCGTTTTTTTTGTTTCTTCCAAAACGTTGTTGGCATTAGTTCGGAATGTCAAACACATTCACGCTGATGCAACATATAAGTTGCTATGGCACGGATTTCCTGTTTTGGTTGTGGGTACCACAGATAGAAATAGACAATTTCATTGTTTTGGGATAGCAGTAGGTGTAAATGAGAAATTAGATTATTTTACATTTCTTTTTAATTTACAAAAAAAAGTGAATACAATTTTTAGCAAGATTATATGTCCTTAGATATTAATTTGCGACGCATTCTCAATGGGTTTAAAACAGTTTTTGGTGGAAATTCTACCATTGTTACGTGTTGGACACATATGAAACGGAATGTTCAGAAAAAGGCCGAGCAACTCCTCAAGCCAAAAGAACATATTCGAGATATTCTTTCTGATTTAGTTATATAGTTATAATTATGCCACACACAGAATATATTTACGAAGGCGTCATAATGTTTTCTTCGAAAGTGGAATGAACAGAAACAATTTGTTTCTTATTTTCAAAACCAGTGGTTAGAGATAAATATGAATTGGTACGAAGGTAGTGTGTTTGTATAATTCCGTCCCCCTATAATACTTTGTAGTCGTGGAATAGAGTAATAAGAGACGAGGATACTCTTCGTGAACAACTTCCAATTTCTCATTTTTTACAACATCTTTTCAATTACATATCTACATGGTCTAATCACTACGTATCTGGTATAAACGTATTTCATACACAAGGCAAAATAACACTTCAACTATGGACAGAAGGGTATCAATTGGCAAAAGTTAATCATAATATCTTCTCTTCGAGTACTGGCATTCATCATGCAGTCTAGACAAAATTTTAATTTTGAAACTTTTGACCAATTTAAAGAAATATATTTTTGTAATTGGTCAACAGCGCTACCCATAGAAAAAGAAAAATGGAAAGATGGAACATGTGACTGCCCTTCATTTTTTAAACAATTGTTTTGTAAGCATATTATTGGTATAACTATAAGACTTAAATATGCTGTACCTCCTCCAGAGGCGAAAACTATTCCTATTGGAAATAAAAGAAAAGTAGGTCGCCTGCAAAAGCTAAAAAGACTCTAATTATACAGTAACAGAAGTTTTCTATATTCGTTTAATTGTTCAAAGAGTTCTGTATTTATTTGTGTTTGCTGTTGTATCAACGGATGTTTTCAAACAATAAAGGTTTTTGGTACGTTTTGAAATCATGCTTTAATTTTTGTATACAACGCTTGGTAGATATAACGCACGCCCAGTAGAGTAGAGGAGGGTGGGCCACAGTGAGACATTCAATTTTTCTCTTTCAAATATAATCGGATCTGTGCTGCCATCTATACAACGAAGGAATAGTTACGCCTACACATTTTCATACTGGTAGCAATTTATTTCAGTTGTTCGTTTGTAGTAAATATTTTGCATACATTCCACTGTGAATTTAAGATTAAGGAACGCTAAAATTAGTAAGTATTTTTTCCTGTTAATTAGCATAACCATTAAGCTACACTATGCTATAGAGAGATTTGCTCTGATTCAATTAGTTTTTATTTAACCTATAAAATCTATTCGGCATGTGCTTTGGGCCAACTTGAGACAAAATAGATGGGCCAGAATGAAACATGTCTCATTGTGGCCCATATTTAATTTAAATAATTGTCTGCAATAGCGTCTGCTTTTTAAATGCTGAACTAAATTTATTATTTGTTATAGTATATTATCTCTTGCTTTAGGCAGAATAATGTCAAGGGACGAAAGAGGAAGACCGATAAGGGAACGTTTTCAGAAGACTCAATGAGACAGGCTGTTGAAGCAGTTTTGAAAGGTGATATAAATGGACGTAAAGTTTCACTTAGAGAAGCTGCTTTACAATATCACGTTAAGTATCAGACGCTCTTTAGATATGTTAAAAAAGCACGCGAGAACCCAAATTTACCTATTCGTATGACGCCGAACTATCAATGTCGCCTGGTATTTTCACACGAACAAGAAACATCTTTAAAGGAATATATGATAACCTGCTCAAAAATGTGTTACGGAAAATCAACCAAAGACTTTCGAGAACTGGCATACGAAATGGCAAAATTAATAACATTAAAACACCAGACAATTGGGAAGATAATAAGAAAGCAGGTGTTCACTGGATGCAGGGATTCTTGAAACGTCATCCACAGATTAGCATTCGTCAACCAGAAGGATGCAGTATATCTAGAGCTACCTCATTCAATAGACACAATGTTTCTAAATTTTTTGACAACTTAGCAGAGATCTACAGACGTTCTGACAAATTTGCCGATGGGTGTCGTATATTCAATCTCGACGAAACGGCAACAACCACGGTACAAAAACCCAAAAAATATTGGCACCGAGAGGTCAAAAACAAGTCAATCAGTGCACAAGCGGTGAACGTGGAACACTTGTCACAACATGCTGCATAATTAGTGCAAGTGGAAACAGTTTGCCTCCAGCTATGATTTTCCCTCGCAAACACTTTAAAACGCACATGATTAATGGATCTCCCCAGGAACTCTAGGACTAGTCTCCACAAGTGGGTGGATGACCAGTGAGCTGTTTCCCTCAGTTATGAGACATTTCATAAGTAATAGCAATTCATCAAAGGATAATCCAAGTGTCCTTATATATGACAACCATGAAAGTCATTTGACAATCAAAACTTTGAACATAGCTAAAGACAGTGGAGTCACTATTGTCACCTTACCACCTCATTGTAGCAATAAATTACAGCCTCTTGACGTCTCTGTATTTTATTCGTTCAAGTCTCATTATAACGCAGCAGTCGACTCTTGGTTGCTTCATAATCCCGGGACTCCAATGACTATCTATGAAGTTGCCAGCTGTGTAGGCGTAGCCCATCAAAGAGCTATGACTCCTGCGAATATCATATCGGAATTCAAGAAAACGGGCATTTACCCGTTCGACCGTAATGTTTTTCAGATGACGATTTCCTAGTTAGCTACGTAACTGATCGTGACTTTCCCGCCGAAGCTGGTGAAGTGATGGAAACAGAACATATAGGAACTGACAATACAGTGAGAGAGGAAGAATTAAGGACACCTCAAAAAGAAATTCCACAAACAGCAATAGAACTAACTCTACTTAACGAGGAAGAATCGCCAACACAAAATGTTGCTCATACTTCTAGTTCAGGAACTAGTACAAAACCAAGCACTTCGTTTATTTCTCCAGAACAGTACAAAGGGTTTCCAAAAGCGGGGGCAAGGAAGTCTAAAAAACTACGTACCAAAGGTCGCAGTTGCATTGCAACGGACACCCCGGAAAAAAGCTTCTATGAAGCAAAAGAAACTGAAAAGCAACGCAAAATTTCCTTAAAGAAAAGTTCACTTTACGTAAAAGAAACCAATAATAAGTGATGTATCATCGTCTGAAGATGAAGTTACCGCTTCAAACCCTATGGAGGAGGATTCGGATGAGGACATAGAATGGCCACCGGCATTGGATTATTCTGGATTTGAGGAATTGGATAGGGAACCCATACCTGGTGATTTCGTGCTAGTGCACTTCAAAACAAAAACAGCAGTGTTTTATATAGGACAAGTTGCTAAAGAGAAAGATCTTGAAAACGATATAAAATTAATTTCCTAAGAAAGAGTTTAAGGTGAACGCCACTTTGTGTTTCCTGCTGTTCCGGACGTGGCATCAGTGTCAATAGATGACATAAAAATGATCCTACCAGTACCCACTTGTTTGGGGAAAACAAAAAGGCTTCAGTCATCCTTTAAATTTGAACTAGATTTTACATTATTAAACATGCGTTAAGAAAAATATGTTGTTTCATTGTAGCCTACTGGCTGTTTTATTGTGGCCCATCAGTGGGCACAATGAAACAGTTGTAACATTTTTTTTGTTTGTTAATTTTTAATACTTATTTTGTATGTTTTTCTAATTTGCATATAGGATTACTTTTGCAATATGTTGAAGTTTCATTAGCAATGCTCAGTTTTTTGATTTATCAGATTTGGCTATTAAATAAAAATTAAAAACATTTTTTTGTCTCACTGTGGCCCACCCTCCCCTACGTTAAATGTAAATAAACGTGTCTTGCTTCGTAGTTAAGTGTGATCGGTGGTGAACGGTGTTGGTTGATAGATGTGATCGGAGGAGGTGAACGGTATTGGTTGGTAGGTTACAATTGTTACAATTTTCTTCTTAAAAAAATTACATGTTGTAATGTAATTTGTTGGTTGGTAGATGTGATTTGACGAAAAGTGTCTTAGAGTTGTCATAGCGGGAGTGTATTACTATTTCTTATCACGCGATGCTTCGCTGACCCGATTTTCTTTCTACTCGAGTAAATTTTCGCGCGCGACCGTTCGGAGCGATGTTTAACTACAATTTGGTTAAATTCACAAATCGAAAAACTGGAATATACATGTTACATGTAGTGTGTAACTTATATTTACAAAATCTTTTGAAAAATTAAAATCGGCCGATCAGGCTTCGGCAAAAATTATTCAAAAAATTGAAATTGCAATTGTACAAAAACTAATTATCCGACAGCTCAGGTTTTTGCAGAAATGAAGTACTTATCAAAACTGTTTCGAAAGCCGTTCACTGTAGCTCAAAAAATAGGGGCTTAATTAATTTAAAATAAATAAATAAAAAAATTGCTTGTTTTTCGGCTTTTCTCGGAGAATAAATTCCGATCGAGTCTGTCTGTGCTCATTTTGTTCGTATTTTCGTTCTCTACAATGTTTGTTTTTACTTCTTAACATTGATTTATTAGTATTTAGAAAGGAACAAAAAAACTTAAAAAAATGAAGTTTTTTGCAAATTAATTAATGACAATCGCGTGTTAACTTTATAACCAAATTAATCTACTCATTGTCCTTGATATTTGACTCTTCCTATTAGTATTTTTGTTATGAAAACAACCTCTATTGATTTGCCTATAATTGCACTAAATCTCTAGTTTGTGACCTAAAATTTAATACGTACCAATCAAAGAAACAAAATTATAGTAGTGTAGTCTTGAAAAAAAAACTATTTATTATTAAAGTATTGAAAAAAAAAACGTGAAAAGAAAAATTATTATGACAAACGAAACGGTATAGAATAAGGTGAATTGTTCTGATTGACATTAGGTACAATAAGTGCAGAAGAAGTAAGTTCCGACAAGTTTAGGAATTTTTGTTTCGTAAAACCCCAACGTATTTCGTTATTTCGTCATTAATTACTTATGACAACTAGCTTAGCATCTATCTTTATTCACAACGCATAACAAAAGATAAATTGTTAAGACGTTTATCGTTGTATATTGATGTTGATGGAATTATTATTCATATAAACAGCTGTTTTATTAAATCTACATAAATCAATTTCAAATGCTTTCTTTGAATATGTTACACAAAAACTTACACTTATTTACTGGTTTTTAAAACAAAGGGAATAGAAAAACAACTAAATATGTATATACAACAAAATAATAAATATAATTTCAATGGCAAGAAATGGCAACAACAACGTACTGCACTATAATATTTAGTTTAGCCAATATTTTGTAAAAGAATTTTCAACTATTTTCTACTTTATGATCTCTCTGTATACGTTACAAACCGGTACTGGGGTTAGAAAGATGTCTTAAAATATTCGTCAGAAAAAGTGAAAAACAGGGTGTTCAAATTTTCGGTTTCAAAATCCTCGCACAACTCTTCATCTTATTTATAACACCTGGAATGAACTATAGGTAAAACATTTACTATTTTACGATTTTAAAATAGTAAAAAAAATTTAATTCAAGATACAGTTTAACTAAAATTATGATCGAAATGTCATCAAAATCACAAATTTAGAATAGTTTTTAAAAAATTAAATCACTATGTCTTTCGTTTTGATATGTATATTTTAGAGCTCTGCAAACAGTTCACCATTTGTGCACAGATGTCACTGTTTTGAAGTTCTTTCTTATTGATCGAACGATTTCGCGTCGCGACGACCCTAATCATTCACACACATGCTGGTTTAGTTTTCAGTTTGTACGTTGCGTTGTAAATAAACGCAAGATAATGTTGGATTATGATGACGATTATTTGTTTTTAGAAGAAGATAAATTGTACGTACTCTCTTTCAACTGTTTTTGTTTTATGTATTTTTACCATACGGTTCAATATACCTTTACTTTTTCATTGCATATCTTATCGAAATTTTAATATTCCATTACGATAAAGAGCTTCCGGAACGCTTTACTGTATAACTTTGTTTTCAGTTTTGCATAAGTTTTCTTTTGTGTTGGTATTTTCGTCGCGGTCGGAAAATAGATTTTTTTTAGAAATTTGAAGAAAACTCAAAAATAAAAGAATGTTGCCTTACGGATATCAGCACACCCTACCTACACACCCATCTTTGTACAGTTACCACTTCCTCTATCCGCAATTCGAAGATAAAATGTAATTATATAAAATTATTTCTATTTTAATTATCACAACGCGATGTATTAACGTGTTTTTTTTTTTTTACAAATGATCGTTATTTATAACGTCAAAAATAAGTGACATTTTTGTATAGGTAAGTAAGAAAGAGTACCAATACCAAGTTAGTGCAACTATGAACGTTGAAGAGATAATGTCAGAAAATATGTAAGTTATTTATCTGACAAAACATTCTGCGAGTTAATAATAATACATACGTAGGGAAATCGATGACACTAACAAGACGGAAGACAGTCTCGAAGAGTTTGATGAAATTGATTTTGATTTACGTAATGAATTTTTACCACAAAACACTCTGTAAGTGACAACCTAGCTTGATACTCAAAGAGCATGGCTGAACTCGCTTTTTTTACAGGAGCACGGACACGTTGCACGCTAGTCAACTTATATTCCACAATTAGACGCTAAATTAGCCACAATTTATTGTAGATTAACCTCTATGTACAAAAAACGCTTAGTCCAATAGAATGATGTCGTTAAAGTGTAGTTTTATTTTTAGGGTAGATTTTGCTAGATGCTTAGTTTAGAAATAATACGTGATTTATTTTAGGGGAATGACGGTTACGTCAGGTAGTGTAACCATAAAAAAAGATGCAAATAATTTAATTGGAATTAGCATTGGAGGAGGGTCGCCTCTTTGCCCGTGTTTGTATATAGTGCAGATTTTTGATAACACGGCGGCTGCACGTGATGCTACTTTACAAGCGGGAGATGAACTGGTGGCGGTCAATGGGCAATCAGTCAAAGGAAAAACTAAAGTGGAAGTTGCTAAAATGATTCAGTCCGCCAAGGTACTTCTATCCTCATTCCTTCTTAACCTACACTTGTATTTTCAGGACGAAGTCATCATCAATTACAACAAACTTCACGCTGATCCACAACAAGGAAAGAGTCTTGATATTGTTCTAAAAAAAGTGAAACACCGTCTGGTTGAAAACATGAGTTCGTCTACAGCCGACGCTTTAGGCTTGTCTAGAGCTATTCTTTGCAACGATACATTGGTTAAGAAAATGCAAGAACTTCAAGACACTGAAGTGACGTATAAGGGATTGGTTGAACATTCAAAACGTGTACTACAGGTATTAACACTTCCTTACTTAAGAGTGTGTGGATTAATGATATACGGCGGGTACAACTCTCTAAAACAGAGATGTGGTTTTGAATTAAAGTATTTCATTTTTCTAACTTGTCCAAACTAATACTGTTGTAGAAGAGTTTCTAAGGAATTTTATTTTTATCATCTACATCATTTTTAGAGAAAACACTCTGATAACATATACTGAAAAAATTCCAAAAATGGATATAGGCTTCTATATGAAAAGCATTAGAAAGAGTTACGTCACTAGCTGTCTTTTTATTTGAAACTCTTATGTATTCTGAGGATTATCATTTCCTTTTTTTTGATAAGTATCTTCATATTTAGTCAAACAGTTAAAGTTGCATATAATGTCCTTACATATAACCTACCGTTTTCAACGGTTCCAAAATATCATGCCTGCAGATAATAACAAATAGAAATTTTAAAAAAAATTATTTTTAATGAACTGAAACAAAAGAAAATTACGAGTTTGTCTTTCAACAAAAACTGGGTTGGCAAGTGTTGGAATTTTCTTTGACATTTGGTAAATTTTTTAACAAGTAGTAGTTTAGGTTAGAATTTGAGTTATCTAGCTGTAAGTTTGCAAAGAGATTGTACAATAGCAAGCAAACACCGAGAATCACTCGATAGCTGTCTTGGGACTCCTCAGGAGTGAGAAAACTCAAGAATAAGTTTATTATTGTAAAATGGGCGCTGTCGGCTATATTACCTCCATATGAATTTGTACAATAGTGAACGCGTTTTCTCACTCATAAAAAGTCCCGAAATGACAAAACAAGTGTCCAGTGATTCTTGGTGTTTGTTTGCTATTGTACAATCTCTTGTGATCTTACAGCAGGCGATTCAAGATTACTATTTTTACCAACACTTAGTTGGCTATAATAATCGAAGGATTGACTTGTGTAACAACTTACATATCTGTCGACAAAGTTGCGTTAATAGAATTTCGGACTCAAGACTTATAAATTTGAATTTAAATTTGTTGTGATTGTCATACCGTAGTACGTGAATGGTAACAAAAATGACTCGATTTCGGCTTTCTGGCTGAATTAAGAGTGCTCCTTTAATTAGGAGTAGGTAAAACATTTAAAAAATGTTTTTCTCTGTTTTGGACAAATATGTATTCATCTGAAAATAATAATCGCATAATTGACAGACCTGAAAAATAGCTGATCAATGTCTGTTAGCTTCTAAATTGGCCGCTAGGTAGCGTAACAATCATTACTTATTCAATAGTTACAATTTTTTGCTATTTTGCTTACTTTGAAAACAAACCTCTTCTTTTACTATGAATTGCATTTTGAAATGTTCTTAATTCATTCTTACCTTGGCCGCTAGATGGCGATAACTAAAATATCATCAAATATTGTCTTACCTAAAAAAATTAAATGCAATAGTATGATGAAATTTTTTTAAGGCACTTTCAAATTGTTGACAAACTGTTAAATAATATCAGAATTCGCTCTAGCAATTGTTGGGCTCCGCCGAGATATATTTAAAATTGCTGTGCTTTTCTGCCGACATGTCTCGCGTCTGACACGGTGTTGCACCGTTCTATAAACCGTCCCTTAGTCAGCCTAGGAGTTGATTAACACATCATCTCTTACATTATGAATTGAATGCAGGGTCTTTCGACGACGTTGAATTTAGGATACATTTCATCTAAGCCAGTTTAGATTCTTAGAGATGTGAAGCAGTGTGATTCCATAACTCTATTCCATTTAACGCCGTTATTGATGAACTCTTACAAGAACTTAAGAGAAAATTCATGAGAACTTCGGAATTTCTTTCCTCAAGAGGTATGAGTCTTAATCCTTTCTAGTGCAAAACTATTGCAGCAACATTTCAAGACAGTCGCAGTTTCCAGAAAACATAACACCTTTATTTTTAATGGTACACCTCTTCAAATGATTAGCGGGATTAATCTTGGTCATCGAATTAGCGCCTATGGGATTCTCAAACCTAACCCTGCAAATTCACAAACCTAACTGGATAACATCATCTGTACCCAAACTTTTAAACTTTTACGTCATTCCACGACCTTCTACGGGCTCCAAAACACTAAAAAACTTAATACCCGCGACAAATTAATCAAATGTACTATTAAGCGATGCTTACATCTCGCACGCTTTACTTTGAATTAATTTCTATATGTCAACACTAAATATGGGAGTAACACATCCCAATGTCATACCACATCCTCTCAATAAGAAGTTGGATAAATTACAAGATCTCGGCGACCACTACCTGCAAGCTCTTCTTTCTACCGACTATTAGCAATCCATCTATGATTGCATCAAAAAGATAGCACGACAGTCGAGCTTGCTACCATTTGGAAAAAGCTTATAACACAAGGTTACTCTAGAATCTGCGCGATATGATTAGTAAAGGAGCTTCTCTCCGTGCCACCAAACGAATGAACTTGTAGGTCTGGATGCCCTTCCGAGAAACATTCAGTCACATTTTAAAGCATGCCTCGCTGCCCATTATGAACATCTGTCAACATAACAAGAAATAAAATTACCAAGCAATCAAATGTTTTACTGTGGATATATAACCGCAAGCTCCACATGCTGACCAAAAACTATACCAACTCGACTTGGTCATTCACATGGGATCGAAAATCACCGTAGTCTGTGATATTTAAGTTTCTTGGGAGAGAACTCTTAACGTTCACGAAATATAAAGGAAGACGAAGACCGTTTACGATAACCCGCAGCTGTTTAATTATCGGAGTCAGCATCTAGCCTAGAAAAATAAACGTACGGAAGATGATGAAGAAGATGAACAAAATAGGCCACACCCAACACCGAGTATTTAATGTAGCTGTATGGTAGTATGGGGTTACCGTCTCAACCCCATTGCCATCGACACGATCAATCTTACATGTGCATATTGCGACGTAGAATGCGGAATTCAAACAAACAATTACGATTAAGGAAATGCTGACTATCGAAAGCACTTCTAACGATCATGGTTACAAGCAAACAAACCTACTTCGTACATATAAAACGAAGTAGGTACGATAACAAAGTCAGTCAATAAGTCGTAGTCAGAGTTCCATCAGCATCAGTTGAAGTATCGGTTTGAGTTTGAGTTCATCAGTTCAGTACAATTCGGCGCGTCGCTAACATCCAACCTGGCCAGCGATCTTTAGCTCCACATGTGATACTAGGATATCAGGTATCACTCACGCAGCACATAGTACGCGACTTACTATGTTCCACGATCTACTCCGCGTTCATTCATTATTGTAAATAATACAGCTCGATTACGGTATGTGTAAATAATAAACGCTAGTAAAAATCGACTCGATTCTAAATTCTTTCTCTGGTTCGACCCGTACAAATTTCTACCATCTTATTCTCTTGCGGTTCACCATTTCTTTTACATTTTGTTTGTGAGTTTAAATTAACCATACGGATGGTCTTTAACCTGAATTTTAAATCAATTATCCCCTTTTACACTGTGTATGCTTGCTATACCGAAACATTTTTTTATATAAACAAACTATAACTTCCGTATGTTCTGTATTAAAAAACACAGATCAAACCATTGTAAATATTTTCTATGCAATCAAAATATGTGTGGAGAATGTTCAAAGTTAAAAAATGTATATTCTTTTTTGGTATGCAGGGTGGCTCAAAAAGTCTGGAATGAGTTTTAAAGTATAAAAAATATAAAAGAATAGTGTTAATAAAAGCAATTTTTACGGTGACATTGTCAATTTTAGAAAAAAAATTCGGAACTCTCTAAAGGTGCCAATCTTTTTCTTTTTTAATAATTGGAACCCAACTTTTTGATACGAACTTTTGTTTTTGTGGTTACAACGGTGTATTAATTATGATATTTAACATAATAATATTTTTGAGAAAAATTACCCACAATTTATTACCATTTTGATTACCAGGAACGCACGAGTGAGATTTTACCCAAAAAATGTTACTGATATGAACTTTCATGATTCTAACGGATGATTTTTCAAATCTGCCGTTGTCAATTTCTGATTGTAGTGCTATAGCAGGTTTTCAAATGACAATGGCGCCAGATTTAAAAAAAAAACCCTTTTGTTAGAATAATTGAAAATGACTAAACTGCAACTAATTTTACCAATTTACATTTAGGCACATTTAGAATTGCATCAAACTATAAAAGCAATGGGAGATATTTTCTCAAGCTTAGCTGTACGTGAACCTCAACCTAGAGCTAGTGAAGCGTTCAGGCTATTTGGCGAACAACACCGGAGTATGGATAAGCTAGGACATTCGATGATTAAGCAAGTGAAACCAGTAAATACTTGTCACGTGTTTAAGTCTAAATATAACTTAGTCAATGTATAGGTTTTATCGGACATGGGAACTTATCTCCACAAAGCGATTCCCGATACTCGATTAACAGTTAAAAAGTATGCAGACGCCAAGTTTGAGTATTTAGCATACTGTCTGAAAGTGAAAGAAATGGACGACGAGGAATGTAGTTACGCGGCTTTACAAGAACCGTTATACAGGGTGGAAACAGGAAATTACGAATATAGGTTGATTTTACGGTGTAGGCAAGTAGCGCGTGCACGTTTTGCTAAGTTGCGAGCTGACGTCTTAGTGAAAATGGAATTGCTGGAAAATAAGCACGTGCAATCACTTGGTGGGCATTTAGTTAAGCTTATTAAAGGTTTATCTGAGTTACACTCAAATAATTTAACTTTATTGTCGGGACCACCACTGTTTCCAGTAGAAGTTGATCTATCGAATAGCGCGTTCCAGTATAAATCGACAACACCCATAGTGGCCGTGAGTGTGTAATTTAGTTTTTATTCAACTCATAAAATTTTAATTTTAGGATGGAGAAGACGAAGTAGATGATGATGAAGACTTAGAGTTGGAAGACGCTGTTGAAATTGAAGAAATGCCTAATCCGGCTCTTATCGACGATATCGAAAGTAAAAGTTCCGATATTCTCTTGCTTACCGACATCGAGTCGACACAACAAGAACCTAATTACGATACTATGGATACGTTAACATTGTTATCGTCGTTGAACTTAAACGAAAATAGTAAAGATCTTCTTGGAGGCTGTAACGAATCTACAAATATTGGAAATTTTGAAGGGTCCATTATAGATATAGATAACTAAAGTTTTGTTATAATAAATGCAAAAAAACAATTTCTGTTTAATTTTAACGTTTTTGGTGAAAATAATTGTTACGTTTCTTAAGATTATTAAATTTTGAAACATAGTTTCTCTTAGGATTGCTGGTTATGTCACAATAATACAATTCGTGCATGATACAGAAGCAGAAAAAACATTAGCGGGCCCTTAGCCATCTGTTAGTCTCTGCACATTTCCTGTTCTGAGACACAATATATCTACTGTAAAACTGAAGGGCAAAAATCTGGTTTTTAATTCTTAGGATTGCTTTGATTCATTCTCAGGTAAGCAAGGTCGTCCTCTCGCTAGTTATTAATTGTGGTTCCTATTTTTGTTAGTAACCACAATAAAAGTTTTGTGGCAGAAACCGATGGGACAGTAGGTTTATTTATTTAATCGTATGGTACATTTTAAATATTGTATTGTGATGTAAGTGTTATGTATGGTGCCCCAGAAGATCAGTATAAACCTGTACAGTGTGGTGACGGAACCGTGTGCAATTCAGTAGGTGAAATTAATAAAAACAAGGTTTTGCTCTTTTCTATTAAGTATAGAGAATATCCTGACCTCCAAATGAATAAAAATTACCTATTACTTATCTACATAAGCAAACTTTTGAAAAACTCATTTGACATAAATTATAAATACAAAAATTTAAAGATGCTTCTTCCGGCACGTAATATCAAAATTTACAAAAATCGTCGACAAGAGCCTCACGATCAAAATTTTGTTAAATTATTTTGATTTCTACAGGCAAATGTTCAGAGGTTAGCAAAAGATTTCCTGGACCAGATTAGGGAGACTAGAGGAGCTCTCGACCCATACATCAAAATGAAGACATTTTTAAGATATGTGTCTGATCCAGGTAAGTCTACTATAGTTTTTGCAGAATATCTCACCTGAAATTAAACAAAACCGCTTTGTGAACTTTAAAGTCTGTGGGGGCGAGTATAAGCAAATTAAGTTGTGTGTATAAATACGTTTTTTTGCATTCAGGTTTCAAACTGGTGTTACGGAGGACACCGACGAGAGTCAATTTACTGTGTGTAACACGGTGAGATATGTAACTGTCTAGATTGTGCGAAAACCCAACATACGGAACATTTTTTCGTCTCAAGTTGAACACCTAAATGGCGCTAAGTAATCTTGGCTAATAAGTACCAATTTCCAACAGCTATTGGTGTTTTAGACTGTACGCATAACGAAATATAGAAAGTTGGACAGAATTCTACACGGCGATGATTACATTTGCAGAAAAAAATTTCCCAGCATCAATGTACAAACTACTTGTAATGGCAATGAAAAATTTACAACTGCCACTGCTGGATGGCCAGGTTCTGTGCATGACAGTCAAATCTGGAAGAATAGCACCATATGTCCCAGAATGCGAATGTACAACCTTGCAGTGTTACTAGCTATGCAATAGAAAATTGTCTCATGACCCCTTTCAGAAATCCTGTAACTCGTCAAGAAACATGATTTTAATAGGTTACTGAAAAAGAAAGAGTCATAATTGAAAGATGCTTTTGGGCAGTTAAGACAACATTTTCCCATTTTACAAGGAACTGTGCGACTGACGTTAAGTAGTATACCGAAAGTCAAACTGTGTTTTATATAATGTCGCAAAATATTTAAAAAACGATACTGTGTTAACCGACGTTGAATACAATTTATTGTATGAAGATGAGTATGTAGATGTGGATCATGATAGACAAAGACGGTAAGCAGGTGATACTAAACGACAACGTTTAAGTGAAATAATTCACAGACAATAAATTGTTATTATACATATGTAATTTAATGTAATTTTTATTTTTGTAATTACAGAAAACTAAACAACGAAAAAGTCTACAACTAAAACAATTCATTTTTTTCCACATACGAAGAATTTCCACCACACTACTTGCAGAAACACCTACATCATTCCGAAGTGTTTTCTTCTTTGGTTTACGGTATTTAAGCAAAGTTTTATTGATAAATATAGCAAATTATAGTTCACTTTTTATTTAAAAAAATTGGACGTATTGTCATGTTGGTAGCAGCTACTAGCGAAGAATACTACCAAAGAATATTAACCTACGGTGAAGAAGCGACACTAGGTGCTTTCTTTTTAGCACAATTTTTGAAATAAAGAACATAACCTAACGTGTTCAATACTGTCAATTGTTTCGCAATCCTTTTATAGAAGACATATTGAACTACAGATTTTTTATAGATGTGGCTGATGGTTTAGATTTACAGTTTAACTATTTCACAAAATATGCGCATGTGAAGTTTAGAAAAATTCAAAAGATGTTTAAAAGCATATCTAAATTCGTTCCCAAAAGGACCAAAAAGCTGTCGAGTGATTCTTAGTATTTTTTTGCAATTTGTCTGTTTGAGAATTTATGGCAGGAGATTCGAGATTGTTGCCAACGATTACTTGGCAATAGTAATCGAAGAAGAACTATTTACACATCGGTCAACAAATTCAAACGTTTAAAATTTTTTAGTTGTAATTTTTCAAAGACAACTTGTACAGTCGTATACCACCCACTTAAGTATACACCTATGATGAGCTCACAATAAGAGCGAAATGCTGCATCAGGTGTTCTTTTGTTGCGTGTTACTTCTGTACAAGTTATCTTGGCTTTATCGGCAACGTGTGTTACAAGCATTAAAGCTATCGCTTAGATAGCGCTTTGCACTATAACACACATGCCGTTACAGATAACTGTTGGCATTTTTCTTAGTTTATACTATTCACACGTGTCAATGTTTACACGAGATGTAGCAAGACACATATTTTACTTTTTGTAATTTTTCCTTCTTCCACTACAGTAAGTCAGCTACGAGCAGTGAAAGTATAACAACTAGAACTTAAAATATGCAAAACGTGCAAAGTTGAAATCGAGCCGATGTCCAATATTTCATATGCATTTACCTTTAAAAGCTATTTGGAAGATCATTAGCGTTTATTGAAATATTACAAGTTCTTTATTTGTTTTGTTTGTAAACGTAGAAAAAGTGTGTACAATTTTTTTTATTCTCGCGTGATTTATTGCACTTTTAAATTATATTATCATTTATTATTTATGACATTAATTAGCCATAATAGGCTTTAAGAAAACGAATTTTTCATTTCAATTATTGTGTGACGCTTGCTTCCCAGTTCGGTTAGTTTCTGAAAATAACGAAAGCGGACGTATCCCGGGCGTCAGATTTGATGACAAAGTTTACTCTCCGTTTGTTTCGGTAATGTAAGCAGAGCGGCGGTTAATTTTGGGAGGGTATAAAAGCAGAACGGCAGTCTGTTAAGTCTGTTAAGTCTGCGGTAGGTAATGGGAGTGACCGAGTCGACATACGAAAATGCGCTATGCCAACTTGGACAACTGTTTGAGTGGTGTATTCAAAGCGCGAAAATGCGTCATCCCAAACACAACACACGGATTGAAAAAATGAAGAGGAATGGCAAAGTTGACACACGATAATGCGCTATGCCAACTTGGACAAGTGTTTGAGTGGTGTACTTAAGGCGCGAAAATGCGTCTCCCAAAATACAACACACGGATAGGAAAAAGGAAAGTTAAGGGTAACATAAAGCGGTATCTCTACATCCTGGGGGTTGGGAAGGAATAGCCAAAGCGGTATCTTTGACGGTTAAATTACATAAGCGAACTTACTCAGTATTAGCCGCAGAACCAGGCGGAACAGGCATCCGGACCCAACTGCCTGTTTAACGAAAGAGCTCACGCTTATATAAGGCATAACTTAAGTGGGGCAACTAGCTTACGGGTAGGGACTGCGTGCGCACGAAAGTTTAAGGGAACGCTATCCGATTTTGTACAACGGGCTGCCCGCTATCTTTTGCTTTGGGTTTACAATTAATAACAGACAAAATTAATAAACAGTTAAAACATAGCGAAATCGGCCTTATCCTAACAATTAATGATCAAATTAATTTAGTGACGGTGCAATGAAATAAAAACGCATCGTTACAATTGTGATCAAATATATAACTCTTCATTACTTACAATACCAAGAAACAAATTCAAAGAGTTCAAAACAACTGCATTCGATTAATCTCGGGCATTAAAAAATACGATCATATTTTACAATCGTATATTGATTTAAAGTGGTTAAAATGGAGAAGCGGCGAAAACTTCATTCCGCTGTGTTTTTTCATAGACATTCTTGTAACTAAAGGACCATCATATTTATACAGGGGTGTCCAGAACCTCTTCTGCCAAACGGAAACTACAGGTACTAGAGGTTATTTTATGTCGATTTAACTCAAATTATCTTAATCCGAAAATGCTTGCTAAGAGAGCTACAGCCCTTTGAAGAAGACATCGTTATAGAGTTTTCTTAAATCATTCAAAAATCCCGTTACTTAAAAATTTAAAAGTTTGTACAATCGATAAACGATTACAAACTCGTCATTCGCTGTAATTAATTTTTTTTACAACCACTACAAGCGTATCAGTAGGGGCAGACCAACGGGTATTTTTTAAAAATGTTTTATTTTTTACTTTTTTGTATCTGACAGCAAATTTGAGAAATTCAAGATATTTTTTATAAAAAATGTTCTCTTTTTTGAAATCGATATCATGAACCGTTTTCGAGAAAAATAATTATTTAAACTTTTTTGTGTTTCTAACATAACAGTTGTTTTATACCCTCACGAAATAAATAGTTATTTATGTACCAAGCGTGTAAAAGTAACACTTTTAACAATCATGTGAGGGCTACTTTACACCTGTGGTTAATTATATATAATTTTTAAAAATACAATAGAACCTTAACCCTTAAGGGTACGGGGTGGGGTCTTTGAGGACCCCAAGTTTACATTCTTCTATTTATTTTGTAATATAATGTTTTCTATGCAATGTGCTTTTTTATAACTGATTTATTGTCCTTGATAAACGATTTAAGCTTATATTTAAATGTTTTTAATTACTTATATTTCATAAAAATAATTATTTTTGTCTGGGTCCTACGAAGACCCCGCGTAGTACTATACTATATAATTATTACATCCCTTATATTTTGTTAAATTATGTAATATTTAAATATATTGATTGTAAAGAACAGGTGCCACGTGTTGCTTACAGCTTTCCTTGAAAATCAGTCATGCACTAGACAAATCAGTGCTCGTCGTTGTTTGTTATTTCGTTTTGCAGTACAGTTGCAACCAATGCACGTGTCAGGTGTTCAAGAAACCAGAACTTGAAATCAAATTATTTAGATAAGTAGCATTTTATTTATTTCTTCTATAAATAATGTTGAGGAAATGTTCCCAATTTTTGTGGTCATAAAAGTAATTATTTCAAAAATTAGTTGTGCAGCAAAAGAAATTATTAAATTTTTATTCAGATATACGTAAATAAAAACTAACGTAACGAGAAATGTCAAAACGTGATAATAGTCCTCTATCTCAAAAGAACTCGAGGAATTAGCCTTACGATTCGGTAAAGACAGCGATGATCTAAATGTTAGTGATGATGAAGATCGCGATCCCAATTATATTTTACATGACAACAACTCTTCAGAAATTGAAGACAATACAGATGACATCATTGAAGAAGGAGAAGACAGCCCTCTTGAAGACGAGAATTGGTAAAAACGAATAACGCAGAAGTTGAGAAGGGCAAACACTACTTAGCTAAAGTGGACGTATTTGGATCTCGGATTGTAAAAGTTCCGCGCGTCGACCAACTAGAAACATTATCAGAGCAAAACCAGGACCAACATCGTATGCAAATTTAGCTATAGAAGTATTTGAAGTTATTAAACTATTTGTAACCATTGAAATCAAAAAAGATATTTGTAAATATACAAATGAAGAAGCAATTCGCGTATACAAACTTCACAATAAAAAAAATTCTACAAATCAAAAGATTTGAAAAATGTTGACGTAACAGAGCTAGATGCGTTTATTGGTGTTTTGATATCTGCAGGAGCTCTTCGTTGCAGAAAAGAAAACGTAAAGAAATGTGGAGTACAGATGAATCTATTAGGCGTAACATTTTACAGCATCTATGTCGCGAGATAGATTTATTTTACTGAGTAAATTTATAAGATTTGATAACAAAAGTACGAGACCACACAGAAGGGAAACAGACAAGTTGGCCGCGTTTAGAGACATATAGGAAGCGTTTGTCAGCAATTGCCTAAAAGCCTTTGTTCCCTATAAAACTGTAACCCTTGATGAACAATTAGCTGCTTTTTGTGGAAAGTGTCCATTCAAACAGTACATGAGTTCTAAGCCTGCCAAGTACGGGATAAAGATTTAGATGTCAGCGGATGTGAAAACAACTTATGTTCACAATTTACAGATTTACACCGGTAAGGAACTCGGTGGACTTCTAGAAAAAAACCAAGGCTTACGGGTAGTTAAAGATTTAGTTTCACCTCTATTTGGTAGTGGTCGTGGAGTCACCACCGATAATTTTTTTTTACATCTGTGCCTATAGCTGAATTTTGCTTACAAAAAATATTACTTTGATTGGGACCCTGCGCAAAAATAAACCAGACACTCAAAAGCAACTAAATATAATAAAAGGCAAAGCAATTTACTCATCAGAAGTAGTACACGTTCTATCCACTCAACACCTTGATCCATCAGTTTCTGAAGATGAACATAAAAACCTCTCATGATTTTGATATATAACGCGACTAAGGGTGCTGTTGATGGTGCTGATAAAATGATTCGGGAATATACTTGCGCTCGCCGTACCTCTCGCTGGCCATTTTCTTTATTTATGAACGTTATTGATATTGCCGCCTTAAACAGCTTCATACTATACACAGCCAAAAATCCTACTCCCTATATGTAACGGCGAATACCCGGACTTGTAAGGAATGTTGCACATGTTTACAGAGCCATAGTTGCGTGCGGTGTAGATAGTGCAACACAACCCCAAGAAAACATTCCCAATAAACGTTAAAAAGAAGAAGATGTCACATATGCCCTGGATCACTTGATAAGAAGGTTAATACAAAAATGCAACCAGTGTAAGCAGTTTGTGCTGGAATTCACCGACGAACGATTTCAAGCACAATGTTGCACCGCCCACGTTGAAGAAAATTAGTTACTGTCATTTTTATTCGTATTATTGTTGGTGTTCATAAAATAAATAATAAATTCAAAATAATCGTGTTTTTAAATTTAATTTGCTTACATATACTAAAAAAAGTTTGGGGTCCCTAAGAGACCCTGGCAGTACTTTAGTTGGAAAAAATAGCTTAGTACTTTAAGGGTTAAAATAGCAGTACTAATAAGTTTAGAAAACAAACAAATAAATTAATACCTTCAAAATAACAACAAATTAATTAAAAGATTTTTATTTACGAACGTAAACTGGTCGCGACCTCTAGGGTAGCTTACAAGAATTAAGAATAAAATGATTCTTATATTTACAAGCAGTCCCTAACGTCATTTAAGAAATTTAAATTACAAAGTTTCCAAATTCAGTGAAAATGAAACTAGTAAGGAAGAAAAAATATGTGAAAAACACATACGATTACTTTTAAAATGGTGTCACTTAAAAAAGCAGAACAAACTACACGGAAAATGTGCTTTTATGTATTTTGCGGTAATTTCCACGGTTTTCTACACTTTGGTCATTTATTCTATACACAGAAGCAACTTTATTTATGTGTAAAAAAATAATATGGATATTAGCAAGTTTGTAATTATCGAGTAATTATTGTAATCAATTAATTGAATTAAACAAATAAACCTTTCACAATCATAGGTTAATTAGATTTATTCCAGTTCTACAAGAAAATTTTGCTTTATATTTAGATTCTACAATTTAATTAAAATTTAATTTTTAAGAATAATTTGTAGTGAGTGCATAATTTCGTACCGTTTATTATTATTTTGTCTATGATTAATCGTAAATTCTCGAATCAATTCGGTATTAACGATATATGCGGGCATTAAAGTAAAAGCCGGCCTAAACAGTTATTTATGTACTAAGGGCGTAAATAGGCTTTTATGGCTGTAATAACCTCAAACACTTACAGGTTCTTATTTTAGATGCCGGCTAACTTTTTGTTGAGGAAGAGAAGTCATGAGTTCGTGTGACAATAGATATTTATTAATAAAATAAACTTTTTCTTCAAACGTGCTAAAATATGAATTTTACTATACCGCATTGAATATATAGAACGACTACATTATTTTACGGCGTACAATAATATTATTATTTTACGCTCAATTAGTAACTTAGTTTGCCGGTAGAGGTATTAGCACTTTTAAGCAGAAACGCCATTTAAAATTTAAACTTTTAAAAATGTCGCAAATTGAAGGAACTCCACCTAAAATAAAACAAATCGCCGATGCCTTAGTTGAAAATTTGATCCCCAAAAATCGCGCAAAATATATGATTTTGCTTACAATAAATTTTTGAAATGGGCGCAAGAAAATAATATAATCAATTACACAGAAAATGTTATGTTAGCGTATTTTTCCCATTTGGCGGAAACTATGAAAAGTTCGTCATTATGGGCACAATATTCCATGCTAAAGTGCCAATTAAATATTAAACATGACATAAACTTAAAAAATTACGCAAAATTAATTTCCTTCTTGAAGCGCCAAGCTGATGGGTATCAACCAAAAAAGCAAAAGTTTTCTCAAAAGAACATTTTAATAACTTTTACAAAATGCGCCAAACAATGAATATTTGGCCATGAAGGTAATTTCAAATATAACTTTTCAATCGCTAAAGTAGATACTATTTTCTTAGATCGTATTAATATTCGGAGTTAGTGGGGCATGTCGTTGCGACGAACTAGTCAATTTAAGAATACAGGATATCGAAGACCTGGAACGTATAATACTAGTAAAAATTCCTAATACTAAAACGAATAAGTCACGGACATTTACCATAGTTGGAGATTTTTATTTAAATTTATGTAGACAATATATGACACTTCGACCTAATGACATCAACATAACAAGATTCTTTTTAAAATACCAAAATGGTAGATGCCACCGTGTCGTTATGGGGATACATAAAATTTCAGGTATACCAAAACAAGTGGCAACTTTTTTAAAACTACCTAATCCAGAGGAATACACTGGTCATACACTGCGACGAACCTCAGCTACATTGTTAGTTGACAATGGTGGAGACATTACCACTCTAAAAGACACGGTGGATGGAAATCTAACAATGTAGCTGAGGGATACATCGAAGACTCCCTTTCAAACAAACGTGAAATTACCAATAGAATATTAGGGTGCGATGAAGGTAACACATCTACCGTAACATCAGGTGATCTTAACAGGCCTAGTACTTCCACCGCAACATCGAGCATATCCCAGTCAAGTGAATATGAAATCCATCACGACTATAATGACGTCAATGTCAGTTCTAAAACGCAAGTAGTGGATTAAATATTATTAACTCGACATTACAAAATTGTACCTTTAATATTACTATAAATAAGAAATAGGTATTTTTTCCACTATATAGTTACTACAAAAGAATGTTTGTTTTAAGTTTTCACTGAAATAAGAGTTAATTATTATTATTGTTGTATTGTTAAATAATTATAGCTTTCTTTCTTACTCTACAAATTAATACAAAAATTTTCCTTTTACAAACCGTGTTAATACACACAACAAAATAATGTTGTTTGACAGTCATGTTTGACAGTTGTAAAGTTGAGTTAACGCTGTTGCCTATTCATTCTAAAAACCACCTCAATTACTTCAAGAATTTGGTTTTTTACGCTTGAAGAAAAATAGTATATGCTACACGGAGTCGAACGCCTTTTGTGTTTCGCAAGATTTTGCGGCCTCAGCTGCGCTTCGGCCGCAATACCTTCGCTCAACACAAAAGAATGCGTTCTACTCTAGTAGCATAATATACTATTGTTGAGCACCGTTAAATTATATACACAAAATTGTACACCAGGTAAATTAAAATAATCCTATTTACAATGAAATTGATACCCTTTTCTTGAGATAGGCAATTGTCAAAATGCGAAGGCATAAAACCTAACATAATAGCGTTCAAGAAATAGTTGTAAACGTTTACGTATTCCTTTTATTTTATTTAGAATTTCCTTTTTTGTTTATATTTGTTTATTAGGATTCACTTTTTATTTTATTACGAATTTACCGTCCCCTTAAAAGTTACAAAACACAGATTATCTCTACACGAATGATTGTAAAATTGAAAATTAGATAAATTGTATTTAATTCTTGTAATTGATAAGAACAGCGTATGTGAACTGTCCCGCGTTGCGTAAAATTTGAAAACTCGTTCATATAAAATAATAGGTAATAAAGGGCCTGACCTTGTTTGCTGGTATTTTAATTATTACCCTTGCAGGAAATGGAAGCTGCAGAGTTGTAACTCGTAATCCAAAATCTTATCAGTGAGATCGACACAGAAGTTGCGGAGTTGCGATTCCAAATGGTCAAAAAATTAGAGAGGTTATAGGCCGTATCAAGACGCCGAAATTAATAATCGGCAAAATCTAGGGGAGCGTGGGGGAATGACGACCATCTAAGCAAAATTGTTCGTAATTTCAAAATCTTTTTACTTTTTACTTTGCATGACATGCATTTAATTCGTTGTTAAGTTTTTTTTCTATATTTGCCTAAAAATCTCATAAAAAGGTTTACGTTTTTAAGAAAAAATTCAAACTTTATATATGCCTTTGGTTGTGATTACCCGCATGTACGGGGTAATTACGACCAAGGTGTAGGTAGTTACAAACACAATACAAATTTACTTAAAATACTTTTTTATTAATAGGTAACATGAAACCAAAATAAACAAATTATCAAAAATTAAAATTTAAACGTCGAACATTTGGTTTTGGCCATGAGCAGAAGTCACAGCAGTAGTTTGTTGGTGAGTTAGCACCACTACATTCGCGATGAGCCCAACGACCGCAACTTCTGCATCGGTACCATGTTTCAGTTTTGCCATATTCTTCACACACTAAGCATGGTACCTCATCATTATCTTCCATTTCATCAAGGCTATCATCATCAACAAGTTGGTTTTCGTCAAAATCTTCTGATTCTGATGAATCAAAGGATTCTCTTCTGACTTTCTTCGGTTTGGTGTATGCCTTCGTTTTAGCTTCTTTCGCAGTTCTTTTGGATTGTCTCTTTGTCTTTCTATCTTCTTTATCAAGTAATACTTGCTTCATGGGAGTTGCAGTTAGAATTTCTGAATGCTGTTTTTGACGAAGAATTTTTGCAGAGTTTTGGACGTTGACGGTGTTGGTAGTGGAGAGATATCTTGAAATGAGGCCGACGTGGAAGGTACTGCTGGGTCTTTAACTGGTATGGGTGCTGTTGTATTTAAATGAATGTCATTAATGTTATTTTTGTTAGGATTTTCTTGATCCTGTTCCAGCAACACATCAGCTGGAAGGAAGTCTTCTTCACCAAACACACCAGATTTTATTGGATGGATACCTGTTGCCTTAAATCCCGAAACAGCCTTTTCAATTGTTGCCACATTGGAGTAGGCCCGATTAAATAATAATGCCATGTCGTAGTGTGTAATTTTTTGAAACTTATTAGATTTAAGAAATAAATCGCATTCCTTTTGATTGCTTTTTAAAAGGTCCAAAATGTTACGTCCAAAGGTTGGACCCTGTGGGACGTATGAGGAGGAATTGATAACATTATGATGCCATTAGTTTTGCAATAATCATATATCTGAATTGAGATATGGCTACAGTGATTGTCAAGAATCAGCAAAACTGGTTCTTCAGCAGTAGGCTTCACTTGGCTGCTAAAATGTTGAAGCCATCGTAGAAAGAGGGTTTCATTACTCCAACCATTCTTTGAGACGCCGTAAATAGCATCTGCTGGACCATCTTTCTGCAAATGTGGTGACATTCGCTGTCTGGGGAAAACAAACATAGGGGATATACCTCCCTGATGCTGACATAGCACAAATTATGGTAACAGTTTTCCCCTTCTCCACTTGTTACCGCACCAATTCTTTTTGACCTCTTTCTGCTAATATATTTTCAGGTTGCTGCACATTGGAGATTCCGGTCTCATCAACATTAAAAATTTTTCCGGGTTGAAATTTCCATTTTGCCATTAATATTTCAAGGCGTTCAAAAAAGGCTCACCTCTAACCTATTAAAAACAGTCACTCTATTAAGACTAGTTCCTTCAGGTTTGCGTTTACTAATGGTAGGATTTCTGGTCATAAAATTATAATACCATTCTCTTCCCGCAATCTGAGAGGTTCTATTGAAGTTATGGCTAATCTTATTTTTTTCTGCGTATTGAAATGCTGCCTGACGCAGTTCTCTAGGAGTTAACCCATAAAACAGTTTAGCTAACATCTTTAGATGATCAGCGATTTCCTTCTCTTGTTCATCAGAAAAAATTGATTTTCGCCCCATTCTTGGCTTTGCTGTATTATTTTCTCTTTTCCGCAATCTGGTTTGTAAAGAGCCATAAGGTATGCCAAACCTTCTAGCTGCAGAACGGATTTGTGTGCCAGATTGTACAGCAGCAATAGCCTGTTCTAGATTCTCTTGAGTCCATTGCGCTTTTTGGGTCTTACGCGTGTAGTGACGGGGCATCCTGGAAATCAAAATGAAAAACAAACCTAGTGATAATAGTACTATGATGCTAATGCTGTAAGGGTAATTGCGACCAATACGGTCGCCATTGCCCAACGCATTTAGTTGCAATTACCCGCAGTCACATGTAAACTATTTCTTGTAGTTAGAATTTTCCATTAAAAGAATTGAAAAGTTTTATTCTATAATTCGTAAAATACATTGTTTACATACCTTTAATATAACTTCTCATCAATAAAACACTTGTACTTTTGTTTCTATGCCTTTGGCGATTCAGAAAGAAAATTAGAAGCACTAACATAAACACACCAACCGATTTTTTTTGTAGTAGTATTACAGTTACCAATACAAACACTATTGTAATTATATTACATATCCGTCCACTAGAGGGTGATCATATCACTAATTTGAGATTCAAGCCGGAAAGTTAAAAATTGTGTGGTCGCAATTACCCGCTGGTCGTCATTAATATTTATTTAAGTATTGTCTTGCACAATTTATAATTAATTTCAGTTAACTTTAACTGTTTAGAAGATCCCAATTAAGGTTAATATAAATTGTAATTATTTGTTGTATTTTTAATTAACAAATATTTATACGGTCTAACTCGAAAGATCCATTCAATATCCCAAAAACGAATGTGCCCGCGTTTCCACAAGAACCATAATCTAAACATATGTGCGACCTTACTGAACTCTGCACGTTTGAAATGTTAAATGTAAAATTAGAAGAATTAAATATATATATATATATATATATATATATATAGCAACCCAAAAGCAAATCTTATTATTATAAACAATTCTACATAATAAATTGTTACACCCCCCAACAAAAGTAAAACCTGTCTCCGACAGAAAGAAAACTTATGTACAAATAACGAAGATTTATCATCCCAATGAACAAAATCCAAAAATATAACTACCAACAAATACCTAAAATCTATATACTATTTAAAAATTCTTAAATATATACAAACAACCATTTTCTAAAAAAATCAAGTAATGTTTCCAGTAGTGTCAGGTTTTAAATCTTTGATATGGAAAATTCCTAAAGGTTTTCCATCCAATGATACTAAACGATAAGTTAATGCACCAATAATTTCAACAACCTTACATTTAATATACTTAGCTGCCAACTTGGGAATTAAAATTTTTGTAGCATCGGATAAAAACAAAATTCCTTTCCAAACAAAATCGTTTACTTTGAATTTCAGCGGCCTTTTACGAAGATTGTATTATTTGGCATTACGACTGTAAGCTAAATGTAGTTTATTTTTAACTTCTTTAAATAAAGGCATTAATTCGTGAATATCATGTACTAACTGCTCACGATCCCCAATTTCTAAATCAGATTCTAGTAGACGATGGCGTGTACCCAGTTACTTCGTGTACTGCGCATCTTATCGCATGAGCTACCTTGTAAATTTCTTGATCCCAGGTTTTATGATCAGTTTTAATATAAGCACGTATTGCGGTGACAACTACTCGATTTACCCGCTCGGTAGGGTTGACTTGGCGGATGGTAATGTGCATTATACCATATGTTTTGTACCTGGTATCTCTCCATCAGTTTTTGAAATTGTGATGACACAAATTGAGGTCCATTGTCTACCATAACTGTTTCACATGTTCCAAAAACTAAAAATACGTGATTTTCAATAAAGTCACAAATAGCGGTGGCTGTTGCATTTCGTAACGGGTGTACTAAAACAAACTTTGTCAACCAATCACAAACTACTAACAACATTGTATTTCCCTTTTTGGATCGTGGTAATGGTTCGATTAGATCCATACTAATCAATTAAAATAGAAAGTTTACGACTTTTTCTTTTCCCATCAGCCCTGGTCTTCCACACGAAGATGTTTTAGTACTCGCAAGTATCACAGTTGCGTACATATTTTGAAACGTCGGCCTTCATCTTAGGCCAATAATACCGTTCACAGAGTTTAGAAAAGGTTTTAAAAATTCCAAAATGTGCAGAGGTTGGATCATCATGAAACTGCTTAAGGAGATAGAGTCGTTTTAACTTTGGAACTACTTCTTTCCATTCAATCAAGTTAGAAACAACGTTGTGACGATTTGCGACATATTTAAACAACTTCCCATCTTCAATACGCCAATCCGGATAGTTTTTAGGACATTCGGTAATTTTTTGCATCATCTTTAAATACCAAGAATCTAAGTCAGCATTATCTAATTCTAAACTACTAATTTCTAAGGGTGGCCTAGATAATGTATCAGGTACGATATTGTGTTTTTCTTTCCTGTGAATTACCTCAAAATCAAATTGTTGTAATTTAACGGACCAACGGGCAAGTCTTCCAGTTGGATCTTTAATATTTTGCAACCACTTTAAGGAGTAGTGATCTGTAATGAGTTCCCTCAATATACGATCTAAACTTTTGAATTCCAAAAATGACGGCTAATAGTTCGCGTTCGGTTACTGAATAATTTCTTTCCGCTTGGTTCAATGTCCGAAGAAGCATAAGCAATAACATGTTCCTGTTTGTCTTATCAAACTGAACTAATACACACCCAACACCATAATTCGGTGCATCACATTGAATATAAAAAGTTTCCGAAAAATTAGGACTACAAAGAATTGGAGCAGATATTAACAAAGACTTTATTTTATCAAAAGCTCGCTCAACGTCCTCAGTCCATTTTAGAACCTGAGTCTTTTTTTTCCTTTGGTTAAATCACAAAGAGGAGCAACAATTGTTGAAAAGTTGGTTATGAAACGTCTATACCAAGACGCCATGCCTAGAAATCTCTTAATTTCAGTCACGTGTTTTGGTTTAGGAAATGTAAGTATAGCATTGACTTTATCTGGATCAGTATGTAAACCATGCTTATCCACAACAAACACCAAATAAGTCAACTTATCTTTGCAAAATTCACATTTGGATAGATTAATCGTTAAATTTGCTTCATATAACCGATTATACACGTCTTTTAAAGTAGACACATGTTCTTTAAAAGTATTAGACGCAATGACAATATCATCTAAGTACACAAAAACAGATTGTTCTAAAATCGGACCTAAAATTTTATCCATCAACCTTTGTTGTGTCGCTGGAGCATTATATAAACCCATGGGTAATTCTACATATTCAAAAAGACCTCGTCGCGGATCTGTAAATGCTGTTTTTTCACATGAATCAGCATCCAAAGGTATTTGCCAAAATGCGTGTCTCAAGTCTATTGAAGTCAGGTATCGGCAATCGCGCAATCTATCCAAAATGCCTGATAAATAAGGTAAAGGATAAGCGTCTTTTTTTTGTAACCTTGTTAAGGCGTTTCGTGTCAAAACAAACTCGAATTTCGTTTCCTCTTTTCTTTTTTACTAATAACATGGGCGAATTCCAAGGATTATTTGAAGGTCTTATTATTTCTTGATCGAGCATTTTATCTATTTCTCGGTTTGCGTGCACTTGCATAGCGGGTGATAAAGGATAATAACGTTGTTTGATAGGAGTAACATCGCCAGTATCTATTTTATGAAAAACTTTATCCGTACGACCTAATTTCAGACGATCTAACTGTTCAAACAATTTAATGATATTGTTTAATTGTTGTTTCTGAGTTTCATTCAATTTTTCCTGGCTACGAATTGCTTGCAGAGTATTTACCATAGGCGATATTGTAAAGATGTCTTTTAAAAAATCAGTGCGTATACCAAAAGCATAGCAAAATTTGCACCTAATATTAAGCAACAATTTATACTATTGAAGCAATGGCAGTAATGGTTTTTGTTACGCCATCCACGGTTAGAGGTAATTCAATTGTTTCAAAAGATGTTTTGAAATGAACCATCGGCAGTGCATAATGAGTGAAATTCGTGGGACTGTTTCAATGGTAAATCATATTTATCTATTAAATATAGACCTTTATTACCTATGATAGTGTAATTTGCGCCTACGTCTATAAGAGAAACTAAATACTCGTCTCCAACTTTGAGTTTAATAAACGGACAATTATCATTTTTTCGATGAACAAATGCTGAAGAAATGACAGGTTGCTTATAAAAAGCTTTCACCGTTTTTAACCACTCAGGCCAAAGAGCTAGATCGGCATTAATTAATTTTTTGTTAGGGGAGCGTCTGCCGAAGTAACGCCTCTTGCCTTGTAGTTTTTTGAACTGCAGTTCGGACAGTTTGAATAATAAACATCTGAATGACCACATACATAACAAAAAAGAGGACAGGTTCTTTTGAACAAGTATAACACTAATTCTCGGCAATTATAACAAATAGTACTCGGTTTTGCAAAATTTCCTTTGGGATTAGATTCTAAATTAACACCAGAAACTCTATTAACGGATGGTCGGGATCTACTACTAGATTGATATTGAACACTGTGCGCGTTACTTTTTTTCTTTTGTATGGGTTTGTATTCTTGTTCAGGTTCAAGTTGGAAAACGTCACCGGCGTTTGGATTTCTATAACGCGCATTACGCAGTTTCGTTTCCTTCAATTTTTTACATAAAATAATCAAATGATCAATGGAAGGTAGGTCAATTATAGAAAGTTGTGTAGATTCAGAAGGTAAACTTATTAACCGATGTAACATGTTAAGCATAATGGAAATATAAATTGTTGGTTTTTCATCCAAACCTTGCTTCCTATTTTTAATTTGCATCATTAGTTCATCATCGTAATCCGTTGGCAAGAAATCTTGTTTCAATTTGTTGGATAATTCTTCCCATGAATGTACACGAGAACGAACAGCTCTATACCATAGTAACCCCGATTGAGAAAATAAATCGACTGCCGAATCAAACAGTAGCTGAACAGAGACATTTCTAGCAACACGTAACTCTTCGCAACGTTCAAGAAAAGCTAACACGGAAATATCGTTAGGGTTACCTGTAAAGGTCAAATTCCATTTGTTTACAGGAATAGGTTTAATAGAATTATTCGTATTAAAGTCAATTGATGAGAAACACCTCCAGAAAGAAAGGTGTAAAGCCATAAAAACACATTACGCCCGCGATACATACACTATTTTATGCACAAATCCAGTTTTTATTTCAAAAATATGATTGTGTAGAAAATGAAGTTAAGTTTATCAATAATGAAAAAAGCGAAACCTAAATTTAGTATTTCGGTAATTTATATTAATAACACAATTAGAACAATTGGTCATATTTACATTTGGAACAGATAGTATATTGCTCGTAGTGGCAGTTAATCCGTCAAGTATTATTTATCCTTACATTACATTCAGGTACTATCTCAGGTGGCAAATGCACTTTACAACTTCTTATGAGTGTTCTCTGCGAAAATTTCTGTCATAAAGTCTTCGCTTATTTGCAACTGAGTCGTCTACATATTGCTCCAGCGACAGATGGGGACTTCCACCCTCCAATCTGTTTAACTTCTAATATACCTTCACCTGCATTTACTAGCAAAGTAGCTGATGTTCGGCGAAATGAATGTCCTGTGTACAATTCAAGGTTGGGAAGTTTTAGAAAATGGCAATTTTTGGGTATTTCGCCTAAAGTATTTTTGCCCATCACTTGCTTTGTGCACTTTCCGTTTCTGTAAGATAGAAAAAATCGGCGAGATTCTGTATCCGCTGGGCGAAGATTAGCATATTTTTGTATATTTCTAAAAGGCTTGGTGTTTTGCCGTTATCGATAACACTGAACATTCTATTTGATTTTGTTTTGGTGTCTCTTAATGTAATTAGCAACGACGATTGTAACTCCTGAATATCGTCTCTTTCTAAGATTTGCAAGCTCTGGCGTCGACATGCCCTTGATAACCCAAAAATTAAAGCAACCTAGAGAAAAAATTTCATGAAAGATATTTTTAGTTGTACTTAAGTGTAGCGTTTACCTTATTTATTAAATGAATTTCATCTGATGCCTTATACAAAAGACATTTTCTTTGAGTGAAAACTTTGGCTTTTTGGTTTGAAGCCATCAGACTTCCTTTTAAAAAGCCAAACAACGCAGAATACCTAGATATGTCGACGTTATGATTTATTTTCAGTGTAGCTTTCAAAATTGAATAATAACTCCAGAGCGAACTTGGTTTTCGTATTTTAGAAAGATGATAAAAGTACGCCAGAAGACTTTTTTCGAGGTAGCATTTTTGCACTTTCATTTTACCACACCACTTGATGTATTCAGAGTAAGTTTTTTCGTAAATATCTTTCGATTTCTCGGGCATCAAGCCACAGTTTCTTGCCGTCTCAGCCATACCGCTAATTTTCAGCTTTGCAGTTTTCTTCATCCGAAGAAAACTCATTTTGAAAAATTCTGGCACAAACTGAACCAAAACAAAATGGATAACCTTTATTTACTTCTTTCACTATAGTAACGTCACCTGTCAACAAAGTCAACGCGTAGAGCAGAGTACTCAACTTCCACATATGATTCCACAAGTCACGAATTTTGACTTTCGACTCGATTCATCAGTATAAACATGACTTTCATTTGGAGTTTCATGAAAATTAGTCAACATCTGTGTATTATTTTCACGATAGTAATGTAAATGTACCTCCTCAAATAAAGGAATGCAATTGACTTGAAGTAAATGTCCCTTTAAATAAATTAAAAAACAACTTTGACAATTAATTGATGTTCTCATTGCGGCTACGCGGGCCATAAAAACTTTGGCCGTGGCAAAAAAGAGTATCCGGTTATGTTCAGTGAATTTGACATAATGGATCTGATTATAATGGATCTGCAGCAAATAGCCATTTATTGTATGTGATTAAGTTAGATTATCCATGCTAAGAATTTTTAATCGCGAGAACGAAGTTCGAGCGTTTAATTTCTTCTAAGGGATAATATGCCACTAAAACACAAATGCAATACAGATTTTATCCAAAATCAAACCAATTTAATTGAAAATAAGTAATCTGACAGTTCTAAAATTTCAATGTAATAGCAAATATTAGAAAATTTAGTGAAACTTTGGGCAACTTTGCATTATTAGTTGCTAGGATGCTTGTTGATTAAAACAATATTTGTGAAAAAATTAGAAATCGTTTGTGTGCGTCGTTTTTAAAAATGTCAGAAAGTGATTCTTTGCCGGTAGAAATTAAAGCAGAAGCTGAAGAAGTAACCCTGCAACTGTTGCCGGCCAAATCTAAAGATGCATACATAAAAGAATTTGCTACCTTTAATGAATGGAGAGAGAAAAGAGGTGCAAACATCATAAACGAGGACGTCCTGTTGGCTTATTTTTTTAAATGTAAGAACCAAGTTTGCCTCCTCGTCGATGAACGAAATATTCAATGTTAAGAGCAACTTTGAATGTGCATAGAAATATTGACATATCAAAATACGGCAAATTAATTGCTTATCTCAAGAGCCAATCAAAAACTACAAGGCAAAGAAGGCAAAAGTGCTTGAGAGGACACATCGAACAATTTTTGAAAACAGCATCTGATGAAAAGTACTTAATGATGAAGGTACAACCAATTTTCTTTTCTTTTGTATTGGTATCTTAATTATTTTAAATATTTCTAGGTTGCTGTCATAATGGGTGTTTGTGGAGGTTTACGATGCAATGAACTGGTAAACTTAAATAGTGAACATGTGAAAGATAAAGGATCTTTTATCTACGTGTCCATCCCAGAAACAAAGACCAATATGTCAAGAAGTTTCACTGTATTAGACGAAGGATTCTCTGTTAATGTTATGGAGATATGCAAGAAATACATACGCCTACGTCCTAAAAGTACTATTTCGCAGGGAAGATTTTTTTGCGATATATAAATTCAAAATGCACCGTGCAACCTGTGGGAATTAACACTATTTCCAGAATCCCTCACAGATTGCTTCTTTCTTAAAACTTCTAGACGCTAAATCCTACACGGGCCATAGTATGCGCCGTTCTTCGGCGACTCTGTTGGCTAATGCTGGTGGTGATATTCTCACTCTTAAGAGGCACGGAGCGTGGAGGTCATCTAGTGTTGTTGAGGGGTATATAGAAGAAAGCGAGTCAAATAAAATCGATATTGCTAGAAAAATTCAAGGAAAATCCAGCACAATGCAAGAGATCTCCGCGATGCAGTCTTCCTCAAACGTGGTTTGTGTAAATGTAAATCCTGATATTGCAAATAAGTTTACTTTTGATGTTAACGTGAATGTTAATATTAATGTTAATAAATAATTACTAAATTTTCTGCAAATTTTTCTTGAATTTTATATATTACAAAACACTAATGTTTTATGGAATATAAAACACTAGTGTTTTATAGGTGTTATAATACGTTTCATAACGGCATAATAATAGCTCTATAATATGGTGATTGTGGATAAAGTAAAAAATGCGGGTGAAAAAGTAAATCGAGCGAAAAATTATTTTAAAATTTTCAAAACAAGCTAAATAACTTAATACTTTACGACTTTTTATTATCAGTATTTGTAGATTTTGTTGATTTTTCAAAACCAACTTGACATTACAGATACAATTTTATAATACAACATGATGTTATGTTAGAAACACAAAAAGTTTAAATTTTATTTTTGTCGAAAACGGTTTATGACATCGATTTTAAATAATAAAGACACTTAATGAAAATTATCTTGAATTTCTCAAATTTGTTGTCAGATACAAAAAAGTAAAAAAAATATTTTTAATAAAAATACCCGTTGATCTCCCCTTACTGTTACGCTTGTGATGGATGTAAAAGGAAAGAACACCAATCGCAGCGATTAACCAACAACAGCAACTGCACACTTGCTGAATTTTCGACAGCTAACTTGTTGACATTACCAGCGATAACCGATATCGCTGATGATAACAGCTAGCTGTTGAAACACGTGTCCGAGTCAATTTTTGGTGCAGTTTTTGGTTTTTCTGTTGGTTATGGATGTAAAAAATTAATTACAGCGATTGACGGGTTTGTAATAGTTTATTGATTATACCTACAAAGTTTGAAAATTTTAAGTAACGAAATTTTTGAATGATTTAAAGACAACTCTTGTAACGATGTCTTATTCAAAGGGCTGTAGCTCACTCAGAAGCATTTTCCGATTAAGGTAATTTGAGTTAAATCGACATAAAATAACCTCTAGTACCTGCAGTTTCCGTTTGGCCGAAGAGTTTCTGGATACCCTGTATAAGAAAATTACTTTTCGTGAAGATGTACATAATTTCAGTATCCGATTTAAAGATTTAATTAGTCCTCCTGTTCACAGAACTTTTTTATTCCAACGAAGCTCTTCCTACCAGGTATTTAATCTTTACAATGCCACACTTTTAAATTAAAGCAACATTATGAAAATATATTTAAAAAAGAATATAAGAACTTACTGCTGCATGAGCATGTTCTGGAATAACATGTTGTATTTTTATTATTCTTTCTTTCTTTAATCACCTTAATCTAGCTTGCTGTTTATATTTCAATTTTTTAATTACCAGTTTTTATGTTTCATAAATACATGGTTTTAGTGGAAGAACAAGTTCTAGCTTGAACTACACCATGAGGTTTCCATTGTATACAAGTAATCTTTGTATAGATACTGAGTTAATTATATTTGTCTTATTGTTGTAATTAAATTAATCTTGTATAAATTGTATCTAATTCTTATTATACTATTTTTTGTGAAAGACATTTATTATTATTATTATTGTTATTATTAAAATATATTAGGCTGTTGGTTTTTAACACTCGCTTCATTGCATTCGTTTTACATACTTGATTATTACATCAGGGCGGATGTAAAGATAATGTATGTAATTATAGACCTTTAGCACTTTTATCGGTAATTTCAAAAATAATAAAAAACTTAGTTAAAAACAGATTATTGTCGTTTCTCGTGCAATTTCATATTATCAGTGACTATCAATTTGGTTTTTTGACAAATCGTAACACTACGGATGTAATGTTTTCTGTATTGGGAGAAACTCTTGAGTGCGTAAACGAGGGATACTCTACGGTGGCTGTGTTCTGTGACTTTGCTAAGGCATTTGATTGTGTAAGACATAATATTTTAATCACAAAAATGGAATACTATAGGATAAGAGAGACTCCACTCAAGTGGTTTGTGTCTTACCTAAGCAATAGAAAACAATACGTCAAAATCAAAATAAAGACTCAAATGCAAATAATGTTATGAACGGAGTTCCACAAGGATAGGTTCTCGGACCAATCCTATTTTTATTATTTATAAACGATTTAACAACTTTGAATATCAACGGCAAAATAACATTATTTGCAGATGACACCAGCATCACATGGAGAGTCTCACAATCGAAATCACTGCAAAACTCAATACAAGAAGACCTTTTAACACTGAAAATGTGGTGTGACTCAAACTTAAGTTTAAATGCCGTAGAAACCAAGGCTATGTGTTTCAAAGTAAAATTAGATCCGATAGTGTTAGACGACAATAATATAATTGAAGTTGCTAAATTGACTAAGTTTTAAATAATTCTCTGAAATGCTTGCCTCACATTGATACATTGGCAAATAAGTTGTCTCTAAATGTTGTTCATTAAAAACAATCTCCAATGAACTAAATGTAACCACCGCTAGGACAACATATTCTGCTCTTTTCAAATCTCTTTTGGGATAAGCATTACCGTTTTGGGATGCCTGTTGTAAGGAGAGATTTAACATAATATTTAAATTACAAAAAAGAGCTATCAGACACATTTTCGGACTGAAAAAAAGAGACCATTGTCAAGAATACATCAAAAAATTCAAAATTTTAACTCTGTCAGCATTATTCATTTTAGAAACCGTTAGTTTTATTCATAACCATCTGCACAATTTTCTGGAAAGGCAGGTTCATTCACATAACACTAGAAACTTGATGACCTGAAATTGTGTAACAATAAAATAGTTGAGTTTGCACAAAACATGTAGATTAGGTGTATTATGGACAAAGGAAGCTGTAAATAAACCTAAAAGGTTTGAATTTGAGTGCGCCGATTTAAAAACACTAAAAATTAATTACAACTTAACCTCAAAATTTTGGGTTAAGAAAAAGTGCAAATTGTGGAGTTATGTGACATTATTATGTGTAAGTGCCGCATATCATTATTATCAGAAGAGGAAAAGGCGTCGTTTGAGCCGGATTTTGATAAGGAAGATGAAAATAAAATTATTATTAGTTGCAGGAAAACCCGATAGAGGCGGGATTGAATTTCAAAAAGACGCGTAAATTGATAAAATTTTCAAATAAGCCATGCCTAAGTTATAAATAAGAGTACCTGCAACTTGAGCATCTCTTCTTCGAATGGTCGTGGGCGTGACTGCAGGCAGAGGCTGCGCCGAATTTAAATAATAAGTTAATAAGTGCTTCGAAGTGTCAGTCCGAAGTTTACAAATTACGGCCTAGAAGTAAAGCCGTTGAATTTCCCCTGAGGTACCATTCCGGAGATGAAAATAATTGGATAGTGCGCAGTAATTGAAGCTGTAGGAGATTTGAGACCTAAAAGGAACAGTTAAAAGAAATCGGAAAGATAAAGGAAAAATAGGAAGTAAACTTACCAAGTTAAGGAGTGTAGTTCACAACGGGATCGGGATGCAGCGTTAAATTTACCAGCACGGGGAAACCTGGAGCTTGAATCAAAGCATCGCTGAAGGCAGCATTGTAGCTGAAAAGAAGTACTACGACAAATACGTGTAACGGAAAAGAGTGGCGAACAAACTTGAGTGATCATAATAAGATCAAAAAACACCGGGAATATTTTAGTTAAAGATTTATAATTTATTTTATTGTCAACTTCAGCACGGTGGAGAAGAAATGAAACCAATAAATAAGTTTGTGTGTCAGTCAGTTGTTTTTATTCTAGCCGATCTAAACGTAAAGGAGGCTATACACGTTAAGCAAACAAATAAGAAAGAGCTAGCCAGGTAAATTATTTAGGGGTGATTTTACTACAAGTAAGATCAAAATTTTCAGAGCGTCCCAACGTAATTCACCCTTTTAAACAAATTTTATTTGCACCCATTAATAATCCCTTTTATTAATATTTAAATATACACCCCATTCATTGCAATTAATATAGCGTCCCAACGTGGGACGTTTAACATTAACATTTACCTAAATCATATCACAATTCATTGCAATATAGATGGTTTATGTATATATGTTTTATTGTATTTTAGCAAAACGTTGTATTAATTCATTTTCCAGCCAGTATAAAGTTGAAGCAATTCATATAATTTTCCCTATTTACTCTGAACTAATACTAAGACATTTTTTAAATGAAATTTTTGTAACATTTGCTCACACTATCGGATCATGTTAAAAATTGATAAATGCAATTTGAAGAAAAAGTGGGGACGAGACGGTTTTGAGCAGTGAACTATAATGGGTCAAAGTTAAGATAGTGCATCAAACAATGAAAGTGTTAAAATTGTTGTTAACGTTTTAAAAAAAATGGTTTTATAATTTCACATAAGTCCGCGCATTATAGTTAAACCACAAATTGTAGTCGACTTGCCATTGTAGAAATAGATTTAATGGAAACAAAACCAATAGACAATAATAAATAAATTCTACCACAAAGTAATTAATAAATGAAACACTAATGGAAAATAAATATAAAAAAGTATAAAAATAAACGTCTAAGTTATCAACAAAAAAAGAATATTGAATAAAACCAAAGTCATAGAGAAAAGGTTAATTAACCACAAGAGTGTAAAGTTCTACACTCTTGTGGTTAACACACAAGAATAATTTAGCAAACTTGATTTTTAATCTTTAATATGTGTTAGCAATCAATTTATCAACAACCAAATTATGGTTCATATTTTTAACATTAATTTCTATTAATTAGGTAAATATTTTTAAACATATTTTAATTATTTAAGTAATTTATCAACTTTTAGACAGCCCTGATGAAGTTAGTAACTCACTAACGAAATATTGGCCATTTAATAAAATAATATTAAATTTCATGGTATTTGATCGAAATCCAATTATCCTATTATTTAATTAACAATTTTTGACGATCAAGATTACTGCCTTTCAACTGAGAAAAGGTTATATCTACTACGTCATTAAAAAGTGTAAATAAGGTTAGTGCACTAGATATGCAATAAACAACTTGGTATACAAAATAAGATTGTAAAGAAAATATTTTTTTTTGAGTTTGCTGTTAAACATTCACGTTGCGTTAATTAAAATTCATTTAAATGTAATCAAAAATTTATACGTTTTACTATTTTAGTTGTATTAAAATTTTAATTTAAAGATACAAACTACCCATTTTAATAATCAAGTCAAGATCCTGAGGTTAATTATAGAATAAAAATTAATAGTGTCATATTGTTAATTTAACTTGTTTCGTAAAATATTGCAATGCGTGAGTGTTTACCTTTTCCTCAATTTTGTAGCTTTTTCTATTATAATTATAAGCAACAATAATAATTTATCCTATAAAATAAGTACAAAATCGTGATATTATAAATAAACAGGTAGGACGAAATGCTCAGTAATGGATCAGACACATTTTCGGACTGAAAAAAAGAGACCATTGTCAAGAATATTTCAAAAAATTCAAAATTTTAACTCTTTCGGCGTTATTCATTTTAGAAACCGTTAGTTTTATTCATAACCACAATTTTCTGCAAAGGCAGGTTCATTCACATAACACTAGAAACTCCTTTTCTTACAACCTTATCTTAGATACTCCGAATCTAGAATGTACTAAAAACTCTATCATGAATAGTGGTATAAAATTATACAATCACCTACCAGCTTCTTACACATCAATGTATCCCCAAACTAAATTAAAAACAAACTATAAAAATATTTCTGATTGACAGACCACTATATCTAATCTCTGATTTGTTTGCTGTTACTTTAAATAATAATAACTAATTTTAATTTATATGAAATTTAGTGATTCAGGGTATTTGGACTTATTATTATATTGACTTCAACTATTTATATACTTACTTTATATTTGGTTGTAATTAACTTTAGTTGTGTTTATTTTAAACTAAGAATTTCTGTCATAAATATATTTGCGATAATGAATTTCATTTCTATTATTTATTTTCTTTTTTTTTGGTATTATGTTTTTGTCTAAGAAATGTTGTAAATTTCAGTGACAATAAACATTTTTTTTTTATTTGATTTGACTTGATTTGATATTTTTTCTTGTTCTATTCTATTGTTTAGTTTTACACGAAAACGTGTAGGCATTTTAATATATCTTATCATTTCAATAAGTTTGAAGTAGCTCTTGAACAACAATTGGTAGGTTTAAGTGACAAGTGTATATATAAAAACCTTATTTTGCATCAATTTCAATTTATCTTCAAAAAAATGCTGACGATTCTCGCATTTGTGTTGATTTCTGTTCAAGTTGGTGAGGGATATACTCCCATCGTCATGTGGAATGGCATGGGTAAGTGTTAAAATTCCTAATGGCACTACCTAGAAAAATATTAACTATACTGATAGGCGATTCTTCATCTGGTTTGAGTCGTTTTAAACGACAACTGGAGGCGGAATTGCCTGGCGTGCACGTTCACTCCCTAATGATTGGTAATTCTACGATTGAAGAGAGAATCAACACTTTTTTGATGCATCCTGACAAACAAATTGACATCGCGTGCAACATAATTCGATCAGACCCTCTGTTAAGTGAGGGATACAACGCGATCGGTTTTTCCCAAGGAGCTCAGTTTTTGTAAGGGTGTTATGTTGTTTTTACAAATTTTGAAGACTTTTCGTAGGAGGGCTTTAATGCAACGATGTCCTTCACCGCCGATTAAAAATCTTATATCTTTCGGTGGTCAACATCAAGGAGTTTTTGGCATTCCGATTTGTGTTCCTCTCATTCCATTTTGTCACGACTTGCGCGTATGGATCAACGACATTGTTTATAACAGGTGAAAAAGTTACGGTAGTAATAATCAAGTTAATTGTGTCGTCTGCAGCTTTATTCAAGGTTTACTGGTGCAATCAACTTATTGGCATAACCCTCTTGACGAAGCAGAGTATAGAGAAGGTAATACCTTCCTTGCAGACATAAACAACGAAAATGTAATTAATCCAGCTTACGTTGACAATTTGCAACAATTGGAAAATATGATTTTGATTAAATTTGAATGGGATCTGGCGGTCATACCTTTAGATTCTCAATGGTTCGGATTCTACAAAGCAAACGAATCTGAACAAGCCGTTCCTGTACAGAGCCTTCCTATTTACGTATGTGTATATGTTATTAAAAATTAATATCATTAATTTAAAAATTTTAGACTCGGCTAGGATTAGATAAATTAGAACGTGACGGTAAATTGCACTTCTTGTCAACACCAGGTTTTCATTTAAATATAGATTGGAATTGGTTTTCAGAGAATGTAGTTCACATTTACTTAAATAAATAATTTTAAATTTGTAACGCTTTCTATTGAGTGATTAAGACAGTGCGCAAGAGTGCTTGGTCAATTGCGTTATTGTATTCAGTGTCAACAGGGTCGAGATGAGGTTCGTTGTCTTTCTATTTATTAGTGTTTCTTTAGGTTTTTGTGAGAAATATACACCTATTGTACTGTGGCATGGAATGGGTAAGTTAATGAACAAAATTTTTTATTATAAGATACAACAATGTTACTAAACTTAGTACTTAAAATGACGCAATGGTCGTTGTCAGCAGTATCATTAGAAAGATTATAAAAACCTTGTTTATGTTTTATATTAAAATAATTTTAAGATAAAAACTATAATCGTAAATAAGATAATAATATCGCTACTAAAATGTTTATGATTATATCGCTGTCGACGAATTCCTTGTAATAGTACAGTAACACATTTTGGATTAATCAATGGAAAAAAGCAACGTCAACGATACTGTTACAGTGAAACATACGAATATTTCTTGTAAAAATCATACAAAGAAAATGATCACAGTAACACAAGGTTTCGGAAGCTGGTTATAATTAAATAATTATACCTAATTTAATAACATTGCTGTCCTACCATTTTCGCGGAAATTTATTTTATTTACAGCAAACAAGTAACAAATAAATTTTGTTTTGGAGCGAAGTTTAACCTACACCTAATTTTTAGTAGAGTAAAGTACCCTAATATCGGATACTTTTTTTTAACCTAATATTAATTTTAATACATCAATAAATCTATAAAGTTTTTAAAACAAAACAAATAATAGGCTATAGAGAATCATATATTAAACCAAAATAAATCGTTGCCACATGTTAAAAAATAAAATTTACGTTTTTCGAAAAATGGTCAATTTACGTTGACAAAAAATAATGTTCCTAATACCGGATAGGGTATCCGATATTAGGATAACGATATAAAACTAGCCATCGAGGCAGAAATCACAAATGTATGTGTCTTCTTTGTCTATATTGGCACAGTCGGCATGAGCCCACCTGAAACATTTTGAGCACTGAATCCATTGTTCACCCGAGGTATCTTCAGAGAAGAGTCCAGAACAAAACATGCATTCTGCTTCCTCTTCCCCAATGTCACAGTCCATGTCAGAATCATCATCTAAAATTAGTACTTCATCTTCTTCAGATGAACTAAAAGATTCGTCATTATTAACACTAGTCTTTCTAACCTTCGTTGTCATTGTCTTTTTAGCAATAGGTTTTCCTTTCTTTTAGAAGGATTACATTTGTCTGTTTTCAATTTCGGAATTCCCTTTGAAGTACTTTTCTTTCTCTTCTGTTCTGCAAACTTCTTTCTAAGGCATCTTTATATGGGTACTTGTAATCACGGCAGCAGATCCTTTTCTGGACTTTCTTTCTTTATCACTAGACTTGTAAAATGAAGTGGTCGGCAAAGGGCTAATATCTTGGTCGCACTCTTGGATCTCTGGAATTGGAAATGTTTGTAGGAGTCACATGCCTTGGAGGAGTCACACCCTTGGAGGAGTCACATGCCTTGGAGGAGTAACATGCTTTGGAGGAGTCACTTGCTTTTGTTCTTCAGCATCGGGTAGTTTGTAGCTGGAATTCGGTCACCTTCCGCTTGATGGTGAATAGCAAAGTCGTGGTCTCGAAAATGTGCTTATTAAATGGAAAGATACCGCTTTTTCAAAACCATTTATAGCGATTTCAGCTGTAGCACATCTTACATACGCTCTTCCAAGCAATTCGCAAACTTGATAGCTGGTGACCACTCTTCCAGGGTTGTTTCTCAGCCAATTTTCAATCTCCTGTGAGTAATAGGTTTTAAGAGGACCCATGAATGCAAGGTCCAGTGGCTGCATTTTGTGAGTAGAATGCGGCGGGAGACATACAATAACCACATGGTTCTGTCGCGCCAAGTTTATCGTGTCAAGGTTACGCGTATGGGAGTAGTGACCGTCCAAGATTAATAAAACAGGATCAGCTTCACTTGGTTTAGCGTGGCTAACAAAATGTTGTAACTAATTGGTAAAAATGTGGCTCTGAATCCAGCCAAACACATGGCAGGCAGCAATTGTCCCTGGTGGAGCGCCATTGAGTAATTCTATCTTCATGTTTTTTGGGGAAATATGACCATTGGAGGCACATAACCACCAGCAGCATTCATACAGGTAACCACCGTCACTAGTGATCCTCTTTCTGCAGAGGTAATTGCCCCTACTTGCTTTTTACCTTTTAAAGTGATTATCCTGGTATGCTTTTATTGTACAGACGTTATACCTGTTTCATCTATGTTGTATATTCGACAGGGATTGAATTTTACCTTCTCCATCGCAGGTTCCAAAATTTTAAAAAGAGATTATATTTTCTTCTGTGAATCCCTTGATTCGGGCAGTTGATAAACCCTGTGGTCTCCTAAACGTTAGTTCAGGGTGCATTTTTAAAAACGAACCCAACCATTTGTAACCTGTTCTTTCCTGATTCTTTGTAAACCTATGTTTTAAATTGTTCCGAATGGCTAATTGAAAGGCTAATCTTCGAATATCAGAAGCTCACAATCCGTAAAATCTTTTATCCATTTCTAGACAATAATCAACCAAATCCGCTTCAATTTCTTTAGGCAACACTGGTGGACGTCCTAGATTGGTTTGAATAAGCTCTTCAGGTGACTTTATTTTGTTTTTTACGTAGTCTTCCAACGTGTTCTTGGGTACTTTAAAAGTTCTTGAAGCTAGCAAGTATCCAATTTCTTTATTTTTAACCGCAGTTACAGCTGCAAGCATGGATTTACTATCCCACGTCTTTCGTTTTTGTTTGGGTTTCAATGACATTTTATTTCTGAAATTAAGAAAAAGTGTAAGATAGAAAATTAAATGAGCAGGTGTAGCACAAGGATTATAGCATAAATCTTTCTTTTTGTCGACGAAAACATAAAAATTTAGTTATTAATAAGGCCTTAGCTACGTAGAGATTATATAGACAGATAAGAAATATTTTGTCCTAATATCGGATATCTGATATTAAGACAACCTGACCATCCGATATTAGGCAAATTGTCTCCTGTTGAAGGTCAAAGTCATGGAACAAAGGAAACTATAATAATCCATTGTCCGCATGCACTGAATTGAAGTAGACATATTATAGACTAACTTAAACTACAGAGACAAATTTAAACCTGAATGTCTAAAAATTACGTTTTCAACTAGCACGTGTAAAAACTCGGAATGTGACAGTTCGGTATGTGACTCTAGAGCCATCTATGTTTTATCAGGTACATTAAAATATTATTCGGTGGCTTGGGTTAAGTCCCATGCTAAACTGTAGACAGGTTTCTTTGTAATCAGATGACAGATTTCTTTAAAACAGAACTATCCGATATTAGGCAACTATCCGATATTAGGGCACTTTACTATACTGAGCAGTTTACTAAGAAATAATAAAAATACAATTTACTTTAGTAACTATAGTAAAATTCACGAAGCAAAATAGCTATCACGTTTTGAACAAGCAGTATATATGCACCTGAAGAACCGTATTTACGCGAAAAGAATATGATCGTGAAACGAACTACCACGGAGACAGAGTAAAAATGTTCCTACTTTTTTTGAACGTTGTTGCCAGTAATTGCAAACTGCTTTAAGTAATATGTCAAATTTTACTTATTCTTTTAACAATAGCGATCAATAGGGTTACTTTAAAAAATTGTGGAAAAGATTAGAAATATTTTGGGAATGCCGAAAATTAGTAAACTTTGTTCTACTGTTACATTCGAATTCTTTAAAAATAGAAGTTGTATTGTTTTTTTTATTCATCAATTTTATTTTTGAAAGTGAAAAGCACAAATACTAAATGAGATGATGCCACTTATTAATCATGTACCTGAGAGCGACTTTTCTAGATCTTCATTCAGGTTATGATGACTTCAAGTTAGTGATTTAAGGTTTAAAAACCATATCTTGTGATTTGAGAAAGAAATGGAAGAACTTAAAGAAAAATGTTACCTTGATTGGCCTAGTAACTATGATACTATTGTTGTAAGGAATTAAAAAATTAAATAGCACCTCGTATTGGTGTCTTGTTAACCGGTGTTCTGGGAAATTAATATTGGAACCATTAAATTGGTGTACTTCATGTAAATTCAAATAAACTTTCAGCAAACTTCAGAACCTAATAAATTATTGAGGTTGACAGTTTCACGTACTAGTTTCACAAGTCAATAAATGTATATGATAGAATTCCAGACATTGTTCTTGTTTAAAACAACTAAAATTCTAAGCAACATTCTTTACCCACTGTTTATAAGAATATGTGTTGGTTAAAATCTGTTTATCTCTTCCAGTTTGTTTTGAATTATATGAAAGTCGTAAAGTCATTGTATTACACTTGAAGGTATTTTTCTTAAAATTCAATATGGAATTACGAATGTCACTTCTATTTTAAATTCAAGAAAATAGATAATGTTTTGCTAACAGATGGAAGCCAGTAACGACAATTAACTGTTGGCATTTTCTTAGTTTATAGGTTTATACTAATCATACGTGTCAATGCTTTTACAAGAGATGTCGTACGACACACATTTTACTTATGTTCATTGCTCCACGAGAGTTTAAAAGACCAACCGCCGTCTTGTACAGTTGTATACCGCACTTAAGTATACACCTCTGATGAGCTCATAATAAGAGCGAAATGCGGCATCAGGTGTTCTTTCGTTGCGTGTTATGCTTCTGTACAAGTTTTTACTTGGCTTTATCGACACTCGTGCGTTTCAAGCATTAACCCCTTGACTCCGGGCGCGCTTTACTCAAGTATACTGGGATATCCGGTTTGGTGCGCTGAGCCATAATTACTTAACATCATACTTTATGTTGTTTAGGACTCATAAGATTGATCTGAGATTAAATAAAGGAATGAATGTGTTTGATAAGAGTTTTTATGCTGTATAAAATAACACAAAGTATCAAAGATTATACAAAATCCCAAAACAAAACGATTGACAATATAATTTACCATCAAAAATAAAAGTGTTTAGTTATACACAATCATAGGAACAGAAGAAACAGTAATAATAAAACGATTCCACGTGAAGAAACAAAATTGTATTTCGAACAAACAATAATTAGAAAATAAAACAGTTCAAAAAATTATTTCTTATTATGGAATTCTTCTGAATGTTCGTTTGAACAGAGAGGTTTCTCACAACCAGAACACAACAGAAATGTGTATTTTGTGATTTTGTACACATTGTAACAGATCCAGCATCTTCTTCTTTTCTGTTCTCCCTTGGGCAAACGAATGAGTTTATGCTCTTTCGATTTTGAAGAGTTTTTGTTTATTGACTTACCGCGAAGATCATTATATTTGGGGTGATAATGGGAAAGTAGCTCATCACATAATTTTTCTGTAAATTTAGCAGTCTTGACTTCTTTGTTTTCGGAATTCTCATACAACACTTTTGAATTCAAAACCATTCTTTGTATAATATGAATCCCCAACTTTTTGAACCAGCTATAATTTTTTCTGGCGGCATTGTATGGTTCAATATCCTGGTCCACGGCGTCTACGGCACCCATATTCATATTGTAATGTTCTATATGTTGGGGTCTTTTGTACATGATCTTTGCTCGCTTTGCTTTCTCAAATTTTTCTTTTCTTTGAAATTAGCAGTCAATTTGGTTGTGAGGACATAAACATCACGTTTGTCTTTGAACCTCACAATGAGTATGTCTTTTTGCGGACAAAACATGACTGATACTTTTCCAAAGGAAGCTCCGTCAATTCTTTGGGAACACCTCTTCTTACATTGATAGTACCTGTCACGTATGTCTTCTTGCTGAGCAAAAATTCGGCCAGGCGTTCAGATAAATACCAATTATTGAGTATTACTTCGCGGCCTTCCTCTAATAAATTCTGCATGAGAAATACAACAATTCTCTCAGACATGGACAATACCTCAACACCTGGTATATGCGTTGGGTGATAAATATCTTTTCCAATGTATAAGGAAAAATTGTATGTGTAGCCTCTGAACTTTGAGTCACTTGGACATAAACAAAAAAGTTTTATACCAAAACGAGACCTTTTTGACTTTATATATTGCTTGAAATGCAGTCGTCCTTTATATAGCATCAAGCATTCATCGATTGCACAAATTTTTCCTGGATCTATGAGAATTGTGCAATTTTCACGTACATGGGCGAAGAACATTGCCACCCTCGTAAGTGGCTTTTGTCTGTCCACGGCTCGAGGAGAGCTGAACCGCAAGAATTTCAGAATAGAATAAAACCTGTCTCGGCTCATTATTTTGGAGGAAAATACTGGTGGGCCTCCTAACAGATACGTCTTCTTCCAATAATCATGCATATTAGGCAAATGCATCAAGCCCATCAACAAAAGTAATGATAGAAATACATACATTTCATTTCTAGTCACGTTCTTCCAGTATAAACCATGAACCTTCAGTGCTAAGTTGTTATGAGCTTTCATGAAAATTCCAGCTCTGTCGTTCGTCCATTCGCAAAGATAGTCTACTATTTTTGGCGAAATGAATGCCTCAAAGCATTCTCGTATTGAAATTGAAGTAGTTGTGAAATTCATATGGAAATGTGGTTTCAAATATTTCTGAATCTCTCTTATCTTGAAACGGATCTGCAATAATTCTCCAATCTCCAAATTGTACAGGTTCTTCAGTTTCTGATTCATCTGTGTTCGAATATTCATCTTCGGAACTGAAATCGTCCTCCGAATCAGTGTAATTTTTAAAATCTGCGTCACTTGTATCGCACTCACTATTAGAAGACATAATGCACTAGTAATAACACTCTCTCACTGCTAAAGATTTACTGATTTGACCGACGCAGCCGAGGGAATGACACCAATAAAACTTATTTATCCCCACTTAATATTGTTAACAGTATACGGGTTAGTTTTAACACGTTTGAAATGATGCATAAGCAAGCATCACCGTATCTGAGCTAAAAGAGGAAATGATGCATACGTATGCATCATCCGGATGTAGCGGACACTCACTCATGATGCAGACGGGTGCATCACCGGAGTCAAGGGGTTAAAGCTGTTGCTTAGATAGCGATATGCACGTTAAACGCACACATGTCGTTACAATTAACTGTTGGCATTTTTCTTAGTTTATACTAATCATACGTGTCAATGCTTTTACACGAGATGTCGTACGACACACATTTTACTTATGTTCATTGCTCGACGAGAGTTTAAAAGACCAACCGCCGTCTTGTACAGTTGTATACCGCACTTAAGTATACACCTCTGATGAGCTCATAATAAGAGCGAAATGCGGCATCAGGTGTTCTTTCGTTCCGTGTTATGCTTCTGTACAAGTTTTTACTTGGCTTTATCGACACTCGTGCGTTTCAAGCATTAAAGCTGTTGCTTAGATAGCGATATGCACGTTAAACGCACACATGTCGTTACAATTAACTGTTGGCATTTTTCTTAGATTATTGTTCATCTGTACAACAGAAATAATTGGCATATGTATTAGTCTTTTTTGATAAATCGTTGAAATTGATTCTTTTTCTTCCACTGAATTTTCACTCTAGTTGTTCAATTTCTCCGTAGCTATTCATTTTGTTCGAGTCATAGCAGTGATTTTGAAACACAAATAAAATCAATGTTGATGTTCTAATTGAAACAAGTAGAATGTATTATTTCTACAACTACTCTGCTTGATGAAAATTAAGCCACGATCCTGCTCTACCATGCTTGGTTTTCTGTTATTCCTTAGTTTCACATGATCGGGCCATCAGCAAGTTTATCGTAGTTGTTCTTAAATCCTATGATTTCTAAAAAATGTGTAATGGCTACCTTTGACGCTGCCTTCACCTAAAAGTCAAGTTTTACTTTATGATGCGATGTCATTATTTATCAAAAAGTATATAAGCAATACTTACGGTTCTTTGGTAGACATGATCAGAATAGCCAGAGTCATACATACATTCTTCTTACATTTAAAACAACTTTTTTTATGTTTTTTCTTCGTGTTTTCGAGTAGAGACCCACTCCGTAAATGTAAGTTTCCACAGTTTCACTCTGATAATTTTGTTCTACTGAAACAATCTCAAAAGTAGCTAAACATTTATTGTCATTTCTTTTCAGTAAAGTTGCATTTGAACAAATTTAATCATGGCTTGTACTTCTAATTTCTATAATACTCTATCCATATTAGTGTGATAGATAAAGGTTAGAACCATAGGTAGATAAAAAATAGTTATAATCAACTGTAAGTGTACATACAGTGTGTCGAATTGAATTTTGAGTTTTTGGAAATCAGCCCTGCTTGGTTGGAAACGAAGTTGTGACATAATTTTAGTTTCAAAAAATCAATGGTACCCTTAAAATTTTCAAAAAACGTTTTTTGTACAACAGTTAAGTGCTTTTTGGAGATGAGATACACACAAAGTTATTAGGAATAGTCCCCAAAGAGCACTTTACTGTTGTGCAAAAAACGTTTTTTAAAAATTTGAAGGGCACCCTTAATTTTTTGAAACTAAAATTAAGTCAAAAATGTCGTACCAAGCAAGGCTGATCCCTAGAATACTTTCGAATATTTTTTGTCTTTTTCAATATATGACTAAACAATCGGGAGACACTGTATATAGGAAAGAGTTCCCTAATTTGAACCGCCTCCAAATTGAACCATTCTATTTTTTTCATTATGAATGATAATTACCGACATCTAATGTTTAAATGACAACGACCATACCACGTTGAAAGCACCAGTTCTCGTCCGGTCACTGAAGTTGAGGAACGTCGGGGTGTTGTCACTTTCCCACTTCCAACCTGCCTGGCCATCGTGGAAATGGAAGACCATACTCCCCTAATATAGAAAGGCGATGCTCCTACAAACGAGAGATAAAGCTGTAATGAGACAGAGAGAGTCACAGAAACTGAAAAGTTATTATCGCTAAGAAAGGGATCTTAAGTTTTGTCCGTTGCAAAAATTCCGTTAATACAGAATAAAGAAAACATATATTTTTGAGGTAAGATTTTAATAAAAAGTAACTAGTTCCTGAAAATGGACCGAAGCCAGTTACCTAATTTGAAACGGTTTATTTTAGGAAACAGTTTATTTTTCTTACTTCAACTGCGTTGTTTTCTTATTTAATTAGATGTCAAAGGAGGGAAAATATGGCAAATAGTCCTAAGCGGGCTAATGCAGCAATATAAATAATGAGGAAAGAGCCAAACTGAAACGTCATTTAGAGAATGAGAACAAAATTGCTAATGAACATACAAAGGTCCTCTGCCGTCCTGCTGATTTTGACATATAAATAGAAAACCTTCTCGTTCAGCATATTTTGAAGTTTGAGGAGAGAATATTTGGTTTTACTATAACCGATATTAAGAGAATAGCTTATGACTTGGCAGAGAGCAATAACATTCCTTGTCGCTTTAATAAAAAAAAAACACATGGCGGGAAAGAAATGGTTTTATCCGATGCCATCTTGAATTATCTTTTCGGCAATTTGAGTCTACTTCGATTGCAAGAGCAAAAGATTTCAACAGAGAAAGGGTTTTAAGCAATTGATGGATAAGTACAATATAACTGCTAATACCATATTTAATGTAGATAAATCTGGATTCAACACAGTTCAGAAAGGAATACCAAAGGTTGTCTCCTTGAAACGTAAAAGGCAAATTGATGGGACACCAGCAAAGAAAAAGGAGTTAACATCACAGTAGTTAGTTGCTTGAATGCTGCGGGATTATATGTTTCGCCTATGCTTATTTTTAAAAGAAATCTCTTTGCACCGGAATTAGAAACAAGTGCTCCATTAGGTGGATTAGAAGAAATTTGTGATACGGGGTAAATTAACTCCAAACTCTTCTTGAAACATAATAATAAAGGTGTTTAACCTAGACCTGGGAAAGAGGTAATTTTATTGATAAACGGAAAACTCACAGTAAAAATTAAGTAGCTTTCAATTATGCAAGATATTTATCTTCTTCAACTTCCTGGTCATGCCTTCTTCAAGCCATTGCAGAGCTACTTCATCCAAGCACAAGAAAAATTGTTGCAAGCCAATGTTGACAAAACAATTTCTCAATACAATGTGGCTACTTTAATTACAGAAGCTTACTGAAGAACAGCGTGGTTCAGGCATTTCGCCAAGTAGATTGAAACCATTTTAAGAACCATTATTTTGCTGCTGCATAGACGCCTCTGACAAATGAAGAGTGTTTAGAGAAAAACAACGAACCAGGGGAATCAATGATCGAGAAGTTGAAATAACATTAACTAGTCCTAATAATTCACCATTGTAAAAAGTGAATTTGTAGAACTTGATGTATCATTATCTGGACTAATATCTACTTCAATGAAACAATCAAATTGAGATTATTTTTGTTTATTATCAGCAAATAGTAAAGCCACAACATCAACCCAACATGGTACTTTAACCTTCAGTTCAACAGTTACTCAAGTTTTCATTAAGGCGACCCTAGCAACTCCCTCTTATTCTAACACAAGATCTAAGCTGTCTCAGAAACACATCTTCTAAAACTAGTAATAAAAGCGTAAAGAACTAGCTGTTATAAACTCTACCCAGCCAAAACAGGCTGCAAAAGCTTCTCAAAAAAGGAAAGTGGTTACAATAGAACCCATAGAATCTAAAAGTTCAAAATCAGAGAGTGAAGACAATGCTGAGTGTTTGAATTGTGGGAGCACCTATCTGTGCTCGAAAAAAGGCGATGGTGGGGCTTGTTTGCAATCTGTGCCATCGATGGGCACCCGAAGGATGTGCTGGAATTGAGAAGGTGATGATTGTTTTGGGACTTGTGCTTGTGGAGGATTTATGATGTGGGTTTTTAAATCTTTTTTTCTTAAATAATTTTCCCGTTTATGAACTTTTTAGAAAATCCGTATTAATCCCAAGATCTCAAAGTTATTAAGTAAAATGTGTGTCTTGCATCAAAGTTATTGTTTTTGTAGTCGATCAAATAAAAGTTATTGTTCTTCATGCAATTTTGTTCATTTTTCAAACATCGGTTCAATTTAAGTCCAGAAATAACACATTTGTGAGTGCGATTATAGGTTACAGGCCGAAGCAGAATGCTGGAAGTTTGCTTGATTTTTTGTACCGGCTGTTTCTAAATTTATAAAATTACTATTTGGGATTTATTTAGATATTATATCAATTTATATAATATTGAATTATTTTTATAAGAATAAACATCACTTTCTAAAACTTTATTTTTATTTGGTTTTGAGAGGTAAATAATTTGGTAATGATAAAGTTTACATTAAATGGGGTTGACACAATAATTGTACACAGACAGACTAACAAAATCCTTCTTAAACTTTTAGTATGCACTATTTTTTTTTGTATCATAAAGAAATATTATTTTTTATTGTAGGTGATGGATGTTGCTTTCCCTTTAGTTTAGGAGCGATACAAATAAAATTGAATGAAACAATGCCAAACGTGCACATCCTGTCTATTAAAATCGGAAGTTCAGTAATAGATGATGTGGAAAACAGTTATTTAATGCATCCCGATAAACAATTGGAAATTGCTTGTGAAGCAGTTAAATCGGATCTCTTGCTAGCGAATGGGTACAACGCCGTTGGATTTTCTCAAGGCTCGCAGTTTCTGTAAGCGTTAAAATGGGTACTGAATTTTGAGTACATACTCATTACTGAGGGAATTTTAGACGAGCATTAGCACAAAGATGTCCTGAGCCAAAAATGAAAAATTTAATCTCTTTAGGTGGACAACACCAAGGAGTATATGGTTTTCCAAATTGTGGTTCGCTTACATTCAAAGCGTGCGATTACATTCGTCGATTACTTAATCACGGTGCTTATTTGAGGTATTTTATGCTTTTTTCAAATTTATAATTGAATTACATAATTACAGCTGGGTTCAAAGAGCTTTAGTTCAAGCTACTTATTGGCATGACCCATTAAACGAAGAGTTGTATAAAAGCAAAAGCACTTTTCTTGCTGATATAAACAACGAAAGGTTTATTAATCAGTCGTATATAAACAATTTGAAATCGTTGGAAAACTTTGTTATGATAAGATTCGACTCAGATACTATGGTACAGCCTATAGAATCGGAATGGTTTGGGTTTTATAAACCGGGACAGTCTACAGATACTGAAAAACTTGAAGATTCGGATATTTATAAAACGGTATGTTTCTATTGCATATGAATTATTTATTAATATTATTTGTAATTAGGATCGATTGGGTTTAAAACAGATGAACGAAAATAAAAAATTGCATTTCCTGTCAGTGCAAGGAAATCACCTGCAGTTCGAATGGCCGTGGTTCGTCGAGAACATTGTTAACAAATTTTGGCTTAAGATGACTTTATTTCGTATTAGATTTGCTGTAATACGTACTACTTTAATATGTTAAGATATGCTAGTTATTTATCATTATGAATCTATGTAAAGAGTTTGCTTTAAAACTGTAACACTTACTTAATTTATGTTAAGAAATTTACTAATTTTGTATTAAATATTATGTTAGTAACAAAAATATCATTACGCTTTATCTTCGCCGAGGCAGCTTTTTCTAGCTCTAGCCAGGGTTTGGTCGAGCTCTTGCCTCGTGAGAGAAGCTTTGGAGTCTAATGCGGTGTCGGTGCAAAAGTTCAGTTTCCTTTCGGGTTTTCGTTTCGTTTCTAGAAAGGCACCTTCGTAATTGTCGACTTGCTTGAAATAGTCTACTCAACTCTACTCTACTCTACTCGTGGACTGCAACCCTTTCTACTCATAAAACGGGGTTGAGACGGGCTACTGCTCTAACGCGTTTAAAAGCGATTAGGTTTTCCTCCGTTTTACGTTTTTTAAGAACTTTAAAAGCTTTATTTTTTGACGAAATGACCGCCTCCACCTCTTCATTCCACTACGAGACGTGTCTCTTCGTACCGTAATGACCGCCTGATTTCGGAACGGGCTTGGTCGCAGCGTTAAGAAGGTATTCGGTAAGGAAGGTTACGGAAATGTTTGCAGAAACTGTTAGATCATGTAAGTTTGATCGGAAGAGATTCCAATTAGCTCGGTCTATGTTCCATCTTTCGGGAACATAAGTCTCGCAATATGGGACGTCAAATTTCATCGTGATGGGAAAGTGGTCGTTGTCGTAGAGATCGTTTAACGTTTTTCCATTCATTTAGGGAATTATGATTGCCGAACAAAAAGGGAGGACCAGCACTGAGAAATCGCTCGATCGAACTTTAAAAAAGATAGGTTATTAATGTTACGTTGGTATTGTTTACTATGAATTTTTCTAGCAAGCGACATATCGGGCATAGCGTTGATGGATGGCATAGCTGTCCACGTAAACTTTCAAGATCCGCAAGAGATTAGTCGAAACGGAGTAAGTATATATTGCATACTTGTAAATTAATTTGCACATATACCGCTTGTAAGTTGGTAGTAAGCGGTATTCGTTTCATTTTCAGGTCTTTTCTTACGGCAGCCAGTACTTCACCGTTCGCTCGTTGGTCGATGGTTACTATCCCATGTTTTTTTTAAGGAATGCGGTTGCGCTGGTTTCAAGTGAGATTCTTGAAGACACAGACAGATCGGTCTATATTTACTTATTAGAAGTTTCAAGTGGCAGTTTCTTGCAATTAAATCTTTACAGTTACATAGACTAACAAACGATTAAAAAATAAGTCTCATCTCCTACCTTGCGCCGACCAATTTTCCGTGGTTTTTCCATTGAGTCGATTTCCGATGGTTTAACAATTCCCCAAACAGTACTTTCATGTACTAATTCAAATTTTGAGCAAGTTTTATTGTCTACAGCAGTTGTTAATGTATTAACAAACCAATGACATTGGATTACTGCACGTTGTCTGCTCTATTCGGCTTCTCAAGCTAATTTTATTTCTGAGAAATTTTGTAATAGTATGAAGTTTAGAAAAGGATTTAATAAATCACTTTTAAACATACTAACTTCTATAAATTTAGTTGATCATAAAGTCAATGTAACTGCGCCAGTAGACATTTTAATTGGTGCATCTTATTGTTATAAACTCCTCTGTTCAGTCCGCATTTTGCTTGGAAAAAATAAACCTATCTTGCAGAAAACTCTATTTGGATAGGTGCTAGGAAGCATTCTTCAGCTTCTAGTGTTTATAACACTGTTTGTATTTCATTACCTTCCAATAAGGATTTTAATAACTCTATCTAATATTTGCAATTTAGAAAAATTCGTACCAACTAAAAAAGAGTCTTTGTTGTCTAGCGAAGAAAGATTTTGCGAGCAACATTTTATGAATACTGTAAGACGTGATAAAAATGGAAAGTTTATTGTTTCCATTCATGCATCGCTTTCTCCATTTAGAGAAAAAATTACAAAGGGATCCAAGTCTTCGAGATGAATACACAAAATTCATTCACGAATATCGTAATTTGGGTCATATGACTCGGTTAGATTTTAATAAGATGTCTCATCAAACTTCGGCCTTACATGTAACCATTGATTTAGGCAAGGTTCCTTTTTATTATTTGCCTCATCATTCCGTCATAAAACACCAATCGTTGTCAACTAAGCTACGAGTGGTTTTCGACGTCAGCGCAGTTAGTTGGTCCTGTTATCCAGCAAGATTTGTTTTCTATTTTGTTAAAATTTAGGCAGCATCGATTTGCTTTTACAGATGACATAGAAAAAATGTACCGTATGGTTCTCGTAGATAATCTTCAACGAAAACTCCAATAAATATTGTGGAGAGACAATTCCACAGACGATATTATTACTTAAAACTAAATGCAATTACTTATGGCACTGGGTCGGCCAGTTATTTGGCTACTAAATATTTACAATATTTAGCTCACCGGAACATTTAAGATTTTTCAAGGGCTCTTGTGATGTTATTCAAAGTAATTTTTACATGGACTACCTTTTGTTCACTTCTGACTCATTGGAAGAACTGCTAAAAGTAAAAACTGAAATAACTTCAATTTTATCTAGTGCTGGCTTTCACATTAGAAAATTCTTATCCAACAGCACTAAAATTACTCAGGAAGTGTGTTACTTTGCAAAACCCCATAAAGGTCGAAGTTCATGGTTAAATATGTCAATTTTTATTTGTGGACTAGCTGCTAATCAGACCCCTCGGGTTCAATTCCCAGTGCAATCATCAAATTTTGGCCGTACTCTCTCGCAAAGCAATGGCAAACCAGTGACACTATACTTGCCTAGTAAACCTCTCAACTTAAGCCGTTCGGAATCTGCGTAAGTCCCATGTATATGTGGTTACTGTCACGCACAACACATACATATGCACAAGGAGACCATGGCACAACTAAACATTTCATTTAAGGAAGCGGAAGTTGTCGTGAATGGTCCTTCTTACACAAACATTGTTAAATCTAATCGTTTTGTTCCCCTAATTCATTCTGAAAGTCAGTTTCCTGCTCTTATTACTTAGTTCCCAACACCCCGCAACTCGAAATACTGTCGTGACTAAACCATTAAGATTACCTAGTAGTCCTATCTCCAAGAAGCGAAAGTCTTCAGCCAGAAATTCTTTTCCGTCAACTTCTTTCTAGTTTGATTCTAATAATTTTAGAAAAAGTCGTATAATGAAAATCTACATATGTACACATTATCCCAAGGATATGTTGTTGGAAAACATTGTTAAAATTATAAGTGAACTTTGTGCTAAAATTGACCCTGTTGTAAACGTCAAAGATTTAGTTGAGACTCTTAATATTAAAGAATCTCTCAATAGTATTATTTCTGAATCTGAAAGGACAATAAATATTATTATTATTATTAATATATTTGTTAAAAATGGCAACCTGTTTTAAAGTTGTGCAGTGGAACGCTCGCTCTGCTATTTCTAACTAAAACATATTAAAACAACTTATAATAGAAGAAACCCCACATATAGTTCTCTTAGCCGAAACTTGGTATAAACCGGATCGTAACATAACATTTAAAAGATTACCAGGTAATTAGAAACGATAGATGTAAGGGTAAAGATGGCGTCGCAATGTTATTTACTAATAAGATTTCATATGAGGAAATACAGTTCATCCAAAACTTTAATCACAAAATCGAGGTCTGACGTCTATCGTTTCTTTATATCGACCCCCAAATTGTTACGTCAAATCGGATGATTTTATTAACCTATTTCGTCAAATTTCTTTGCCTTGTATTATTGGAGGAGATTTTAATGCTCATCATAACCAGAATAATCCAGAAAGTTTTGTCCTTGTGGAAGCTTTAGATCAGTTTCATAATTTAATAGTCGCCAATGACGGATCTACTACTAGAATAAGTAATGATAGTTCAAAAATTTCAGCAGTTGACATTTCCATTGTTTTAACTGAATTTGCAAATCATGTTACTTGGGAGGTAATCCCAGACTCTGTCGGATCAGACCACATGCCCATTCGAATTTTTCTTTCCAACCTTAACATTGTAACTGACACCTTTTTTTTTCTGGATCTAAGTGGTGTACTGCTAATGCATATTGATGGAAGTTCCAACTTCTGATATCGGAAAAACTAAAACAATCGGTTTTCAATGACCCCGTAGAAGTACAGATTCATCATTTTATTAGTATTATTGAGGAAACAGCAAACGAGGTACTAATCCGTAAGAAACCGTTTAAAAGCAGGTCCTGCAAACCTCCACCTTGCTGGGATAGTGAATGCACTAATTTAAGTAATCTACGTTAACATGAGTTCTTCTAATTTCACTGAATATAAAAGAATCGTTACTTATGTAATGCTACGAAACTTACCTCTTTTAGCCAAAATTCTTTTTAGCAAATATTTTTAACAACATATATCTCAACGGTGGAGAATGCACACGCCTAAAAACTTTTATTATCATTTCTATACCCAAGACTGGAAAAAAAAGAATTTAGACCTATATCTTTAATGTCTTGTATAGTAAAAACTCTAGAAGGATTATTAAAAATACATTGGAATGGTGGTTAGAGTACAATAAGTTACTACCAAAAATCAATTTGGCTTTAGAAAACAAAGAAGTACTACAGACTGCATTGCTCACTTGGTTTCTGATATCCAGCTGTTATACTCTACAAACTCCTATCTTGCGGCTCTTTATTTAGATATAGCTAGTGCTTATGACTCCGTTAATCTTTATATTATGTATGAAAAACTCTTACGTTTAGGTATTCCTGTACCGATAGCTAGAAATATTGCCAACTTATTTAAATCTAGGCAAATTGTAATTAGATACAAGGAATGCATACACATCCAAGAGAGGTTAACGATGGCCTTCCGCAGAGATCAGTTCTAAGTCCGTTACTGTTTAATATATACTAGGTAGATTTATATGATATTAATTTAGAAGTCAAGATCCTACAGTATGCAGACGTTTTCTGCTTCTATGTCACCAGTACAAAGTACAACACTTGTATATCTATCCTTAATGATGCTATGGAGAATTTAAACTCCTATATATCTAAGAATAATTTGATTTTATCTAAAAATAAATCTGCTGTAGTAATTTATACTCATCATAGAACTTCCAATATTTCTTCAATTACATTAAGTGACTTTGAGATTCTGTGTTTAAAGTCGTACAAATATTTAGGAATGCACCTGGACTCTAAATTGACTTGGGAATGTCACATAAATAACTGTGTTGCAAAGTGTAACAAAAACCTAAACATTCTTAAAGTGGTTAATAAAAGAATATAAGGCGTCGACTTCAAAATAAGCCTTTTTTTTTCTATCAATCGTACGTTAGATCGCTTCTAGACTATGAGTCCATATTTTATGGTTCAGCCACAAATTCCCGCCTACTTAAATTAGACCGGATTCAATATCAAACTCTACGACTAAGGACTGAGGGCGAAAAAACATTAACATTGAAAAACTTGCATAACTTTTAAACCGCTAAATAAATTTTCAAAAAAACTTTAGTTTTGGATAGGTTATTTATTATATAAAAATTAAGAAAAACCAAAAAATCAATCAGACTTATCGTCATAAAAAATTTTGAGTTTGTCGGGAATGGTCTCCATCATGGCTTTTATGGTGGTGCTCGACACTTTCTTGGTCGCTACGGTCCACATTTTTCTAAAACTTTCAATCGATTTTGTAGGCCTTTTTGTCTGCTTCAAGCTTCTTTTCACCAAAGCCCAGTACCGCTCGATTGGGCGAAGCTCAGGGCAAATTGGTGGGTTAGCCTCCTGGGTACAAAATCGACATGATTCTCTTCGTACCATTTTTTTGTCTGCTTACTGTAATGGCACGAAGCTAAATCCGGCCAAAAAAATGTGGATACCTTATGTTTACTCAGAAAAGGCCGCAATCTTTTTTGGAGACACTCCGTGTAAATAACGGAGTTAATTGTTCCATTTGTTATGAAAGATTGGCTTCTTTCACCGCAGCTACAAATCGCCTGCCAAACGAGATATTTTTTTGGAAACTTGGACTTTATTTTAGTTCTAAACTTCTTAGGAACATTTCCTCGTCCACAGGAAACATAAAACTCCTGACCAGGTAGTTGAGAAAAGTTGGCGAGAGGACGTAAGTCTCATCGTCCATCACGCAACATTGACGTTTTTGGAAAAAATCTGCTCTCAACTTTCTGGCTCGTTTCTTGGCTTCAATGTTTTTCTCCGCATTACGATCTGGAGTTGTTTGAACTTTGTAGGACTTAAATCCACTCTTTTTTTTATTTTTCGAATTGTCTTTTCCGACAAGTCGACTTATGCAGCTAATTTCCGGTTCGATATCAGCGGATTCTTAACCATCGCAGATATTGCCTTTTGCACCTTTTTTGGTGAATGAAAACCCTCTAGTCGTCTACTTTCTGGTTTCCGTGTTATGGTAAAGTCTTCCTTGTACCGCTTGATGACTTTTGCTGCCACTTGCCTGCAAACTTTGGCCTCCTTTGCAATGCGAACGACTGACCATTGTGGATTCTCAACAAATTTTTTTAAGATTAATCTATGTACTTCCACTACTTTTGCCATTGTGAACACAATTTGACTCAAATAAAAATAGAAATTTGACGACATAATCTGACAACTATTTCAAAGCCTACTATATCAAAATTTTGTAAAAAAATTATATGGTATAAAAGTTATGCAAGTTTTTCAATGTTAATGTTTTTTCACTCTCAGTCCTTAATTTTAGGAGCTCTAAAGTCTACACCGACAATAGCTTTGGTTGCTGAATCGGGAGAAGTTCCTCTACGTTTACGTAGACTACTGTTAGCCAATTTGTTAACAAACAGAACAGTATTTCAAACAACGAGTTGCTATTAAAACTATCCCATCCTACACAATATGTATGTTCTTCCCGTTTTTGGAGAAATAAGAATCCTCCTGTATTAGCCGACGCTTTTACAAAAATGTCGAAATACGATCAAATTTATAGTAGTGAGAGAATTACAATATATCAACAAACTTGTTTCGATACTTTGTGGCTTCAACCTGATGTGGTTTATCCTTCTAAAACGGACCAAAATTATGACACCAGATTAGTTGCAGAATTGAAAGAACCTAATTTACAGCTCATTTACATCTATACAGACGGTTCCAAAACAATACAAGGAGTTGGTGCAGCAGTTTTTGTTCTAACATGTGGTTATAAATTGAAGAAAAAGTTAAACTCGCTCTGTTCTATATTTACAGCAGAAGCAGTAGCAATTTCCATGGCTTTAAACTGGGCTCTAGAAATAAACAACACTACAGTAAATTACTGCATTCTATCACATTCAAAATCTGTATTAGAATCACATAAGCAGCTACATAATCCTATAATAATCAATATCCTGTTCAAACATAAAAAACTTTTAGATACAGTGAAAAGCGTTTCCTTATAAGTGGATAAGGGGTCACTCTGTATTTGAAGGTAGTTGCGAGGTCGATAAGCTAGCAAAAGAAGCGTCCACTTGTGGTAACACGCTTAATTTTCTTCGATATTTAGATATTTATAAGTGCATCAAAATCGATATTAAAGAACAATGGCAACACTTATGGATTCGCTCTAACAATAATTTCCAGTAACTACTTTAAAATTTATAAATATCCACCTTCTGGGTAACGTAGTACGTCCAACAGAAAAGATAATGAAGCATATGTTCGATGCTTATTTGGTCATGGTAAAACTTTTTTTTCCTTAATCGTTAATTAAATGAATAAGACATTACTACAAGAACTAATTATTAGATGTTATGAAGCTAACAATGAAGTAAACAGTTCCAATCAGCAATTATCAATTTCAAATATCTGGGAATATAAAGGATCATAAAACCTGCAAGAATAAAAGTAATGTGTAATCAAACATTGTGTTTAGACTGTAACTGTTTCGGCGGATTGCGACCCAAAACTGATCATTTTCATAGACCCCAAGTATACAATTAGCTGTTTATATTTCATGTGTGAACATTTTTTTAATGTTTGAATGATTTTATGTCTCGACAAAAAATTCAATGGGTAATGGGTAAATTATTAAGATGTAATTAAAATAGTCATACTACATTAAAAAAATTTAATTAGATATAAAACTAACAACAATTAATAAAAACGTTAATAATTTTTACATGTTTCCCAATTTTATGTAAATTACCCAAAGAAAATAATTAAGCGCATAAAACTAATTGCACCATTTGTAAACCAAACAAATGATTTTATTTTCAAAGCTGTGTAATCAATATTTTGAATTAAAAAAAATTCAATTAGCGTTGTCATCCATTAGTTATATTATATGCATCTCGTTTGAGTAAAGCCCCATTTGAATAAGAGAACAAGCAGATTTTTCATAATGTTATTTGAGTTGTACTAAAATAAGGGTGCGTTTTGCTTGCCTTAATCAGACTAGTTTATAAAGCTGAAAAAAGCTTTTGTTGTATTTTGACGACTCTAAACAATGAAAATACAGAGTAATTTATAATTATACTTCGTATATCTGCATTTACCTTCATTTTATATTACATACATCCACGCAGATGCAACTCGTTTTTGTAATTTATTCTTATTTTTCTGGCGCGAGTAATTTTATTTATTTAATAAATAAAATGCTTTTTTTGGTGAAAAACAAGGAAAAAACCGCCAAGAAATTTAACATAAAAGCGAGATTTTAAAAGTCTATTGAAATGCTTTTAAAGTAATTCCCGATTTTTTGAAGGCTGGGCGTTCCGGAAGTGCTTTAATTACTCTTGGATTAGTCTGAAGCAGCTCGTACAGCGGTTTATCCTGAACACTAAAACATTTAATGAAAATCTCATTTACGTTCCAATCTAACTTGATTTGCGATTCGAGTTAACTTTCTCCAATTTTCGGGTGAACAAATTTGGAAGGCGTTGTCGTTGATATGAACTGTATTTAAAACGAAATTTTCTGTGATTAAAGGCATCGATTATTGAATAAGTTGTGAATTATTTAAAGAAAAAATTTTTTTCATAGTCTCATCGAAAACGCGAAAAATAGAGCGTCGAAATGTGCAAATGGGCAAAGTTATCCTGAACGATGTTTTCAGGACTACAGGAGAGAAAGCCTCACCACACACCGATGTTTAATTAATCAACTCGGAGCTGCTGCTTGGTTTATTAACAGCATTGATCATTGGTGTATTCACACAACCAACCGCAGACAAGATCAAAACCTGTATTCTTTTGTTAGTTTATTAACGACCTATTTACAAATTTAATGAATCCATTAGGGACAAGATTAAAACTTATAAACCTTCGTTAAGGAGCGCGTTTTTTTTAAATACATTGTACCCGAGAAAATATTTTCATCGTAATCTGAGATAATAACAAACGCTTTTGTAATTAAAAAAAATATTTATCTAAAAATATAAATATTTAAAAATACCGATAATGGCTTCTTAAGATTCGACTCTCAAAAAGGATGCATACAGTTGTATAAATTAGAAATTGCGAACTCTTCTGCAACATTGAATATTGCCTGTCAAAGTAAAATGCTCATCAAGAGCTTGAAGGCTTCGACTAAAGATCAAATTTATTAGACTGAAAATATCTATAAATTTCTACTTTACGTTTTTACACTTCTCTGAAAATTAGCTCCGAGCTTTCATTACTTCGTGCTCTTGTGCTTTTGCAGAAATTTATTTTTGTATTTGTGTTGGTTATTAAGTATCTACAAAGCTCTATTCAATAGTGTGACGTTTACTATATGTACCTATTGTTAGTGTAAATATTTTTTTTTTTTGAAAGATTTTAGTATATATATATATCAACAATCAACGATAGTCCGAACACAAAAATGTGCGCGTACAACATATACAGGGTTATCCAAAAGTATGGAAACCTGCTTATATCTTGAGAACCGCGAGGATTAGCGGTGTTAAACCTTGGGGAAGTACATTTTTATTCTTTATAAAATTTTGATACGATGCTCCAATTACGAGTAATTGATATCAACTTCTGATTTTCAAATGGCACCATACTAGTTGACTGACATTTTTAGATTCTACATGAAATTCTGTATGCAACGGTGAACATCAAAACTATTTAATATGATAAATGTTATTAAAAATATGATATAAAAAGTTTAGTTTGACCGTCAACATTATTGCTTGTGGGCGGGTACCTGTCTCTGTAAGTACTTGTTTGGGGAAAACAATAACCAATAAGAGCTTTTGTGTGTTGAATAGAATACTTAATCCTTTCTTAGCAGTGCAGTGGCGTATCTTTTATTTATTTTTTTACGGATAGGTATACAATTTTTTACAAAAAATAACGTTATACAAATTTTTGTTTGTTATTTTAATGAGAACACTTTACTGGTAATTAAACATTTACATTTGAAAGTGAATAGGTATTTTTAAGGTGCTATAGATAATAGAAGAAATGCAAAGTTGTTTAATTACCTAGTAGGTAATGTATTATTGTTAATTTGGTTAAATCTTTGGAATTTGTTTTCTTTTTTAATCAATTCCTCATAATAGGCTCATTAACGATTTTCTTTTACCTTTGTCTCTAATAGCACTTCTTTATTTGGGAATAATAAGTATGTTTGTAATACAAATAATTACACCTGCTTAATTACCTCGACAAATACTCATTATCGGTAAGGTTCAGTTGGTATAGGTACTTAAAGTGCGTTTAAGGAATTTTTTTTCATATTATACATTGTGGTGTTACTGTGTTAAAGTACGTAACAGGTTTTGCATTTTTTAAAATGGAGCTCACTGAAGCCTGTCATATCGAAATTTTGATTATTTTGGGTTACGGTGATCGAAGAAGCGTATCTAGCTACCAGCGACATTTTTAATGCAAATCATCCAGAAAGGGAAGTACCAATTACAAAATCTGCCGTTCAAAAAACGTATGCAAGATGGTTTGAACACAAAAGTGTGAAAGATATTCGACACAATGGAAGAGCTAAAACTGACAGAGTGTTATTGAAGAACCAAACACTTCAACCAACCAACTGGCACTGAATCACGACATCAGCAGTACGTCAGTGCAAAGAATTCTAAAAAATGCAAATTCTAAACCATACAAGCTTCAGTTTCACCAAGAACTGGACGCCGAAGACTACAACAGACGACTTCAATTCTGTGAAAGTTTTGAGGAGTTGCAGGATCGCGATGAAAAACAGAATTTGCTTCAGCGACGAAGCAACATTTTGTTTAAATGGGCAAGTTAACAAGGACTACTTTAGATATTGGGCGTTGGGAAACCCACACAGGATGGCAAAATACCATACTCAGCATCCACAGAAGCTGAACGTTTGGGCTGGCATCATAAACAACCGAATAGTTGGACCCTTTTTTATCTAAGGCAATCTAAATAGTGCGTTATACTTGGATTTGTTGCAAAACCAAATTGTGCCCACTTTAAACCACTTCTTTGGGCAAGATAACAATGTATGGTTCCAGCAGGATGGCGCTTTAGCCCACTATGGTCAACAAGTAAGGGCGTTTTTGAACCAAACGTTTCAAAATTGTTGGATAGGGCGAGGATGTTTCATCGAGTGGCCACCTAGATACCCAGATCTCACGCCACTCGATTTTTTTCTGTGGGGTTATTTAAAAAAAAAGGTGTATGGCAATCGGCCGAATAATTTGGCAGAACTTCAACAAAAATTATAACAGAATGTGAGGCAATTCCTCCTGAAGTAATTCAAAGATGTATAATTGAATTTGAACATCGACTACGGTATTGTGAAGAAAGAAATGGAGGGCATTTTGAAAACTTCTTGGACTAAATTCAAGGCTTAACACATGGCCCTTTTAGGGTTTTATGGGATGGAATTTTATTATCTATAGCACCTTAAAAACACCTATCCACTTTCTAATGTAAATATTTACCAGTAAAGTATTCTCATTAAGACAACAAACAAAAAGTTTGTATAACGTTATTTTTTTACAAAATTGTATATCCGTAAAAATAATTGATATCGGAGTTACAAGTAAAATATGTTCAAAAGGTAACAAGTAATCCCGTTTTACGTTACCTATACCTACTGAACCTTATCGATAATGAGATTTTGTCCAGGTAATTACGTAGGTGTAATTATTTGTATTACAAACATACTTATTATTCCCAAATAAAGAAGTGCTATTAGAGACAAAGGTAAAAAAAACCCTATTATGATGAATTGATTAAAAAAAAAAACAAATTCCAAAGATTTAACCAAATTAACAATAATACATTACCTACTAGGTAATTAAACAACTTTTGCATTTCTTCTATTATCTATAGCACCTTAAAAATACCTATCCACTTTTAAATGCAAATGTTTAATTACCAGTAAAGTGTTCTCATTAAAATAACAAACAAAAATTTGTATAACGTTATTTTTTGTAAAAAATTGTATACCTATCCGTAAAAAAATAAATAAAAAAATAAAAGATACGCCACTGCACTGCTAAGAAAGGATTAAGTATTCTATTCAACACACAAAAGCTCTTATTGGTTATTGTTTTCCCCAAACAAGTACTTACAGAGACAGGTACCCGCCCACAAGCAATAATGTTGACGGTCAAACTGAACTTTTTATATCATACTTTTAATAACATTTATCATATTAAATAATTTTTATGTTCACCGTTGCATACAGAATTTCATGTAGAATCTAAAAATGTCAGTCAACTAGTATGGTGCCATTTGAAAATCAGAAGTTGATATCAATTACTCGTAATTGGAGCATCGTATCAAAATTTTATAAAGAATAGAAAATGTGCGGAAGTATGTCATACATTTCATACCGCTAATCCTCGCTGTTTTCAAGATATAAGCAGGTTTCCATACTTTTGGATAACCCTGATGTGGAATGTATGTGACCAAATTTTTTCAGCGTACAAGAGTTTGGTTTTAAAATCTATTCTCACCAATCAATAGAGCACAAACAGAGCCAAAGTCTAATTTATTTTATTATACCCGTGTAATGTCTAAAATTTTTCCCATTTAACCGCCACCCCATGTGTTATAGTTTCCGATATGATGTGAATCAAAAAACGTACCCCTGCTTCAAATGTATATTCTACACATAAATTGAAGACAAACAGTCAGGTATTATTCTCTAAAATGTATGGCTATTAAGATGACAGGCCCTCAAAGTTGAATTTGGAAAATCGTTTTTTACAAATAACTCGAAAATCTTTATAAATTTCAAAATATTATTTCCGATAAAGAATATTTTTCTGTTGACGAGGAGTTATCAGGTCTGGTTCCAACTTTTTGTGTGCGATTTTTCAAGAATTTCGGTGGCCTTTGTGGGTCCGTTTGATAAAGTGAACGTAAATACTACCGCAACAAAATTCAGTGAGTGGGTTGTGGACTAAAAGTTTATTGAATTAAATAAAGTATGAATCATCAAGCAAATATTCGATTTGTTCACCGTTGACTACTATTCTTTTATGATCTTTTTTATAATTTACTGACTTACGTTGAAACATAGTTTCATATCATCTCTTATTAAATTAGAGCAATCAACAATTTGTTGCTGATGTTGGAAGTTTGTTATTGGCGCCTAATACACCATGTCCTTTAAACAACCCCAAAAAAATCCATAGGGTTTAGATTGGGTGAACGTGTAGACCAAGGAACCAGTTCTCCACGTTGAATCAAGTTTGCGTTAAAAGTTCGATTCAATGACCGCCTTGCAGTAAGTGCTAAATGAGGAGAACTACATCCGACCACTAACATCCAGATGGACATCTTCTAGTAACTCAGGTAAATTATTATCAAAAGATGGTGTTAAAACAAAAACATCTTCCGGGATTGGACCGTGTCGAAAAGGTAAGAACGAGAAACGTGAAACAAATAAAAGAAAGTTCAAGGTAGACGACTAAAAGTCAGGTACTCGACTTGTCAACCAAGCTAGATTCTAGACAGAATGAAATCTGTGTAATTAGGGAAATACCTCCGTATTATATAAAAGAGAAGGGTTACGGGTCGTTATCCTCGACACTGATTAGTTCGAAATAGGAAGGCGGTGGGGTTAACGATGGGAATCTACAAACGTGAAAGTTGTTAAGAAGCTTAATGATTTCTATACTCCCCTTGATTTTCTTATTTGGCAAACAAAGACAAATTTCAAAATCTATTTTGTGACCATTATCGAAATGATGCACAGCCACGGCAGACTTGGAACCATGTTTTATGTATGAATGTAAGCTTTCGCGGCTGTTGTCACTAAGATTATTATCTTCCGGGTTGAGCCGTGTTTGTCCTTCCTTCGTACGTTCTCTGCTTGACGTTTCGCTAACCATGCTGTTAGCTTTTTTAGAAGTTACTCTAAAGACTGATGTTGATGTCTTCTGCTCCTCGTTATATACCTATGTTCCGTTACGGTTGGTTAATGTCGATCAGTGACGTGTGGTTGGTTTTCGATGGTTGGTTGATCTTGTGTTTGGTATCGACTAATTTTGTGGCGTCATTTGTTTTGGTAAAGATCAAGTTTACCATGGAGACAGAAGAGAATAAGGAGCTTCCCTTCCTGGATGTTCGAGTGAGACGAGGGGATAACAACAAGTTGGCTCATAGTGTATATCGTAAAAAGACACACACCGAACCGATACCTCCATGCCACATCACACCATCATCCACAGCAGAAGCGGTCTCTAATCAAAACGTTATTGCATAGAGCTAACAAGATTCCTGACGAGGTTCACAAGGCAGAAGAACTTCGACACGTCCAACAAGCCCTGATGAAGAACGGCTATACCAGAAAAGAAATAAGAGCCGCCTGTCGCAGGAAATCCGAAAAAGAGAAGGAACAGGTCACCACCTACGCTCGTTTGCCATTCATTGCTGGAGTAACTGACAAATTAAGAAAATCATTGGAGAAGAAGAATATCGGTGTCAGGTTTGGAACGGTTAGAAAAATCCAGCAACTACTACCTTCTAATAAAGATAACCTGCCGAAACTCTCAACAAAAGGGGTCTACCAAATTGATTGTTCATGTGGAAAGGTCTACATTGGTCAAACCGGACGCAACATAAAATGTAGATTAAAAGAACATCACCGAGACGCCAAGTCCAGAGCGGTAGATAAATCAGCAATCGCAGAACATCTACACGAAAAAGGAAAACACATCATCAACTTCGAGGAAGCTAAAGTTCTATCAAGGACTAACAACTACTATCCAAGGATAATCAGAGAATCCTTAGAAATTATGAAAAATAAAACAACTTCAATCGAGAAGATGGTTACCGATTAAGCAACACGTGGAAACTAACTCTTCACAAAAACAAAGAAAACAATTGTCGCCACAAAATTAGTCGATACCAAACAGAAGATCAACCAACCATCGAAAACCAACCACACGTCACTGATCGACATCAACCAACCGTAACGGAACATAGGTATATAACGAGGAGCAGAAGACAACAACATCAGTCTTTAGAGTAACTTCTGAAGAAGCTAACAGCATGGTTAGCGAAACGTCAAGCAGAGAACGTAGGAAGGAAGGACGAACACGGCTCAACCCGGAAGATAATAATCTTAGTTAACCATGTTTTAACCTAACACAACGGTCATGTTTCACCTATGTACACTAAACCACATGAACAAGGAATACGATATACACCTTGAAAAGAAAGGGTCGGAAACTTATCCTTAGGAGAAAGTAAAATTTGTGAGATTTTGTTAGAAGATGTAAAAGTAAGTTTAACGCCGTTTTTCAAGAAGCTTACCTATTTGATCAGTAACCTTGCGAATGTAAAGGAGAAAGGATGGAATTGTTTCTAAAGTCGTAGAAAAACCTTTTTTAAATCTTGACAGTGACGTTTAATGACTTTTTGGATAACTTGTTTGCTATATGCGTTTACAATGAGAGTATTAGTTAGATAACGCAGTTCCAAATTGAGATTGTCGGATTGGCATATAGAAAAGAGACCTTTTGAGCAGGATGATGGTGTCAAGAGATGTATCTATCAGTATGAGTGGGTGTGCGAGACACCGAATGACCTAATTCACTGTTGGGTTTCCGGGTGACAAGTACGTCTATGTTTAGAAATAAAAAATACAAACCTGCTTATTTAAATAGTTTAGTTTTATAAGTTTAGTTGAATGCACCCAAAATATATGATTGGATTGTAGTAGTTGTATTTAAAAAAAAAACGCATCGTTGTTAATTATTAAAAATAATTAAATGTTAATAAAATGTTACTTTTATATTAAATATACCAGATAAATCTTTATCTTTGTATATCTATAACACTGGTTATGGGCCCAGGTGCGTATTAAAAATGTAACCAAAAGAAATGTTAAGAGTGTGTACGTAAACGTGTAAATGTTTAAAAGTAAATGGAAAATGAAAATAGATATGAAATTATTCCTTTAATGGAACTAATTACGATAATTAGAGATTCAGAATTGAATCGGTGTTGGGGGCTGAAGGGATTCAAGATGCGTTAAATGAAATTAAGGAAGATGTAAGAACAGAGACATGGTTAAAAACAAACAATAAAGCAAGGAATATAATTATTCAAAGTGTGTCCGATTCTCATCTTGAATATATAAACGAAATGGACAATGCCAGAAACATGATAAATAAATTTCAAACAATATTTGCAAAGTAGGGTACGTTGCAAAATTCTATTTAGGTGCTAAAAAAATTGGTGAACTTAAAGTTTAATAACAACAATGACCTTCAAGAACATTCTGCAAAATATGATAAGACAGCAAGAAAATTAAAAAGTTTAGGTGCAAACTTTGATGAATCTGACATTGCATGCTTCCTGATGTTGTCAATGCCAAGTGAATATCAAAGTGTTGTTACGCCAGTAAGAACAGTTTTCGGTGATGATTTAAAACTAACGACAGTAAATAATAGACTTCTAGAATTTAAAATTGCGAACAAAAATTCAACAGAAACTAAAACCGAGGCTTCGTTTGTTGCTGCTAATTCATCAATAAAATGCCACAAATGTAGAAAAATGGGACATTTAAAAAATACTAGCAAACCCGGCGAACTCGATTACAAAAATGAAGTGTTATTTAGTTGAACTTCTCTTAGTAAATAAAAGTGAATCCAAAGTAAATACTGAATCGAAGCGTTATACGTGTCCGCAAATTATCCGTTTCATTGAAGTGCACTTTGGTAAACCACATTTTTGTTTTTGGTCTGACGTTAACACAAACAAAGCGGATGGTTTCCCAACTCGTGAACACGCAACGTATAACTTGCCCATGTGAAAAACAATGATTTTCTAAATTTATCCCGCAAACACTAAGCGATTGGCCTTGCGACTTGTTAATTGTCATTGCGACGCACCGGCGCCATCTACTTAAAATATTGGTTTGTAGTACACACTATGTATCAGAGATGGCGCTGTATGTGCAAAAGATTTTCCCGCTTTTCTGTTGACATTTTTCCTGAATTTTCTTTGCTATAAACCTCACGGAGCCCGAGACCTTTCCAACGAATGCAAAACCGTGGAAATCGGTTCTTGCGTTCTGGAGTTATAGCGTCAGGAAGGAAAACCTGACTTATTTTTATATAGTAGAAAATATGTGGTAGGTATTAAGTGTAATATATGCAAAAAATTTGGACCTAAAGCAATAAACTGCAGATAGAGAAAAAATGTTAAAAACAACGAGAAAGAGGAAAAGGTCAATTATTGTGAAGAAGATAAGAAAGAAGTTGCATTTCTTACGACATGTTATAGAAAAGAAAAACTTACTGGTATACAGATTAGGGAGCTATTTTATTATAAATAAAACGCTTTTAGAAGAACCGAAATTGATTAAGTTAAGTTTAAGGTAAAGAAATGAAAGCAATATGTTATGGTAATGTAAAAATAGAAAGTGAGATAGGCCTAGAAGAAAATATTTCAATTACTCTTAAAAATGTTTATTGTGTTCCTGGTCTAAGAGTAAATTTGTTGTCAGTGTCCGCAGATGAAAAGGGTGGATATGAAATAGTATGTGCAAATGGCAGTATTGTCATCAAGAAGAATAAAAAAATGTATGCAAGAGGTCAAAGAGAAGGGAACCTATACAAATTAAAGTTCACAATTTCAAGTGTCGATTCTGCAAATTTGGTAGCCAATATGAATTATGAAACATGGCACAAAAGGTACGGACATTTAAATTATAAATCTTTAGTAAACTTGAAACGGTATAATATCGTGAATGTCTTAAATTTTCAAAATGACATTGTAAGTGTATGTGAAGTATGTGTGGTGGCAAAACAAAAATGTCTTCCTTATTATACGAAAACTGTTAAATCAAGTAGAGTCTTAGAAATTATTCATACTGATGTTTGTGTATCAATCACACCTATTTCGCACAATAATAGCAAATATTTTGTTACATATGTAGAAGATAATTCTAGATTTGTCATGGTTTATGCTATAAAAATTAAAGATGAAGTTTTTGAAACATTTAAAAGTTATGAAGCCAAGGTAACAGCTATGTTTTGTGGACGAAAAATTTCTAAAATAAAATGTGATAATGGGGGCGAATATAGTTCAAATCAATTTAAGAATGTTTGGAATTGAAATTGCGTACATACCTCCGTACAATCCGCAAATGAATGGAGTGGCTGAAAGAATAAATCAAACTCTAATGGATAGAGCAAGATTAATGATCAAGCAAGCAAATATGGATAAAGTTTTTTGGGAAAAAGCGGTACTAACAGCTGCATATTTAAATAACAGAGTTCAATCACCGTCAAATAAAGATAAAACTCCTTTCGAATTATGATTATGGTTACCGAAAATTGTTTTAGGTTACGGAATGAAAATGAACAAAAAATAATACACAGTAGAAATATAGTCTTTGATGAAGAAAATTTTAATATATTGCAAACATTTAAATGACAAGAAAGCCCGACCAAAGAAGAAATAAATGAAGATACAAGAATTGAAGATAGTAACAAAGATAATATAGATAGAAACAAAATTGTATCCGAAGATGGAGTTTTTGAAAAAATGGAGAAGAAATGATAAAATTAAAAATAGTTTATATGAAGATTCCCGATGGTTTAGAAAATGATAAAACTAAAGTGTGTTTGTTAAAAAAGGTAATTTATGGACTAACAGAAGCTCTTAAAGTGTGGAATGAAACATTTAATGAATTTATGCAAAATCCGACTATTGTTTATATACGTTTCTGAAACAAAACATACGTTGTTATTTGTTCTGTATGTGGATGACATAGTTATTACTTGTTTGTTACAAGATTTTCTAAATGGTGTCGAATTAAAATTATGCGATATATTTAAAATGATAAAACTAGATAAAGTAACTAACTTTTTAGATATCAAAATAACTCGCGATATTGAAAATCGAATGATAAGAATTAATCAGATTTCTTTAATTAATGCTTTACTTACGAAATATAATTTACAAAATTGTAATTCACATAAAACGCCTATCGAGAAGAATTTAAATCTTCAAAGAAATGTAAATGCTGAAACTATAGTTTATTTGCTGAAAAATGTAACATAAGAGATTAAGTCCTAAAATAAAATCCACTTAGAAGGCGACCGATAGTTGTATTCAATATGCACCTGAAATGCAAAGTAAAAACCAGTTCTATACGGGCGAAAGTTGGTTAAAACAAACCTTATGAAAATTTGACAACAATAGAACAATAAGTTTCAACTACCTAAGAGTCAGCGGTTCTCAATATTTTTTAGTATTTTATTTGTTACACACAAAATTTGATTTATTAAAAGTTTTACCGTAAAGGATAATACAAAAAATACTCAATAAGATTTCAAGCTCACTTTTAATATGTAATTAGGAACAAATATAATTAATTATTGCTACACTTGGATACTATTTAGAGATCGTTGTCACTATAACTAAAAGTAAAGTGATCGTCTTCTAAGTCACTATCCGTATTTACAGTAAAAATTAAAAGGTCGCACATTGTCTATAATTTGTTCACGCTTGTAGGTGTCTTTGATTATTTCTTCTGTGTGAGTTACACAGCGATTCCACACGTCTGGAGTTATTTCAGTTAATGCGTCGTTCCAAGTTTTAAGCACGTCTTCTTCTTTTCCTGAAGTAGCGCCTATATGGTCGTCGTAAAACTTCTTCGCAATTCCCCACACCAATTCAATGGGATTGAAATGGCAATGATATGGCGGCAGACGCAGAATTTCGTGGCCGTACTTTAATGCCATTTCATCGACAACATATTTATTTACTAACCTTGCTTTTCATTATTGCGATTAAAAAGTTATACCTTATACTTTTTAATTTTCAAATACAGGGTGTTAGGTAAACATGCAGCAAAAATTCAATGGGGTTTTCCTTGGCCTAATCTAAGAATATTTTGTCCTATGATGATTTCCTAAACACCTCTTTATTTCGAAGATACAGGGTGAACAAAATGTGCCACAGTAACAATATTAATGTAAATAAAAGTATGGCGTACGCCAATGAGTTTGTCAAGTAAAAAATTAAGTGACGTTTAGCTGTTTGATGTGTCACATTTGTTTAAAGTGAGTGACGTTTAGGTCTTTTACGTGTCTTTAATAGTTAGTGAAGTCCGCTATTATGAATCACTATACGAACGCCGAGATGACTGACATGCACTTCATGTATGGACTTGCCGATGGAAATTCATTAAAAGCCAGACGATTGTACATTGAACGGTTTCCTGGCCGTAATATCCCCGATCGAAAAATCTTCGAAAACATTCATCGACGTCTTCACGGAACCGGGGCATTGAAACGAAATGGAGGGCCAGGAAGACCAATGGCAGTAAGAACGGTACAACTGGAACAGAATGTGCTAAACATGATAGAAGAAGATCCAAGTAGTTCTACGAGAAAAATTGCCAATGCTTTGAATGTAAGTCATTGGACAGTTTGGAAAATTCTTAAGGACAACTTGTTGTATCCTTACCACATCCAACGCGTTCAGGCACTACTACCAGCCGATTTTCCTCCACGTATTGCATTATGTCAATGGCTTTTGCAAAAATTAGTTCGAATCCCTCAATTCCTGACACAGATTCTTTTTACTGATGAAGCTAATTTCTCAAGAACTGCAATTAGAAATTTTCATAACAACCATGTGTGGGCAGATGAAAATCCGCATGCGGTATGTGAAGATCGTTTTCAACATCAGTTCTACTTGAATGTATGGGTTGTAATTGTGGGTGACTACCTAATTGGACCGGTATTTCTACCAGCAAGACTTACTGGCGAATCTTATCGCAACTTTTTGGAAGAAACACTACCTGAGTTTATGGAGGATGTACCATTGGCGACAAGAATGGCAATGTGGTATATGCACGATGGTGCACCACCACATTTCAGTTTGGTTGCTCGTAATTTTTTAACAGCAACATACGGAGATCGCTGGATTGGTCGAGGTGGGCCACACGCATGGCCTGCTCAATCCCCAGAATTAAATCCCTTGGACTTTTCGTATGGGGATATCTGAAATCACTAGTTTACGCTACTCCTGTGGAAGATTTGGACGACTTGCGAAATCGGATAATTGCTGGATGTGAGTCTATTAAAACGACCCTGGTGTATTTGAACGAGTTCGACATTCATTGACGAGAAGATTGAATGCTTGTATCCAGGCTGGAGGAAGTCATTTCGAACATTTATTGTAGATTGATCAACTTTACATTTATTTTTGATATTAAATATTGTTACTGTCGCAAATTTTGTTCACCCTGTATCTTCGAAATAAAGAGGTGTTTAGGAAATCATCATAGGACAAAATATTTTTAGATTACGCCAAGGAAAAACCCCTTGAATTTTTGCCGCATGTTTACCTAACACCCTGTATATTATAGTTTTTTGGCAAAGATGAACTGAACTACCTACCTATCTTTCTTTTTTCCAAGACCACACACCATATTGCAAAAACAGCTTAAAACTTTACGCAAAGTACCTACTAGATTTGGGGCATCAAATTTTACAAAGAATCTTTGTAAATGGTTCCAAAATATATGGTCTAACATATTCGAATTCAGGTATAATATGGAGCAACATGAATGTTCTGATGATATATATTTTTTAAATAATACCTAAATGAATTCTATTTAGACTCACAATTGTTTCTTTAACATCTTATTCATTTTGTGCTAAATTTTTAATAGTTTTAGAAAATTTACCGCGCGGTTCTCGACCTTCAAACATCCATTATTCTCATTTTCCCAATATTTGAGGTTAGGAACGAGATTTTGAAAAATGGTTTTCACTGGGTTTGTTATTTGGCTACTTTATCATAAAGAAAAAAGTTTCCATTTGATTTTATTGATTTTTTTTTAATTTGGGTCATAGTGTTAAAACTAGCCCCCTGGCGGAGAAGGATTTAACTAAATTAATTGTTGATTCTTATTGCTTAAGGAATGCTCTTTTCAACGATACCAAATTTGTTAAAATCGGTCAAACCATTAAGAAGTTAAAGCAGGTTATTGCAAAAACAATTAAACACCCCCCGCCATCTTTGTTTTAGAAATAACTGAATTTTGTTTTTACGAAAATGATAGATAAACTGGTTCTCTTTACAAATGTGAAAAATTTTTTTGTTTATTATGCGAAATTTATAAAAAATGCAATTTAAAAATTTAAGATGGCAGTTACGCCCTCTGCTGGTCATTTTAAAAACTTAAAAATATTTTCCTGCGATTCTTTATGGCCGATTTACCTAATATTTTTTTTACACCAAAGTCATACGACGAACGGTTCCCGAGATATGGCCGAGGAACAGTCTTATTGGGTCACCCGATACATAAAATGTTACTTTTATATTAAGTATACCGATAAATTTTTATTTTTATCTCTAACAGTCTAGGAATTGAAGAATGTTTTTCTTCAATTTCCATAGTGAACTTGATGTCAGTATGTTGTTTATTGAGATGATCAAAAACGTATCTAAAGAAGCGCGACCATGGGGTCATATGATGAAGGTTTTAAGGAAATGGTTTCAAAGGCTATCATAAAAATATTGGCGACAACAGGTAATAAAGGGGATCCGATAGCAGCTGCCGAAACTTGTTTGTAAAAGGTATTGTGGAATTGAAAATAAGTTGACGAATGACACTTTTAAATGAGCGGTATCAATCCTACATCTCTACCATGTTGAGATAACATTTGTTCGATGATTGGGAGAGAATCTTTGCCGGAAACTTTTGAAGGAGGAGATTGAATTGTACTAACAATGGGTCAAAGAGGTACACCTTGTTTGTGAATTTTAGAAAGAGAATATAGACGAGGGGTTTGGATGTAGAAGGGACAAGTTGTCGTTGTTTTTTCTGACTTAGAAATGTTAGCTTTGGGAACTTTAGACGATTGCAGAATTTTTGTAGTCTTTGGAAAGAACAGATTGTTGTTCGAAGTTGAGTTTGTGATTAGATAAACTGATAACAGTTTTTTAAGGTGGAACAGTATATCTGAGTAACTTAGACGAAAGGGAATAAAATTTCTTGCAATGGAGTGTCGGATTGCTGAAAAGTAATTTTGTCAAAGAAAAACCAGACATTGGGTGAAAGGGTATTAGCTAGTTCTAAATGTAGACGAAAGAGTTGAGTAGAAACGGCCTTTAAGGGAATAAAAACAAACTTTAACCAAAAACATAAATCTAATAATTAAATCAAATTCAGCATTAAATAATAAACAAAACGCATTGACATTCATCTACTATAGTAATGAATTTACTTATAAACTGCGGTATCAAATAAAAGATTAAGTTTCTTTCAATGAACTTAAAACTATGAACATAAAACGCGAAGATCCTTTACAAGCGTTAAAAACGTTACTAAACTAAAATAACTTATTAAAGATATTGAAATGTAAAATAGCCGCTCAACCGGCAACTCAAAAAGATAAATATAATGTAGTCGCAAACTAATAAGATAAAATAAAGGTAATTACGACGGTATTTAATTGCGAACAGTTTAGGCCGACTTTAGTTTGTCAGAATTAACTTCAATGCACGGAATGTTGTTAATATTATCAAAGCAGTTACTTGAAGTTTATTGTGTTAAGGGACGTTGAATTTGTCAAAAAACCAACAGGTTATTGGGCTGACCTTGATGCGTTGTGTGAACGAAATCAGCTTGCTTGCATATTGAAAATGTACTTAGGATGATGTAATGCATACGGAATTTTCCATGAAACGAATTTTCTCCCATAAATTAATAACGAAGTGGATAATCGAATTTTCATCGACAGAAACGTAGAAACCAAACGCACAAAAAAATAACGAATATTCTTCAATTTCGGAACGCACGTTTATTCTTCTGAATCAAACTTCTTTTTGAACAGAACGTACACAACACCAATAACGTAGATAGATTCGCTATAAAGCTAATCCATTAATTCAAAATTCGGTTTACTCAAAACGAAACAGATCAAACGTAAAACGTACTCTACAACAGCGTGGTCGTACTTTTACCTCTGTCGCCATTATTATTCTTCTTGCCCGGAAATGCATTGAATGCAAGCTATCGGGGGAAATGTGCACCTTATTTAAATATAAGGTACCAATCAAATTTTGGAACGCTACAACTTCCCTTCTTGCTCATACATTTTCCAGCCTTATGCTGGTCAGCTGATACAGGGCGGTTCCAGTAGATCTATCCACTTCATTGATCCCAAAGTAGTGGAGCTTGTGATGACACTGTTGTTTTGATGAAGTTGTCTACATCTTCTCTAACGTCATAAAAAGGAATGACGTGGGTTATATCGGTCTGTCTGCTTTGGGGTTGGTAGTATCCTTCCCAGCTTTTGGTATAAATACCAGCTTAGCGGCTCTTAATGGCTGGAGTTTTTATCCTAGTACCCTACTTTTCCTAAAAATTAAAAACCTAATTAGAAGTTCCACACCTTTTTTTTCGGTAGATAAGAATTATTCTATCTTTCAAAGGTTTATACGGACTTATTTCTCCGATTACTTTAACTTGACTGCAAATGCTGTTACCGACCTTCCAATTGGCAACTCTTTCTATTGGATCCTGGCAGCTTGAAAATTGTATTTTTAAGAGGAAATGATTTTTATATTTATTCGGAGGTTATAAACATTAATTCTCGCTAAGTTGGTTGCCTACTTTTTGTGGTTTTTTGTGAGGGTGCTACATAAAACGTCGATGATGTACACACTCTGACTCATTTATTGGTCCATATACGCTTTTTTCAAATAAAAGTGGTTTTGAGTTTAATTTTACACAATCTATTGAATGAATGAAACAGTATTAACTGCGCCACCAAGCACTGTCCAAAGAATTTAAACCGTCAATAACTAAACATTAACATCAGCGAAGTGATACTAAAATAAATAATTACAAGTAATGTTTTCCAAGTTGAGAGTATTTTTTTTCAATTGTGGTTTATAATTTAAAGTTGTTAATCTTCCCAGACGGTTTTTTAATTTACGATTAGCCTCGATTAAGCCTTCACAGGTTTAAGTAAAACTTTGGCTATATATGTAGTTTTGAGACCGTTGTTTTTAACCCCACCTCCAACCATACATAAAAAAACGTTTAATACATAGATTTCTAGTAATTATTTTGTAATTGCTAACCTCAAATTAGGGTTATAAAACATAAGATTAAAACTTCACTTAATATTATCGAGCAGTTAACACAAATATAAGAGTAATGTCAAACACGGTAGTGATATAAGAAAGAGACAAGCTGTAGAAGAGAGAGAGAAACTTTTGTCAAAACCACAAAATAATCAGATTGCCAGTAAAATGAAACAAAGAAAGGAGGATAAACAAAAAAAAAGTGAGGATAAGCTATGTAGATAAAGTTCGGGAAATGCTACAATGACTTACTTTAGACGTCAATAAAAATGAAATACATAAACACAAAACTAGAACTACTCGAAAAGAGAAGGATATGAAATAATGTAGTAATACAATGACAAACACAACTAACCCAACAGGACAAAAAAAAGATCAAATTTATCAATGAAAAACAAACTCAAAACAAAGAAAAAAGGCAGAAGTAGATACCAAAAAATTGAACATTGCCGGAATGGAGTGAAAGTGGAATGATATTAAGGAATCTATAGTATAGGTGGAATATGGAGCAGAGATAATTCAAAAAACTAATTACCAACACAAGGACAGGAAACGAGCCAACGAAATTGGCATTAAAAAAGACACGTAAAACAGAGCAAAAGAAAAGGGACAAGAAAGAAAATAAAACCAAAGGAGGAAATACTAAAGTTTTAACAGTTACATGAAATGTAAGAGGATCATACATTGAAGGAAAGCTGAAGCAACTAGTCAAAGAAATAACAAGATATAAAATAGATATAGCAGCCATATAGGAGACAAAGCAGACTGGAACTGATATAAAACAAATAGAAAATATGATGTTTTTTAAAAGTGGAGGTAAAAATAGGATGTTGGGAATAGGTTTCCTAGTAAGAGAACAATTTAAAGGACAAGTCATGAATTTTGAAAAAAAAAAAAAAAATAAAGAAACCAAATAGGCTACGTCTTAATCGAAAGAAAACACGGGAATAAAATTACAAATGTGAAAAACGGGAGAGGGGCTGAAGCTGACTTGGATTATTTCCTAGTGCAAATAAAAGTAAAACCAAAAAAAAGGGGAAATATAATATAGCAAGACTGAGGGAAATACGAATAAATAAAGAGTTGCAAAAATAAATTAATAAAGTAATGAAAATAAATTTAAATAATAGAAGAAATTGCGGAGATATGGAAACAATAAAAACATACAATAGTTGATACAACCAAAAAAGAAACAGCAGCAAAGAGCAAAAAAAAAAGAAGAAGGAACTATGTAGGAAGGATGCTAAAATCTACAACACTACCTAAAAAATGAAGGAGTATTAACAGGAGAGGTAAACCAATGCTATAATATGTTCAGCGAATACATGGAGTTAAGTCAGTCTCTGAAAATTCGCGGTAAATTTAAATAAAATCATTTTACTTGTGTAAGTGGGTATTACAACCAACTGACATGATTTCTGCGTTGTTTGGCATTTTAGTTTTCACGAGGGTTTTGGTTATTATCTTATTAGTGGTTTGCTCTCGTTTCTATTCTTTGGGTGCTGGGGGGGTTCTTCTCACCCTTGCACGACCGTCATGCATACCCAAACAGAATCTGGATTCATCACTAAAGACAATTGAATTCCATTCTTGGTCCCAATTTGCCCGTTCTCTACACCACGATAGACGATAACGTCGATGCTCTGGAGTCAGTGGTAGCACAAAAAGGGGACGGTATGAAAAGAGCCCAAAGGTTCTTATCCGTCTATAAACGGTTCGCATCCCAATCAGTCTTCCATGTTCTTCAAACCACTGGTCCGCAATCGCCCGTGTAGAAGAGAAGCGGTCCCGTAAAGCCAATAGTCTAAGACGGCGATCTTCGCGTTCTGTGGTTCTTCGACGACGTCCTGTATCTCTCGCTCTTCGTGTACGGCCCTCTTGGTTCCATGCCCGAACACAGACTGCCACAGTGTTTAAACTCCGTTGCGTTCTAGCGGCTATATCTCTCATAGACAAACCAGCCTCACGCAATCCCACAATTCTACCCCTATCAAACTCCCTTAATTGCCGAAAATTATGGCGTCTTCGCACTGGAGGCATTGTGATTGAATTAAAGAAGCTCTTTGAAATGCAATTTAAATCGCTTAAATGACAACTGTACTTACAAATGCTTAATTCATTGTTTTAGGGCTACTTAATCGTAAGTGTTTTTGAATGAGGTTAACAAAACAACCGCTAGGGCAATATGGCTGAAAAAACTGATCGTTTTTTAACTTAATATAAACAAATATATTCCCAAAAAAAATTTACAAAATATTCATTATTACTGGGTGTTCTTCTTTCTATGTCACTTAGTATAATAACAAAAAAACAGAATATATACACCGAAAACGTACTGGGGAGCACCAAACAGGATTTAGAAATAATATAAGTTCGAGGGACCTAAAATATTTGCACTAAAAGAACTTCAAATCACTAGGTATGAATATAAAATAGAACTACATTTACTATTCATCGACTTTAAACAGGTTTATGACAGTATCATTAGAAGAAGGATATATGAAAGAATGTATTAACTAGAAATACCGAGGAACTGATTAGGCCAACAAGGTTACAAAAAATAAAATGACATGGAATGGGGAAGATTCGCTAGATATTAACTTACTTTTAAATTTGACACTAGAGTTAAATATGAGAAACAGCGGAACAGATGAAACGATCTTTAATAATGAATACCAATGTATGGTTTTTGCAGATGACCTGACAATCATAACTAGAACAAAAAAAGAACTAATCAAAGTCGTAACAAAGATAGCGCAAAAAGCAAAACAGTATGATTTAGAGATCAGTTAAGACAAAACAAAGTACATGATAATGGGACAAACACAAAAATCGGTAGAGAAAGAGAAGCTTGGATGTGAAGATAAACAACATGAAATATAAATTTGAAAGAAAGGAAAATTTTGTATACTTAAAAGTAATTATTGAAGAAAATGGACACGAAGAGCAAGAGATAAAAGCAAGAATTGCAGAGGAAAATCGAAAATGCGGAAGCTTGATTGCGCTCATAAAGTCAAAAAATGTGTCGAGAAAAACAAAAGAGAGAATTTACACGACAGTCATAAGACCTACAGCTACTTACTCCTATGAAACTTGGGTGCTAAACAAGGAGAAGGAAGAAATGATGAAGATGTGGGAAAGAAAAATCTTGCCGATCAGTATAAAAGCGAACAGGGATGAGGAAAAAAAACAAATCGGGAGAATATATGAGAAACCTGACATCATAGCAACTATGAAGGTACAACGAATGGGATGGATGGGACACCTAGAAAGGCTAAATGTCGAAAGGCTACCAAATATATGCTTGTATAGAAGACCAATAGGAAAGAAAAGGAAAAAAAGAAAAAGATGGTTGAGTTGGATAGAGTCAGATCTGAAGGAGGTGAGGGTTAGAAATTGGAAAAAAGTTGCAAGAAACAGAAGAGAATAGAAAAAGGTAGTACAGGGTAGTAAAAGAAATTGGTAATGGTTTTATTAGACTAAGTAAATATACATGTAAAATGTTAGAATTATTATATTAAGTTAATTAAAAATATGATATAAATAATTAAATAATAAAAACTTGAATAATTTGAAAAACCCTGACATTAAAATTCATTCGCAATGTTTTGTTTTTTTTTTGAAAATATCGAATCAATTAAGTTTCATTATCTACTTTTTGGATTAATTAAATATTATAGACAAAATTTTATGGGACTCTTATAGTTTGTTCTACATACAGGGTGTGTCTCGACGATAGCATGGTAGAAGAATAATGAGAACAAAAAAACCGATTCAGCTGAAAACTTGTAACTTTATACAAACGGACATTTAGCAACGAAAATTTAAATCTACTTAAAATTTAATAATTTATGAAACATAAAAGGCAGATAAGCGAAACTTGTACAACGGTTAGACAGGGTATTGGGTATGTTTTTAGTATTAGACATTTTTGAAGAGGTCCGGAAGTAACGGTAGTTAAGAAAATTAAAATTGTTAAGGAGTCAATTTTTTTAAGAACTTAGGACCGTATCAATTATTTTTGGCTTTCTATAAAAAAATTTGAATTTTCTATGTTTTAGAACTTTATGAGAGTAGAAAAAGTGTAGGAAATATTTAAGGCTGTTCTATCACTGAGGACAATTTCAGATTTCTAGTAGGCGGTTTACTATTTTTATTTCTTGTTACACAAATAGCTATTTGTTGTTTTTTTCTGTTTCTAAAACTGTTTAAAATGCAAGTCATGTACAAAAAAAATTGACATCAACAATTCAACAATATATTATTTATATATTAATGTTAATCGGCTTCCAAGTCTGGCCTGTTGCGCTCAGAAAAATTTGCCCGCCAGTACATTCATTTCACAATTCTCCAAGGGTTTTCAGTATTTATCGTTTACTTAATGTTAATTTTTCTCATTGATTTTAAGTAAAAATTAAAAAAAAGTAGGGTTGTCAGAAAATTATTATCTATGTCGCGCAGGAGTCGAAATTTGGACTTATAAGGAAATCCATTTTTCTATTATTTTACGTTTTAATTAAATTAAATACAACGAAAACAAAAATAAAAAAAAATAGCTCCTGCACGACATAAATAATAATGTTAGCTATATGTTTGTGCAAAATCAGGAAAACATTTCTAAAAACAAGGGAGATAAATTTACATAAACTTTATAGCTCCCTGAGAGAACAGCCTTAAGGTCCAAACTCAAACACGGTTGCATTATTATTCTAAAAAGTAATTAAGCTATCATGTCGAGTGGCATATCATTCGAAAGCGCTTTAAAAGCTTATTCAAACATGATTTTAAAAACATTTTTCCATGCAGTATTTCAAAAGTTATAGCACTTTAAAATATTTTTGAAGATTTTGATTTTTTGTTTATTATTTTAAAAATTCTATAATACAGCATTCAAAAGCTTGTTAAAAACTAATTCAAAAACTGTCTTCAAAAATGCTGTACTACATTGGGTTTAAAAGTTATAGCACTGTAAAATATTTTTGAAGATTTTGACTTTTTTGTTTATCATTTTAAAAAATCCTGAAATACACCATTCAAAAGCTTGTGGAAAACTAGTTCAAAAATTCCTTTCAAAAATCTTGTACTACATTGGGTTAAAAAGTTATAGCACTTTAAAATATTTTTAGAGATTTCGAGGTTGACTAGAAAAAGAAAAGACTAGAGTTGACTAGAAAATAAAACACTAGAGTTGACTAGAAAAATAAAAGACTAGATTTGAAAAGGAAACGACTAGAGGTGACTAGAAAGAAAAAAACTAGTTGACTAGAAAAGAAAAAAGGCTAAAGTGGACTTGAAGTGAAAAAGGTAAATGCTAGAAATGACAACCAAAAGGAAAAACTATAGCTATCAACATTCAAAACAAACGACGCCTTTCAAATAATATATTAGAGCAGGTTCCAGATTGATAAAAAAAGTCAAAGTCTTACTTAACTATTGGTATAACTTTAAACACAATGTAGTCCAACATTTTTGAAAACAGTTTTTGGATTAGGTTTCTACAAGCTTTTGAATGCTGTATTTCAGCATTTTTTAAAATCATAAACAAAAAATTCGAAATCTTCAAAAATATTTTAAAGTGCTATAACTTTTGAACCCAGTGTAGTACAAGATTTTAGAAAGCACTTTTTGAATTAGTTTTCAACAAGCAATATTTTAAGTGCTATAACTTTTGAACCCAGTGCAATACAAGATTTTAGAAAGCAGTTTTTTAATTAGTTTTTAAGGAGCTTTTTGAAGACTATATTTCAGCATCTTTTAAAATCATAAACAAAAAAGTTGAAATCTCCAAAAATATTTTAAAGTGCTATAACTTTTGAAATACTGCATGGATAAAAGTTTTTAAAATCACATTTAAATAAGCTTTTAAAGCGCTTTCGAATTATATGCCACTGAAGTGATAGCTTAATTACTTTTTAAAATAATAATGCAACCATGTTTGACTTTAAATATTTCCTAAACTACTGCCTCTAGGGGGGTTACGTCAAGAGGATTTTTTCTACTCTCATAAAGTTCTAAAACCTATAGAAAATTCAAATTTTTTTATAGAAAGCCAAAAATAATTTATATGGCCCTAAGTTCTTTTATTACTTATCCGTTGATATATCATATACCTATACCTAAACTGAATGATTTTCGTGTTATCTGTTTTTTCTACTTTTCTGAGATCATGTAGTAAATTAATAGTGTGTTTGCAATCTGTTTTGCTGCCTATCGTATGATACCTTCATTCAGTTGGCTAAAAAACAGATTACAAAGCACACTATTAATTTACTAGATCATCTCAAAGTAGGAAAAAAGCAGATAACACGAAAATTATTCAGTTTAGGTATATGAACATGATATATCAGCAGATGGGTAATTAAATTATGCATCGAATGAAAATATAAAAACCTAGTTGCAATTTTAAAAAAAATTACTCTTTGACAATTTTAGTTTTCGTAACTACCGTTACTCCCGGACCTCCCCTAGAAGTAAATTCAGAAATGTCTAATACTGAAAACATAGTCCAATACCATGTCTAAAAAGCGTCGATGACACTAGGCTAGTTTACAAGCTGCTAGTCGGCGAGTTTACAAGCTAGCGAGTCAGCGAGTAACGATGAGACACAGAAAGGTTCTACTAGCTCAGTAGCTAACTAGCTAGCAAGTTGAAATCACGTGTTTGTTGTTTTGCGTGGGCGCGTTGTTTATTTTCTGATATGTTACGCTGAACAATGAAGTGGAACACGAGTGGTATCGTAGAGTTTCTAAACATATATGAGCAGTATCCGATTCTGTGGAATATAAAAGATAAAGACTATTCCAACACCAAAATAAAGGACGACATTTTCAAGAATCTCCTAGAGAAACTTAATGAGAAACAGCTAACTGTGGGTATGGATGTCAAGCAGTTGAAGACCAAAATAAAATCAATTAAGGACGTCTACAGACAAGAAATAAATAAAATAGAGAAATCTAAGAAAAGTGGCTGTGGTACTGAAGAAGTATACACGCCAAAGTTAGCATGGTTCAAAGATGCAAACTTTTTGGCAGAGGTTGTGGCCACAAGAAGCAGCCAATCAAATTACGTGAGTAAAATATATTTTTATTATATAATAATACATATTAAAACTTAGACCGTTCTCCAGTTTTTTGAGTCCAGCTTTCTCCCATTGCCAAGGCAGAGGATTTTCTTCTGTAAAGTAGGCAACATATGCTTTTCTGATCTCCTCAGCAGTTCGACTGTAATGGTTTCCTCCTAGGTGATTAATAGGCTGCACAATGCCAGCATTTTCCCTCCAAAGCCCAGGTGTGATAATCCCAGTATTCAAGTCCTCTCTATCTACTGCTTGTTGTGGCATGTAGTTACCCGGATCAGTCTTTCGTAACCAGTTATGAAGGCTACAGGCAGCCCAAATGACTTTATCGATAGTTTCCGGTGCCAAATCAATCGGTCTTGAAAATATTCTGAATCGCCATACAAGTATGCCAAAAGCATTTTCTACGACTCTTCTGGCACGGGAAAGACGAATATTTTTTGGTCAGGACTAAGAGCTGTTTTACTGTATGGTTTCATAAGATTTTTCCTCCTATAATAACGCCATATTCAGGCAAACCAAGAGTCTCGTTTTCCATTCCAATATTCAAAGTGCTGTCTCTAAATATAGCGCTATCGCTTGCTCGACCATTTGCACCTACGTCAATATACGTAAAGCAGTAATCGGCATCAACCATAGCAAATAATATTATACTGTAGGTTTTTTTATAATTGAATTAGACTGAACCGGAACACGGAGGCCTCTTAATTATAACGTGTTTCCCGTCGATTGCACCAAAACATCTAGGAAAATTCCAACGCTGAACAAATTTATTTTCTATTTCTTTCCATTCATCAGCTTTTTAGGGACCTGAGAACAAACAAAAATTATAGGTTTATTTTATTTTCTAGGAACTGTCACAAAGCAGTCAAGCCACACCACCAGACGAAGACAATAAAAGTGTCGAGTCTGAAAATGACGAGGACTCATCACAACAACGTTCTAAGTCGCCTGAAAAATGGGACCACCCCCGACACCAAGGAATAAACCTAAAAACGACCGAGAATTGAAGAAAAATCAAATGAAATTTCAGAAGCTATAAAAAATTGGATGAAATTGCCAAGGAGTCATCCGATGAGAAGCCCTATGACCTGTTTGGGAAATTTGTGGCTTCTGAGCTGCGTTTCCTACCACAGCGACAGGCCATCTTGGTGCAGCAGGAAATCCAAAACTCAATTATTAATGCTAAGTTGTCGTCTTTAGAGCAAGAGGCTCCCCAATCTGTTCATAGTGCGTTTTCACCTTTTTCAGATGACTCATTTGCTTCGATCTCTGCATCATCGATGCACGACGACGATGGGGATGTTTTGCAACAGGTCCTAATCAATACATTCGGAGGAAACACAACATAAATTTTTGTCAAATAAATTGTATATTTTCTAAAAACTGATGTTTAATTTTTAATTTCACTCACCTCAATGAACGGTCGAAGGGCGCAGGAAATTGATGTTAGCACTTCGGGTAAAAACTTCAAAATAGTTGATTCTGGAACTCTGAACAGGTATTCCAAAGACTTCAAAGAATCGCCCGTGGCTAGATAACGTAATGTTATTTCCAATTTCGTGGTTACTGGTATTGCCGGTCTAATTTTCGTATCTTTCTTTTTGAGCATTCCATGTTCAATCTCAACATATTTCTATAAGCCAAAGGATCTTCGTCCTTCAACTCTCTCAATAAACGGCTAAAAGCACCATATTCATCGCGTTTTTCTATCCATGATCTTATCCATTTTCTTTTCTGTTTCAAGTTTTTCTTTTATTTTCGTTGTAAATCCTTCTTGATAGCACTTGCTAAAATAATTACTCCCGCGCGAACTACTTTCGTCGACATTTTAGCTTTCAACTGCCAAAACGCAAAGATGCTCGCAACTAGTTACTAGCAGCGATGATGACACACGGCTAGTTAACTAGCTTACAAGCCAACACGCCTACGAGTAGCGAGTAAATTAGCCGCGTTTTTACAATCGGATAGTTGACTAGCAGATTGTAAAAAAGCCGATGACACGGGGCGAGTTTACAAGCTACTAGCGAACTCGCTGGCTTGTAGCTTGTAAACCAGCCAAGTGTCATCGAGCCTTTAAGCGTTGTACAAGCTTTACTTATCTGCTTTTATGTTTCATGAAATATTAATGTGGAATACATAAAATTTTATGCGGAAACCGAAAATAAAATAAAAATTGGGGCATTGGTATACGCTTTCAGTATAACCGGAAGTGACACCGCCATGAAAATATTTTCAGTAAGTAGACCATACCTATACGTATTTGTATAAAGTTACAAGTTTTCAGCTCAATCGGTTGTTTCGTTCTCATTATTCGTCTAACATGCTATCGTCGAGACATCATACCCTGTATACTTTGTTGCAGTCTTTACAATTTATTTTATACATACATTATGAAAATGCGCATCACGTGACTACAAGTTTTTGGTCAATTGTGATCTTGATCAAGACCGAAATTAAGCCAAGGTCAAATTTCACACTTATCACGCTTTACACTATCTACATAAGATGCATCGTTATGACACAGCATATGTTTAAAAGAGACCATATGTATTTATTATGCTGTGATTTAAACTTCATTCTTTCTACGATAATCGTGAATAATTTTTAGGTAATACTCAACTAAAATTTATAATTAAATTTTTTACTTTAGCTTCAATATATTCCATATGATTTGTTTTACAGATTTAGAACATTAAACTGAAAGACAAAACAGGATTAAGTTTGTGTTTACTAGATTTCATCTAACTAAACCAGTTTTATTGTTTCAAAATAGACTCTCTTATTATTAGAAACACTAAAGCACATAAAAATGTTTAAACTTTATCATGAATAATACAAGACAGTTTAGGGTCCTTGCAATTATGCAGTAATTAAAGCAGGTTAATCCTTTACAAAGCTTTTATGTAAGATTAAAACGTGATTATAGTAAGCCAAACAATGGTGAGTGATCAAACGATTTGGAATTAATCTTGTACACAACATCCCTATTATAAATTAGGGTCGGGGTTGTTCAAAAGTCAATTGAATTCTATTTAGCTAATATCATTTAATGTTTGAGCCCCTCCGTTTCAGTTATTCCGATTCTTTCATGCAACACACATGAGCTGAAGCTTTTGAAGAAAATCATTTACTTAAAATCTGTATTCGGAATTTAAATAATTCTTACTGAAGAGACAACCAAATTTGTTCATGCATACACACCCTTTATTCCTTATTATAAAAAGAGACAACTTGCAACAATAGCTTAGAAAGTTCATCACATTTGCGAAAGCACGCTCGTTGCTAACACATAATAGAAAAGTAAGGATATCGTCACCTCTGCCTTGTTTCCTCAACCGGAATATTCTACGGGATTTAATCCAGGATTCATTATAAGCGTTACACTTATTTAAAAAGAAAATGTGACAAAAATAAAAACGCCCTTTATTAACTTTAAAATGTTGCAGCTAGAACGTCGTCGAACGGCAAAAACAAGCAGAAAAAAAATTAACACGTAGATTTAGTATAAAATCCTGAATTTAATGCACGCTCGGAAAACGTAAAAATTTTAATCGGATACTGGAGAACTGATGGTTTGTTCTATTGTACTTTTTAATTTGTGTAGAATTTTGAGGGATGTGGGAGGATCATATCCAGAGAATGGGAACAACGCAATGAATAAAATCATATATTCATCTGTGCCTGCACGCTCTCATCGAACAAAAGAGCGCGTTTGAAATTAAAAATTATTTCATATCGAAAAATCAATTACATATTTATTTATATAAATTAAACTTTTATTTCGTAAATTGAACAATATTCTATATTAAATCCTTTCGTAAATTAATTTCATCATCTTTTTGTCCGCACTACAGCTACAGCAATAACTATTTATTTCACTTTCCAGATGATTAACAGCTCAAGTATTTCTTTTGGTGTCGGCTGGTACAGAAACAAAAACTTGCAGACTCAAAGCACTCCGTACATTAGCAATTAATTTTTAATTAATTAATATTTTTTACTCTTATGATATGTGTGTATTACCTAGATGATTTGCATCAATGATCTGATGATGTTTAGTTTCCATGTACCAAGACCTAAAGTTTCGAAAGCCAGAACTTTGAAGATAAAATTTTATGCTGACAAAATTTTGTTTATTTATTTATTTGTTTGTTTATTGCGGTAAGCCATTTCAGCAGCAGACCCAGCAGTGGTGTAACTGTGAGACAAGTAAGTAGAGACTAGGGTGTCTTCACATGTTAAGTCCCATTTTGACCATGCCGTCTGTTTGGGAAAGGTCACCAAGTTCCAAAACACTAGGAATTTTTGCAGATGCTAAGGTTTTTTGAAAAATGCTGTTTAAAATTACGTGACGATGAAATCTCTCTGCACCCTTACGACAGCTTAAAACGTGAAAATCACTTTCATTGGGATCGAAACAGCGACTAAAAGCAGCATTTTTCAGAACTTGAACACCTAGCTTTAAACCAACACAAAGTTGACAGTCTTGTATATCTAAGCAATATTTTTAAATAAAATAGCGTGTAATCATGCACCTGATTCCTGCTGCTGGAGTGCTCTAAAGCGTGCTACATCTACGTTAACGCTAAAATGAAGAATATTTTCTATGATTCTTCCCACATTCAATACATTCCAAGATATCTAAAAATGCTTGTGTGGTAGGAATTTTGTTGTTGACAGATAAACATGCGTCAAAAGCTTGCTTCGACAAGATAATGTAGGTGATTCTTGATATCTATAGAAAGGGCTAAAAAACACATAAGATCCTGCGCATCGTAAAGCGAACTAAGGATAGCTGAAAGGCAGATATCAGAAATTTTGCGAATTTTTAGGCCACCTTTACAAATCGAAAGAGTTGCTTGAATCCATTGGTTATCATTTAAACAAATGTTCAAAACGGATTCAAGACTATTTGGAAGGGAAGAATACATAACCTCTAATAATGCAGGAAATTTCCAAAAAGCGCATGTACGTAAAAAATAGGTCATTTTGGAAATTAAATTAGCAATTCTCTAAAAGAATGTGATTTAATTTTGTCTAGACAAGAAATAAGCAAATCTAATTTTTGTTTCATAGTTTTTAAGTAATTTGAATACGCTTTTCAAAATTTGAATCTTTAATAATTGGAAATCATCGACGGAAATTCTACAAATGCCAGGAAAGTTTACGTTTGTTGGTATTTACTTTAAGACCAATTTCCGCTGTTAAACTAATGATGACCCTAGTTTAGACAATTTCTGGGGTATCAGCAAGAGTTGCAACATCTAGATGCCAAATAATCAGCTTTGATAATAATTTTTCGACCAAAAGTTGGATTGTAATACTAAATGCCACAGGGATTATATTGTTGTACGCATACTTCCGATAAAATAATTTTGTCTCCAAAACATAACCTGTAACTCGAAAAAGGATAGAGAAGAGGAATTTTCGCTTTAACTAAAGAAAACATACTGATGCAGGATTGCAGGATGATTAACCAAAGAAAAAACTGCATGAGTGGTAACTCCTAATTGATGAGGAACTAGGTGGGGAAAAAATTCGTTATTGAAGGTGGAACAAGCTCTGCGTGCGATGAGTCTTCTGAACGCACAACCGACCGCGATTGGTCTAACTCCACCGTCTTTTTTGGAGACATGCCCCGAAAAATATAGATTGAATTTCACTGTTTATTTTACAGGCGAGGATAAAATTATAAAGATCTGTTATGGCAGTGAGTGCTCAAATACCAGCTTTACCAACAGAAAAGGAAATTACGTATTTCAAAAACTGGGATTTCATACCGTAAATACTAGGAACGGAACCATGTGCAAATGAATTAGTCCTTTTAACACTTGTGATTCGTTTACAGAAAGAAATGTGTGGTTATTCTGAAGAGGTTGAGGATGTTTCAATTTTAAAGCTTCAAAAATGTTGTCATTAAAAGACACCAGAGAATTTTTTGTACTTTGACCGCTTCTTTCTGTCAAAATCGCTAACCTTTGCTTCAATTTTCTTGAAAGGGTTTTTGCAACGATTTCTTTTGAGTTTGATGGAAGAGTGTACAGTAAATTAAAAGTTGAAATATTCTCTTTAATTGTTAAACTTAGTTCTTGACTGTAGAGGAAGACTACTAATAAGCGGCACGGCAAGAGTTCGAATTGATGCAATTAGTTTATTTTGAATTAAATTTGAAGATTCTGAGCAGTTAGTTGGTTTTTTTTGTCCGTGATTTTTTCAGCGTGACATTTAGATGAATATATCTTTAAACCGTTGGAACTCAAACCGTTTTGAATAAATCTTACATGTACAAATATTGTCGCTTTGTGTTTATTCTTCAAATGTGCTTATCTTTGATTCTGATGTAAAAGGACAGCGTTGAACAAAATCTTTTATTACTTCATCACTGGGTTCAACTTCAACATCAGAGATAGAAACGTTCTCATCAGTATCGGAATCGGATGATGATTATTTGTATCTTGGTCGAAAGTACCTTGCAGTTGATGGATGACTAAAACTATTAGATGTGTATTGAGATCTAGAACTAACATCTTTATAAATTCTATAGTTATGGAGCTTGATACCCATTCATTCTTGCAATCTTTGTGGCATAAATTACAGTGAAGAAATGGAGTGGAAGAAGAACAAATTTGTGATGTTGACAGTGACACTGACAGTTTATAAAATTCTGTGAGTAGCGACTGAGTCTGTTTGTGATGATCATAAGGATTTTGGGCTATGTTTCATTAAATGAGATCATTTAAATTCCTATGAATGGATTACTTTTCTAACGTGCTAAGTTATCAGAAGGGTGTGTAAAACTATATGACTATAAAAAATGTTCGACCAAACAAATACAGATGAATTTGTTTAGTCAAACAGTAAGGAGCAAAGTAAAAAAATGTTTACCGGAGCACAGTAGAACCTGTTTTTCTTTGCTCCGACAAACAAGCACATATTTGTTTCATTAGTCAAAAGAAAACATGAGTGCATCACATGATGCTCATATCTACTTTTTCTAGATCAGTTGGTACGAACAAACAAGCACTATTTGATTCTTTGGCCCTAAGAAAATATGAGTGCATTACAGCCACCCAGACCATATACATGATGATAGAATGACAATCAAGGACGGAATGATACGATTAGGACGTTTTGGCGCTGAGCCATTTTGGCCCTAGTACGGAAATTGTTTTAAACAGTAGATATTCTTACATTTACTTTATTACGTTTATTGCATGTTAATTGTATGTTAACTTCCACAAACAAAAAACAAATATTTTAATTTATGTGTTGTGTACTTGTAGTTGTTTCAGTATCCAAATCAAGATATTATACTTGTTTACATATTTTGTATTATATTTGACTGTGGAAACGAACCAGAGACCGTTGGACATATTGTGGAGGATTTTGTCAATTAACTAAGTTTAAAGGAGGGTTTGGTAAACATTCATGGTTTAACGGACGAAGCTGTATTACGGTTTACTAATCTGAAGGACGTCTGAAGTAAAGCAATATTTTGTATTCTCCGTCCTATTCGTTTTTCCATTATTCTGTTTCCTATTACTTTAACCTACTATTTTTTTTGGCATTGTCGTGACTGGCGCTTGGACCATCCATTATATGTTGTCATGCAATGGCTGTGCTGTTAATGGGTAAGAGTTGGCATGTTTAGGTTGCAGTGGTTTTCCTAAGCCTCGAAGCAAATGGTTTGCCAAAACGAACTAATCTACAATTGCACACGGTTTTGTCACCCCACTATACAGGTTTATACTGTTCTTCTGGGGCACCATACATAACAATTAGGGTAGGGTGGTTAACAGTGGACCACTTTTTTTATTTAAGTTTTATTATCGATTCAAATCATTGTAATTTTTTTTACTATGAATACTCTATGTATTTAGAACACATTTATGATCTTCTAGAGGGCGGCACTTAAAAAAATGTAAAAAATACTTTTGTTAAATGATGTAAACTGATCCACTGTTCGCCATGTAAGTACACAGTGAATCAGCTGCCTAAATCACAAATAAATTAATATTATTTGCTTTTATTTCAAAGAAAAAGTCGTATTCATATCAAAAACTTTATTATTACAAAAATGCAAAACTAACTGAAAATTTATGATATGATTGACGTCTGGCTGAACCACAGACTTTTGATTTTAGATGTAAATATTTAACGTCTTCCTCTTTTCAAATGCCGTGTCGGCTACGTCTGGCATACAAAAAAGTTGTTTTTAATTTGAGTCTCAGAAAAGTTATAAAATACTCCATATTGTCGTTAAGAGGCTCTAATATTTTGGCAACGTAATAGACTATTACATTCTTCGTACAAAACAAAACCATAACCTATTCTTCTACTTCTGCTCTTCGTGGTATCGGAATCAAAAGGCATCAGTTAAGACATGATCATCTTCTTCATTTTCTAATATCAATCGTCGTCGTCATCGCTTTCCTGGCATAAATTTTTTTATTTTTTACTTTCACCTTTAGAATCATTCAGCAACACTTCTCGTTTAACTTTTTTTACTATAGTTCCTTTTCTCTAAACAACCGCCTGTCTCATTTTATTTATTTCATCCTTCTCAGGCGTGTATGTTGCCGTCATACTTCTGTCTTCTTTTGTTGTTTCGAGTTCAGCTTTAATCGGAGCCCTAAACTGATCTGGAGTTATTAGACGGTTTCAGAATTAGCAAGTCCTGCAGCATCAGGAGGTATCAACAGGAGGTAAAATGTCGTCAAAGAAATGTGGTCCAATGCAGAACATGTGGGAGTTTGTCGATTTGTCACAGTACTTAGCAAAAAATCATCATTACTAAAAACATCCGTATCAAATGGAGCAATACCGGTTTTTCCAAAGGGAGAAATAGTACCACTTACTAGACTGGCTTCCGGCGAACAAAGGCAGGATATATTCGTGTTGTTTGATACATTTTTACGAAAGCAAATCATACAGCAACCCACTTCGAACCTCCTGAGCCAGCGAAAAACCCCTTTTTCTCTTACTTTTTAGTTCAAAATTTATCATTAACATCTTGAATTAACAGAAACAATGAGCAAAATTTAAAAAAAAATTGTTGCTAAGATGGGTTCTACAAATAATAAAGACAATAAAATAGACTTTAAACTTCTTTTCCCTTTTCTCAATGTATACAAACATTCGATATTTTTGTGTATTCAGGTGTCCCAGAAGAGGTTGAGGGACGATTAAAGACTGAGATTCTTCGATATTAAAAAATAAAAATGTTGTAATATTTTCATTCTTTTTCACATGCTATTTTGAGTGCAATATGTTGCTAAAGACTGAAATATTTATTTGTTCTTGTCAAAAGTAAAATTATGTTTTTTAATGCAGTAGTTTTTCATAAATCGGTAAAAAAACATATATTTCCTCTTTGCCCCGACTCATATTTAACATACAGGGTCATCCCCAAAGTCCGCACCAAATGGGCAACTTATTTATTATGGGTTTTTCGATAAAAAGTTATTCTTTATAAAAATTTGTGCATTCCCTAAAACTAAAATTGCACTAACAAAATGTGGCAAAAAACGCGTAATATACAAGGTGCATTCGAAAATTTGATTTTGAGTCAAGAGTAAAGTGCTCTTATTTCTGTAAATATCAAAAAATTTTATTTAAAAAAGTTGTTTACCATTAAAAATTTCATCAAGATTTGAAGTCATGGCCATCTAGAAGAAACTTGAATTTTTTTAAATTTTTTTAAAATGGTGGCTATAAGCAAAAACATTTGCTTTAAATGATAATTAAACGACATCTCGTATACAACAGTTTATTTAAAAAAGCTTGTAATTTACAAATCGCCCAATGATTGTACTAATTATGGTCAATTTTTTTATTCATTAGAAAAAACTTCAACATTTGGTGCAAAGTTCTTTTGATTTTTTGTTGACACCAAAAATTGCTCAAAACAAGTCAGTATCTTAAGAAGAATATCATTTTCTATAATATTAAGGCACTAAACATCAAAATTAAATTACATCTCAGTATGATGTCCATCCCGCAACAGGCACAGTTTGATTCTTCTTATTGGAACTTGAAAAATTAAAATTTGTCCTAGATGTCCATGACTTTAAATCTTGATGTTTTTTTTAATAAAGAACAACCCATAATAAAGAAGTTTCCCATTTGGTGCGGACTTTGGGGATGACACTGTCTATGAGGCAAAATAAAATAATTCATAGATTATTATAATTTAATATTTTTCAAAAATCTCTGCAATTACATAATATGCCACCTAAAACACTTAAAGTATTAATACCAATAAATTTTCTTGCACTTTCAAAATAAAATTAAAATGTCAAACCTAATAGTACGTGGGCCCGTGACATAATGTGTCGGGAAACTTGTATGTCAGCTTTTTATATCTTAGGTGTAGAATGCTATGAAACGTGGAGATCCGCGACATGAGGCCCAAAAAAATTCACCATTAGATTTGGGCCCATACAATATTGAATGCAATATATTTTTTAAAATTGTACGTCAGCTTTTTTGCAGGCAGGTTTCTAAGTAGTTACCAAAGCCAAAAAAGCTGACGTTTTTATCTAGACCCAAACGTTCAGGGCCATACAATTCTCATTGCAATGTGCATTGGCAATTGTATCGTCAGCTTTTTTGTAAATTGCTTTTTCTCGATGAAATATCATCAAATTCTAAAAAGCTGACGTTTTGGTTGAAGCGGCGACTTAAGAAAAATAAACCCGAAAAATGTCATAATTCGATTCTTTTTCTTTCTGCTTCTCAAGTCCCAATTTGATTAAAAAAAATAGAAATTGTTGGGATTATTGGTACACAACTTAAACCAATTTCAGTACTGTATAAAACGTTGTATAAAACAGATTAAATTCCATTGTTTTCTTTTATAGTTGATGGGGGATTCACAAATGTAGTTGAGTTACTTCATACCTGGGGTGTAAAAGTGAAAATGCTGATGATGTTTAAGAAAGGACAAAAACAATAAACAGCGGCGGAAGCAAAACAAATACTGAAGACATTCTTCACAAGTTCATTGATCTCGTCCACCCGCTACGTGGTCAGAAAAGGTAACCCTTAACAAGCGGCTGATAAATTGAAGAAAGAGGAGAAAGAAAAAAGCAAAAAAGAGGTAATAAAATACTATTTTGGAATGTAACAGGCTTAATAACAAAGGGAATGAATTTTGGAAATACGTAAGGCGATTTAAAATAGTGGGGATGGTGGAAACATGGATGGAGGAGAAAGGATGGGAGAAGGTGAAAGAAATGTTACCGGAGGAATTTACATGGCAGATACAATTTGCGGAGAGAACGGAAAAGAGGGGAAGAGCAAAAGAAGGAATACTAGTAGGTATCAGAAAGGAATGGGCGGCAGCAGGAGAAGAAGGAGGAGGAGAAGTGGACAGGGTTGATGAAAACCAATGTAAGGACAGAAGTAGGTAAAAGATATGTAATAATAACAATATATGGAAAAGAAATGGAAACAACAAGAAAAGAAATAGAAAAGGCGGTTAGTGAAAATGAAGAAAAAAGCTAAAGTAGAGATTTTAATGCAAGAATTGGGAGGAGGGGGGAATGATGATAAATAAAAGATTAAGAATGGGGAGATTATGGAAATAAATGGACACGGAATGAAATTGCTAGAATAATGTAAAGAAAGAGAATAGAATGGAGAAAGGGGAAAAGTAAGAGTTTACGTTTATAGGAGGAATGGGAGAATCGGTAATAGACTACGTAATAGTGAATGAAAATGCTTAGAAGGCGTAGAAAGTTTTAAGATAGGGAGGAAGAGGAAGCGGGTCACCAACCGCTGGAATTAACTTTGGTGGGGAAAGATGAAGAAGACGAAAACGAGAATAGAGAGGAATGGGTGGAGAAGAAGATATGGACAAAAGGTAGTATAGAATGGTATAGGGAAACAATGGAAATAGTAAAAGAAAAACACGAAACAACAAATGAAATAGATGAGCAGATAAAAATATGGATACAAAAATGGAAGAAGCGACTCAAATAAGAAAATTTAGAAAAGAAACAAGGAAAATGGGACAAAAATGAATGGTGGAATGGAGACTGCCAAAGAGCGAAGAGAGAAATGAGAAGAAGGAGAAGAAGGTGGAAAAACGGCAAAATGGATATAGATGAATACAGAAGCAAATGAAAAGAGTTTAGAGAAATGTGTAAAACCAAAAGGAAGAATACAAGAAGGAATTGAAAGCAGAGATCATCGAAATAAAAAACGAAGGACAAGCTTGGGAGTTTTTAAAAAAAAGCGGAAAAGAGAAAGAAGGATAGAAATAAAATAAATGAGGAGAATTGGGAGGAACACTATAAAAGTTTGCTACGAGAACCGGACGAAAACATAAGAAAAATTAAAAGAAAGAGGAGAACCAAAGAGGGAGAAATTGAAAAAGTGGAATTAGAAGAAGCGATAGAAAATCTAAAAATGGGTAAAGCGGGAGGTTCTGACGCGACACAGGGGGAGCAATGGAGATTTACAGGAAAGAGGATGAGGGAAAGAATGAAAAAACATTTGAAAAGATATGGAAAAGAGAAGGACTACCTCAACAATGGCAGTAGATAATAATATGTCAAATTTACAAAGGAGGGGATAGGATGGAAATTAAAAGCTACAGAAGGATAAGCTTAACAAACGTAGGATACACAGTATATAGTGGAATTCTAAGAAGAAAGCTAGAAAGAGAAGTAAAGGAAAAAAAATTATTTCCGATTGGCAGTTGGGTTTCAGAAGAGGAAGAGGTACTGTCGATTGTATATACGTACTAAAACACTTAATAATTAATAAACTATTGAAAAGAAAGGAGAGAAAATGTTCGCCATTTTTTTGGATCTGAGGACTGCGTTTGACAAGGTGGAAAGAGGGTTATTGTGGGAGAGAATGAGAAAAAAAGGAATCAGTGAGGATATAATAGATGCAGTGGAGGAAATTTATGAAGACACAAGTTGCAGAACCAGAGTGGGAGGGAGAATGGGGAACAAGTTTAAGACGGGAAGAGGACTAAAACAACGATGTCCGTTAAGTCCGTGTTTATTTTCTTTATATATTAGGGATCTAGAAGAGGAATTGGAGAGAAATCAAGTGGGAGGGATAGTGGTAGGAAGAAGAAAAGTATGGGTATTGGCGTATGGGGAAACCAAAAGTTGTAATATCAAAAGTGAAGAAGATATGAAAGGGGTAATAAAAACTTTAAGGAAATATTTAAAAGAGAAAAGTTAGAGGCAAATGTAAACAAAACAAAAATCATGGAATTAAAAGGAAAAAAGGGAGAAAAAGAAAATATCATGGCATTGGGGAGAGGAAGAAATAGAGATTGTGGACAAGTACAAGTATTTAGGATACGTCTTAAAATACGACAACAAGGATAGTAAACAAATAAGAGAATTGGGGAGAAAATGAAATATGATAATCGGACAAGTGTGGGGAATGGGGAAAAGAATAAAGAATATTCGGGAAAGATTTTGAAAAAAGATGATGGTTATTCGAGAGAATAGTCAAAGCAGTGATGATGTACGGAGCAGAGGTGTGGGGATGCAAGGAATAGGTGGAAATAGAAGGTATACAAGAGAAGTACTGGAAGTAGATGTTGAAATTAGAAAGGGAAACACCAGATTACATAGTACAAGAGGAAGTAAAAATAGAAAAAATAAGAACCGAAACGGGAAGAAAAGCGGTGAGGTATGAGGAAAAGATGGAGAGGAGGAAAGATATTGAAATATTAACCGAATGTTGGAAAGAGATAGAATTTCAAAGGGGAGGTTATGCGGAGAGAGGAGATAAACAGATTGAGGAGCGACGGAAAAGTATGGAAGCAGAGTTAGTGAGAAAAATCAAGTACGCAAATTCAAGATAGAAGATCGAGAATAAAAGAACGTAAATATAATGAAAAGTATTGTGAGATTATTACATTTTTTTTTGTAATTATTAACATATCCGAAAAGGACTTAATATTAGATACTATGGAATTGTTGATTCAAATTTTAGTTGCTAACGCCTGAAATAATTTTTTTCTTAATAATAGTAAGAGATAAGTCGAATCTAGTTTTACTTAGATTTTTGCACTCTGACCTTAAAGACTTAAACAGTTTAGAATCATGAGTATGATATTTGCAATGCATTTCCTTTTTGCGCTTGCAAAGACCAATAGTAAGGTTTATGATGCAAGCAATGGCAAATTATAATCACCAACAATAAAAACAGTATAGAATTCACAGTAGTTTGTAGTGTAAGCCTGCTAACCCATTGTTACTGCCAGTCAAAGTCATTTTTGTCGGTAATGAAAGTGGTAGCAGGAAAATGTTTATTGTGCAGAAAAAGTTCATGTGTGTGCATGTAAAGCTAATATTGTGGTCAGAAAAAGGTGAAAAGAAGTTCAATCAATCGGTAGCTAGACCCGATAAGAATTTTGTCTGTAGAAGCTGGAAAGAAGTTGATTAATCTCAGTTAAAATTTTAGTTTAGTTAGCCTTAAGCTGGTCAAAATATAATTGTCAGTTAAAAATAAGTGTCTATTAGTTGTTAATAAAAAAACCGTTACATATTATTGAAGCAGTTAGCTGGACATAGACGTGTTTTGATTTTAATGTTAGTTTTAACTTTTAACTGGAGTTTGTAATGGAATTTAGCAGGTAACTGGTAGTTTGTTATCGCTTTCTATATACAGTGTGATTACTTAAGTTGGCAACATATGGGAACCTTTTTTATTATTCATTTTACAAAAAAAAAGTTATTGTTTATAAAAACCTAAAATACATTCATCAGATATTACATTTTTTCAGTTGTACAAGGTGTCCTACTTTCGATGTAATTGGGGGGTTTCAGGTATTCGCGAATTGGTAGATTTTTTTTAGCTTTCAGAAAATATATGGTTTTATATATTTATCTCGGCAAATAAGGAAATTATACACAATTTTTTTTAAAAACACTTCTTGATCAAAGTCAACTATGAACCTTGTTTACTGTGCGCATTCGTTGCTAGTTTTTGACACTTCACGCAGTTGTTTCTTATAAATAAATGGCCGAAACATACATAGATGTGATTAGATTTTAATGTTTCAAAGCTTTGCTTTAAAATAATAATTAATTACTGTAATTAATAACTTTTCGGCCATTTATTTATAATGAAACGACTGCGTGAAGTGTCAAAACCAGCAACGAATTGCGCGCAGTATAACAAAAGTTCATAGGTGACTTTGATCAAGAGGTGTTTTAGAAAAAATGTTTATAATTTCCTTGTATTCGCCGAGATAAATATATGAAATCATATATTTTCAGAAAGCTAAAAAAGTCTCTAATTAATGGAGTCATAGTCAACTATGGTTTCTATTTGAAAAAAAAATGCATGCAGTACGCCAATGAATTGCATATAAAAATGCACAAAAAATGTTTTGGTTAAAATAAAAATATTCACAAACAAAAAAAAGTTATAAAGCTTTAAAAAAAACGGCAAAAACGCTAAAAACATCTCCCAAACGAGTCGAGATATCGTCGTGCGGTTTAGTCCATTGAATTTGTCTCAAAAATCGGGCCAAGGGTCCCGACCACGGTTTTTCGCGAAATACCTGAAATTGTGTATAATTTCTTTATTTGCCGAGATAAATATATAAAACCATATATTTTCTCTGAAAGCTAAAAAAAATCTACAAAAACAATTCGCGAAATACCTGAAACCCCACAATTACATTGAAAATAGGACACCCTGTACACGATGTTTGACAAAAATGAAGAATTTGGTACAAGAGTAAAATACGCTAACAGAAATTATTAAACATAAATCCCTCTTCTGTCAATACAGGTATATTGCATTGTTATTGTAGACAAAAAAAAAAAAAAAATATTGTTTTATTTAATTGGATGTAACTTTTATATATCCTGATCAACCTTATTCAATAATAAATTTGATTATTGTCATTAAAATAAAGGTACTTCATACTTTTGAGTAAAATTTGTATTTTTGTACACACCGCATATACCGACTGTAAAAATTTTTAATATCTTGATGAATGTATGTTCTCATATGCTTGCTGACTGAAGTAGTACACACTGTATGTAGGCAGTAGAATGTTGTAAAGATGAGTTTTCTAAATCCCTTACAGTGAAACTCAAAAATATCCGGAGTATTACACTAAAAAAAACATAAACGGTCCCAACAATACACAAACAAAAACAAAATGTATCCCAGTCAAATTGGCATTCAACCTTGGAAAAAATCCCATCACGAGCTGGATTTTTGTGTACCCTACTAACTTGATATTGCCTTTTTTCTAAATTTTTATGTGGAAATTTGTCAAAAAAAATAAAAATCAGTTGTTTGTTAAATATCTCGCAAACTTTGGGACAATTAACTAATTTGTAGCTTAAGCAATTTGGAAAAAAAAGATGAGTGGGTTGTTTTTTCCTTTAAATTTTAACATTATCTGATAATTGAGCGTAATATGTTAAAACAGCACACTTTATAAAAAAATTACGCCGGTTTCCACTTCACCCCACAGATAGGTGAAGTGAATGTAATTTTGCTTTCAATGTAATGTCCCCTCAGAGCCTTGACTCGTCTCAGTACTGATTTTTTTATATTTTTAGATTTTATATTATATTTTTTATTATAAATAAAAATTGCTTCAAAAGTTGTCAACGATCTGATATCACCTAAACTTCTTGTGGAAAGGTAAGAAGTTTGGCGTAAAAATATTTTTCCAATTATTTCTTAAGTTTTATGCCCTTCAAAGTTTAGTATTAAAATTTGCGATGTCAAAACCGTTTCAACACTTTTTACTGAAAAATCTTCAAGTTAAAACAAAAATAATGTTTTAAAACAACACACATAATTATTTATTGTACAACAAACAAAAACACATAAAAATGGTGAATTGTTATTTGTTCTTACTAGGAAAAAAAGTTCAAGATTTAATTGCCTCGGATGATGTTTTATAGTCCAGTTTAAACGCTGGAGAGGCGATGTGTTTACGTTTGGGCGGTATAAAACCGAAACAACAATGTAAGCGATATAACCACGTTTGGCGTTGCGCTCTAAATTAATAAATGGACAATATGTATTAACTTGGGAGTTAATTCTAAATATACTAATTAGGCAATGTAACTAAATTAAATGTACAACAAATAAATCAATTCCACGTTGTTTACACTTCCATAAAAAATATGTACCATGTTGGTCGATTAAAACAAACAAATTGTACAAGATCAAATCTAAAAAATCCAAATAAATAAACTGGGCATGGCAACTCTAAATAATAAAAAAAGAAAAATTCTGTCTTTTTTACATTTTTAATCTTTGTAATTTTAAAATTCAAAAATTTGGTTTCTAACATAATTTTTTTTATCATGTATTAGTTTATAAAATATGACGATATCTCAAAAACTACCCAAAAATAAAAAAAAATATCAAAAGAAGCTTTTCTAAGGACAAATGTATAAAAGGCTATGATATGAGCTGCATCAGAATAATCCTAAAGTTAAAAACAAACAAAAAATTTAATTTTATCAAACTTTTAAAACAGTCCTCGTTATCTATTCAGATTTTTACAAAAAATTAAAAAAATTTTCAAATAAACACACACAAAAAAACAAAAATATGCTTATCAAAATTCATTAAAAATAACTTTTACGTTTGGGAATTAAAAAAAATATAAACTGGTATTGGGGAGCACCTTTAGGGGTCCCCCAACTCCATCTAGAAAACACTTTTTCAACCATAGTTTATATAACACTTCAGCCCTTTATGTTTGATGTACTTTCCACCTTTTAAAGTTTCCTACAATCAATTCGGACCACCTTCTGTATAAATACTTATGACCTTATTTCATTTACAATGTCGAAAAATTAGTCTACACTTCGATGATATAACATATTCTCATTTCAACATTCTGTATTTTTAAAAATAAAAAAAATAAAACTATCCTAATAATTTAGCATATTATAAAAAATTAAAAAAAAATAAAACAATTTAAATTCCCAAAAAAAAAAATAGGTTTCTTGGTTTTTATTTAAGTAATAAAAAAAAATATAAAAAACTTAATATTTATCTTTAATATATTACAAAATTAAATCATAATATATAAAACCTAAATTTTATCTGGAAATAAAAAAAATTACATATTCAATTAACAAATAAAATTAATCTACACATAACAAAAATAGGTGAACTTTTAATAAATTAGACAAGATGTTGAAAAAACCATAAAATTGAAAAAAAAAAAAAGAATAAAATTTAAAAAAAATTTTTTTTCTTAAAACTATTCAAAAATCAAAAAAATTTAGTTTAACTAATTATAAACAGAAAACAAATAAATGATTCAATAAGAAAAAGGAATTTTATGTTTGGGTATACTTTATCCATTTTAGAAACTCAGTTAGCTTTAAAAATCAATACTTACTGTTACATAATATATATTATACAGGAAATATCACATATAATAGATGAGTACTCCAGCTTTGGAGGAACTAATAAAATGAATAAATCCTACAAAAAAAACATGTTAATAAAAAAACAAAAAAAAATAAAAAGAAAAATACAAATATTAATAAATTGAGGTATAATAGACTTAATTTGGGGTCAAAAATTACACAGACAAAAAACTATAACAATTTTGGACTGACTAAAACAATAAAAACAATGTTATAGACATGCCAAAAAAGTTCTGGTTTTAAAAAAAAAAAACATAACAATAAATAAATATAACATATTATTACGACACCAAATTCACAATGCGATATAAACTATCTTGTAAAAAATAACAAACACTAATATAATTTGTAAAACAAAAAAACAACTTCATAACATCTACAACAAAAACAATTCCATCTAAAATGTCATTTATAAATATAAAAAACAACAGGGGTACCTAAGTTGGATCCCTTGAGACACACCAAACGTAACTAAATAATCTTGCAATTTATAAAAATTAAAAACAACATATTGCGTTCTATTTGATAAATACAACAAAAATAACTTTAATAATGCCTGGGATAAACCAAATTTAAATAATTTCTTTAATAATATATTATGACCGAGTTTGTCGAAGGCTTTCGAAAAATCCGTATAAATAAAATCGGTCTGAATATTATTGTCAAGATTTTCCGCAATAGTTTGGGTTATGCTCAAAAGATTGGTGACAGTGGAGCGTCCTTTCATAAAAACCATGTTGATGAATGGTTAATTGTTTACATACTGCAGGATACAAAATATTATGAAAAAGGACTTCTAAAACTTTTACAAAATTACAAATAATTGCAATAGGCCTAAAATTTAAAATATCCAGACAATTGCCTTTTTGTGCACAAAGCAAACCTTTGAAGTTTTCCAAATAGTTGGAAATGTGCTTGTTTTAGACATATATTTATTAAAATAGTCAGAGGAGACGCGAAAACAACAACAACAAACCTTAATAAAAAACGAAGGTATATGATCAAGGTCTGAAATAAATTTAGATTTCATTTGTTTTAGGACTTACAATACATGACTTACTTCAAAAATAAAAATACTTATACACTCACTAATAAATGAATCACAATTAAAAAACAAATATGGCTGATAACTGATAATAATTAAAAAAAAAAATTAACTAAAAAATGACGATATCCTCAGGTGTATCAATAAACTTGTTCATATTCTTTATTCTATTATTAATACTTAATATACTTCTCTTGGCATTAACAAATGCCCAAAATTTACAAAGATTGCTTTTAAATTACATTTTCAACATTAACAACATAAGTTTTATAAGCTAGGTCGATGTCACTTTTAATTTTTGTTCTTAGTTCACGAAATTTGTTGGGCCCGCATGTATTATTGCTATTTTTCTTTATTTGACGATGACATCGTTCCTTGATTTGGTATATTTTTTATAATAGATGTATTGAACCAAGGATAAATAAAAATACATACTTGTCCATTACAGTATGTAACTTACCATAAAAATTTAAATACATGCCTGCTCAACATCTTGAAGAGGTTCTAAAAATTTCCAATCAATATCCAAAATCATCTGGTTACAAAAGTGGAAAAATTGGCTTTACGAAAGTTTTAATAATTTAGAATTTTTTTTTGCAAATTAGTTTCTAAGGAAGAAGTAATATTTATCGACTTTTATAAAAATAAACAAAAAAGGATGATGTGGTATCCACCGAAATAAAATAATTTGTGAGCCCTTTCAACTATCAACAATTATTGTTATGCAGGACAAGGACGAAAATATAGTGATTACTGTTATAAACAAAATTGTAATTGATTTAGAAGGAAACTGTTACAAAAATTGTTCAGAATCTTAATACGCCGATTACCTTGGTCACTTCTCAAATAAGTGGCATATTGATTGATGTTAAAAGTCCCCTAACAATTAGAATATTATTTAGAGAAAAAAACAATAATTTGTAATGAATCATATATGGATTCAAAATGTTCAGTAGTTGTTGCTGGTGGTATATATACTATTGACGAGAAGTTTTTCACAAGCTACTTTATACGCATATACATTTATGCTTCTCCCACACAAATATAATAAACCAAAATGTCTCTTATTTAAAAAAACACTATTTGAGCATTTATAAAGACTTAAAAGTGATGTACACCACCACAAATTAGACACCTGCAATACAATAAAGCTGTATATTAAATTGATAATCATAAGAATCACCATAAGTACTTCAACCGCATTGTACACCGTACAACTTGTCAAATCTGATAAAAACTGTTTCAAGGCTTTGAGAACTCGGTTGTATGTATATTTTATCTAATCGAATTAATAACTTGAAATAAAACACACTAAGCATTTTTTTAAAAAATAACAAGAAGGTTCAGGAAAAAATAATGTTTTCAGGGTTACAATCATTTAAAAACACAAATATTTATTCAAAATAAATAATTCTCGGATGTAGTGTATACAAAACTGATATTACAAAATATAAAAACAAAACAAAAATAAATATCAAAGGTAACTTAAAAAAAACCCATAACGTAATAAATAAATTAAAAAACAATAACCCACTCCAAAAATAAAAATTATTATAAAATTTTGGCCTTAAAAAAAAAAAAGTTATGATCGTCAAATAAATAAAATAAAAAAGGATCCTACAATGTTGTAATTATTTTTAATTTCTGTACAAAATTTGGATAGATTCGGATTGAATAAAAACTGATTCACTTTGGATAATGTATTATAAAACCAATAAATTAAAATTAAAACACACATACAAAACACAATAACAAATAATATTTAATTCCTGTATAGGCTAATTACAAAAAAAAAAACCTAAAAAATACATTGTACAAACACAAATAACACAAAAATAACAAAGGCATATACACATAAAATATCAATAATCAAAATATTAACCAAATCAAATAAAACACTACAACAAAATGATTTTAATTCTCATGAAATAAATAATCAAATAGCCTCATCACTTCGTTTATCGAATGTTAATAAAAACACAAAAAAAAACAAAAAAAAAATACATTACATATACATAATTAAATATCATAACAAAATAAAATCAAAATCATAAATCAATAACCTCTGCTTTAATATTCTTTGTATTTCAACAAATAAATAATAAAATAAATGACAATAAATGTCATAATAAAAATTTCATATTAAATTAAAAAAAATAAACTACACCACAACCATCAAACCAACTAAAGACATTAAATCTACTAACAAAACTCTTGCCAGAAAGCGGCTTGAACCTTCTCATTTTATGGCATTAAGTGGGGAGAAAGATATAAACTTACTCCACTTACATCAAACCAAAAGCTAAACATCAAAATCAACCAAACGAAAGTTGCCAGGCAGCTTGAACCACTCCCTTACTCACGAACACTCTCCAACGTTTACTAAATCAAAAATATCAAATAATTCCAACGGTGGAGGTGTACAAACTAACACCACTTGCAACAAACCAGATAGGACAATTAAATCAACCAACGGTAATTACCAGGTCGGCTTAAAATACAACCTATCCAATACAAACTAAATCAATATATCAAAAAAACAACAACAATAAAAACCTTCATACAAAAACATACCCTAACTTATAAAAAAAAAAATAAAAACAAATTCAAAAATAAGGTATCGTTCACATCCAATTAATCAAAAAAAATACAAACAAAAAAAAAAATAAAAAACAACACACAAATACACAAAAACTTTCAACTTACATTTACTTAAGTTAACTTAAAAAATTCTCATTAAAATTAAAAAAAACAATATAAAAACAAATAATAATTTAATAAAGCGTTCCACATCTTGTTGCATTGTTAAAAAAAAACCCATTCATATTGTTCTAAAAATAAAATAAAAACACCCAAATTTATTGCCTCCGCGACAGTGGTTATTTTTACAATCTAAACTAAAACATTGTTAACTTATATTTTATCTATTGTTACCCATAATAATATATAAAAACTCAATTTAAATTAAACCTAAAAAAAAACATTTGATAAATCGGTGACGAACGCTTCATGAAGGCGTTTTTACAAAAAAAAATACACACAAAAAAATTCTCTACACAAAAAATTAAAAAACAACAAAAAAACTACATTAACAATTACTAATTTAGTTAATTTTTACATAAATATGGATTAAACAAACAATAAATAAAAAAACTAAAAACAAACAAAAAAATCAAACAAAAATCAAAAACAAAAATAAAACATCCTAATCTAAACAATTTACATTGTACACTCATGAAATTTAAAACTTGGACACCACAATTTCTGTAAAAAAAAGTTTGCACATTGTGAAGCGGGCTTAAGGGTATCATTTACAATTCTAACAGCAGGTAGTCTCAGCAGGGGTTATCTTATAGAAGGACTGTAGAATGAATCATTACACTAAGCACGTTTTAGAAAATAGGTAATTTACGTTGCTTACTTAATTTTTTTCTTTAAAGAATATATTTGAAGGTATCGCTAATTAAACACCATAGCTCGATTAATTATCGAATCAAAATTTTGTTTAGGAAATGTTTACAAAATAAAATTAGAAATAATTTTGATTTAAAAACGTCTACAAGCAATAACTTTTAAATTAAATCAAAAAACTAAACATGGTTATTTGGGTTGACTGATTATTACTTATTTTAAAAATAAATCTAACCTACTAATTATTGTAAGTTATTAAAAAAAAAATCATTAAACTCTCTATTCATAATATTTAGTCCTTACAAAAATGTATATTTTATGACGTTTCATTTTTAACTGTAGATTAATATAAAAAGTAAAAAAATAAAAACTAAGGCAATTCTTATTGTCAACGTGTTATATATTAGTTTTTTGACAAGAATTTATTACATAATTAGTATATTTAAGATACCAAGTTATAGTTTAAAATTAAATGAAATTTTTTTAAATAAAGGTATTACTTATATAAATAAATATAAGAAAACAATAATGGGTGTGACCTCCATTATTATAAATGGAATTTACATTTCTTACTTTATTTATTGGTTCACACTACCCCTACTCAAACAGTAGGTAATTGTTTATTTATTACATACTTCTAATGACCAATGTAACAACCCTTAGAGCAATATGACTCAAAGGAAGTAAATTAAACAAGCAAGGATATTCTATTGTTATTGAAACTTATTCATAAAGTAAAAGCCATTTCCTTATAATGCTAATGGACAGGATTTTCTTTAAGTATTAAGATTACAATAGAGGACTTATAAACTTTCGAAAATATCTAATTATAAATATTTACACTGCAATTGCGCTTTTTCCTTAATAATTTCTTAGCAATAACATACACGTTCTTGGTTTTTAAGTTGTCATAAATTTGATATGATATAAATTTGTGTTTCTAATATTACATCACAAACTAATCTTTATTCGCCAAAAAAATTGTTGCTTAAGTAATAAAGCTTCGTACACACCTGAACAACAAACCGAGCAACAAACATAACAACGAACCGAAAGTCAAACAGAACGACAAACGATCTTTTATGATTTCCACAATCCGAACAACAAACGGAACGTTTGTGCTGTTCCCATAATTATTTTCAGTAGTTTTCAGTTCATATAAATTTATTATTGAGAAGAAAAAATTGCGGAAAACAAGAAGATAGTGCCAACCAAATTTTTACGCACAAAGAAGAGTAAAAAATTATAATTTACTTCGCTTTTTTTTTATTTTGAAAATTTCCGCCTAAATGATGCTAATAGGGACATCATTTTTTCTTGCATTCTTAAACACTGATTAATTTAAAACATTTTTCTTCTGACAACACCATAATATTACCTAAAACACAAAAAACCCACAAAAGGGAGGAAAAAAAAAAATAATTTAATACTCCCGCATAAGTTTGTTCGCCGTTTTGTTTAGATTCGTCCAAACCTGCAAACGCATTCGCGCGCATTTTCTTTGATGTCGGAAAAAAACCGAAAAGTTGCGGGAACGCCGCAAACCGTTCGTGGAACAATCAGGACTTGCGAATCTGTTCTAAAATTCGTACGTAGCACCGTCCAAATAAATGTTCCGATTGCCGTTCGGTTCGTTGTTCTGTTTGTTCCTCGGTTTGTTGTTCAGGTGTGTACGAAGCTTTATAATAAGCATATTAATATGAACTATATCTTATGAAAGGAGAGTTATGTAACTATAATTAACGACTTAACGTTACGTTAGTAGATTCCATTTACTATTTACAAATATTATTTTCTTGGAACATTCGATAAATAAATATCGGGAAAAGATGACCCTATACTTCGCAGGTTGTGCGCAACTGAATACAATAAAATAAAATGAATCGTTAACCCTGCCAACAAAAAGCCCAGATTTTAAATTATAGAAAATGTTAGGGCTCGAATACTTGCTGTTATCCGAAGAAAAAAAGGGCCAAATTTTAAACCAATAAACCGCAATGAAAAAATAAAAGCAACAAAAAAAAAAAAAAAAACAATTAAAAAATAATTCATTAATTAAATAGAAAATTAATACCACATAAAAACAATAAATATATTATATTAATTCCTTGATAGCGACAATGAGCAGACGCCTCCAAGAATGTAACAATAATAAAGGAGGTCACACCCATTATTGATTTCTTATATTTATTTATATAGTAATACCTTTATTTAAAAAAAAGTTTTCATTTAATTTTAAACTATAACTTGGTAACTTAATTATAATTATGTAATAAATACTTGACAAAAACTAAATATATACGTTGACAATAAGAATTGCCTTAGTTTTTATTTTCACTTTTATAAAAACTAAAAAAAAAATAAAACGTCATAAAATATACATTTTGTAAGGACTAAATATTATGAAATAGAGAGTTTTTAATAGATTTTTTTTAATAACTTACAATAATTAGTAGGTTAGATTTAATAAAATAAGTAATAATCAAGTCAACCCAAATAACCATGTTTAGTTTTTGATTTAATTTAAAAGTTATTGCTTGTAGACGTTTTTAAATCAAAATTATTTCTAATTTTATTTTGTAAACATTTCCTAAACAAAATTTTGATTCGATAATTAATCGAAAAACTATGGTGTTTAATTAGCGATACCTTCAAATATATTCTTTAAAGAAAAAATTAAGTAAGCAACGTAAATTACCTATTTTCTAAAACGTGCTTAGTGTAATGATTCATTCTACAGTCCTTCTATAAGATAACCCCTGCTGAGACTACCTGCTGGTAGAATTGTAAATGATACCCTTAAGCCTGCTTCACAATGTGCAAACTTATTTCATTAGTTCAAACAAAAAAAATTTAAGGCGGAGAATTCTTTCCGATATATTTCGAGAGCAAAAGCGTACAAAAAAAACTAGCGGTTTAATATGTCGTCTACCTTTCAGGGTAATTATACATAATTTTTTTTTTAGTATTATTTAATTTTTAAGTCTGGAACTCTACACGAACATGCCTACCAAACGCACTTTAGGATCGATGCCACTAACTTCTTTGACATGATAAGAATCCGCCATTTTTTCTTGCACTAAAGTTTTGAAACTGTTATTTTGATCATCATTTCTGCAACTTACAAGTATTCCGCCGTTTCTAACAGTTTTCACTATTGACATTTGTAAACCTGAATCGGATGGATTAATATTATCTAATATTTCAGTTTTTGTTTGATTGGTAGGTTAATCTGGGTTTTTTGGAAACACTATAACTGTAGGATGTGTTTTATTTTTTAAAACATCCGAATTTAGGAGGATCCAAAGGTTTTGTTACATATGCAGCAGATTTACTGATTTCACTTTTAAGGTCATTGATTTGCATCTGCTAAGGATTGTCTTAGCTAATTATAATGCAATTAGTTGTACAGTTAAGACATCTCCATGATAAACCTGGTACAGAATTAATGATAGCAACAACATCGTATTCTTTAGATAAGCAGCTACTACTATGAATTTGCTTTTTACAACTATAACAACTAATGCCAGGTCTTGAACGATTACTTATCGCTATGGCACATTGAAGGCAATTGCCGAATATGCTTATAATAATTTTAATACTTATCGAGACAAATTTAAGATTATTTTCATTAGTGTAGATAAATAAATTATAATTCGTAGAGTCTGTATTCTATGGTGTAGACTTAGCACTAATTATAAGTTTTATTTAACATACCACATTGGTTGAAAACACAAGCACAAAAATCAAACTAAATTCGAACCGTTCTCTCGCAACGGTCTTAAGGCAAAATATGAAAATGTACCATATACAAATAAATAATTAAACTTGTTTACAAAGAGTAATATGTTAATTAAAACGATCAAACTTAACGCTTAATTCATTATAAACTACGAACGACGAACGCGCTCACTAAATGGTCATTTTATAGTGTGATCTAATTAAAAGTGTACATAAAGTCCCCAAAGTTGTTCACATACATTCATAAAAAAAATACAATATTTTTATTTAAAATGTCAAAGTTGACTGGTGGTCCATGAAAGTATGATACCTTGTATAATTGAAAATATTTTTAAATTTTAGCCACTGACGAACCTAAAAGAATGGTCAAAACTTTTTTAAGACAATATCAAAGGTCCGCGTACCTATATTACACGGAGAAGCTATATATTGTTCCAGGTTATTGGGTTATCGGTTATAGCTCTAAAATTATTGACTTATTTCGATAATTGAGGTTTGTAGTAGATTTTTCGATTAAGCTATTAAAAATGTATCTGCAATAACAAAGACTTTTGTATTTGTGATACTAATCAAATAGTCTCTCTTTTTGTCAGATTCAAAGATTGATAAACAAGTAAAAGATGCATTAATATTTGTAAAAAGTTAAATAAAAATAAAGCGCAGTAATCGTAGTAATTAAAGAATAAGAAATTAACAAAATGTTAGTATCATATTTTCTTCATAGACGCTTCTATTGTACTAAAGCAAAGAATACAAGGAGAATAGCCGTGTATATAGCTCTGTAATGAAAATTATGCATTACTTCATATTTGAATAAGTTTGGGCGGAGAAGCGCTACAAAGTACCCGCCCCAACCCCGATTTCCCTCTTTTCATTTACCATAACCACCCTCTTCGTTTCCACGTTTCTGGCCATTCTTTTGTATACGAATTATTTTGGATTATCACAACGAGATTTGTTAACAGACGGAAATATGTACCTATTGAAATTTTCATTTTGAAACATTTCCTTTTGTTAACGTTTCTATTTCTTTTCTTTTTTTCATTATTGGTAATAAATTGTGAAGCGATTTATTATTTTTATTTTACGTTACATAAATTTAATAGACAAATGCATTTGGTAACGTTGGGAAAGTGGCAAGAGGGTAGTCCAGGGTGTGCGTTGTGAGAAACAACACCACTCCCGACTTTATTAATTACGAAACTCGCTGATGTGACAGGACCCATTGTTGTAGATCTGATTGTCATATCGCATCAGAAGCGTTGTTTAGCGCGGCACATCTGGCACCAACCTAAAAATAATTAAAAAAAAATTCGAACAGAATTATACACGTTGCAGCCAATTACCATGACCAACTTTCCCAAAAAAAAAAATATTAAAACCATTATCAATTTGTCAAGGAAAACTTAAGTGTTTGGGGGAAACATTCCAATGTGGTTTAGATTCGAAACAAACGAGATAGTTCAAGCAAATAAGATTTGATTTTATCGGATAGTGGCTGTTATTTTGTATACAAAGTTTTCAAGTGTCACTAAATACACCATAATTAATATAATCACAGTGCGCTGGCGTCTCGACGCCTTGGGACGTCCAATATTTCCACCAATGGAAATAATTGAGGGTGGAGCAACCCTCACGATAGATGTTGGTTATTATTTAAAACTGCAGTTAAATTTTAAACGTTTATGGAATAACATTCGTTAAAATTAAAATTTAAAGTTTAAGTACAAAATGGCTGGTCCGTATTTGTCACCGCTTCCAAGTGATCTATTAACCGAATATATGTTTGGACGTCGCAGGCAGCGCCGTAATCGCACAACATTCAGTCCGCAACAACTTCAAGAGTTGGAAGCGCTGTTTCAGAAGACACATTATCCTGATGTGTTTTTAAGAGAAGAGGTCGCTCTCAGGATTAGTTTGTCAGAAGCTCGGGTACAAGTAAGTAGCTGTTGTCACTTATCAACCCCCACCAAACATGTTGCTCTAGATTTTTCTGTAGATAAGCTGTTTTGTTTCGGACATCATATTATGTATCTTTTGACCGTAGCACTTGAACGTCAGGAAAATATACTCAAAATATATAATCTCAGTAAAAATGCCCAAAATGAATTAGTATAAGTACACTATATTAAGATTAGCATTTTTAGTAGACTGTATAAATGGGTCCTTTCTATAGACTTATTATGAAGAAAGTGGGTAAAAATAAAATTTTTTCTCAACACATTTTTTCAAATTTCATAAGACTAGGTAGATCTCACATTTTTTAAAAGAAAATTTAATTAAAAAGTAGGCGTAGAAACTTAGTCTTAACTTTGTGCTATTTATTGCTAAAATTAAAAATTATGTGATGGTATGTTTCAAAGTTATTAACAAAAATAAATGAGTACGGGAAGACGTCACGTGGCCATACCTGATGATCATAACGAAAGTCTTGTCGCGGTATAATTTTGTGTTAATTTTGTTCCATTTCTTGTTGATATTTAAAAATTTTGTGATATAGTAGTAATCACGAAAGCTCAAGTATGACTCAAGCCTTACAAGTAGTATTAAAGCGACATACGTTGCATTCAAAGTATGGAAAGACATGTTATTATTTTCACTCTTTTTTCTACTACATAATTCTCAAAAGTGTGATAAATAACTTAATCTTATAAGTTAATTATTGTTGCTTCCCTACATGAATCATACTCGAGTTCTCGTGATTACTACTATACTATATTTGAAAAGTTATCAACAAAATCAAAAACGGATACAGCACGCACTTTATTGCTGCCATACCCAGATGATCAACTTTCATAAATAATTTATGAAAATTGTTTGCTGATAACAAACAATTTTGTGCTAGTATATTTATAAAGTTATTACCAGGAACAAATGCGTATGCCCGACTTCATGCTGCCATGCCTAGATGATCAAATCAATTTTTTGATGCTATTTATTGCTGATATTTAAAAATCATGTGCTTACCAATTAGAAAAACAATTAACACAACAAATTAGTTAGTTGCTCATATGAATTGGCACAATGATATTAGTCGTTTTTCAGCTTTAAAATGGGTAAAAGTATAACCAATAATTGTAAAAATAATTAAAGAAAACCTTTATGTTACACCAACCAACTTCAAAAGAAAACACTGTAAAGTTAGAGTTGACGAATTTAAAATATTTTATCTAGTAATTTCGTGTTAATTTTGTGCTTTTTAATGCCGAGAATTAAAAATTATGTGGCAGAACATAACACAACAAAAACAAAATGGGTACGGAGGACTTCACGTAGTCATACCCAGATGATAATAAATAAAGTTTTGTCAGGGTATAATTTTGTCCTAATTTTGTCCCATTTATTGCTGATATTTAAAAAATTATCAACAAAAACAATAATGGATACGACCGTTTCAGGCTGCCATACCCAGATTATCAACTCAAAAATTTTACAAGGATTAATTTTGTGCTATAATACGTTCAGCGACCACACGAATTTATGCCACACCTTCATAGTTCAGTAGGGTAAAGCCAAAAAAGTGGACAAATCGGAAATAATTGATACAAAAGGTTTTATTGTTTTAATGGCTTTAATTGGGACTCAATATGCCTATCCCAGGTTTTCCCCTTTCCCGAAATTGTGCTTAAGTAGTGGGGGGTGCTATAGTCATCGGGCTGATTTTGGGCTCATTTTACAGAAAATTTAAGACTCTACCAATTATATCTAATGTACTTTTTGGTATCTTTCTTCGGTTTTGCACAAACACAAAATTAATCTGATATTATTGTTACGGAGCTGATTTTAGCCTCATATTAAAATAAATTAAATTCTTTATATGACTATACATTCCTTTTCGGAATTCCAGTCGCTCATTTGAGCTCTTCAGGCGGTTTTTTGCATATCAGTTTGTCCACTCTGTTATGCACTCTCGTTTACTTCTTCTTATAGGCTGACGTGTTGTTTCGCCTTTTCGGTAATTTTCTTCTATTCTATCTGGTCTTGTATTTTCCGCTTATTTTTATCTTGTTTATGTCGTTTATGACCTGATCTTTCCACCTTAATTTGGACCTTCCTTGTTGTCCGGTGTTAGATGGCTTCCATCTCATAATTTTCTGTATTATTTCCTTTTTTCGTTTCTTTGTGTATGTCCGTACCATTTCATTCTTATTGATTTTATATTCTTTTATTATTGTCTCATTCTCTAATATGTCGTTATTTCGCTATTCATAAGTCTCCTTTAGTCTTTGTTTATTTTCTTTGGTTCTATTATATTTTTTATTGTTTTTCTTTAAAAAATCTTCAATCGTTCTTCGTCTTTGTTTGTTAAGTATAAGGTTTCTCCAGCATAAGTTACTATTGGTCTTATCGCTACCTTGTATAGGATTAGTTTCGTTTTGTTGCTTTTCTTTTTGCTTTTCGTTATTTTTTTGTATTTGTAATATGCGTTGTGTCCAGCCTTTATTCTTTGTGTTATTTCTATATTTCTATCGTTTTTGTTATTTATTATTACTCCCAAGTATTTAAAATTTTCTACTACCTCGTATTTGTATCTTCCTAGTTTTATTTCTTTTTTCTTATCAACGTTTTCTCTTTGTCTTAAAATTTTCATATATTTGGCCTTCTTTTGTTTATTTCCAGTCCTCTTTTTTCTTGCTGCCTTATTAACATTTTCAATAATTTCTTCTAACCTCCTTTTATCTCTGGCTACTATTGTCAAATCGTCAGCGTATGCATTTATTTGAGCCGACTTGTGCATAATATTACCTGTGATCTTACACTCTTTTACTATTGGTTCTACAGCTATGTTAAATAGTGTTGCTGATAGTCCGTCTCCTTGTCTCACTCATCGTTTTATTTCTATTTCTTTTGTTAGTCCTTCTAATGTTTGTACGACCGCTTTAGATCTTTCCAAAAATTGGATTAGTTTTCTTAATTTTTTAATTAATTTCTCAATTATTTGGTTCAGGACGTGAATAGCATCTACTGTCGATTTTCCTTCTCGAAATCCGTTTTGGTATTCACCAGTAGTCTTTTCTGTATACTCTTTCAATCTTTTTTGTATAATTGTTGTTCCTATTTTATACATTGTATTCAGTAATGTTAACTTTCTGTTTTTATCGCATTTCCTTAGATCTTTTTTTTTGATATTGGTATAACAATTCTTAGTCTCCATTTCTATGGTATTCTTTCATTTTCCCAAACTTCGCTTATTATTTTAAATAATCTTTCTCTCAATTGTTTTCCCCGTATTTCAACATTTCCTTGCAAATATTATCTGTACTTGTCGCTTTTTATTTTAATTTGGTTTATTATTTCTTCTACTTCTTGTTTTTGTGGCTTTCTTATTTCTATATAATCTTCTTTTGTTTTCTTCTTCCGTTGTTTATTAGGTTCTTGTTTAGTATGCTCATTTTCTGTATTTGTATCTAGTAGGTATTTATTCAAGTTCCGATTATCTATGTGTGATTTCGTATTTTTTTTTCTAATGCCTCCTTAAATGCTGATATAATTTGGTGTTGTTCTTATTGTCTTTTCCTATATTTTCCATTGCTTTTTCTACAAATTTATGTTTCTTTTTTGTCATTAATTTAACTCCTTCTTTTCTTATCTCCTTATAGATTTCGCGATGCTTTGTTTTATTAGTTCTTATCCACTTTATTCTCGCTTCTCTTTTCTTTTTTATTATATTTTTACAATCACTATCAAACCAACCGCTTCTATATTTTTTTCTTTGTGTTCCTATCACTCACTCTGCTGATTTGAGGATAATTGTTTTAATGGTGTTCCACTCTTCTTTTATGTCTTCTTTTGCTATTTCTTTTAGCAATAGATTATTTATCTCGTTCTCTTGTTTTCTTTCTCTAATTTTTCTAGGTTCTATTTTTTTTGGTTTTTGTTCACCTCTATCTTTAATAAATCTTGATTTTATTTCAGCAATTACTACGTTATGATCTGTTTCTACACTTGTCTCTCTGTATGACCTTACATTGTTTGCCATGTTCTTTCTTTGTTTTTTGATTAGAATATGGTCTATTTGATTGCCTCTATTTTTTCCCGGTATGTTCCATATAATTTTATAAGCATCTTTATGTCTGAAGTTAGTACTTATAATACATGCGTCTATTTGTGTTGCCAGGTGGCATAGTATCTATCATGCCATTATCTGTCGTTATATCATGTATGCTTTATATACATGTTTAATATTGTTTTTGAATATTTGTTATAGTTTTTACATAAACGAAGAAAGTTTGACAAAAAGTCACTTACGTACTTGATAACTTTAAAAACCTTATAATTCATAAAATCTGTTATAGTTAGAAAACGGTTTGAGTTATAGACTTCAAATTTTAAAGCAAATTTAATGCCCTACTAATTATATATAATTTAGTTTTTGGAATTTTTATAGTTTTACATAAACGTATAAAATTTGTAATTTGAAAAATGTAACAACGTTGAAAAAATTAGGGTTCACAAAATCTATGTTTGTGCAAAAACAAAAAAAGATACCAAAAAATTAAACTTTAGATAATTAGTTGAGCATTAAATTTGGTATAAAATAAGACTCTAATCGTTTTCTAATTGAATGAGAGATTATCAGATTAATTTTGTATTTGTGCAAAAACTACACAGGATATAATTGGTAGAGCCTTAAATTTTCATTAAATTGAGTCCAAAATCAGCTTAGTAACTATAACCGTTTTCCAATTGTAACAGTTCTTTGCGAACACTAATTGTTAATGTTATCACCTCACCCATTTTTAAAAATGGGGATAAAGATTCAAGTGTAAACGTAAATGTAAATAAATAGAAAGATAATTAAAATAAATAAAACTAATAATAGCCGAAATTTGGGAAAAGTTCGATAATTAAAATGCGAATAGAATTGATAGATAAGAGATAAAGAGAAAACAAAGGAAAATGCAAATAAATTAGGCAGATCTAGAAACAAGAATTTAAAGGATGTAAAGGCTCATCCACCTCCTAGACAAAAGGAAGAAAAGGACAGAAAAAAAGGTGCCAAAAGCGCAACGTAAAATGACAATGAGCTAAAGCAACACATAATTATAGTTGTACGAAGTTAGATTAAGAAAGCATGAGTGAAACAAGTCAATGTGAAGAATAGGAAGGGATGAAAGAATTAAAATAAGAAGAAAATGGAACAGGTGAAAATAAGCTCTTATGTACAGCAGAAGCAGAAGTCATTGATCAATTAATAGTTAAACAATAAGAAAATAAAATGATGAAGACAGTTAAAGAAGTTAGAAAGATCAAGATTAATTCCGTGGAAGTGAAGTTATTATAAAGTATGAAACCGGTGAAATTATATAAAAGAATTATATATGGGGGATATAAATAATTTATAGAAATGAAGAAGAAGCTAAGATGAAATAAATAAAAATGAAGAAGGAAGAAAGAGATAAAAATGCGCATACGAATAAAGTATGTTGAAAAAGTTGAGGTTGAGGAGAAGAGGTTGAGATGATATAACTTTAATACTTCAGCAACAATTCTATATTTTAAATAAAATGTAACTAGTGTAGATTAAGTTAGTTAAATTGGGGTTGATGTTCAATTTTACATCTGAATGAATTTAGCAAGTGGGTTGCTAGGACAATAAAAACCAGTATTCGAAAATAAATAAACTTAAAAAATAATAATGAACATTAAATTAAATTATATTAAAGAAATATACAAATTAAAAATAAATAAAAGTGGTTATAAGAAGAGTAATAAGAAGTAAGCAGTATATGGCATTGATTAACTGGATCAAATAGATTTGCTAGGGTTGGAAGTAGACTGACCTGAAAAAGAATAAAAGTGGTTAATGTAAGAACATTAAGTTTATATTATTTACTGCAAGAATTATATCCAATTGGAAAACGAATTGGGTAACATTGTTTATTTGAGCTCAGACGAATTCAAATTCCATCTGAAGAATAATTAATTGTTTATTTAAAGTGTCCTGGAACATGAATAAAGCATTATCTAGGTAGAAGTAGGGTATTAGTAGTATTTTTTTTGTAGTATTGTATATATAGTGTGCAATTTATCGAAATAAATAGCACAACATTATTTTGCCACATGGAATATAGGACGTACTCATTTGTTTTTGTTTATAATTTTTAATTATACTAACACAAAAAATTTATTGTCAGCAATAAATAAAAATGTCATTAAGTTCTTAAAGTTTTTACTCTCCTTCACTTTTTTCATAACTAAACATCTACATTTTTCTTAAAACTATTTGAAAATAAACGCAGTCGTTTTTAATACATTTTGAACGTTTAAATTAATTAGTTATTTATATTTTGAAAAAAAAGTTTTATTGATTAAAAACAATTTTTTCTGAAAAATTGTCAGTCAATTTTCAAAATAACTTGTTAGTCATAAAGGCTTTCAAAATGAGGGTAATTCAACCTTTTACCATTTGAAATTTTGGAAATAAGGGCTGTTGGGGATACAGTGTTGTCGTTTGAAGTTCAAGTTTAACATTAAAAGATTTTCCCTAAAAACAATAATTACCTTGTTCTAGGATTTTGCCCAAAACAAAATTGTAAAGGAATGATTTGGAGTGGTTCGTATTTGTTGAATGCATTGTATATTGATACAAAAACATGGAAATTTCTAGAGTATATCTCTAATTGTTGAATTGGGAGCATTATTTGTTGCCACATCAAAACCTTGATTAAAAACATACTTTTATATTAGGTTTGGTTATGTTTAAAATATTAAGATGGCACACTTTTTGTTGGTTTTACACCCTCAAGAAGGTATATGCTTTTTAATTTTTTGTTTGGTTCATGAATAATTTTGTGTAATATAAAAACAAATGTCGCTGAAACAGAGAATGCAATAAAATACTTTCCCCCACAACCATTAGTACTAAGTAGTAATTCAGAAATATTTTTAATAATAAAAATAAAAATTAGGCTCTTGAATATTTATTCTGAAACACTTGTTTCTTATAAGTTTTGCACTTATATTCATTCTGTAACAAGTAACAAAATGAATATTCTAAAATTATGCTCAAGAAAATATTGACTGTGACTATAATTTTGTAAACTGTCATAAAATTGAGTTTCGTTTTTCTGTTTGTTTGTTTGTCCGCCTTTTCCTCCAAAATTACTTATTTGATGGCTCATTTACATGTTGACCTGACCTTTGGCCGCTGAGCTGGTGAGGTCAAATCTTTGAAAATTGAAGGAAATATAGACAGGTAAACTTAAGCTATTTACAGGTTAAACTGACCTTTGACCTTGAGCTGGTAAGGTCAAATCTTTAAAAATTAAAGGAAATATAGGCATCTGATATGTCATTTTTTAGGACATGTAGGCTGTTTTAATCATACACAGAAAATCGAGTTTTGTTTTTCTGGTTGTTTATCTGTTTGTTTGTTTGTTTGTCCGCCTTCTCCTTCAAAACTACTTAACGGATTTTGATGGTTGATGGCTCATTTTTTCAGCAGCTCAAGGCGACGAACTTAAGGCTATTTACAAGTTGATATGACCTTCGACCTCTGAGCTAGTGAGGTCAAATCTTTGAAAATTGAAGGAAATATAAGCATGTGATATGTCATTTTTTTCAGGACGTGAAGACCGTGAAGCTAGGCTATGCCAGTGTTGACCTGACCATTGAGAAGAATCTTATTATTGTTAATTCTATTATTATTATTAAGATTTGGGGTAAGTGCTCAATGGCTACTACACTGCGACGAGACGTGATCTCCTGGCTGACCGACATGATGCTTGTTCTACAGCAATGTAAAAGGCATGTACTTTTGCTTGGAGAATGGTGGCGTTATTATCGAGGGACGCGTGTCTTTTAAACTTTGGTCCCACTATTCAACATCCCACACCATTTTCCATTTTTATCCACCCTTTGATCACCTTTGTGAGTCTTTCCGTATACATTCGGTTTTCCTTTCCATTCCTCTCTACTCGGAAGCAGGACTTTCTATTTGTGGTCAAACCTCATTTTTGGAGTCATCTAGTCGTTCATTGCTCCCATGCCAATAAAGGGGTGCCCAGTATAATTTACAGATTCCCTTTTAAGTTTCCTTTAAAATGGAATTCCACTTGCAGTTTGAGTGCCTGTTTCATTATTTCCTCTTTGATTACTGCTGGTAGGGGATTCAAACCAAACACGAGCTCCACCTTCCTACACTAGACTACAAATGCATAGACAAGTCTAGTTCTGAAAACTTGCTTGCAGGCCCAGTTTCTTACTTTGAAATTCAGCTCGTATAATCTTGCGGCATGAACATAAAGTATTTGTGACTATGGTAGTTATTTTGAACAAATGACATTTCCCAAAACCGGGGGTTTATTATTTTTGCAAAATAATTTTGACGCAATACTAATTAACCACGCCGCGCCGTTAGGTGGATGCATACTCAATTGGCAGGCGCTTATAATTTCAAACATAACATCAGTATGCAATAGATATTTCTTGCTGGAATGTTATTGTTTTGGGAATAAAGAATATGCAACAGAGTGCTTTAATTGGCTTAACCCTAACTGTCTCCTACTGTTCTTTTTATGTTACGTACGAGTACTTATCTTGTGTTGAACATTAATAGACATTAAAGAATTTATATTATTTACTATTATATAGGTATATGCATGTATCGTCTAAAACTTTAAAGAAGTCCATCCCTGAGACGTTCTAAAAGTAGACGTGAAGTTTGGGCATCCATTAAATTTTGGCAACAAATAAGTTGGTATGGCAGTAAAATGAACGTGAGGCAAGTCGAACCCGATGTAAGTTTTTCTGAGAGAAAAATGGTCGCTGAAAATAGGTTGGCCGCAGCAACTTATCCTAGACCCGACTTTTACATGTCAATTTTTTGATCTAGTGTCCTCTTTTAGAGAGGGAGGCGGTAGTACCATTTAGTTTAATCTTAGGGATGGTTCCTTCATTTCGTAAATGGTCACCACTCTGCCCACCAGCATATTTTTCATCTAGTAGGTAATGTTGTTTATTTCTTTCTTACTATGGTAATGAGTTATTTAACCATTGGTAGCATTATCAAAGGTTTCCTCTATGTATATGAAAGCTAATAGGGTTATGTCCTATGATTCATGTGCTTCCTTTGGTTGGGGCGAGCGTGTAAGCTAATAGATTTGATTTGCTTTTTTGATAAGCAAATTGATTTTGATGAGATGTATCAGTACCTCCGATCTTATATATTGCAGAGCCCGATTGGTCGGTACGTATTCGTCAAGGGGCTTGTTGTTGTCCCTCTTGTGGATGAATATGATTTTCATTTTCCTCTATATGCGAGCAACATGAATAGCAAACTACATCGAATTACTTTGATCAGGGTTGCAATTAAAAGGTCCTTTCCTTGTTGATTGAAAACATGAAATATTCCATCTGGATTCTATAGCCCAAATATTCCTTTTAGGCAATTCAATGGATTCGGGGATTGTCTATCTTGAGTTATGCTCTGCTCCCTATGGTTCCTCTCTCATCTCCCGTTTCACATAGAACTTCGACAACTGATTTTACTTTATTTGACTTATTTGATGAAATGTAATGAACTTGTAACAATTTAAGACAAGGATTTAGATTGGAATATTATTATATAATAATATTTTACTTCATTGTAAAAAGTCTAGTAATACTGTTAGAGAACCGCATATGCTTCGACCGATACATCAGTTGTGCCCTTTGGAGTGCGTAAGTGCTAATGATGATGATTATGATTCTAATGATAATAATTTTATTGCTGCACCATACTTACAAAAATATTTACAGACGTCAGGCTGTAAATTCAATTAAAACGCATTTTAATTTGATTCTTAAACCATTAACTTTTAATATAAACCTGTCATTTGCGTCAGGTATATTTCCAGAAGACCTAAAGCTATCAAAACTAATTCTTATATTTAAATCGGGTGATATAAATGAAGTAGGGAATTACCTATTGCTGTATTTTCGATATTTTCAAAAATATTCGAAAAAGTAGTTGCGGCGTAACTATTAAGCCACTTTAAAAAGAACAAAATATTACACAAAAACCAATTTGGATTTCTTAAAGGGGAATCCACAACACAAGCTATATTGAAAGTTATTATCATTGTAGCACAGGCATTGGAAGATAGTAGGGTTCTTGTAGCTGGGTTTATCGATCTTAGTAATGCATTTCACTGTGTGTCTCACTATATACTAATAGAAAAACTTGAACACTATGGTATTCGAGGTATTGTGTTAAAATATTTCAAAAGCTACTTAAAAGATAGATAAGTTATAAAGGTCGAGATAGTTCTAAAGAAGTGTTTAAAAGAGGTGTGCCTCAGAGTAGTGTCCTAGGACCTATCCTATTTCTAATGTATATAAATGATCTTTGTTCAAATTTAGCATCTCATACGGTATTATTCGCAGATGATGCAACCATTATTGATAATTCTAACACCCATAAATCGTGTCTTGATATTATAAAACCGCAACTGAATAAAGCGGAAACTTGATTCAACGCAAACGAACTCAAGCTAAATGTGGATAAAACAAGTTTTTTAGAATTTGGTTTTGGTAAAAGTATTACGATAACAAAATCAAAATTTCGAAGAGTAACGGTAGACTCATGCTTGCCTTGGGATGATCATATAGACATCTTAGAAAAAAAACTATCTAGCAGTATTTATGCCATAAGAAAAATTAGTAGTTATGTCGACGAAAGCACTTTCATAATTGCTTACCATTCCCTATTTCACAGCCACATGACGTACTGTCTGTTAGCCTGGTGTAGCACAACCAAAGTCAATAACAATAGAATAGTTAAACAAAAAAAAAGCCACCTGCGCTATTGCTAAGATAAATCATTTTGAAAGTTGCGTTGATTTCTTCCGTAAGTACTCAATTATGACTTTGCTTTCCTGCATCATTTTTCACTCACTAATGCACGTAAAAACAAACATGCACTTATTTACTAATCTAGGATCGAAACATGTATATGATACTAGACATAGAGATGAGCTATCCCATCTCACAGATTGTGTGTGACTGGCAAAACTTTTAGTGTAAAGACTTTTTAATAAACTCCCACTGTCTTTAAATGTTTATTTGTTTAAAAAACCATAAGAAAAATGTCCTGTATAATTGTTACTACGACACAAATTTGTTTCAACCATAGATGCATCCGCTACAGTTGTCAATGTAATGTATCGTCTATAAATATATTGTAGTAAATTTTATTTTATTGATATTTAATAGATTTTTATATTTTATATATTGTAATTATTTATCTACTAAGGACATTTTGTACTTACATGTATATCTCTAATTTATTGAAATGTGCAATGTAATTGTAATGAATGATTAAAATTAAAAAAAAAAATTCGACAAAAATAAAATTAAAATTTCATATTATAAGTTAATACTTAGTACAACTGATCTATGCAAAAATTCTAATTGCCAATTAAAATAAATAAAATTAAAATAAATAATTGAACTAAACTAAAAGAACCTCGTCAGCATGAAAACTTTACATTTCATAGTCATAAACTACTACACAAAATCTGCCATATCTAAACATCTGCAGAAAATTATTTCGTTACTAGTAACGGTATATATACCCCAATTGACTGAATGTAGTTGCAAAAGCTGATTGGTTGATCGTTTTGATTTGAAACTGACATTTATTTACCTAACCTGAAAATCTGTCAAAACGACGTCTACACTTCAAATAAAAAAGTAAACTTGATAATTATTGTTTATTATTGAGAATAAAAATGTTTGGTAGTCATGAAAACAGCTACATTTTTTTTAAATTGCCAAACTGACAGTATTAATTTTGATAAAACTCATAGATACTACATACTGGTCGTGGAAAAAGTATAGTGAATTTACTTGAGGATATAAAATCATGTTTCATGACTCGTGATTATCAGCGCTCGGGCTACCATCCTCGCGCAGCTAACACATCATGAAAACTGTGATTTTTGTATACATACTATTTCGCAGACGGTGTATAAAATACGCTAATTTTAATTCTGACCTAGATACATTATCCGCTACACGACGCAATATAAATATATGTTTGCTAAGTTTAATGATAGATTATTAATATGTTCGATAAAATTAATTTTTGGATCTATCAAGATACTAAGAATTTTACATAATCTAATGTATTTAAATTAGTACGTTTTAAAGTGAACAATATTTTGATTGTTTTGTTTCTATTTATATGAAGTCTATCGGAAGTACCCCATTCATCAACAGAAGTGACAACTTCTTCAGAATTTTTAGAATGTTATTTTGATCACTACCATCTATTAAAAAGGTAACATCGTCAGCGTATAATACACAATCGGAAATATTTTTTAAGATTTAACGGAAAATCATTTATAAAAATTAAGAATAAAAGTGGGCCTAATATAGAACCTTGAGGATTGTCTTTTTCTAGAGTTACTTGCGTTGAAGTTTGTTACGTAAATATGATTTTATTAAATTAATGCTAAGTTGATATAGTGTACTTTATTTACTTAATACATTGTGAGATACGTAGTAAAAGCACGATTTAAATCTAGAAAAATTGCTAAGAATTCTTCACCTTTTTCAAAAAAAACTCTAAGGTTAATTAACAAACGCATTAATAGCAGCAGAAGTATACCGTTACTAGTTCTAAAACCAAATTGTTTGGCATTACAGGTAGTATTGAAATGGGCCTGTAACTGTTTTCTTTTTTATGCAAAGGCAGTGCTAAGGCTTTTTTCAACATATCAGGAAAAATTCCGTTAACAATTATAGGTTAATTAATTTTATCAATGACTTCACAAACAAACTTAAATTTTTTTTAATTACTTTGATAGATAGATGTATATGTCCTTGGAGTAAGCATTAGATAACGATAATATGATTTGCTTTCATTTGTATTGCTGTTGTGGAGCTACCAATAAAATAATTGTTAAGAAGACTTGCGTCAGTACAGTTTATAATATTGTTCTGCTTTTGATTTGATTTCTGTGCTAGTTTACAATTTCCCATACATACTTCTAATAGGGTTAGATAAAGTTTTCATTAGATTATCATTTGCAATACACTTATCTTTTTTTATTTCTCTTTTGTAAATAGCTCTTAGACGGTCCCTATCACCAAGCACTTTATACAAATAACATTAATTGTCGTTAGTTGATTTCTCAGAAACTTCAGTTCTGAATTGAACCAATGAAGAATGCGATTAAAAATGCAACAAAAAAATTAGAAAAATTCAGACATTACCAAGGTGAACCAAATATATATTTTTTAAAAAGAGCAACCTATATATTATTTCAAATTCATATTTAGCTCATCTTTTCCATATTTCCATTATAAGGTTTTACTACGTTATACTGTGTATTTTTTAATTATTGCTCCAATTGAATAGAAAGCGAGCCAAAACTCGAACATATGATTTTGTTTATTTTTTCAAATAAATCGCCCTGTATTTTATTTTAAAAAGTGAAAATACATTTTTATTTAGCATTCCCTATAGCATTAATTTCTGAGATATTATAAATTTAATAACAAAAGGGATTTTTTTTTAATTTCTATTATGACAAGTTAGACGTGAAAAAATGAAAGTGTGACAAATTATTATCAAAAATTCAAAAACATCGGTTATTAAGACAAAATTCTTCTAAAATTAATTATTTTATAAACGAAGTGGAGATCCATATCTTAAAGTATTGGTTTACTTAATTAATTAAAAAATATAGAAAGAAAGAAAAACATTTGTCGATTCCAATACTGATATTATTTTTATTTTTATTTTAGAAAAACGTGACTAGTTTCAACGTTATAATATGAAAAACGTCATCTTCAGACTAAGTGTCAATAATTAAAATTTTTTTAAAAATACACAAACATTTGAATAAAATTAAGGTAAATATAATATAAATTCTCTAAGAACATATTTGCAAATTGAACAATTTTATTCAAAGGTGTGTGTATTTTAAAAACTTTAATTATTTATTTATTTATTTATTTAATCCTTATTACCCAACAGCGGTAGCCAATTATAGGGCAAAATACAAAATACATAATACAAAATACAAAATACAAAATACAAAATACAAAATACAAAATACAAAATACAAAATACAAAATACAAAATACAAAATACAAAATACAAATACAAATACAAAATACAAAATACAAAAATACAAAATACAAAATACAAAATACAAAATACAAAATACAAAATACAAAAATACAAAATACAAAATACAAAATACAAAATACAAAATACAAAATACAAAATACAAAATACAAAATACAAAATACAAAATACAAATACAAAATACAAAATACAAAAATACAAAATACAAAATACAAAATACAAATATAAAAAATACAAAATACAAAATACAAAATACAAAATACAAAATACAAAATACAAAATACAAAAATACAAAATACAAAAATACAAAATACAAAATACAAAATACAAAATACAAAATACAAAATACAAAATACAAAATACAAAATACAAAATACAAAATACAAAATACAAAATACAATACAAAATACAAAATACAAAATACAAATACAAAATACAAAATACAAATATAAAATACAAAATACAAAATACAAAATACAAAATACAAAATACAAAATACAAAATACAAAATACAAAATACAAAAAAAATACAAAATACAAAATACAAAATATACAAAATACAAAATACAAAATACAAAATACAAAATACAAAATACAAAATACAAAATACAAAATACAAAATACAAAATACAAAAATAAAATACAAAATACAAAATACAAAATTACGAATACAAAATACAAAATACAAAATACAAAATACAAAATACAAAATACAAAATACAAAAATACAAAATACAAAAATACAAAAATACAAAATACAAAATACAAAATACAAAATACAAAATACAAAATACAAAATACAAAATACAAAATACAAAAATACAAAATACAAAATACAAAATACAAAATACAAAATACAAAATACAAAATACAAAATACAAAATACAAAATACAAAATACAAAATACAAAATACAAAATACAAAAATACAAAATACAAAATACAAAATACAAAATACAAAATACAAAATACAAAATACAAAATACAAAAAAATACAAAATACAAAATACAAAATACAAAATACAAAATACAAAATACAAAATACAAAATACAAAAATTACAAAATACAAAATACAAAATACAAAATACAAAATACAAAATACAAAATACAAAATACAAAATACAAAATACAAAATACAAAATACAAAATACAAAATACAAAATACAAAATACAAAATACAAAAAATACAAAAATACAAAATACAAAAATACAAAATACAAAATACAAAATACAAAATATACAAAAATACAAAATACAAAATACAAAATACAAAATACAAAATACAAAATACAAAATACAAAATACAAAATACAAAATACAAAATACAAAATACAAAATACAAAATACAAAATACAAAATACAAAATACAAAATACAAAATACAAAATACAAAATACAAAATACAAAATACAAAATACAAAATACAAAATACAAAATACAAAATACAAAATACAAAATACAAAATACAAAATACAAAATACAAAATACAAAATACAAAATACAAAATACAAAATACAAAATACAAAAATACAAAATACAAAATACAAAATACAAAATACAAAATACAAAATACAAAATACAAAATACAAATATAAAATACAAAATACAAAATACAATACAATACAAAATACAAAATACAAAATACAAAATACAAAATACAAAAATACAAAATACAAATACAAAAAATACAAAATACAAAATACAAAATACAAAATACAAAATACAAAAATACAAAAAATACAAAATACAAAATACAAAATACAAAATACAAAATACAAAATACAAATACAAAATACAAATACAAAATACAAAATACAAAAATACAAAATACAAAATACAAAATACAAAATACAAAATACAAAATACAAAATACAAAATACAAAATACAAAATACAAAAAAAAAAAACAAAAGTTCGCTACAAATAAATATAAATTAATTAAATAAATAAGAATACAATTCAGCTAATCAAATGACACATGTTATTCTATTTCATTACAGTACTAAAAAAATACAAGTTCAACAATAGAAAAGCCTATTTGCAAGTTGTATAGAAAGCTTGGAGAATTTTTTGAAGACTGTCGGCATTGATATCAGTTTCACTGCAAATATTATTAAATTGTATGCACATCGTGAATATGGGAGATTTTATTAAGGTATTAGTCTTATAGAGAGGGATATGAAACCATTTATTTTGTCTAGTAAAGATTTTGGGTACATGAAAACAAATGGTTGATAAAATATCTGGACAATCAATTTTATTGTGGAGAATATTGTAAAGAAACGTCAGACCCGCACACACTCTTCTAACTTCACAAGAGTGCAGTTGAAACGTATTCAGCAAAACTTGGTTTAAAATGCCTCTTTCAGGATAAACACCATTAGTTTTATACCACAAATATTTTAATACCTTTCTTTGAATACCCTCAATTGAAAATTTGTGACATTCATAATATGGATTCCAAATAATGCTGCCGTATTCCAGTTTAGAGCAAACAAAAGAAAAGTAAAGCGTGAGCAATGCGTTTATCGAAGTAAAGGCATTGCAATTACGTAAAATGAAACCCAACATTTTATGAGCTGAAGTAAATATATGATTAATATGTAAGTTAAATGTGAGTTTACTATCAAATAGTATGCCCAGATCTTTAGTTTGTTCAAACGATTTAGTGGCATTGCGTTAATATTGTAATTAAAGATCTTCGGAGAAATCTTGCGAGTGTAAGTAACTATGTGACATTTTTAATATTTAATGTAAGACCATTTTTCATGCACCAATTGTATAGCATATCAATATCCAATTGCATCGTAATACAATCTTGTTCGCTAATAATTCGCCTAAAAGTTTTACATCATCTGCAAACAAAAGTATATTTGACTTCATATCATTGCATATATCGTTAATGAATAATATAAATAACAGCGGACCTAGGTGAGAACCCTGTGGTACTCCAGATGTAGAAACATATACTTCAGAATGAAAGTCATTATGCATTACATACTGAAGTCTATCTTAAAGATATGACTTAAATAACTTGACGAATGCCATATTAAATCCATAGTCAAATAGTTTAGATAGTAAGATTCTGTGTACAATTTTGTCAAAGGCCTTTGAAATATCCGTGTAAATAACTTCTACCTGGCCTTGATTTTCTATGGCTCCAGCAACATATTGACTAAAACAACATAAGTTTGTAATTGTAGATCGTTTTTCTACAAATCCATGCTGTTGCGGAGATATGTAACTTTTCACATTTGACATTACATGTTCATACAAAATTAATTCAAAGATTTTGGCAAAATTAGACAATATAGCTATTGGACGATAGTTGTTGATATCCGAGATGTCCCACTTTTAAACACAGGTGTGATCCTAGACGTTTTCCAAGTTTTTGGAAATGTTGATGTTTTTTATACCTAGAGTAGTAATGATTTGAAGAGGTCGAACGAATACTGTGGCACAATCTTTAATAAGAAAGCTTGGCACCTGATCAAGTCGAGCAGTTTGTTTATATTTTAGTTTCCTGATCGCTGCCATAATCATGTCCTCCGTTACTCTATCCATATAAATATTTGACATGTTAGTATGAACCATAGCTTGAGTATATTCACCATCTTGCAAGTCATTAGGAACAACATAAACAGACTGAAAATAGTTCGCAAAGGCGTTAACTATCACCTGTGGAGTATTGTAAATTGAATCGCCATTATACAGGGCGTTTCATTAATTCTTACAGAAAATGAAACTGGAGATTCCTTGCAAAATTTAAAGGGGGGTTTAACATAAAAAAAATTTTCTTAAAGCCTCCCCTGAAGAGTTAGACAATCAGTAGCAATGCTAGGTAGCGTTAGCGGAAATTTGTTCAAAAGAATAAGAGCCTGTATTCAAGAAAATGGTGCCCATTTTGAACACTCTCTGAAATAATATTGTTAATTTAAATTAAAATGATAGTTAATAATAATATTGTTATTTATGTCAAACTTGGATACGCAACTTATTAATTAAAAATTCTGCAAGTTCGCTTAATTTATTTTTTGGTGAAAAGTATTGAGTTTACGTGAAATTTTTAAGAGACAAAAAGTTTTTAATTGAATTGGCCCTCCAAAATCTGAATTTTAAAAAAAAATTAGTTAAAAAGTTCTGGTAAAAAACTCTAAGGGGTAGTAAGACTCACCCCCTTGCAGAGAACAAGGGTGAATAAAATTATGAAATTATGGAGGCTTCTTGGTAGTAGTATTTGAATGTTTAGATTTCTTTTTTTATTTCAAGTCATTTCAAAAAAAATCGATTAATGTGAATTTTTACACATCTTTAAGGGGCTGTAACTCTTCAGGGAGGCTTTAAGGAAATTTTTTTATGTTAAACCTCCCTTTAAATTTTGCAAGGAATCTCCAGTTTCATTTTCTGTACTGATTAATGAAACACCCTGTATATTAATCCAGGAATTCTATTACTTCTTTTTTTACTTTGAATATATGACCAGAATGTCTTGGAGTCAGTAATGATCGATTTTTCAACATTAGTTAAGTACTGCTTATAAGCTTCATTGATTTTAAATTTTGATAAGGTACGCAGTCTTTTAAATTCGTTAAAATAGATGGTTGAATTAGAAGCCTTAAACTTTCTATGACATTGGTTTTTAGTTTTAAAATTGCAATTATTTCTCTCGAGTACCATTTAGGATAATCTGAACGCTTAATGCAATATGTTGGCACGTATTCATCAAAAATTGGATACAGTAAGTCATAAAACTATTGACAGGCAACTTTGACATCAATACAATCAAGTAGGGAATTTCAGTTAACTTTCAATAACGCTCTATAGAGATTAGGAAAGTCAGCTTTGTGGAAATTATAGGATCTATTTAAGGGGTTACTTTTAAATTTAGGTTCATGTTGAACATTAAAGAAACAATCAATTCTTAATGCCGGATGATGGGCATCCTCACAAACTAAAGGAGTAATATCTCGACATATATTACAGCTTATATTAGAAAAGATAAGGTCTAATATTCTATTATTGTTGTTTCTAACCTTATTATACTGAGTTAAATTTAGTAAGTGCGCAAAATTGTTTAATGCAGTAATTAACTTATCATTTATATTTTCAGAACAATATTATTGACACTTAGTCTAAAGATGACGTTTTTCATATTATAACGTTGAAACTAGTCACGTTTTTCTAAAATAAAAATAAAAATAATATCAGTATTGGAATTAACAAATGCTTTTCTTTCTTTCTATATTTTTTAATTAATAAAATTAATTAATTTCATAATAAATGTTCAAAATGTCCACCGAAAGCATCAATACCAGCATTGCAGACGATCTTAAAATTATCAGCTGGCATTGCTTTACATATCTACATTTATACTATAAAATGCATCTCGTGTTCTATTCTTCATATCATCCTGTGTGGTTGAGAGTATTTGATACGCACGGTGAACGAGCTGGCCATGCAATGGGTTCTCCCCTTCCCACCCATCGTCTAGTAAAATGGGTATTTAGATGATTATGAATGACTCTAGTGTGATGTACCGGAACTCCATCGTGTAATAACCACATTCTTTGACGAATGTTAAGAGGAACGTTTGCCAACAGTAATGGTTCAAATAAACCTAACCAGTCACTATTCCATCAAAAAAATGTGATCTCTAATTATACCACCCCATATATTCATAGACCACCTAGTTTGACTATGAGTTGCTATAAGGTAGGGATTACTTGTCAAATAATAATGGAAATTGTGTCCATTCATAGTTCCATATTTATGAAACGTGGCTTCGTTTCTAAAGAGGACAAAATCAAAGAAATCCACCTGATTGTGAATTTGTTGTTGAGCCCATTCGCAAAAAAGCAATCCTTTTGGGATAGTCATCTTCGAGTAACTCTTGATGAAACTCGATGCATCTTATTTTTAAGCAGTATTCGTTGGACGGACCTGTTACTAATATCATCCTAAAGCAAAATTTCACGTGAGTAGTTATATGATGTCAATCCTGAACTATATTGGAAGTGGTCTAGGATCGGCATCATGATTTCGGGAAAGATCGGGGCCGATCGCGGGGCACATTGTGTGGTCTAGGATCGGCATCATAGTTTCGGGGGGTATTGTAAGTATTTGTTTGTTAATTTTCTCCCCTATTGGTAAGCTTCTTGCACTTAAGACAGTAAATGAGTTGATGTGTTTAAGTCAGCGAAAAATGCCATTTCAAATTTAAACACTTATCTTAAAATTTACGTTTTAACAAATTGATATCAATATGAAACTAATGTTATATCTTTTAAAATACCATATTTATATCAACCTATCTCCCCCACTTAGCCATTCGTTACTCCTATTATACCCGACATTATGCTGCCGCTTTTAGACCAAACAAGTTACAAAAACGGAACTTTTTGACGTTTCCTTCCGATCTTTCCCGAAACCATGATGCCGATCCTAGACCACACGATGTGCTTTACGATCGGCCCCGATCTTCCCCAAAACCATGATGACGATCCTAAACCACTTCCAATGTGGTGCAGGATCGGCATCATATAACTACTCAGGTGTACTAACATGTGGATTATGCGTAAGCATCACGTTTAATTCACTTTCCTCGTTAAGTACAGGTTTTGTCCTTTCCGTTTTTTATAAACTACTAAACCCATGAGATTAAAACGATTAACTAACATTTCCAAAGTTATTTTTTCGGGTTGCCTTCATACCTCTTTTTGTAAATGCTTTGTGACAATTTTTATAGATTCTCCCAGTACCCATATCATGTCTGTTAATTCATCAATAGGAAAGTTCATTTTAACAGTATTTAAGTGTTTAATAAACAATTGTTGCTGAATTATATACTGTCATTTGTTCACGGCTAACTTGTTATAAATAATAGAAATTCAAAAAATTCACATTCTGTTATTATGTGAAAAATATCTCAAAATTAACGATTTTAGCTATAGGGGTCCTTAATAATAATGAAAGAACATAAAGTGTATTTTCACTATTTAAAATAAAATACAGGGTGATTCATTTGAAAAATGGACAAAATCATGTGCTCGAGTTTTGGCTCGCTCTTTATCACTGTATCAATGTCAAAAAGTTATGCCTGGATAAAATTATTGTTAGGTTTTTCCTATCTAGGGTATACAAGACGTTGAGATAAGAAAATTTTCGTATACAATTGACTATATCTTTTGAAATACCCTCTATAACGTAGTGAAACTTTATATTGGAAGTATGGAAATGATGAAAATATATAGGTGCCCCAATTAAAAAAAAGTATGTTTGGTACACCCTGATAATGTGTAACACCCTGTAAATATGAAAATAATTTTATGATGTGAAGCCTAAAGTTGCCTATAATTTTTGTAAATAACTTTTTTGATATCTCCTTTAATAACGGATATACCGTACTTTGACGCATTTATGCCACACCCTGTATGTTAAACTTTGTTTCAAAGTCAATACTTTCGTCGTATAAATAATTATAATTACAATTGCTAAGCATATAAAATAAGGAATAACAACCTTTACTCGTAATAGGTCGTATATTTTTTTTGATTAATTCTATACTAGCCTCTTTACTTATATTGCCGGTTACTGTCAGTTTTTGACCAAAGCGATCTGAACGATTAGTAACATGTGTTGCAAACTTAAATGAATCCATGCCAAAGTTTATAAAAATATTGTCTAGAGAATTTTTATGTCTAGTTGCATAAGTTATAGTTTGACAATAAAGAGATGATCTACTGACCCTACTGGAACTATTATTTTCGCAAGAATTCCTGATTAAGTAGATTAGTTGATCGTTTACAAAAGAAATATAGTGCGGGTTAGCGAATTTGCCGGGTGCCCTAATAAGTTTTTGTAGAAATTAAAACATATATTTAAGGATGATTATTAAGATTTGTGAGAAAATATTTTCTGAAATTTATTTCTCAGGTGGGGCTATGTTGTAAACCATACTCATTTAAAAAAATGGTACCAATTGTTAAAAGATCTATAATAGATATTTTTGAAGTTGTTGTTGAATTGTTGCTTAAAAAATTAGAAAATTAGAATTTCCTGTTTTCCGACAATTAATAATGTACCAAACCAGATGTATCACAAAAACGGGTAATTTTTTTAATTTAGACCGTAACATTTTCTAATTCTTAGTGTGCTAACTGATCAAAATTTGTACCTATCAATTATTATACCAAGACTAGGATACTTATTGAGTGATACATTCGTTAAAATCATCAAAATTGTCATATAATAAATTAGATACACCAAGTTAGAGAAGATTTTTCTCAACAATGTTGTGTAGTATGCTATTATAGGAATGCCGTTTATTTATTATTATTATTAGAAGTTTATAATTAAGTATGTATTGTTATATACTACAACAAAGATCGGTATGAATACATGTTGTTAGGTCAATAATACTACCGCATTAGGTGGGAAGCTACAGAAAAGATCAGGGTTATCTACTAAATATAGTCACATTACGTAAATGGATTTTTATAATCTCACCTTACCTTAAATAGACAAGGTTAAGTATTATTAGTATTATTATTTAACAGTTAATCGAATATCTGCTATTACATTGAATGTACCTAGTAGTTAAACATTAGGTACTAACATTTTTTTGTTGTAATATAAATGTAATTTCACAATTTCCGATTACAGTCAACATTAAAGATGCTGCTTCGTAATTTATTATCACAAAACTTAAAATGTACCTATTTACGTAACTCGTGTGCAAATAGATTCTTTCGAAAATCAGTTCCCGTTTCCTAAACCTCTCGCATTAAAAAATTGTTTCACAAAAATTAATTAGTAAACTATGGTTGTCAAAAAATTGCGCAATGTGATTTGCTATTCTAAATAATAAATTAGCGTTTTATTTGCCAAATTATAGAGATAATTTGAGATTAATTATTATCAAACCGTAAAGTGGAAATGCTTTCCAAATACACCTTATTTTTGAGTTTTAAGTTATTTTATTTATTATTTTAAGATATGATGAAGATATTGAGATACGATTTTCATTGGGTTGTTAGGCTCTTTGTCTATCTAATGACAATATCGTAAAAAATCAAAAGTCAAATATCATTGCTTTTATTTTTTTTAGGAAATTATTTTCTAGGAGATTATATCAGAAAACGCCATCTGGTAGCAAGGTAAACAATTACGTCGCTCTAGCACGATTGATACTCTAGGAAAAGCTCTTTTTAAGCACACCAAGTATATTAAAATACGTTAAGTTTTTGTTTGATCAAAAGATCAAGAGAAAATCTTGTGTAAATGAAAAATTGAATAACGTGGACCCAGTTTCAAAGGATGTTATTTTCTCCCAAATACATTAGGATTTCCAATTTTCCTGAATTCAAATACAATTTAAGAAAGAAGTTGGGTAGATTTTTTACTAAACCACCATTAACAATTAAGAAATTGTATGACATTTATTTTGTGGATTACAGCTTTATAGTGAAGAAATGACTTGAAACCACAAATCATTTATCAAGTATCATGGCCAGAAATAGAACTAATTTGTATACATTTCAAAAGGTGGCTGAGATGCACCCGCTTCCCACGAAATAACTATTATTTTTTCTAAATTTTATAAAATAAATTATTGATACCTCAAATTAATATTTAAACAACTAAATTTTATAAAGTAAATTATTGATACCTCAAATTAATATTTAAACAATCATGATCAGAAATGCTAAAATGCACACCACTTTCATCAAAATAATCTGATTTTTATAAACTTATCAATATCAAATGGTAAAAAAAATGACTTGGCGGAACGAAACACAAACTATCATCCCCAGAAATAGCATTTTTTATACTAAACATTTTATTAAGCATAAATTTCTCTCCTCTATTATTTAATATATATCTAAAGATACCATTGAAGACCTGGAAAAGGCACGTAGAAAAAATGGGCATCCCCGTAAACGCACACCATTTATTTACACTAAACTTTGCCGATGATCAAGTAGTTTTAGCCTAAGACGCCTATCATTTCAAATTCATAATTAAACGACTATACACAGAATACGAGAGATGTGGGTTGCAGATTAGTTTAAAGAAAGCAGAATATCTAGTCGTAAATTCAGAAGCCCAATTCGAAATATTTATTTATGATAATGCCAAAGTGAACCAAGTGAATGCATTTAAACATTTAAGGGCGTTAGTGACAAAGGAGGGTTTAGAAACTATTCTATCAAACACCGAATACAATAAGCAAAAAAAAGTTATAGGTGCATTCAATTCATTGTGGTGGGATAAACACATATCGCGAAAGAACAAAAATATGATTGGGGAAGTTATGGTAGAATCCGTCCTCTGTTAGGGGTGTAAAGTTTAAAGTTTAGACGAAAGTTATCGGTAGTTGAAATGGACTACTTACGACAAAGTGCACATCTCCAGAAGGGATCATATACTCAATGGAGAAATTCGGAACGCAATGAACAGCAGGAAAACAATCTTTGAAGGAATAGAGAAAAAATCTGAAATGGTTTGGTCACAGATGACCAAAGAAGATTTTCCAATAGAATCCTCCCGGGAGAAAGAAAAAGGGTAGACCAAAAATATCGTGGAATGAAGGTATACGTAGCGCAATGGCAGAAAGAAATTTAGAGGAAGACCAAGTATGGACAGAAAGACCTGGCGAACTGGGATAGGGTAAACAACAACATGTTGTATTTCAGTGTAATTTCAGTAATATGTACAGACATAAAGCAAACAAAAAATGAGTTGGAACTTCCAAAACAAAATATTCAAATAATTAAATTGTACAACTAATAAAAAAATTACTTGAAAAGACAAAATTTTTTTCAATTTGTGAAAATTGCCAAAGGTGCTAAGATAGTTTGGTAACCGCGACAAAATTAAAGTTCACTGAATTCGAAAATTGTCATTATCAGTAAACGAAACAATTATTCAAAGTGGAAAATGTGACAATGTTCTTACAAAAACTACTACCATCTAATAATACTTCGGCGAGATATGCAATCGTTGAATAACCACCTGAAAAACTTGTTACAACACATGTGTAAAACTTTCGAGAGATGCTAAGATGCACACCACTTTCGACAATATAACTGGATTTTTATATTTTAATGTGTATGATGTTACCAATTCAAGCAATAAAAAAAAATATTTGGAACCAGGAAACACTTTTCAATTATTACCGTGAAATAGTACCTACTCTCTTATGTGACTTAAATTTTTGCTTAAGTTGTATGAAAAATCGTTTCTAAGATACAGCGGATTACCTCTCTTAGTCAGACACCTGGTACAGTCTTTCTCGTTTATAATGGCGCCGTTTACAGCAGGTACATAAATTAATCGTTCCCCTTTAATTGCGTAGATACAGTAGATACATAAATAAAATAAAATGGGATAGATTTTCCTGTTGTAGAAGCAGACTCGATACCGAATTAACAAAACTTACGGCCGAAGCTATAACTTGAAAATTTCGGACATTTAAAACAGTTTAGTTTTCAATGAGAAAGACAAAATTCACACTTTAAAATAATCAGGAGTTCACAATTTAAAATGTTTATATAATCATAGGACAATTTATTAGAAATTATGAAGTAAGATACAAGGAACTTTTGATCGCTTTTAAAAATCAACATCCAAAGAAATGAAATTTTGCAAAACATATTTTGGAATTAAATCATTAATTAACTAATTATAAAGAACTGAAATTTTGGAAGCCTTATTTAAATAAAAATGCTATATTTTAAATTTGTAAATACCAGATTAGCCATTTGTGTATGTTGATAAGTAAAAAACAATTGTTATGTTTATCATAATAATTTTTGATCAACTACATTAACGTATATTTTATACTGTTTTGAATTAAAAACAAATATTTTATTGATTTTTGGACAATCGCCATGGTTGTTTTATCAGAAAAAGTTTAATTCTGAATCAAAAAACATCGCAACTTTCACTTCCAAAAACCTCCATTATAGTTCTTTTTACTATGAAGAGTAATTTATTATATTTTTTGTGAAACTATATATCTGCAGATAAACTTTGAACTTTTATAAAATCATCATATGCGTAGTAGTTTACAGTTTTAAATTATAGCTTCATTCTATCTCATTTTATTTTTTTTATATGTATGCAATTAAAGGAGAATAACTAATACATGTTGTACCTGCTCTTAAACCGCTCCACTATAAACGCGAAAGACTGTACAAGTTGCTTAACCACTAACCCACTACAAGTGTTCCACAACCCCTTAGGGTATTAAGGTATTTTTAGAATTATTTCATATTTTTAATGAATGTAATCTGAACAGGTCACATATATTTTGTTACTGTGTTATTTGGTTTAAGACAATAATATTATGACTTTTAGATAAAATCATATTTGAATTACTCTACTTGTTCTCTATTTGAGTCGATACTAAATTATCGCAAAATTAACTTTTTCTATTTTGGGTCGCTTACAAAGCTATAAAAGCATCCATATGAGTTCTTTTATAGAAATAGAACCATTTTTATTTCGAACGTTGGTAACACTGACTTAATATTAAACGTCAAAGCTGTCGTTACGTTCGGCGTGCGTTAATTTAAATCGTAATTAATGTTCAGTAGATTTATTTATCTACTTATTTTTATTTCCATCAATTTTTTTAAAAATTAAATAAATAAATAATTTAAATGTTCTAATTAAACTTAAACTAGCATTTAAACCAAAATTTAATGAAAATATTGCCATTATACTTAAAAATTCCCTAAATTTAAAAACTCGCGAAATTTTATTTTAAAATCGATCTGAAAAGCCCAAAATAGAAAAATAGTATAAAGAATTCGTTTCAGAAGGCATTTTAGCAACTCGTACTTTCAAAACTATACTTGTCTGTACTCGTCTTATAAAATGCATCTTCTGAAACTAGTTCTTTAATATACCTACTATTTTAAACTTTACAAACGGTTTATAACGATACTGTTTCGTACTTCAAGTTGGTATTTGAATGATTAATTCAAATTTAATAGACGCCAAATTTATCGTGGTACAAATTTCCTAAAAATTACTAAATGTCAAAGTTTAAACATGGAGTTGTCTTTTTAATTTTTTTTCTAGATTTAAGATACAAATCAATTCCCCCCCTTGTGCTCTAAACATCTCGTGCAATAATAACCTTTTCTTATGTAACTTATATAATAATATACTATTATAGTTTTACTTTTCATTGTTCCAAGTTTCAGACATGAAAGAGAAGATGAGAACATTTTTGTTCGTAATTCGCTGAACTGAAAATGAGAATTGGTAACTTTCTCTGGCCTGCAAGGTTTACTGGTTTAGCTATTCCGGAATTCTTTCTCTGGGATTATTTAAAAATAAGGTGTATGTGAATAAACTAAGAAACTTAGAAGACCTAAAAACAAACAAAGTACCGCCATTCCATGTCAGATTCTAAACGAGGTTATGATGAATTTCATTACGCCGATAGAAGAGTCGAAAATGGCGGTCATCTACGCGGCACTATTTTTAAAGTATAAATTTGCCTTCCTTTTAGTACATAAATCCGTATTCAGTTCTTTTGTAATTTGAGTTAATACATTTCTATAAAAGAATCTCATTGATCAGTCCTTTTTTGCTGGACCTTGTATTAGAAAGTTATGTTGTTTGAGCAGCTAGGTCATTAGACCACATCAATGCAGCCATGTTTTGGATCAGGTGGTCTAAATGCTGTTATGATTACTCATCTCATATAACTTGAAGCTGATGTTTCAGGTGATCTAAATTATCCGGAAGTGTCAGGACATTGAAGACGTCGACCCATTATGTCCCACATGTGTTCGATCAGTGATAACTGAGGTGAACTTGCGGATCAAGGCAAAATTTACAACCGTGCTTGCTACAAGAACTTTTCTGTAATATTTGCATTATCCTCTTTGAAAAAGGCACCTGGTAACAACGTCTACATGAACGGTACTGGCAGTGTTTAAAACATCATTGAAGTATCCATGGGCTTCCAATGTCCCTGGATAAAAAAAGAGGTGATGTTTGTCTGTAAAAATTAAAAGTGGTTTTTGCAATCATCTCAAGATTTTTATTTTGTTAATTTTAAAAAAGTGATGGGCCAGGAAAAATTTTATCAACATATTGCAAAAAGGGGAAAACAGTATGTAGATGAGATTCAGTCATGAAGTGATATTATTAAGGTTTCTATGGTTAAAGCTAATATTCTATTTTTATTCTGACACAAGCCATCGCTAAGGTTTCTATGGTATAATATTCTCATTCGATTATTATCTTGTGTCTACTGTAAAATACTGCAGCAAATGTTGGTGATAACAAATTCCTACATTAATATTAAGCCGTATCATAAAGCAAGATATATTCAACACGCATTTAAATTTCTGAAGGATTAGTTTATTTCTACGTATATTTATTTTGACCTGCAATTCTATACGTAATCTTATTTGATTTCAGGTATGGTTTCAAAACAGAAGAGCAAAATGGCGAAAGCAAGCACGACTGCAGCTGTTACAAGACGCGTGGCGTATGAGATGTTTGGGTATTCCAACGCCACCTCTTATTTTAACAGGTAACCTTACACATTCATGTATCTGGTAATGGTTTACCAGTTGAATTGTAGGCAATGGGATGCCGTCTGAACCTCCTTCATCTCAAGAAAAATTGCACGAGAAAGGCTACCCTCCAATGATGTCAAGCGGTTTACCACGACCTTGTCCGTGTTCTCCAAACATCGATAACCTGCAAGAACCGAATAAATTAAGAAATTCTGCTACACCCAGAACACCGTCACCTACGGCCCCAGATGATCTTTCACTACCCCGCAAACTTTCACCACCGGATAATATGAAAAATCCGTTTATGCCCCGAATAACTTCTAGTAATAACGACTAAAATGTAAATACAATTGTTTTGTGCGGATTTATCTAGTCTTAGGTATACAATATAATTTATGCTCTAAAGCACTCGCTCGTAAAGTTATTGATTTGTACTCATCTTTAAATCAATAAATGAAATTAAAGTAACAAGTGTTACAATGACAGTCTTTGATTGAAATAAAGAAATTTTCCCTGTTGAAATTTAATTAAGTATTTATCATTCATTTATTTAGTATTTAGTGTGGATTTATTCTTTATGTAAGATTTTGAGTAGATTTTTTACAATAAATCTTTCGGGCCTTTAATAAAACATCGACAAGGACGATCGAAACGTGTGACCTTTGTTGAAATCTTTTGTTTCAAAATAATCGTCGATGCATAATTTAATTGCGTCTAAACTCGGTTAAAAGGAAATATTGTTTTCTTTTGTTTTTGTGTACATGATAATCTTATCTAGCAGCTACATTTTGTTTGTCCATTGTTTAACCGTGAGATGTATCAATTGTAGTTTCATTTTGCAAATTTGCGTCGTTTGGAAAAGAAAGGCAGTTTGCATTACGCTTTTGCTGTAAGCAGTACTCACTTCAAGATGTAACGAAAGTTAAATAAATAATAAAAATTTTATGTTGTAAAGTTTTGATAAGGCTCTTTTTATTCGTTTTGCAATTGCGGATTCTGACTGTACTTCAGACCGAAAATATTCACTTTTTGTCGTTTTTGGGGATATTCAAGTGTTCGGCCCCGTTTTGCATAATGCGGATTTGTAGAAACTTTCATAATTACCTACGCAGTGTAGGATTTCTCCATATAACTATATCGTTACGACATACCAGATTCAAGTGCTTCATGAAAAGAATTTACGCCACATCTTTCAAGTGTTTGGGTTGAAAAAAAAAAGTAAAACCACCTTTATGCCTTTATCTGAAAGAATGATCGTCAACGACTTCGTACGCGGTTTTATGTTTCTTTATTTACGGTATAGTATTTTTTTTTAAAAAAAACGTTGGATATAAAAAAATATTGAGATCATTCTCTAAAAAAAAAAAAAAAAAAAAAAAAAATTTTTTAAAAAATTAAAATATTTAAAAAATATTAATTTAAAAAATTTTTAATTTATCTACCTGAAACACATACACTCGTTACCGTAAGGATTAAGACTTTGACAAAAAAAATTTTTTTAATTTAATAAAAAATTAATACATAAAATATTTTTTTTTTTTTTGTCCTTTTACTATTTAATCTCGTTTAGGAAAATCTGCTTTATCAATTAGAAAATGAGAAGATTTACTCCAAAATTACACATAGCACCTTCATTCTGATAGGTTGTGTTGCTTAAACGCACGCATTTTTAAAATAATGTTCCCGAGTTCTTTTTTTTTTTATTCTCTACTTGTTTGATTTCTTTTAACTCAAATATGGTATTCATTCCTTTTTTATTATTTTTTTTACCAACAACGTTTTTTTAAGTTACTTCATATTTCGGTTTCTAATATAGGTAACCATTTCTAATTTTGCATTGTCTTGAATTTTTTATTTTTGCGTTAGTTACAAATTTTGGAAAAAAGGTGTTTTTCTTCGCATATCGATATTTGTTGTGTTTGTCGCTCGTTATTGTGATTCGTGGATGAAGTGTCTCAAATAATAATTTAATATTAAACTTGGGGTGAAGGGAACCAGAAGCGCATATCCAACATTGTGCGCTTTTAAGTTTCGCAAGGGTAGTAACGCAACAGTTGTAACCAAAACAAATCCGATGTTTATTCAAGTGCATTAGACGTTAGTAAATGCCAAAGATGGTTTTCCAAGTTCATATGCAGAAATCTCTCTAGCTCTTGTCAATTAGGAAAACCAAGAATATTAGGAAACGACATGCTAAAGGCAGAAGTGAAAGCAAATCCATGTCAAACAATTTGGCGACAGTCAAAACCCTTAATCAACCTTAATTAACCGTTCAGGGACATTTACAATATATGAGCTAACCGATCCATTTCATGGAACGTATTGCTTCAACGGCGCCATTTTTTTATTCCTTTGATCACTGAAAAAGATAAATGGGTCCTATATAATAATTCAAAACGCAAAAGGCCAACAACATTAGATAACAACATGCTAAGAGCATAAGTAGAAACAAATTTGTCAAACAATCGAGCAACTGTCAAACAGCCTCAACCAACTTTGGTCGACCATACAGAACATTTACTTACAACAGATGGGAAAAGTAAACAATGCATGTGCATGGGTCCTCTATAATCTGTCCGAAGAGGACAAAGCCAACCGATCCATCCCATCCAACGTATTGCTTCTACAGCACCATACAGTACCGTTTTTTGATCATTGAATAACTGGAGACAAAATATAATAATCCAAAACACAAACGGCTGTAGCTCTCTCTAAATTAATAATCATGGAGTATTGCAAAGTCAAATTTATATCACAAAAAAAACCGTCTCTGTGTTTGGTAGAGTATTCCCGCAATTAGTCACTTTGAAGTGCTGAAATCTAGACAAACTGTTAATGCAGACATTTATTGTAAACATTGGATCGAGTGAACCAATATTTAATCAAAAAGCATTATTATACTTGCAATAATTGTATTGTGATGTTAGTATTTCCAATGATTAGTAACATTTATTAAAGTTTTTAGGGGATTACAAAAAAATATAGAAGTAGGTGAGCAATTCTCTACAATCAGCAAGTTCCCGAGGATCAACGCTTTGGTTTCCGGGTATGGTCAACAAACCCCTCCCTGACCTTAATAAAGTATGAATGTACACAATTGTCTAACACACAGTCGCTCATATATAGTGTTTTATTAGGAAACGGGCATACGTTAACTACAGATAGGGGCGTCTAAGTGATTCTTAAATATCCCCATATGATTAATCTAGCGCTTTTTGTAACGTTTTATGTATTTGGTCCATTCCTTTAATGGCTTATGACTTATGATAACTAAAACATGTATGAATACATCAAAAACAATAACATTGCTTAAACATTTAAACTTAAAGTTTGGTCCAAAGTGCTCTAAAAGTGGGGTTCCTTAATAGATTTCTAAAGATGTAGTTTTAGCGTCGTCTTTGAGCCTCACAATTTTGAAAGGTTTTCCGTAGTCGTGTTCCGTTTTATCGTCGCCGTTTCATCGCGGGGACGTTTCATTGTCGTACAATTTATCACCGCACATTTTTTTCAAAGTTAATTTTGTAATGACGTAGACTGTTACTTTGTAAAAAAACACCTACGTTATGCTAAGTTATTAAAAAATTAAAATTGTTATCTACGTTTTACTTTGAATACAATAATACTTATGAATATATTCACACAACCATTTTTTAATTTGCATACAAGTACTTTCCAGTAGGTACCTAATTTAAAAAAACAAATGTATTTTTGTTATATTCCTTTCATATAAGAAATCATAAATTTAGTTTACTACTTATTTGTGAAGGCTTTTCACGCAAATACCAAAAATATTAAGCCAACGTTTTGACTGGGATTGTCGAATCTTTATATGCATCTAACAAATTACCTGTTGGACATTAAGATTTATAAACAATGATCAGCAGATTATTAAAGCTTGTAATAAATAACGAGTGTTCAAATAAAAATACAGTGTACACAAAGTTCAGCAAAACAACTCGTAGTGGCGTGATATAAATATAACTTAATATTGACAGAAATGAATGTTTTCTTAGATATCTTGAATTCTAATCTAAACTTTTCATCAGCTGACTATTTTGTTAAAAAAATTACCAAATGTCAAAGAATATTCCAAAACTTACCCAGCCCAATTTTTTATTTGAACACGCGTTAAGTAAATGACACACTATAAATTTGACAAACGAAGTTTAAAATATTGTTTAGGTTTTACATCAACAATGTGTTAGAAGCTTTGTCAAAGACTGGGCACCAGTCGAAACGTTGGTTTAAAAACATCCATAGAGTTTCCTTGGAATTTTTTCTGAAACACTCCTACAGAAGGCTCGATAAGTAGAATAAACTGAAGATTTCCATCAATTTGATGCAACAATTTAAAAGTGAAAGTTACTTTTACTACTAGAAATGAAAATTGAACTTGTTCACTGCGATAACCACTGCAAAAAGCTTATTTGCATTTATAAAGAAATATGAAATACATAATAAACGTAACGGTTACAATAGCGGTCTCAAATGCCGAAAAAGTGCCCAAACCTGGTGATATTTTCAGTTTGGTACTTTTAAGATCCCAACATTATAGTTAAAATAATTTTTGATCTGAGAGTCGAATGTTACAAAAATATTTAAAATATGATTTCCAGTTTGTAGAAATTTAAATATTTATTGTTTCACTTTTTATAATCAATAGTAAAAACACTTACAAATAAAGTGATACGTCCAGTTAGAAAAGTACATAAAGTACGCATTATAAGATAATCGACCAGGTAAAATCTGAACAAATTGAAAATGCATTAAGTAATGAAACTGTTAAGGGTACATTTGGATCTTATCAATGCGTAATCTACCCTCCGTTTTTCAAGTGTACTTTAAAGTCTTTTAGCAACGTAACATTTGTTGAAAAGATCTTGTCACAATAGTTTACAAACTGTATTTTGTTTTAACCTGTAAAATTTATTTCGACGCAGTTTTCCACCAATTTTTATCTTTAAAATTATTATTTTTCTCTACTCCTCTTTAAAGTGTTGCGTTCCTGCGATGTTATTTGTGTTAAGAATACTATAATAAAAGCGTTGATTGAAGGATAAAAGTAGAAACTAAAAGTTTTTAGAATGGAAGGAACTCGTTACGAAAATAATCACATATGTCCTAAAAAACGAAGTGGTTATTTTTCTGTGAATGTGTGGGGTTGGGTTAGCGCGTGGGGTAGAGGAGTTTGTTGGGCTATCGATGGACCTCTTGATTCTGCTGCGTATTTAGATATTTTGGAAACTATTATAAAACCTTCAGTCGAAGTGTTTTATCCAGACGAAGATTATATTTTCCAACAAGTAAGTATTTTTATTTCACTATACTTTCTCCAAAAAATAGTTCGGGATCTGTTGAATTAACATTTTCATAATGTATTTTTGTTGTTAAAAGGACAACGCCCCTATTCATACTTCGCGGGTTGTGCGCAATTGGATACGAGAAAATAACTTGGAGCTGTTACCCTGGCCAGCAAAAAGCCCAGATTTTAACATTATCGAAAATGTTTGGGCTCGAATACTTGCTGTTATCCGAAGACAACAAGGGCCAAATTTTATACCAGTAAACCGTAATGCACTAATTGCAGCCATTGATACCGCATGGGAAACGATTAATATTAATTATATTGATACCTTGATAGCGTCAATGAGCAGACGCCTCCAAGAATGTATCAATAATAATGGAGGTCACACCCATTATTGATTTCTTATATTTATTTATATAGTAATACCTTTATTTAAAAAAAACGTTTTCATTTAATTTTAAACTATAACTTGGTATCTTAATTATAATTATGTAATAAATTCTTGTCAAAAACTAAATATATACGTTGACAATAAGAATTGCCTTAGTTTTTATTTTCACTTTTTATATTAACTACAGAAAAAATGAAACGTCATAAAATATACATTTTGTAAGGACTAAATATTATGAATAGAGAGTTTAATGATTTTTTTTAATAACTTACAATAATTAGTAGGTTAGATTTATTTAAAAATAAGTAATAATCAGTCAACCCAAATAACCATGTTTAGTTTTTGATTTAATTTAAAAGTTATTGCTTGTAGACGTTTTTAAATCAAAATTATTTCTAATTTTATTTTGTAAACATTTCCTAAACAAAATTTTGATTCGATAATTAATCGAGCTATGGTGTTTAATTAGCGATACCTTCAAATATATTCTTTAAAGAAAAAATTAAGTAAGCAACGTAAATTACCTATTTTCTAAAACGTGCTTAGTGTAATAATGAGACTACACTGCTGTTAGAATTGTAAATGATACCCTTAAGCCCGCTTCACAATGTGCAAACTTTTGTTTACAGAAATTGTGGTGTCCAAGTTTTAAATTTCATGAGTGTACTTGTTTGTGATTCCATACTGAAATATATATATATATATATATATATATATATAGTTATTTACATTGATATACCACTAAATGGTAGATTAATTTATTAGGAGGTAAACAATATAATTGTTGAGCTTATTAATTACATTTTTACTCTAAGTGAAA